>CM052540.1:87997147-88055580 GCA_028533065.1 Trachops cirrhosus | reverse complement strand
CGAGGTCCTGTAGTGAGGGGCGGGGCCTTAGGAGTTCACCAGGGCGGAGCACCCCAGTCACTGGGTTGTGACGCTGTATGTGGTTTCGGGGTCTGAGAAGGAACAATGGTGCTTGCTCTGCTCTCTGTAGGACCTCAGACCCTTCCACCACTTTCCCCAAGCTAACTGGGCCCCTCTGGCACCTGTGTGGGTGGGCCTGTGCACCCCGTGGGACCTTCCTTTTCAGTCAGTGGCCCAAAGCTCTATTTCCCGGTGCTGGGACCCTGAGTTGGGTGCAGTGCCTTGCTTCACAATGGCCGCCTCGCTGGGTCTGCCGGTCACCACCCCCTGGCCAGGGCCCGCCAGCCACCGCCGCCTGTGTGCCCAGGGTCTGCCTGCTGCAGACTTTTGCGAGCCCCGGTTGCTCAGCTCTCTGCTCCACGTCCCTTGCCAGGCCCGACTCCACCCCTCCTACCGGTCTGGATGAACGTGTCTATTTTTAAATCCTTGGGTGTCCGACTTCTGTACACTTCAATTCTCTGTCAGTTCTGGTTGTTATTTTGTTTCTATATTGTTGTTGTCCCTATCTTGGTTGTGGGAGGAGGCACGGTGCGTCTACCTACGCCTCCAGCTTGGCTGGAAGTCAGAAAGTGAGTTTTCTAAAGAACGAATCTAACAAGTGCATGGCATGTCCAGTTAGTGAGAAGCAGAGGTTTAACCTTGTTGCTTTCTTCGTAATGCCTCTACCAGGTCGTCCCTAAGAGCTGCTTGTTCTGATTTGTCTGCAAAAGTCTGCACAGACCTCAGCCCACTGACGATGTCCTTTGTTTTTTCAAAGCAGATCTCATGCGCCATGCCTCTGATTTTGTTTTCCACGTCCTCAACCAGCTGAGTGCAACCATTGGCTGTGTGTGGGAAGCAGTTCCTCGGTTTCACTCTCTCCATGCGTTTGGTAAGGCTGCCTCTGAGGTTCAGGGTGCCAGAGCCGGATTTGTTGGTTAGCGGCCACGGCATCACTGTGGAGGCCAACTCGGAATGGACAGTGCGACCATGGGATGGCTGCTGCACTCCCACCACGCAGATGCAGCCCCAGCAGCCTTTGACCTTCTCTTATCCGTCTCCAGCCTCCTTTATGAGGGTCACTCCAACAAAGCCATGACGTAGATCCCGGAGGTGGACGATGAGACACTGCCCTCAAAATACAGGTCTCCATCCTGGTCAAAGGCATCGTTGGCTTCCACCCCCAGCGTTCTCAGTTGAGCAGAAGTCATGGCCCCACCTTCCACGGGAGGGTCATGCTTCCTCCATGGTAACCTGTAGGAGTCCCTGTCTATTTGTAGTCACACAAAAGGTAATGCTTTCCCACCACCTTGTCTCTGGCGATTTTCAATGGCTGGTCAACAGAAGACAGATCTTCACATTGCCTGGGGACCAGGTCCATCAGGCCACTGAGGTTTTCCTCGATTTGCTGGGGAGGCAGGCGCCTCGTTAAGTCCAACACACACTGCAGGGCTGATCACTCCTGGGGGTGGTGGTCCTGGTTGCCCCAGTACCAGCGCCTATGGCTCTCCCCACCGTGGTAGGGCCAGCGCCCATCTTATCCACTTTTGTGAAAAAGGGTCTGAGTCCCAAGAAAGGGGTTGAGCCAAGGGACTGGATCCATTTTCCTAATATTTATTATTTTTTAAAGATTTTATTTATTTTATAGAGAGAGGGAGGAAGAGAAAGAAAGAAACATCAGTGTACAAGAGGTACATTGATTGGTTGCTTCTCGCAGGCCCCCACTGGGGACCTGTCCCCTCAACCCAGGCATGTGCCCTGACATCAAACTGGAGAACTTTTGGTTTACAGGCGGGCGTTCAATACACAGCCAACCAGCTAGGGCTATCAATCTTTAAGTTGACTAATTGTCCTAACCAATCTCCCTGGGGAGGTTGCTTGTACAATCTTCTAAGCCTTCCAGGCTCTGTGGTGCGTCCTTTCCTGGACGGAAGCTACAGGTATGCTGGGAAACCTGACCATCCAACAGTTACATCATGCTATGCAAGACTGGCTGGAAAGGAGGCAGGCTCTGGCAAAACTGGGAGGTGCCCTCAGAAGAGGCAGTAGCTTGTCTAGAAGAGAAAGCTTCAGTTTAGTGAGAAAACAAATGTTTTAGTCATGACTAAAACATTTATGTCCATGAGAAGAGAAGCTTTATGAAATATGTGTGCTGCCCTGACTGGTGTGGCTCAGTGGATTGAGTGCCAGCCTGTGGACCAAAAGGTTACCAAGTCAATTCCCAGTAAGGGCACATGCCTGGGTTAAGGGCCAGGTCCCCAGTTGGGAGTGTGAGAGGCAACCAATCACTGTTTCTCTCACACATCATGTTTTTCTCCCTCCTTTCCTCTCTCTCTAAAAAATAAATAGCCCTGGCTGGTGTGGCTCAGTGGATCGAGCACTGGCCTGAGACACAAATGGTCGCTGGTTCAATTCCCAGTCAGGGCAATGCCTGGGTTGCAGGCCAGGTCCCCAGTAGGGAGCGAGCGTGAGGGGCAAACACATATTGATGTTTATCTCCCTCTTTCTCTGCCTTTCCCTCTCTCTAAAAAAATAAATAAATAAAATCTTTTTAAAAAATGCACATAAAGACTGACTGCGGCTTTTAAATGTAATTTTAGGCCAAGTGTATTTAGGAAGGACGTTCTGAAAATATTTAGATCTAAACTGAGATCTCATTTTCAGAGCTTTTTCTCGAGAACAAGGGCTCAAAACAGTCTAAAACAGCTCAAGCAACTTGCAGGTTAAATACCAGCCATTATCACTTCAGAACAGCTTGATCACGGTGTTTTCACAAAGACTAAAAGCCAGTTCTTCGGGGGAGACAGCCTGCTCCAGGAAGAGACAAGCTACGGGCTGAGTAACAGTGCAGCCGCTATAAGCAGCCTGATCCCCCTAGAGAGTCTGACCAGAATGTCAAACTAGCTCACAAACAAACAAGGCCCTTTAACAAAACAAAAAATCTCAGAACAGTTCCCGAGTGAATTTGGAGAACTTCAGAACCAGAAGCGGAGGCTCAGTTCCAAGAGAAGACGCCCTTTCCAGCTCCTGAGTTGGGGAGGAGACAGTGAGCTTAAGACACTTGTGTGGGCGCCATCACCTGTTTGCCCCCTCGTCCGGAGCTGTCAGGTTTCTTTTCTGGATTCCGAGCGAGACCCCAAAATTCGTGGGTAAAAAAGCCGACTACGTATTTATCACCAAAAATGATTTATTTAGGAAAAAGAAAGGATTGCAATTCAGAACCCAGAGACTCAATGAGCCACAAGTACGATCCGTCAGTAAAAAAGATGGAGAAAGTACTTTATAAAAGGGACACAGGAAGTTAAGAGCAGGGCTGACCCGACCATAGAGCTCTGTTGTTACCCTAGACTGCTTCCCGTAGGACTTAACTGACATAGGATGTGAGAGCGCCTCATACAGTCCCTCTCAATGCCTGCCTAGGTTGAGGTCTCACAAATTTTGGCACAGGCAACCCTACTGAATGGTACTTCTGGATGGAGCCGCAGGAAAAGAGGGCATTCCAAGAACAGGGTCTCCGGGGAGACCAGCGGAGACCTCCGCAATATTCGCTAAGGCTAGAGTGCCCGGCGCCAGAAGAGCTGCTCTAACCAGCGCCTCACTGGGGCGAAAATCTCGCGTGCGCTTCCGTCGGGCGGGACCGTTGCTGGGCGGGGCGATGACGTCGCCCCGGAAGGGGCGGGCCCGCTAGGAGACTGGCCACGCCAGGCCGACCGGGAGGGGGCTGAAACCCTTACCATGGCGGCGGCTGCAGACGCCGATAGTCGGCGCGCGGCCCTGGAGGCGGCGACTGCGGCGCCCGAGAGGGGCGGCGGGAGCTGTGTGCTGTGCTGCGGAGACCTGGAGACGACGGCGCTGGGCCGCTGCGACCATCCGGTGTGCTACCGCTGCTCCACCAAGATGCGGGTGCTGTGCGAACAGCGATATTGCGCCGTGTGCCGCGAGGAGCTGCGCCAGGTGCGTCGGGGCAGCCAGGCCGCGCTTTCGGGGTGGTCACGGGGGCGCGGTCGGGCGGTGCGGCCCTGGACGGCGGGCACCCGGCACCGGAAGGGGACTTTGCCTTCCTGACGTCCGCCCGCAGACCTGATGGCGCCGGCTTCCAGAAAAGAGGCTTGGCGGGCCATCCGGGGCAGTGTCCTGACCATGAGGCCTACTGTGGAGCGTCTGGGACCGGTAGGCAAGAGGTGAACGAGATGGACTGAAGAGGGAGTGGTTCCTGTGGGACAGCGGGGACTTTACTTCTGCGACCCGGGAGTTCCTGTCAGGCCATAGAAATGAGTATGATCAAAGCAAGAACTCCTCGACCTGCTTGTCTTTTGGTGTTTATCCCTCAGGAGTCTCCATTCTGGTGGAGGAGACAGTGCAAGTGGGCACCTCGAGGGCAATCTGTTTTGGGAGCACAGGGTCAGACTGGGCGTTGCCAGCCCAGCTGTGTGCCTGCCCCGCCCCACCCCACCCCACCCCACCCCTCCCCTCCCCTCTCGTTACTGAGACTGTCGTTTTTCATCTATCGAGTGAAAATAGCACTCAGACTGCCCACAGGAGGGGAAGGCAGAACCATCGAGGCCTCCTCAAGGTGCTTGGTGGGTGGGGATAAAAGGGCCATCCTTGCCAGTTCCAGCTGGGGGCTCACTCAGCTCCCTAGTGAAGGGGGAGACTCTGACTCTGTCCAGACTTGGAAGCCCTGGAGGGGTCAGAGGGCACCAGTGAGCTTTGCCGCCTCCCTCCCTGCAATGCCAGCTGCTGGCTGGGAGCACCTAGCTGGGGCTCCCTTGATTTGCTGCACTTTGAGATCTGTTTGCTTCCAGTGTTGTGAAATTTCCCTGGTTTGTTCATGGAAAGCTCAGGCTGGTGACATCTGCCGGGGAATCTGACTTTTCTCTTCCTAGAAGACGTTGTTGAGGAATAGATTTCTTCCTTTTTGTTTTTTAAAGTGCATATGTATGTGAAAGGAGCCAAGTGGATTCTGTAACCCATG
The DNA here is from genome assembly GCA_028533065.1 of Trachops cirrhosus. NCBI lineage: Eukaryota > Metazoa > Chordata > Mammalia > Chiroptera > Phyllostomidae > Trachops > Trachops cirrhosus. The sequence goes on along the minus strand of CM052540.1, from coordinate 88,050,566 downwards.
AGCACTCTGTGGGCACCTACTTGTGCCCCATCAGAAAAGGATACTTGGGAGTGCTGTCAGTCTGCAATGGGGTGGACAGAGATGGATGTGGCCCTGGGAGAGATGTGAGGTGTGGGCACAGTTGGGGAAACCTCGGGCTTACTCAGAGGGCACCTCCCAGTTTTGCCAGAGCCTGCCTCCTTTCCAGCCAGTCTTGCATAGCATGATGTAACTGTTGGATGGCCAGGTTTCCCAGCATACCTGTAGCTTCCATCCAGGAAAGGAGGTGCCAAGGAGGCCCTCGTCCTGGGTGCTGTTTGTTTCACTCAGAAGCCTGCCAATGCCCATGTGTGCCTACTGTAGCCAGCATCTGGCCTCTCTCACTCCTTGTGGGTCCCATACCCTTCAAGTGCTTTTGTGACAAGAGGATGTTGACATGAGCTGTCAGCAGAGTTCAGCTGGTGTATGGTGTGGCATCAGGTGACACTGGCTGACCCTTGTCTTCTCTGGCCTGCTCCAAATTGCTAGGCAGCAGGAGGGTGTCCGGGAAGTTTGGGGAGTTGATGTTCCTCTCCATTAATCCTGCTTCACTCCCACTCTTGAACTTGCAGCTCCACCCACCTTTCCTGTTCTTTTGTTGAGTTTTATGCTGTCCTCTGAATTGCTGTGTCCCATCCCCACTCGGGAATCCCTTGGTGTCCCCAGCCCTGGAGCCTGCCTCTGCTCTGCCCTCCCTTATGGAGCTAAGTCTTTGGAAAAAATGGGGAGGAGAGTGTGCCGAGATGCTGTGAGGAACAGGCCAGCTGTATTGGCTGGTGATTCCTGCACCTTGACCAAGTGCTCCCCTGTACCAGCCTGTGGGGGCAGGCATTGGGCAAGGCAGATGCCGCACGGCTCTGCAGCTGCTGGTCAGGCGAGGAGCCGGATCAATCTAGATTGCTGGCAGGTGCTCAGGGCGGAGGCTGAGTCCCAGCTGAGTGCTGGAAAGTTGAGACTGATGTCAGATCCCCCAGTTCCTGTTATTTTCTTCCCTGTCCCATCTTTCCCACAGGCAGCTTCTTCTGAAATATGATTCTTGTCTTGTTCTCGACCTTGCTCTGATCCTCAGTGATGTCACTGAGGCTTGATGGGGCTGCTGTACAAAATGTGATGTGTCTGAGCTAAGAGGGGCTCTGCAGACCACCTAATACAGTCCCAACCCCCATTTCACAGGCAGGAAGTGGGAGAGAAGGCTGAAGGCAGGTTCTGAGGTAGGACCTGCTGACTGAGGTCATGCTTTTCTGTTGTTGCTGCCTCCTCCTTACCACCTGGGTCCTGGATCTCCTCCTCTAAGATTATCGTCTGGGCTCTTCTGGTGCCTGTACTATAGGTGGGACAATCCCCAGGGGCCCGTACTACATTCCCTCCCCTGCCCTGGGGCTGTCCTCACTGCCCATCCCTCACCATCTGGCTCAGTCTTGCCAGCGGTCACTCCTGGCACCACTGTCCTCTCAGGCGCTCAGCCTTAGTGAGCGCCCACTGCATACGGGGAGTGGAGAGTGGTAAGGATGCAGACCCCTCCCCATGGAGTGCCCTGAGGGGAGCTCTCTCACTCCCATCTCCCCCTTTCTCTCCTCAAGGACTATCTTGCCATCCTGGGTGTACCCAGGGGTGCGCGTTCCCCCTTGGTCATTTATTGCCTGTTTTACTTAGGGGCTGCCCAAAATGACCCATCCTCAAGTAGCTAGGTCTGACTTCACCTCTGTGCCTGGACACATGACCCTCTTCCATCAGGTGATCACCAGGATGGGTGTGTCTGGTTGGGTCTCTGGTATGTTCCTGCCCATCCCTGGCCAGGCTACCATGCCCTTGTCATTTTCCAGCCACTCAGTTTCATCACTCCCCTCACCCTCTGTTGGGGACAAGGACACTTAGCCATACTAGGCTGTCCTGCTGTCCCCTTGTTTGCTCATTGCTGGGCTTGGCCTCTGGTGCAGGCCTGGGGGAGGCCCAGTCCTGTCTGGGAGGAGAAGTTAGCATATCCCCACTTCATACCCCTGGCTCCAAACCTGCTCACCCTCCTTCTCAGAAAACCCAGCCATGCGCCTGCATGGTCACCTTCCTCTCCCAAGCCTTTTTCCTTAGTTCCAGTTCCTCCCTGAGCCAACCTAATGTCCCCCTTTTCCTGGCCTGGCTCAGGTGTGCCCAGCCTGGGCTGCCCCAGCAGACCTCTCAGGAGGGACAAGTGCCCACCAAGCTGCCTGGTGATTGGCCTGGAGACCCGCACCCCACCTCTGTCCATGGCAAGGGTACCTGCAGCCCAAGGAGATAGCACCCGCAGTAGATGGGAGCTTACCTCCGAAAGAGGGCACTGGAGCAGGGAGGCAGTGTGACAGGACACCCCAGCACAGGCTTTCTCTGGGATGCAAGTCCGCTGTTCCTCTGTTGTGCTTAGATGCTTCTGGGCAGCCTTAAGGGTTCTCTTGTGGGCTGCTTGCCTGGCCACCTTACAAGGTGCCGAATCTGCAGCCTGTGTTGCCTTACCCTAGCTAAGGTGCCTCTTCGAGCCAGTAGCTCCCAGCCTTGTGGCGCTGGGACTGCAGGCTCCCTTCCCAGGGACGGGATGCAGGAAGAACTGGGCTTTGGGTTGGAGTCAGAAGGCAGGGCTGAGCTTAGGCAGGTCCTATGCGAAGAGGCCATCTTGAAGCTTAGGCCTGAGGGTAAGCTGGGGAGGGGTGGGGAGGGTAACCCTTTGGTGGCAGAGCTGAAACTACCCTCTGAGGACATGGGAGCTCAGCTGGGATGAGGCTCCCACTCGAGCTTGGTGTGTGGCAGAGGGCAGTGCCTGGCCTTGCCACACGTGAGGACCAGGGAAAGAAAGATCTGTTTGGGCCCTGCTCAACTCCTGCCTCCCCAAAATGGGTTCGGTTGGACCATGACGCCTCCCTTGGGTTCCTGTGGGCGCAGAGTAGGGGGCAGGCTTGAGTGTCAACCTCCCTATCTCTCTCAGAGGGTGCTAGGAAGAGGAGGCTGAGCTCCCTGGCTCCTTACCCAGGGAACCGGTTTTAACTACCCTGCTGCTGGGGGACAGTGTGACCACCCGCTCTCTCCAGCCAGTCCTGTGCTTTCCCAGGTTCATGGCCGTTTTGGTCCCAGACATCCTCCCTGGCTGAGCCTAACCATAAAGGGATGACTTCGTTATAACCTCTCTCAATGTGAAAATCCCTCCACCACCCATGCCTTGGTGAGGACTCTGATCTGAGGCAAGCAACCAGCTCCAGGCTCAGGCGACAGTGGTGGAGCAGCAAGGGGCATGGAGAGGACAGGCTGGTGTCTTGATCCAAGGGGAGGGGAGTGCGGGGCCAGAGCCAAAGCGGTGCTCCAGGACGAGGGAGTCCTGGAGAGAACAGTGCCCTTGTGGGCTCTGAGGGAAAGCCTGAGCACTTGGACAGGGGCCTGGTCATTGTCCAGTGCAGGGGTCTGTGGAAGGGCAGGTAGGCCCAGCAGGCTTTACCTAAGAGTGCTGGAGACCCCTGAGAAACTGCCGAGCTCTGGAGGTTCCTGTGTCCAGCCCTGTCACATGCACACCAGCTTGTCCCTTTGGCATCTACAGACAGCCCAGTTAACAGGGAGGAAGCTGGCCAAGAACCACTGGGGACATGACTGAGTTCTGTGGAGGAGCCCTTCTCCTGTGGCATCATGGAAACATCGTGGGTGGACGCAGGGTAGCCAGGCCCTGACACACGGTGTCCTTGTGCATCCAGGCCTGGCAGCATTCGTTGTTTCCTTAGCTGCTCTTGAACTCTGTCTCTCACCATGAAAACTGTCTTGTACTCGACCCCTGTGTGATTAAACCCTGTTTTGCCTAGGCCTCCCATCCCTGTCAGTGTGCCTGGGGATCACTGTCCCTGGAGCAGCCTTTGTCCAGGTGTATGCTTAGCTGTGAATGAGTGGTTAGCCAGCCGCCCTCTGGTGGCGAGGCTAGGCATTGCATCTCTGTCCCAGCAACCTCAAGTTCATGGAGAGGGGCCTCCAGTGGCTCAGAGAAGAGGGTGCTGTCTGTGGGGGCCTGCCCCTGGCCTCCCAGGAGGAGCCTTGAGTGCCCTTTCTTCTCCTGATTGTGACCTCCAGTGGCTGTCCACTGCCTTGCTCACCAGGCCCTCACACTTTCGGTACCAGGTGGTCTTCGGGAAGAAACTTCCCGCCTTCGCCACAATTGCCATCCACCAGCTGCAGCATGAGAAGAAGTATGATATCTACTTTGCTGATGGGAAAGTGTTTGCCTTGTACAGGTGAGGGAGGAAGCATCTGTTTGGGCTCCTAGGGTCTTTTCCCAGCCTGCATCTGTGGGGCACTTTGTGGAAGGGGTGGGTGCATCCCCATCACCTCCTGTGCTCCTCAAAACCCCCAGGAGGGTAGGGGTGCTTGGTGCAGCATGGACATCAGGGCCAGGTGGCTGGGTTCCTGTCCTCTGTTTCCTGTCCTGTAACTGGGGACGCTTACAGCACCCTTCCTGAGGTTGATAGGGATGGGGGCAGGGGGTGAATTCAGGGAAAGCACTCCTGGCATAGCACCTAGTGCCTGCTTTCTGGAGCCTTTTGAGGTGCACAAGAGCTCCTGCAAATCAGGCTCTTTTGGCCCGTGGTGGGAAAATCTCATGAAGGGGTACAGTTGTCATGGGGTGGTCCTAGTCTTTCAGGGGAGGGGTGACCCCTGGCTTGGCTGGAACCTGAGCTTTTGACCCCAGCCCCCCTGTGTGGGCTTACTGTGTCCACCTGAAGTGAGGGTTAGTGCCGTGGATCACAGGCCCAATCCCATCTGTGGCCTTGCTTGACTTGGGCCCTGGCAGGGAGCAGCTCCTGACCCTGGGCCCAGCACCATCTGACTCAAAGGTCAGTGCCATGGAGGGCACAGGCGGGAGTGCCTGTCCTGGCTCCTGCTCCCAGGGCAGCTACAGGGGCATGGAGTACGAGGCCATGAAGAGGTGCCAGTGCTTGCTTCAGTTGGCGACACTGAGTGTCTGCGGGGGCGGGGGGCTCTCGGTGTCTCCCAGGCAGCTGCTGCAGCACGAGTGCCCAAGGTGCCCAGAGCTGCCACCTTTCAGCCTCTTTGGGGACCTGGAGCACCACATGAGGAAACAGCATGAGCTCTTCTGCTGCAAGCTGTGTCTCAAATACCTCAAGGTGCGCCCCCATCCACACAGAACCCACCTGGGGCTCTCAGGGATCCAGGGGGAACCCCAGGCAGAGGTAGATGGTGGCCAGGTCCTACAGAGGAGTGATGTGGTGGGGCTTAGCCAAACAGGTTTGAGAGGCCGGTTGTTGCCTCTGACTCTGGACAGGCCAGACCCCTAGAGCACCCTCAGCATCCTCCCCTCACAGATCCCTGGGCAGAATGGGGGGCATTCAGGCTGCACACAGCCCAGGCAGGGCGGGGCTCCCAGTGACAAGGCAGGCTCCTGGTGTCTGCCAGCCCTGAAGCAGACTGTGACCGTCCAGGTCCCTCCTCACAGTTGGGCTGTGGGAAAGGGTGGGAGGCCTGGGAGCCTGCACCCTGTGCCCAGTCCCCTGTTCCCTTCAGATCTTCACATACGAGCGCAAGTGGTACTCACGCAAGGACCTGGCGCGACACCGTATGCAGGGAGACCCCGATGACACGTCACATCGGGGGCACCCACTCTGCAAATTCTGTGATGAGCGCTACCTGGACAATGATGAGTTGCTAAAGCACCTGCGTCGAGATCACTACTTCTGCCACTTCTGTGACTCAGACGGGGCCCAGGACTACTACAGGTGGGTGTGGGGCAGCATGGGGTGGTCCCTATGCTAGACACCAGGAGCAGGCTGGGCAGAGGCCACTGGCTAGGGCAGTGGGGCTGACAGGGCTCCCGCTGACACCCTGTCAGCGACTATGCTTATCTGCGTGAGCACTTCCGGGAGAAGCACTTCCTGTGTGAGGAGGGCCGCTGCAGTACTGAGCAGTTCACCCATGCCTTCCGCACTGAGATCGACCTCAAGGCCCACAAGACAGCCTGCCACAGCCGCAGCCGTGCTGAGGCCCGCCAGAACCGCCAGATCGACCTGCAGTTCAGCTATACACCACGGCACTCACGTCGGAACGAAGGTGAGAGGGCTCCAGCCTGGTGCTCCTGAGACAGGGTTCACATTTTCCTGCTCTGGAGGCCTCAGACTCAGGTCCTGACTAGACCCTTCATGCGTCAGTGGGGACAAGGGACACCTGTTAAGCCTGCTTTTCCTCTGAGCACACTGATGGCAGGAGCTCTTTTTCCTGGCCAGTTTCCACAGCATCTTGGGTCTGCTATTCTGGGGTCCTGGGGCTCTCTCCAGGTCGGAGGGTTGTTGAGCACCTGCTGTGTGTGGGTCCTGTCCTGAGGCTGTGTGGCTACCAGGCCCAGACCCCTCTCGGAGCCCACTTTTTGCTCTGACCTGGTGTTTAGGCCGTAGAAGCCAGAGGCTAATGTGGACCCCTGAAGGTGCCGAAGACCCTGTCCCTTGGGCTCACGTGCTGTGGGGCAGGGAAGCCTCTGCTCTACAAGTGTCAGTCTGGCCTGTGCTCATAACAGGCTGTGTGCTGGCCACAGGGATCGTCAGTGGCGAGGACTATGAGGAGGTGGACAGGTATAACCGCCAGGGCCGAGCAGGCCGGACCAGTAGCCGTGGATCCCAGCAGAGCCGCCGAGGAAGCTGGAGGTATAAGAGGTGGGAAGATTTGCATGCTGCTGACATTCTCCTGGCACCACCACTATGGTGGCGGCAGCCCAGAGCTGGGCTAGGAACAGGCACAGGGATCAAGGGACTCTGGACTTCTGGCATCCGGTGTCCTGGGTGTGGCAATAAGGTCTGCCTAGTGTCCTCAGTGAGCAGACGTTTCCTCCTCTTCCCTGCAGTTTCAGCCAGACACACCAGGACCTGCAGGTAGGGGTGGGTGAGAAGGGCTTGAGTCACTTGAAGTTGGTGCAGCTGTGCAATGAAACACCAGTGCTGTAGGCACTTGCTCGGGCCGGAGGCCGTCTCCAGTGCCAAGCAGGATCCAGGCATCTGCGGACCCCTGATGCACTGCCCCAGAGCACTAAGCATAGGTGCTGCCTATAGCCACAGCCTCAAGCTAGAGGGAGGACTCCTGCTGCTCTACCGCTCCCCCTTGTGACCAGCAAGGGTGGACTAGACCTAGCTCCTGGCAGCCTCCTGGTACAGGCTTCCTACGGATGAAGCTCCTCCCAGCACACTGCTGTAGTCCAGGGCCTTATCCAATCTGAAGGCCTCCCCATTTCAGGGAAGAAGAGGACCGAGAAGTGGCAGCTGCCATCCGGGCCTCGGTGGCCATGCAACAAAAGCAGGAGACACACAGGAGCGAGGACCGGGAGGAAGGCAGCAGGCTCAAGAAGGAGGAGGCAGGGGTGTGGGGACCCGAGGAGCCCCGGGGGCCCCGACGCCTGCTCCGGGCTCAGGGTGAAGGCCCAGGTGAGCCGGCCCTGCCTGCAGATAGCTCTGCCTGGGCCTAGGAGCCTCCTGGGAAGCTCCTTGGTCACCCCAGAGGGCCTGCTTCTGCCCCCTCAATGTTGATCAGCCCTGATATGGGTCCCACTGTGTCTTGTAGGCCCCAAGGAAGCCTCTACAGATGGTCCTATAAGCCAAGAGGCCTGCCCAGCTGCAGGGGCCACACTTCTGAGGTACACATATACATGAACTGGGGTGAAAGCACGGAGCCCCTCCGGAGGGTGGGTGCGGGGCAGTCCAGGGCCTGGCAGACCGCTGACCCCTCTCCCCTCCCTGGGCTCAGCACCCTCTTGCCCCCCACTTCGAAGCTCAAGGATGAAGATTTCCCCAGTCTCTGCACCTCCACTTCCTCCTGCTCCACAGCAGCAGCCCTGGGCCCTGTGGGGCTGGCACTGGTGTACCCTATTCCTGCCAGGGGCAGGAACACCTTCCAGGAAGATGACTTCCCTGCCCTGGTGTCCTCCACCTCCAAGCCCAGCACAGCCCCCACCAGCCTCATCTCTGCCTGGAATAGCACCAGCAATAAGAAGGTGGTACAGCCCACCACAGGGGCTCAGGCTGCCAGCGGGGGCAGTCATCCTCCCAGGAAGGCTGGGAAGGGGGTTAAAGGCAGCAAGAAGGGTGGGCCACCCCTCATGGAGGAGGAGGAGGAGGATAGTCGCACTGGCCTCACCACCCAGGAGCTGCGGAGCGTGCCCACTGCAGTCCCTGTCTCCTCCCTGCTGGCACTGGCCTCTACCCAGACCTTCACCAAAGTCGGCAAGAAGAAGAAGGTGGGCTCTGAGAAGCTGGGTGCTGCATCACCCCTGCCTGAAAATGTTGGGCCCCCTGGGGCTGAGCAGGCCCCCATGGGCAGAACCGAGGGGCCAGTCGCTGTCATCGTCAATGGACACACAGAGGGGCCAGGCCCCACTCGGAGTGTCCCCAAGGAACCCCCTGGGCTCTCACGGCCCCTGGGGCCCCTTCCCTGCCCCACACCCCAGGAAGACTTCCCAGCGCTTGGCGGTGGCCCCTGCCCACCCAGGATGCCCCCTCCCCCAGGTAGGTGCACCTGGCTGAGGTCTGCTTCTGAACATCTGGGAAGGGGCCAGGGTAGTTGAGTCAGGCTGGAGCCGCCCCGGGCCCACGGTTATGTTGTACCGGCAGACGCAGGACTGTAGGTGGGGAGAGGTGAGCCTGTGCAGTGGTTTCCAGCCGCCTCGGGAGCACAGTGGAAGTCTGGATGCAGAGGCCACCATCTGTGGACAGTGTGACCTTGGTCCACTATGTAATCTCTGTGTCGCTTTGCTCCATGTAAAACCGAGCAGTCCTTTGCCCTCAAAACTTAGGCCAGGATTTACCACAGGGGAGCACAGCATGTGTGCTGGCTTTGGGTGTCGTCAGGCTCTGGGCCTGCTCTTCAGGGGAGTTGTGGTCTGGGTGGAAGCCTGACGTGGGTGGGCTGGGCAGCCTGTGGGAAGTGAGGGATGAGGCCTGGCTGTCCCCAGCCAGTGAGGGTTATTATCTGGGTCTTGGTGTGCCACCTCCACAGGCTTCAGCACTGTGGTGCTCTCCACTCCACTCCCACCTCCGCCAGGTCTGGTGCCCCCAGTCAGCAAACCACCCCCTGGCTTCTCCAGCCTGCCCAGCTCCCACCCAGCCTGTGTCCCCAGCACGACCACCACCACAAAAGCGTAAGTGTGGTGGGCTGTCCAGCCTTGTGCTCCTGGGGGCCAGGGAAGAATTCCTTCACCTTGGGCCACCACAAAGACTGACATGTCCCATCTACTGACTCCCAGACCCAGGCTGACACCAGTACCTCGGGCCTACCTGGTTCCCGAGAACTTCAGGGAGAGGAACCTGCAGCTCATCCAGTCCATCAAGGACTTCCTGCAGAGTGATGAAACCCGCTTCAGCGAGTTCAAAAGTCACTCAGGGGAATTCAGACAGGTCAGGCCAGCAGGGGGAGGCAGCCGTGGGGGTGGGGGGGTGCAACCTGCCACCTGGGGCCCAGGCCTGGGCCTGGGGTGACTGGTTCTGCCTCTCGGTGGCAGGGTGTGATCTCTGCAGCCCAGTATTATAAGAGCTGCCGGGACCTGCTTGGGGAGAACTTCCATAAGATCTTCAATGAGCTGCTGGTGCTCCTGCCTGACACAGCCAAGCAGCAGGAGCTGCTGTCTGCACACACAGACTTCCGAGGCCAAGAGAGGCTGCCCAGCACCAAGGCCAAGAAGAACAGGAAGAGTGCGTGGCAGGCCAGCACCCGACAGGTTGGCCTGGACTGCTGTGTGTGCCCCACCTGCCAGCAGGTGCTTGCAAATGGTGATGTCAGCAGCCACCAGGCTCTGCACACTGCCAGGGATGATGACTTCCCTTCCCTGCAAGCTGTTGCCAGGACCCTCACATAGCTGCTGTTTTATGGGCAAGAGCAGCCACACCCACGCGCCTCCTTTGTCCCTCCTCCTCCTGGGCTGCTAGGCAGCCAGGTATGGCTCTGGTGAGGCCACCTGTTCGGGCTCGTTGGTTGGCCAGCCCACCAGGAACTGCCTACCCTACCTTATCAGCACACTGTCAGGCAGGAGTCCATCTGCTTCCTTCCGGGACCTGGGCAGATACCCCTGCCTCGGTGGTAGACCAGGCTTGGTTTATATCTCATGATTTTGGCAAGTGCCAGGAGAGGGAAGGGCTGGGATGCCAGGACTTGTCCATGCTGTCAGAGCCGGTGGCCTCAGCAGCCCAGTCTGGGACCTCCTGAGCCTGAGGCCTGCAGCACCCTGGCCCTTAAGCCTGAAGCTGTGGGTCCACTTGCTGGAGTAAGATGTTGAGTGTGTTGTGTAAACTGTTGGCTGTTTCATGATTCAAGAATGTTCAGGATTAAAAGCAAACACAAAATTGTTCTACTTGAAGTTAAACCTTTCTAAGAGACAAGCTGCATCTGGGATCTCAAATTGCCTCTGACCTTTTATAAAAGTTTATCTTCCAAATAAATTTATTTTGCAATAATGCACAAAGCTGGCATTCTGAGCTCTGCCTTCTGAGGTCACTCAGTAGCGAGGGGAACTTAAGTCTTGACACATTACAACTCAGGTGGTCAGCTAGTAGAAGGCCTATGGGGAGAGCTGGGCGGCTGGGCTTTGCCCACAGTAAGCAGAAGCCAACCTGGGGTCCCAGTCCTAGAGGCCGGGCACTGCCAGATAGACAGCCTTACTGGACCGACACTTCCAGAATGTGCCAGGTATACAAGGTTTACGTCCACAGATGGGTGAATGAGCTACTAAAGATGAACTTCATCAAGAACAAGTTAGAAACAGTGGGCAGGGGGATGGGGGAGCACATCTGAGTATCTGTAAGAAAATTTGTGATCTAGTATCACAAATTTTCCTTTGGGAAGGGCCCGGACACACTGAAATCTCCCTTTCTGCCCCAAACATAAATAGGAAAAAATTCTCACTGCATCCATGTAAGGCAGAGGAAACAGCCTTAGATGAGGAAAAATGGAGATGTCTTTCTAAAAGCAGAAAGGGACACTCACGGTGATGAAGGCCAAAGTCGGTGGCCTGAAGAGGAACCAGGCCAGAGCCACATGGCTGCACTGTCACTGCCTGCCTGTGCTGGGACCACAGCAGTGTCCCTGCGTGTGGTGTCACACTCCGTGCTCCCCAGGAGAGGAGAGCCTGCACCCCTTCACCCTCTGTGGGGCAGTGCATCAGACGCCACAGGGAGGCCCCCTGCATTCCCACCACACACTGGAAGCACCCTACTGCGACACCCTCTGCAGACCTGAGCACAACCAACCCCACGCAAGAGTCGTCGGAAACTGGGATATTGCATTAATGATACTGAAAATACTGTTCTTAATCAAAACCCATAAATCTAGGTGACACTTTAGTTCTGGCTGTGTGACGAGCACTGCTTGAGCTCTTCACGTGTGTTAACGTGGTTTACACGTTATCCCACCCTACACGCTAGGAACTATTACCCTTTTACAGAAGAGGAACCTGGTGGGGAGAAAATACAACTAATTGAACAACAGTAAAATAATTTAAATTAAAAAGCAAAAAAGAGGAACCTGAGGCACAGACAAGAGGGCTCGCCCAGGATGACCAAGCTGCAATGCGGCAAAGCCCGCATTCCAGCTGCAGAGACAGTCCTTAACTGCTTCACTTAACCAGGAGGACATTAACCAACTGGAAACCTCAGAAATAAAAAACTGACATAAAGATAGTTGGGTTCAAAAGTAAACAAGATCAAGCTGGGGAAATCTCCAGAGGGCAGCTGGGCCTAGAATGTGGCTCTGGAAGCTGCACGGTACACCTGACTGTGGTCCCGGGAGCAGAAGGTGGTGAGTAGGGGACATCTGGAGAATTGAGTGCAGTTGCCAAGCACTGAAGAATGATTTAAAAAAACAAACACTAAGGATAATTTTTTTAAGCCACATCTAGACACACAACTTAGAAAAAAATTATTACCAAAATGACATAACCTGCAAAGGAATGCAAATTGTACTGTTACTACTGTTCTCATTAGCAGTGTAAGATCCGAAAGTTCTAAGAAAAATGACAGCATTTATATAACTAGTAAAACTATCCTTCAAGAAAATGGAAATCATGTAAACTCAAAGTTTACATCCACTGACTGATGAAGAACTTCTAAAGATACACTCTCACGAATATTTAGTTATCCTATTATAAGATGGATAAAAGAGAAGGGGATTTCCCCAGCATTTCAGAGAGCCAGCTCTGGGTAATTCAGTTCCAACCCAGTGTGATGTGTGGTGAGGGGCTGGTGGACCTGGAACCCCCAGAACATGGAGGTCAGCCTGCTCCACCTCCCTGTCCCTTCCTAGATTCTGGGGCCTGGTGCCCTTCAGATCCCAGCATCTGCCACTTAAAGGGGAAGGGGTAGAAATGAGTCCAGGAACATCTGGGCCACAGTAAACTCATTTACAGTCTTTATTTTTAATTTTAAGATTTCATTTATTTATTTTTAGAGAGAGGGGAAGGAAGAAAGGAAGAGAAACAATCAATGTGTGGTTGCCTCTCATACGTCCCCTACTGGGGACCTGGCCCACAACCCAGTCATGTGCCCTGACTGGGAATCGAACCAGTAACCCTTTGGTTCACAGGCTGGCACTCAATCCACTGAGCCACACCAGCCAGGGCTACAGTCTTTATTGTAAAGAACTTGCAGTTGGAACATGGGACACTGAAAATACACAATCACGGATTGTTCTTTCAGAGGACAGGAGAAATCCATATATACAAAAATTGTAAACATGTTCACTTAAATATCCACACATAATTGATCTATGCTACAGTGTACAGGGTTGTCACTCAATTGCAACTCCAGAGGGAGGTGTCTGGTTTGTAGGAATTGAGTGTGGCAACCGCATCTGGCATAATGTGAAAAGCCAGCTTTGAGCAATGCATGAGTAGTCAGCTATACGGAGGGACCCCAACCTTGAACTGGGCCTTAAAATGGGGTGCAGGGTGGGGAGGTGAAGGACTGGTCTAGAAAACCAAGGTAAAGAGGTTTGCCAGAATGGTGTCTCCAGGGCACCATGGGCAAATGCAGCCTCTCTCCTCCCCAGGGCTTGTCTTGCCAGGCACACAGGTGTCCCAAGCCTCCCTTGGGTCTCACTGAAGGGCCGAGAGAAGGCTGGTGCCCAGGCCTACGGCCATGCTGTGCCTACCCTGCCAGAACAGCCCACGCAGGCAAAGGCCTGGGGCAGAGCATGGAAACTACCAGGTGAAACTTGAAGACCACAATCACAACAACAAGGCCAGGCTACTCTAGTGAGCAGGTGAGAGGAAAGGGAGGGAGGCTCCAGAGAGCACATGGCCCCACGCGGTGAACCACCACGACAGGAGCAAGAACTGCCACTACCCACGGAGACATGAGACAGGTAACAGTGGCCATCAGCCATGCTCCCTGGGTCATGGCATGGGGGTGGAGGCAGTACTGCCCCCAGTCTGGGGCAGGCCCTGCACCTGGCTATGGAGGGCAGCTGGATCCCTCATTCCCGAGTGGACAGGTAAGCCCTGGGCTGGCTGCCTCATGAGGGGAATGGCCCCCTGCCCAGGCTGATCCACTGGAGGCTAGAGCACATATGTCCAGGGCTGTGCTATCCCCTCCTGAAGACCTCAGGTAGGAGTTGGAGAGTAAAGGTACTGGGGAAACTTGCGGGTACAGCGCTGGCACCCTGGAGGCTAGCCTCTCTTGGTCCCAGACAGGCCACAGTGGCCACTCCTACATCCCTAGAGCTGGACCAGGACCTGAGGGAGGTCGCAGGAAGCCGTGGGCCCTGCATTGGTGGGGCAGCCTTCCGGCCCTAGTCTGAGCCCGCCAGCCACTAGTAAGTGGGCACCTGGTACCCTTTCGTGCTGGTATCCAGGGTCTCGGTGAAGGGCGGGCTCTGGTAGGTCTCGGTATCCTCCACACCGCTGCCTACTGGGTAGCCGGGGTAGGCCTGCCCCTCCCCGGTGCCCAGCTGTTCGGTGGCAAAGAGCGACATGTCGGTGCCTAGGCGGAACCGCTGCAGGGCCTTCACGGTGAGCGCCACCTGAAGAGGAGCCAGGGGTCAGCCAGAGTGGACCCAGCCTGGCCCAGCCCTCACCGCCCGCAGGCCGCACTCACCCAACTGAGGATGGAGAAGAAGCTGAAAGCGATGGCGGCCCGTGCTGCGTCTCCAGCCTGCGTGGTGCCTGGCCCGGGCGCCGTACGCTGCCACTGGTTGGTGAGGAAGCAGAAGCCCACGAACCACATGAAGGACCAGAGCCCTGCGGGCAAGGGTAGGGGTTAGGCGCGCTCCACTGGAACACTCCCCTTAACCACGCTGGGCACAGGTTTCCGGACCCCTAGAGGCCCAGTCCACACCAGTTTCTACCCCACCCACCTGAGAATCAGAAGCCCTCCCCCGGCCCCGCCCCCTAGAAGCCCCAGGCCGCCCGTACCCCGCTCGCCTCTCCCCGCCCCGCCACACCCACCTGAGAAGCCCAGGTCCAGCAGCACCGCGCGACGGCGGTCGCGGACGCTGCTGATCTGCTGGAAGCGCAAGTCTAGCAACAGGAAGGCGGCGCAGGCCAGGAAGGCCCCGAGGCCGAGCGTGACGCCGAAGCGACAGGCACCTGCGTTCCCGTTAAAGACGCAGCGCAGCTCCGGACCGCTTTCGGAGTTCACGTAACCCTCATTGACAATGGGCCCGAAGACAGCGATGGAGAACACCTGCGGGCGGCGGGTGGTGCTCAAGCCCTGGCGGTGACGCCCCTCCCTGCCGAGGACTGAGGTCTCCGTGGCCCACTGCCTGCGGCCACGCCTTCGGGACTGTCCCTGCATTCCCTTGCTGCACAGGGCCCCTGTCTCTGGGTGAGGGTCTTCGGGTGCCCTCCCTTAATACCTCCCTCAGTTATTTAGTAATTATGGACAACATGTACCATTTGGTGAGCAACTCCTATGTCCAGGCACCATGCTTAAAACCGCTACTTTACATATGTTCACTCATAGAATGCTCCCAGAAAATCACGAAGGTGCCATTCATTGTTCTTATTCCCTTTACAGATGAGGAAATTAGGGCTCCAACCGGTGAAGTGATTTGTCTGAGGTCCCATTGCTGGTAAGAGCCGGGGCTGACATTCCAGCTGGGTCTTCCGCACTGCATGGGGCTGGTAGTGTCTCCTCACGGCCCACTCAAGAGTGTGGGAACAGGAGCCTTCACCTGGACCGGTGATTCCAGGCTTGAGCCGGTGGTACTGGGGGAGGTAGGTATGGAGCCAGGAGAGAGAGGCCAGAGTGTAGGGGGTGCAACAGAGGGTCAGCCGCACACAGCTGTGGGCCAGGCCCTGTGTGGGACCCGCCCGCAGCATGTAGGAGCTGTGCAGCCTGTTTCCTATCGTGTCATATGTAGTGACAGGTTCAGCTCATGGGATGTTGGGAAGAGAAAGAATGCCCACCCAGTGTCCTATACTTGTGGCACTCAAGGGGTGATGACCCCACATTACTATGATTAATTATTAATGTTACACATCAGTGTTTGGGCTTAAAAGGCAACAGGATTGACCTCTGCATTTCAGTCAAACATCTCCCTGCCGCCACAAGGGCTGGGAGGCAGGTAAGAGGTGGGCCGTGGTCATTTTAAACCAGACGCTGCCCTTTTAGCTTTGGGCAGGCCTATGTTTCAAAAAAAAAAAAAAAAAAAGAAAGAAAGAAAGAAAGAAAAAGAAAAAAAAAGATCTCCAGTTTAATTTCATTTTTCTCCTTCCCCACCCCAGCGCCTAGAGACTTAGTCAAGAGGGGAACCAAGCTGCAGGATGTGGACTTGTGGTCCACAAGTTGAACCAGAGCTGGGACCGGAAGGTAGGGTTCCTGCATCCTGGTCAGGCCAGAGCAACTCCCCCCTGAAAAGGCAGAGGCCCCCTGCAACACTCTGGGCACCGCCCTACTCTAAAACCAGCCAGAGGTGCAGCTACCACCAGCTGCTACCTCCAGAACTCAGCACCCTACCTCCCATCTCTCCTACTTGGAGAAGTGGGAAGGAGGAGCAGGTCACCTGGTCTAGGGGTGCCTCAGTAACTAGGCTGCCCCCACGAATCTGCCCCTTCCACACCACCTCCACTCATCCCTCCCAAAGCAGAGCCCCATCTGGCTGCCCCACCCAGGATACCCGAGCACCCCCCAACTCACAGATGAAACTGGGGGGCCTGGGAAGGGATAGCTCCCTTCGAAGGAGCCTGGAGGATATGTGTGCAGAAGAAGCAGGGTAGAGGCTCTGCCTGATCCTTTCGGCTCCCGTAGCCCCCTCCTGGGCTGAGAATGATGGTCGGATCCCCTCCGCAAATCCCGTCCCCACCCCTGTGCCTGCTTCCAGGTCACAAGAATAGGAAAAACGGAGTGAGGACTGAAAAGGGGGACAGTTAGACCTAAGGAGGAATTGGGGGTAGGGTACGCGGGCGGTGACCTCCCAAGGTCCCAGGTTGTAGTCGCCGACCCCTTCCCCGCCCACGGGTGGGCGCGCCCGCCCGGTGACGTCACCCCAACCTACGGCCGGAGGGGGAGGGGGCCGGCAAGGAAAAGGATGGGGGTGAGGGGTAAGGGGTTAGGAAAAGGAACGCAAGGCGAGGTGGGATCGGGTACCGGGGCAGGGTTCACTTACCCAGGACACGACCCGCAGCAGAGTCTGGGGCCGCTTCGCGAAGCTCACGGGGTCCAGGGCAGACCCCGCACGGCCTGCTCCGAAGGAACCTCCTTCCATGGCCGGCCCCAGCGGGCAGCGCGCCCCTGGTGCCTTCAGTCCCTTGGTCAGTCAGGCCGACCCCGCCCGAGACCGCCCGTGGCTGCTGCTGTTGCGAAAGGTGCTGGTGCTGCTTCTACCTCTAACGCCTCCTGGGAGCGCGCGCTGGCTGCAGCGGGGGCGCGCAGGGCGGGGCCGAGCCCGCACCCCCCACCCCCAGCACTGGTCCACGCACTGGGCTAGAGCCCTGCGCCCCTCAGCCCGCCCTCCTTCCACACCCCAACCCTCAGCATCCTGACTCGCCCATCACAATTATGGGGCAGGGGCTAGGGCCTGGGGCCCCCACTGCCCCTCATACGGAGGAGTCAAGCAGTACAGGCGGACACTGGGCTCCGCCTTTGCGGTAGTCTGGGGGGATGGACAGAGGGGACCTGACCTCGCTCCTCTGAGCAGGGCCCTTTCAAGAATGTGTAACTGAGGCCCGAGGGCTCCAGTGTCTTCCCCAAAGTCCTCAAGAAAAGGGTACACAGCTCCCTGGCCCTGGTCTTCTGCAGACTCTAGGCCATTTCCCCCACGACCCCCCACTGCACCCTAGCTTCTTCAAAGGGTTCTAGCCTTCCTGACAGGGAGGGAGAATGGCCTCTGCCCCCAGGGGCACTTGTCCAGGTGAGCAGAGCCCACAGGCCAGTGCGGGTGGGAGTTGGGGCATGTCTGCTCCTTTCCTGTGGCCATCTGTGGCCAGATGTCATTTCAAGGATGCTCGGAGTCTTCAGCACCCCTGGGTTTCCTGGACTGACTTATGGCTGATGTATTTAGTTTGAGACCAAGGAGTGCGAAGAAGCATCAGAGATAGTTCGGCTGATATGGGACTTACCAGCCCAGTGCCACTGCTGGGTCTTTTCCACAGATCCCTGGACCCCCAGTTAGACAGTAACCCTCTCTCCAGGTTCCTTCCAGCCCAGCCTAGCAGGAGCCTGAATGACTCTTACGTTTCTATCTAGGTCATTGATAAGACAAGTCACATTTGTTAAGCATTTACAGTGCCAAGTACTTCACATTCACCTGTGGGGGTAGGAACTATTACCACTCCCATTTCTCAGGTGGTAAATAGGCCGGTTGAGTTCCTGGACCATAGAAACTGAAGAGCTGGGACTTAGGTCCAGGTCCCTGTCATGGCCTCTGTGGACAGAGGGTGGTGCCTGGCCCAGCCCCTTGGGGAACCCAGGGCAGGTGTGGCCAGAGGGGCTGCCCGCCAGTCAATGCCTTACACTGTGCATCCAGTCCAACCGCCTCTCCCTGTCAGCAACTGTTCTGTATTGATCTGTGGCACCACCACTTGCCCCTTTACTAGATCATTGGCATCTGCACCCAAACACGGTGCACCTCTGTGTTAACGAACATCCGCTCTCGACTCCAGTTCCCCTCCAGCTGTCCCATGCCACCACTCCCTTGAGTCCTAGGGCCAATTCAGATGCTGAGGTTCCCCACCCTCCTAGAAAGGCTTCTTAGATGTCACCCTCTCCTCATGTTTCTCTTATTTCATATGCTCTTTCTTGTTACCCCTTTCAGGTTCCCTCCTCTTGTCCCACCTGTGACCATCAAGCTTTAGGGACCCCAAGACATGATCATGGCTCTTCTCTTTCTATGCTCACTCTATTATTGGACTAAGTGCCGACAGCTCCAGCCACAGCCTCCCTCGAACTAGAGGCCCAACGTATCTTAGCTGGTTGCCCTGAAAAACAGTCTGCAGCAAAGTTTGAGTTTTTTGACGGGGAGAGGAGCTGAAAACTCAGGGAAGCCAGAGTTAGGGAATAAGGGAAGTGAAGCAGGGCAGAGAAGATATACAGGCGGTCTGTTCCTGACCTGACCACGCTGACTCACAGGCTACTCAGGAAAGGCCAGAGAGGAGGGTGCTGGGGAAGGAAGAGCAACTTACCTGTTGGCTGCTCCCTGCCAATTTTTTTTTATTAAACATATTTTATTGATTATACTCTATTACAGTTGTGCCATTTCCCCCCTTTATTCCCCTCTACTGTACACACCCCCTCCCAGCCACATTCCCCCCCTTTAGTTCATGTCCATGGGTCATACATGTAAGTTCTTTGACTTCTACTTTTCCCATACTATTCTTACCCTCCCCCTATTTTCTGTCTACCATCTATGCTACTTATTCTCTGTGCCTTTCCCCCCTCTCCCCATCCCACTCCCCTGCTGATAACTCTCCATGTGATCTGCATTTCTGTGATTCTGTTCCTGTTCTAGTTGTTTGCTTAGTTTGTTTTTGTTTTACTGTTTGTTGTCATTTTACTGTTCATATTTTTTATATTCTTTTTCTTAGATAAGTCCCTTTAACATTTCATATAATAAGGGCTTGGTGCTGATGAACTCCTGTAACTTGACCTTATCTGGGAAGCACTTTATCTGCCCTTCCATTCTAAAGGAATGCTTTGATGGATGGAGTAATCTTGGATCTAGGTCCTTGCCTTTCACGACTTGGAATACTTCTTTCCAGCCCCTCCTTGCCTGCAAGGTCTCTTTTGAGAAATCAGCTGACAGTCTGATAGGAACTCCTTTGTAGGAAACTGCCTCCTTTTCTCTTGCTGCTTTTAAGATTCCTCTTTAATCTTGGCTAATGTAATTATGATGTTGACTTGGTGTGTTCCTCCTTGGGTCCAACTTCTTTGGGACTCTGTGAGCCTCCTGGACTTCCTGGAAGTCTATTTCCTTTGCCAGAGTAAGGAAGTTCTCCTTCATTATTTGTTCAGTTAAATTTTCAATTTCTTGCTCTTCCTCTTCTCCTTCTGGCACCCCTATAATTCGGATGTTGGAACATTTAAAGATGTCCTGGAGGTTCCTAAGCCTCTCCTTATGTTTTTGAATTCTTGTTTCTTCATTCTGTTCTGGTTGAATGTTTCTTCCTTCTGGTCCACACCATTGATCTGAGTCCCAGTTTCCTTCCTGTCACTGTTGGCTCCCTGTATGTTTTCCTTTATTTCACTTAGCAGAGCCTTCATTTTCTCCTCTAATTTGCAACCAAATTCAACCAATTCTGTGAGCATCCTGATAATGGGTGTTTTGAACTGTGTATCTGATAGGTTGGCTGGAGCTTTGATCTGTTCTTTCATTTGGCCCCCGCTTTTTTTTTGTCTCTGCGCCTGTTAGGTAGTGAGGGGCAGAGCAACCAACATTGCTGTGTTGTGAGGCTGTATGTGGGGGAGGGGTCCAAGAGGGAACAGTGCTGCTTGCTCTGCTCTCTGCCAGATTTCAGTCACTTCCCCCACTACCTGCAATCAAATTGGGCCCTTCTGGTGCTGATTCCTGGGTGGGTGGGCTTATGTACATTCTAGGACCCTGTGTGTCTCTCCAACGAACTCTCCTGTGAGGCTGGGAGTTTCTCCCACTGCCGCCTCAACCCCCACAGGTATTTTCAGTCAGAGGCTTTGAGGCTTCATTTCCCCATGCTGGAACCCTGAGTTATACAGTCCGTCTCGCTCCCCAGTTGTTCTTCCAGGTTTATCTGCACTTGAATGTGGGACCGCCCATTCTGCCAGCCGTGGCCTTGCCAGGAGTCCTCTCCAACCAGTCGCCCTACTCCACCCCTCTTACCAATCTGGATGAATGTGTCTCCTTCAACTCCTTGGTTGTTGGACCTCCATACAGTTCGATTTTCTGTCAGTTCTGGTTGTTTTTTGTTTTTAAATTTGTTTTGGCTATGTGAGGAGGCAGTGTGTCTACCTACGCCTCCATCTTGGCCAGGGGACGTGGAAGTCCCTTGCCTATTTCTTTGTGTCACCTGGCCCCTCAGAGTACCACCTTGTGGAAGCCAGCACCACTGTGAGAAGAGTCAGATGAAGGTGCTGAGGATGCCATGGCATAAGCTCGCCCTTTGCCTAGGGAGAGGCTGAAACACTGTGGGGATGGGGTGATGGAGCTTTGACTACAGAGATGGGGCACACTGTTGCTAAGCCATTCCAGCTGGGAGCCAAAGCCTTGGAGCGGGTGTGGCTGAGCAGCTCAGAAAGGCTTAAAAGCTGGGTCCAGGTCACTTCCAAACCTGCTCCACTCACAGCCATCTCCAACTCACTGATACACACAGCAACTCCGTCCTTACAGCTTCTTGGGCCAGAACACCAGTCACCTTTGGCTCTCTCTCAGCTGTACCTTCAAGAGTCTATCAGGATCCTCTCCCATCCACCCTGGGGCCAGCTTCCCCCTCAGCGGCCACATGGGTGCCTGCCCTCCCTGCTTCCACCCATGCTTGCCTCATCCTAGCTCAGAAAAAACCTTTCAGAAGTCACAGGTCAGCCCTGGCTGGGTCAGCTCAGTAAGTCTGATATGCCAAGGTTGCGGGTTCAATCCCCAGTCAAGGCACTCACAAGAAGTAACCAATGAATGTATAAATAAATGGAACAACAAATCAATGTTTCTCTCTCTCTTCCTCTCTCTAAAAAAAAAGAAGAAGAAGAACACAGTGAAGTTCCTAGTTATTAAAAAAAAAAAAAAAGCTCTGGCCAGGTAGCTCAGAACATTGTCCCAATACACCAAGATGGGTCTGATCCCCAGTCAGGGCACACACAAGAATCAGCCAATGAATGCATAAATAGCGGAACAACAAATCAATGTCTCTCCCTCTCTCTCTCACAAAAAAAAAAGTCACACCTCCCCATTCCCTGGCACCCAGAGAATGGTGTGGCCCAATGGTTTGAGCACTGGCCTGCAGACTGAGGGATTGCTGGTTCGATTCCCAGTCAGGGCACATGCCTGGGTTGCAGGCCAGGACCCCAGTTGGGGACGTACAAGAGGCAACCAATCGACGTTTCTCTCCCTTTCTCCCTCCTTTTCCCTGTCTCTAAAAGTAAATAAAGTATTTTAAAGCTGAGTATTAAGCCATGTCCTTGGCCCTGGCCAGGTAACTCGGCTGGTTAGAGCGTCATCCTGATATGCCAAGGTTGCAGGTTTGATCCCTGGTCAGGGCACACATAAGAATCAACCAATGAATGCATAAGTAAGTGAAACAACATATTGTAAATAAGTGAAACATATCAATGTTTTTTGTCCCTCTCTTCCATTCTGTAAAAAAAAAAAAAGTAAAAATAAAAATCCCCACATCCATGCTGAGGCCTTGAAAACTTCATGCTACCTGACTCCCCCTCATCTCTCCGACAACCCTCCCTCAGCTCCAGGAACTCAGCCTCCTTGCTGTTCCTGGAATATCTTGGCCCACTCTTGCCTTGAAACATCTCCTTCCTCCTTAGGAGCCAGAACCTGGACAGGAAGAAGGAGCTGACCACAGCGGGGTGAGGGCAGGCCCTGTCCATCACCACAAGTCCCAGCACAAAACACACTGAAGCCAGGTTCTCAGTCACTTCTTCAGCATTTTATTTTGGTCTCACGCTCCAAGGAAGCTGGCCCCAGGACGCCTCTGACAAGACTGGAAAGCCACGTACTGGATAGAAAATGGGCTGCAGGGCCAGTGGACCCTCAGAAAAGAACCCTGCCTCTGGGGCTACAGTCACTGCGGTTGTCCCTAGCTACACACTAGGGAGACAATGACGTGGTCTTGAGTGTTTTGTGGGACAGGGGAGCCCAGCAAAGCCTATCTCCTTCCTGTGTGGGGAAGTGGGAACCAGGGTGTGAGGTGGGCAGGAGGCTGCATCCAGGACAAAAGGGACAGCCTAGGCTATTCCTACTCCTTGACCTGTAGCACCACAGGGCATCGGCTGAGGAGGCCATAGGGGTGCCTGCAGCAGGTACCTTTGAAACCTAAGAAGGAAAGTGTCCCCATGGGCACTGTCTGGAGACCACCCAACAAAAACACAACAGCCTCTGGCTCTGCTGCACTTTAATAAGTGCCCTGCCCCTCTCTAGCCAGGTGGCCCCATGGGCTCCGGCTGGCCGCCCTCTAGTCGCAGGAGCCGTCCTTCCAGCCGTCACGCCAGCGCTCATCCACTTTAGAGCAGTCGAAGTCTGGCTTGCCTAGCTTGCGGTTCACCTCGTTGTGCAGGCGGCACAGCCACTGGGTTAAACATGCCCGTGTGCGTGTGTCTGGCTGGTTCCTATGTATCCTGCAGGGTCAGAAGCACATGTGGGATGAGGGCAGGCAGTGATCCCACTGCCCCTGCCCCGCCAGCTAACTCTCTCCCTGCTCAGTCCAGGGAAGAAATGGGATGTGGCTGTGAGCTACTCCAGGTGTACCCTCATGTACTGAGAGACAGAAATTCCCCAAAGAGGCTGGCCCTGCAGTGTCTAGGAGTGCTGGCCTCCTGGGCACCACTGCACCTATTTCTGCCATCTGCCATCTCTGCACCCATTTCCCACTTGGGGAGCTTGGTAAACACTGACAAGAACCCAGGGTAAGACATTAACATAGACCAGTAATTTTACAACCTCATAACAATCAGGAAGCTTTACCTCAGTTTGCCTGGCCCCAGGCAGTGTGTGGAAAGGGTGGGGCCTGCAAGTATAACTCAAAACCAAACTGGTTTCTTAGCACATAGGGCCCTGGAGGCTCAGCTCAGCACGAGTTCTAACTGCCCAGGCTTCAAACAGCAAGGGCTGTCCTGCCCCCTCCCCACATCTAGCTCAGAAACACCTATGGGTGCCAAACAATGGCTCTTGGGCAATCTAATGAGCCATGGGCTCTTGTAAACAAAAGCAGTGATTTTTCAAGGTCTTGAAACCAGCATTCCTGCTCCAGAAGTCGAAGTGGAGTCCTTAAACTGCTGGATCCTCCATTAGTACTAAGCAAGAGACCTCTTGAGGAAAGCCCTCCCTCCAGACCGGTGGCTGCAAAAAGCAGTGGTGCCCAGGAGCAGCCTCAGGCTGCTTGGTCTTTGATGGCTCAGATGATCCAATCCCAACTCTGTGGATGGTCCCTGCTCTTGGCAACCCTCTGCCAGTCTCTGCACCAATTTCTCTAGGATCTTCTTTATGATATCAGTCAGGGGCCCCAGGTCCAGGCTCCAGGTAGGATGCTCTGTTGCCTGCAGACAGTACAGAATAACTTACCTCTTCCTTATGTCTTCTGCACACTCCTCACAGGGGTAAAACTTGGAAAATAAATGTATGAACTGGGCCATGTCTTGCTGCTGTTCTGGAGTGGGCACGTCGGGGTAGTAGGCAGCCAGGGTGTGGAGGACAGACCAGCTCTGTCGGCCCAGTTCCTCACGATCCTGAGGACAATCTTCCCTAAACTTGCTGTCCCGCTGCGGAAGAAGGCCGACCAAGGGTCAGTTCAGTCTCCCCCGACCAGAAGCCTACAAAGCTCCCCCTTTTCCCTCCCCAGCTGGAGACCCACTGACTCGACATTAGTCCTGCGGCAGATTCGACCCACGTAAGTGTGAAAGCCAAAAGGCCAGGGCTATCTTGGGAACAAGGTTCAGAACAGCAAACTCTGCGGGGCATAAGTCTCTCAGGCAGAGGACCTGTGGGACCGCTCTAACCAGGGCCAGGGCCAGGGCGGATCCCTGGGATTGCGTTGCGAGGATTGGCCGGGGCGCTTGAGAACAAAATGTGGGGGCCAAGAGCCCGGGGTGGGGAGGGAAGTCGTGTGCGGGCCGGGGCTAGAGGTGGGCTGGGCTCGCGAGCTTCTGCGATGAAGTGGCGCCCCCGGGCATTTGCACCTTCTGCTGCGTCCGCATCCATGACTTGAAGTCCACGCAGGCACGGCAAGGCCGTCTCCGGGTGATGTCCTCGGGGACTTGAGAGTCGGGGCTCGGCGCCAGAGTTGGAATCGGGGCCGAGGCGGCGGCGGGATCTTTCCGTCCCGCGCCGCGGCCACGCGCGTCCGTCACCAGGTCCTCCATTGCTTCGGAGCGCGCACCGCCGGGCAGAAACGAAAAGAGGCCCCCGCCACCAAAGCGCCACCGTTCGCTGGGTGCCGCCATGTTGCCTGCGCAGTGCCTGACGGGCCAGCTTGGTCTCCAGAAGGGCCTCCAAGCGGACCTCCAGGCCAGCGCGCGCGCGGCCGCCAGGACGCGGCCACAGGAGCCCGGCGCGCACGCCGCAGACTCGGAGGCGGAGGCCGGGCTGGGGTTAGGACTGGGGTCGGAGGCCCGCGTGGAGGCAGGGTCCGGCGTGGAGATGGAGTTGGGAGCTGGGGTCCGCACCCGGGAGGAGGCAGAGCCCGAAGTACGGGTTCTGGCCAAGGACGCACGGGGAGCCCGGGTTCTGGCCACGCCCCTGGGCCTAGTTCTGCTGCCGGAGCCCGGCTTTTGTCCTTCATGGCGAGGCTCCCGCTTCCTCCAGTAGAAGAGCAGAGTGTTGTGGAAGGTGCGCCGCGGCTGCGCCGTGGACTCGGGCTGCGGCCGAGGAGAACTCCGTGTTGCGGCCCTCGACGCCCCCATCCCTCCGCTCTGACCGTTCTGTGTGCCAGTGGCCCGACTCTGTGCCTTCAGCTGGGGGCACGCCCCCCAGCGGGCTGCGCGGCGCTATGGCAACGTAAGGCAGGGCACTGAGCTCACAGAGGGCAGTGAGGTCCACGGCGGGAGTCTGGGTGGGGATCAGCCCTGAGGGCCGGCGCCATGGCAACGAACGCAAGGGAAAATGGGATGGGACAAGAGAGGTGGTGTGTGTCTCTGGGCTTCTGCGTGAACCGAAGGGCCCCGGATCCTCTAGCTTGCATAAAGGAGTTAAACTCACGTTAGGAGTGGCCTCAGGGATACCTCTGTTTCCATGCGTACATTCATTCAATCCGCAAATATTTGTGTAGCGCCTAATTTGGTCCAAGCACTATTCCAGGCGCTGGGCAAGGTGGGGAACAAGATACAACTGGACCTCCTCAGCTCATAATCCAGTGGTCAAGACAGAACAAAAAAAGGAGTTACACTAATAAATGTTCACTTTCAAACTATGGTGGGGGTCATAACCATAACGATGTGATAAATTCAGAATTCAGGTGGCCTCTTTGAGAAAGTGATCCCTAGGCAGAGACCTGAAGGATGAGGAATCAGCCGAGGACAGTCAAGGACAAGGGTGGAGGTGGGAGGGTCTTGGCCTCTTGCACGGGCAGAATAACAATGAGACGACCTGGGGTGGGCAAGGGCCCATTCAGGACCTTATCAGTTGCCATGGGAACTGGGAATTTATTCCAAGGGTCTTCAGAAGTTACTATACAGTTTTGGGCAGGGCTACTTCTATCTGATCCCATTTCTGTTTTGCAAAGATTCCTCTAGAAAGTGAACTTCAAGGCCCTGGCTAGTGTAACTCAGTGGATTGAGCGTGGGCCTGCAAACCAAAAGGTCATTTGTTTGATTCCCAGCTAGGGCACATGCCTGGGTTGCAGGCCAGGTGCCCAGTAGGGGGCATGTGTGAGAGACAACCACACATTCATGTTTCTCTTCCTCTCTTCTTCCCCTCTCTACAAATAAATAAAATCTAAAAAAAATAAATTAAAAAAAGTGAATTTCATGGGAGCGAGTGAAGAGCATGGGCATTGGGTAGTTATCCAAATAAGAGATAAGGGTAGGGGCTACAGAGAGGGAGAGAGTGGGAAGGATCCAGATTCCAGGGAATGTGGAGTGAGGTTGTCAATTGGGGAAGTTGAGGGGGCCTCAGCAGCTGTTTGTAAATTGGCCGTTCCCTAGCTTCTGTCCTTTGTCTTACCTGTTCCAACCTGGACCCTGCGAGGCCAAGCACCCTCAGCATGGCCCCCACTGAGGACTTAATGGCACTCTGCATGTCAGGCCTAAGCCAGCAGTGTTCACTGTCTAGGCCAAGACTAGGAAAGGCTTGAAAGCTTCAGAGAGAGCTGCTGGAGGGACACACAAAAGCCCTTTGTCCTGGCCACCAGGGTGGTTCCCTGGAGGAATGCTGTGGAGGCTGACTCCTCCCTGAAGGGCTTGGTGTGGGGTGGGGGTCTGAACACAGAGCTGGCAGCCCCATCAGCGGGAAGAACTACTTTGGGCCAAGGTTAAATGGGGCCCCAGAAATCTCCCCTGCAAGGAAGCAGTCCAGAATTGTGGGGTACCAGGACACACCCTCTGGAGATTCCAGGGTCTTCTCACCACCCCAATGGGGGAATGGTCATTCCTGATCTCAGAAGCTGTGTTTGCAGTAACTTTTAATAAATTGTAAATTCAGAGGCAGCTCTCAAAACAGTCCTAGTCACCCACACCACCAAGTGCTGGCGACTGTAGAGATGGACCACCAGAGAGAGGGGAAGCTCCTGAGGTCCAACTCTCCCAAACACATAGAGAAAAACTGACATTATCCACTTAACACAAATTTCCTGCTTGGGGACATTGAGAGATCTTTTCTCCACTGTAAGGATGAAGCCGATACTGATGACAAACGGCGTCAGCGCTCCAGGCAAATTCCAGAGGGTCTCACAATCCCAGCATTACACAGCACTATGGGACAGCCTGGAGGGTGGGCCAGGCCGGCAGGGGACTTTGATAGCTCTTCCTCCTCCTCCAGGCACAGCACCAGACAGGGGCGGGAGGGCCTCAGGCAGCAGTCTCAGCCCCGCCCCCTTCCCACCACTGCCTCTGTGTTCTCCCTCCTACCCCCCAAGCCTGTTTCTCCACCTAGATCTTTTTTTTAGTTTGGGGCCCAGTGAGGAAACTGAGAAGGACACAGGGGTAAGGCAGTGCTGCAAGGACCTGGCCTAAGGCAGCCAGGGGAACTCCAACCAGTCTTCTGGTGGGGAGCTTGACCCATCATCAGGCCACAGCTATGGCAGGCCCGCGGCACCCGGTGTCAGTACACGCAACAGCGCTGGTGCAGACAGAGAGGCTCCAAGTACGATCTGGTCACTGCCAACCTCAGAAGGAAGTGGGGGGGTGGGCGGGAGGGAGGGAATTCACGGGCCAGGCCAGTCCTTCCCAGGTGCCCACACCCTTTCCTCCAGCAGACATTTGCCTTCTCTGTGCGCTGGTCAGACAACAGCAACACCTTCGTGCGAAGGAGCTGCGACGAGTTCAGGAGGCTCCATGTGAGTGAATCTGGGGTGACCCTGACGTCCTGTCCTACAACTGAATGACTGCCCCCCCCCAACGCCACCAGTGCCCGGGCTGGCTTCTGGCCCCTAAGACTCTGCCCTCCCAAGGTAACTCAGTGGGCTCTCAAAGACCCACGTGCTGGTTCTTGCCCGTAGAAGACCCTCAAGGAGACCTTCCCGGTGGAGGCAGGCCTGCTGCGGAGATCCGACCGAGTTCTCCCCAAGCTTCCTGGTCAGGCCACAGGGATGGATCCTGGGAGGGGCAGGGGTGGCAGCAGTAGCCTAGTGGTGGGAGCCTTGAGGTGGGGTCCCACAGTCTGCCTGTGTGGTGCCCACAGGCCTATCTGCATTGCTGCTGGCACGCGGGGGCCGCACAGGCCGCAGCCTGGCACGCCTGCGGTTGCTGGAGACCTATTTGCAGGTGCTGCTGGTGGTAGAGCATGTGTCCAGGGGGCCGGCGCTCACCAGCTTTCTTGAGCCACAGCCTCAGGACCTGGAGCCTTCACTGCCACCTGGCAGGTGCCTGACCAATTCCTAACTCCCTGCGGGAAGCATTTGGAGGATGGGGACAGCATGGTGGAGAAAGGGACTAGGAGGTACAAGGCTGGGTAGACTCGTGAGGGATGGCAGCCCATCCTCACACACCTCCCTTCTGCTACCACCACCCTTGCAGCCTGGTGATCTTTACTGTCCGGGAAGAGCCCCGCCCCTGCCCTGCGGGAAGTCTTGCCTCTGGCAGCACGATGGCTCTGAGACTGCACTCCCTTCAGCCCTTCAGCACCCAGGACACAAGGGGCCAGCCCTTTCTTGTGCAAGCCCAGGAGGCACTAGAAGTGCTGCTGCGACACCCCTCAGGTGGGGCTGGGCAGGTGTCTGGGGACTAACCTTAACCCACTGTCTCCAGGATCCCAGCAGGCCTGGGAGTCTGAACCCCCGAACACCTCTTGTATACAGGCTGGTGGCTGGTAGCTAATGAAGACCAGCAGATGGCATGGTTTCCTGCTCCCTACTTGGAGGAGGTGGCCCTGGACCAGAGACAGGGACAGCTCCTAGAAAGTAGTGGTATGAGACTAACCCTCCTCCCCGCACCCACCACCGAGCAGTATGCGGCTGGGGTACAGGAAGAACCTGACCCAGGGGAGGGATGCTGTGGAAGTACTAGGTGGTGGCAGGCCCCTAGCGTGCCTGGTGCCTGTAGCAGGTGGGAGCCCCAGTGGGTTTTAGTGGTCCCTGGTATCAGCAGAGATCCAGAGAGCGAGCCCAGAGGTGGGGATTCAGTGAGAGCACGATGAAGGGACTGATATGGGAGCCCCTGTGGTTAACCCCCAAGTGCCCACTCCCAGGCTCCCAGTTCTGTGTTTCCCGAGCCTATGAGGGCAGCCAAGTCGACGAGCTGTCGGTGCCTGCGGGGGCAAGAGTGCAAGTGCTGGAAATGTCAGACCGAGGCTGGTGGCTGTGCAGGTGTGGGGCTTTAGTGGGGGAAGGGGGGAATCTCAGGGGATGGGCAGGGCCAAGTGCTGACCAAACTGCTCCCCTTGCAGGTTCAATGGACGCACGGGTCTTCTCCCCTCTGTGCTACTGCAGCCAGATGGGCTAGGCACACTCCTGAGCAGACCAGGACTCCACTCAGGGGCAGAGGGTAGGGAAGACAGGGTAGGGGAGGCCCAAAGCTCCCCTCAGTACCCCAGGCCGTGACCCTTCCCCCTACTGTGCCCACCTGCCCCCTGCCGAGTGCCATTCAGAGGTGCTGCTGCACCATTACCCGTAGTGCACTGGGGTGGGGCCCACGGGGTCAGGGACCTCCTTGAGGGTGTGTGGAACTACATGGAGGTTCCAGACCCCAGATAGTAGTGGTGACTGATGGCAGCCACACCACCCTCAGGGCAGGGGAGGCGCATCTGAGGTTGGGAATCCCTGGCTGGCAGGGCCAGGGGGCTATACTCTCCCATTTCCTTTGAGTAAAGTTCTGATGAACCCACACCCAGTGTGCATGTGGAGGGGCAGGGCCTGCTGGACTGCAGCTGGACCAGGACACAGAGATGGTGCTTAGCCGAGGTAGTGGGCTGGGACCTGGGGTGAGACAAAGCCCAAACAGACACAGAAAGCTGGGATGGAAAAGCATGTTTCAGAGGGCAGAGGAGGCCGCAGGGAGGGTGGGCAGCTTCATGTTGTGCCACAGGAAGTCTAGAAAGGTGGCTGCCTGCAGGGTTCGGCTGAGCCGCTGAAAGTGCCGCTCTGGGGATGGAGGACAGAGGTTGTCAGGGGGTCCATGAAGTCCGGCTGGGCTACTCCCTCCCTCCCCCACCCAGGGCCAGGTCCGTGTACCAGTGTAGGGCAGCAGCGCCTCAAGGGAAGCTCGCACACCCTCATAGGCCAGCAGCTCTTCCGGGGCTTCGTGTTTCAGGAGCACACCCAGCACGGCCTGGGCTTCATGGCAATGCCGTGAGTTGGTGTTCCATGTGACACAGAAGCGCAGCAAGGCTTCTGCAAGTGACGGGGATGGTCAGACCTGCCTGCTGGCCACACCACCCATGTCAGCCTCCACCCACCCACCCGAACCTTTCTGGTCTCGCCGCAGTCGGAGTACTGTGGCTTCCAGCTTTTCACTGGCCTCGGGGTCCCTCCGGATGGCTGCAGGAGGGAAGATAAGACCCAGGAAAGGGTCAGGTCAGACCTGAGAGGACCCCCCCACCCACCTGCCACTGCCACCTGTCAGGTCCGCGGCACTGACCCTGGATAACACTCAGCACAGTGTGGGGCCGGTCTAGGGAGATGGCCAGGCCTAGTGCCCGAAGGTACCGCTTCTCCTGGAGCAAGTTGTCCAGTTCTTGCTGCCTGGAAGGGGAAGAAGGGAGGACAGGGCCACAGGGCCGGGTCTGAAAGTAGAGCCATCAGGGGGCTGGCTCAGGAGTCGGCAAACGGGACGTGAGCACCCACTGACAGTGAGAGCTGTGCTCCAAGCCTCAGACACCCCGTTCCTTACAGCAGGGGTGATGCTAACATCCCCTACCCCAGGGGCAGGGGATGCTGATGCATGGGAAGTGCCAGACACACTGGTGGCACTCACAAAGAAGCTGGGTGGGGACCCTCCAGACTTACTTAATCGCCTGCTCCTCCTGCTTGGCCTGCTCCTCTGCCTGCTCCTCCTCAGTAACGTCCTGGGGTCAGACTAAGGTCAGAACAGAACCCCATGCTGCGCTGCCCTGCCCACCCCGTTCCGAGCCCACCCCACCCAAACCCACCTACCTTCCAGAGGATGACACAGGAGTCGCTGGCGCCAGTAAGAGCACGGTCATCCAGTTGGCTGCAGTGCAGCCCCCAGACCTTGTCCTGGTGGGCGTCCAGCGTCCTCACACACTCATTGTTCTTGATGGTCCAGAGCTTCACAAGCCCATCAGAGCCACTGGGTTTGGGATTGGGAGGGGGCTCAGCCCTGGGGCCTGTCCCCCAACTCACCCCAACTGCTGCCCTGTCCCCAGCCCACTCACCTGGACAGCAGCTGTGTACCACGGCTCACAAAGGCCACCTTCAACACAGAAGCATCGTGCCCCTCGAATGTCTGCAGGGTTGGGACAGGGAAGGCATGAGATGGCGTCAGGTGTGGGCCACGCCTGGGGTGGGGGCAGCTTACCTTAAGGCAGCTGAAGTCCTGCAGTGCCCAGAGCTTGATGGTGCCATCGGCTGAGGCAGTGGCCAGCACCTGGTCCATGGGTGAGAACTGGACACACCAGAGGCCACGCCGGTGGCCTGAGAAGATGCCCAGCAGTTGGCACTGTGGCAGAGCCCAGAGCTTGGCCGTGCGGTCCTGGGAGCCAGTGGCCAGCAGCTTGTCATTGGGGGCAACAGCTACACTATTGATGTCCTGGTGATGGGAACAGGAGGCAGCTCAGCAACCCCTACCCCAGTAGGGCCCCCGCGGCACTAACTCCCCAGTGTACTGTGTGTGTGGTCACCTTGTCGTGGCAGCGCTGTGTGGTCTGGGCCTGTAGGAGGACAGGGCCACTGTCTGGAGCAGCGCTCTTGGACAGCAGGGCTTTGGAGAGGGGCCACAGCTTCACAGTGCAGTCCTGACTACCCGTCACCAGGAAGGTCTCCTTCAGCCTGAAGCCCGATTGGGCGGGGCGGGGAGACACTTGTGGAGCCCTGACCAGCCGGTCTGCCAATGCACCACAGCTCAGGCCTGCAGGACCACAGTCTAGACCAGAGGGGCTGTCCCAGAAGGGAAATGGCCTCGAGTCCCCCAAACACACCTCTGGGACCACATGCCTGCACTTAAGCCCACACTGCCCACCCTTAGTACCACAACAGGCGACTCTGTCCCAATAATGGGACTCCCAGCCTTAAATGCAGGGAGCAACTTCTCCACCTGGACCTTGTTCAGCGTTGTCCTCTCTGCCTCGACACCCTGCTCCTTTGATCTACCCTACTCCAAGGCTACTGCTGAGGAACCTCCTCCAATACTGGTACCTGGGGTGCCCCTGGCCCGTTCCTTATTCCAGATCCCTATGCTGAAGCTTCAAAGAGCAAGGCCAAAGCCCCCATCTTCCTGAGCTGGAACTCCTCCATGTCCATGACACCCTGGACCTCAGCCCTGGCCCGTTACCTAGAGCAGCAGATGGAGCCCACGCTGTGTGTGTGCCCAGAGCCCTGAGCCACACAGGTCACCTCGCCAGCCTTGTTCATCCTCCACACACGAATGCTCTGGTCCTGGGGATAAGAGGTGTGAAGACAGAGGCTGGGCCCGGCTTTCCCACCGGGGACCCATACCTCCAGGCTTCTTGGGGTACCTCACCTTGGCACAGCTGGCAAAGAGCCACCCCTTCCGAAACACATCCAGGGCCAGGACAATGTCTGGGAGAAAGGGGAGGGAACGTGGTCAAAGATCAATTAAGGGAAGGGGTCCTGGAGGCGCTGACCGGGCACCCTCACCTGTGTGGCCGTGGAGAATCTGGCAGGCTGATGTCTGCAGCTCAAACACTTTTAGGCAGGGGCTGTTGGAGGCCACCACGATGTGGGAGTCCTTGGGCCCCAGGAACCGGACATCC
This sequence comes from Trachops cirrhosus, assembly GCA_028533065.1. Lineage (NCBI taxonomy): Eukaryota > Metazoa > Chordata > Mammalia > Chiroptera > Phyllostomidae > Trachops > Trachops cirrhosus. Next base: position 88,017,902 of record CM052540.1, on the reverse strand, counting down.
AACACCTCCTCGCTGTAGCCGGCAAACTGCAGGGTAGAGAGACACAAGCCAGGGCCCGTGTGAAAAGAGGGCCAGTGTTCCCAGGTGGTGGGTTGACTAGGGACAGTACTCACCTGTTTCTTCAGCTGCAGGGAGTGTACTTCGTAGAGCAGAAGGTTGTGGTCAGCAGTGACACTGAGGAGTAGGCCAGCAGCTCGTACCAACGTGCAGTAGGTCAGCTCCCGCCCAGGGCCTGGCAGCTGCTGCTGTGTGTGTACACACTGCCCAGAGGCTGCCTCCCACACACGCAGAATGCCTGTGCGGGGACAGAAGCGGCTGGGACTCACAGGTCCATGGGTCCTCAGCCCCTGCTGCCTGCCCCAGCTTCACACACCTTGGTCGCCAGCAGTCAGGAAGTACAAGCCCGTGGACTTCACACCTAGCTCCGGTGCCAGCTCCTCTGGCAACAGTACTGCAGCCTCCACACTCTGAGGAGGAACAGGTCAGAGGTGGCAGCCCCACCCCCAAACCTGACCCACTTACTGGCCTCGATCCCCCTGGTACCCCTACCTCAAACACTGGGACAGTCCTCAGGGCCTGGTGGCTCCGCAGGTCCCAGACAATGCAGATCTTGTCCCGGCCCGAGCTGGGGGAAGAGCCACCTCAGTTCCCAAGTCTCAGCCGTGGCCCTCCCCTGCCCGCTAAGGCCTGGGTAGCTGGCCGCTGACCTGAGCATGGTGTGGCCATCAGCACTAAAGGTCAGCGAGGTGACAGCACTGTAGTGGGTGGTCAGCACAGCCAGACATGACTGACCCTGCAGCGACCATATTCGGATAGCGGCATCCGTGGCTGAGGAGAAGAGCAGCAGACGTGCCGGGTCCGGGTGGAAGGCCACCAAGCTGCAAGCAAGTAGGTGGGGCAGGTGAGCTGTGCCACCTCAGTGTGATGGCCCACTCACGCAGTCTCTGCTGCCCCTACTCACTGCACGACACCTGGTGAACCCCGAAAGTGGTGCGTCCCATAGTGCCGCACGATGTCCCAAATACGCACAGCCCCATCACAGCCGCCTGTGGAAAAGTATTAGAGATGAGGGGCTGGTGTGCCCAAAGCTCCCTGCTCATGTGCCCGCCAGCTGGCCCACCCACCCAGCTGGGGCCCTACCTGTGGCTAGTAGTGTAGAGGTGGGGTCAAAGGCCATGGTGGCCACAGGGGCTGTGTGTATCGCTTTCCACAGGCGGATGACACTGCCTTCTCTCCAGGCCCAGTGAGCCAGCAGCAGTGCCCGGCTGGCTGTTACTAGCACCTGGGGGAAGATGCAGTTCGGCGGGGGGGCGGGTAGAGACATGGCCACCCATCATTATAGATTCAAAGTTTGACTGGGAGGTACTGGAGCCCACCTCCTGTCCCTGCACCACATACCTCATCATCAGGGCTGAGATCAAAGGCAGTAATGTCCTCGTGGTCCTCCTAGGGGTGAGAGTGGACACACAGAGTACCATGAGAATAGGCTGCCTTTCCGCACTAGTTCCTAACCCTGGCTCTCCCTGCCCTCACCTGCTCCAGGCTCTGCAGAATGGCCCCTGAGGCCACATCCAGGATGTTGACTTTGGTACCACAGACACAGAAGAGGTGCTGCCCAGTCTGGTCCAGCTGGTGACAGGGGGGTCTCAGCTAAGGTAACATGCTGCAGCCCTGCCTGCCCCACCATTCTGCCCCTCCCTGGGCTGGTACCTGCACTTTCCCACCCTTGTAGAAAGGCTCAATCTTGCGTTCCACAGCATAGCTAGAGGTAAGAAAAAGGAGAGAGTGAATCACCCACCCTTCGGTCCCTAGTGCCAAGCCCTGGGCCAGGTGCTTTTGAGTCTCTGGACGGTAGTAGGGATGGGATGGTGCTGGTTGTGAGTACTTTTCACAGTTGTGATGTGGGTGTTGGTATCCTCTTGTTACAGAATACTTGAGACCCAGAGCCGGTGGGTGACCCACAGAGGAAACCACAACAGCACATGCACTTCAACAGCCCAGTCTTTCCAGAGATTCCCCAGTGCAGATCAGGCCAGGCCTTGGGGGCCCCCTGCTGGCCACAGGAGGCCAGGTCCGAGTACCAGCCCACAAAAATATGCTTAGCATCTTCATTCCTGAGGTCCATCTTGGCCCCTTTCCCAACCCTTAATCCTTCCTCCATTCCCAGCCTGGCCTGCATCTCAGTCCCCAAGCAACCCTATTCTCTTCTCCGCTGCCTTCACACTGGTCCAGGTTATTGCACCGTCCCTTCTGGAGAGCTGCTCCAGCCTCTTCACCAGGCCCCTACCCACTCTTGCCAACCCTGATGCAAAAAGGCCTGTTAGAACATAACTCTATTTTTTATGTCATCACCCTGCCTTAAAACCCTCTCCTCTCTTTATGTTTCCAAGACACCGCCAGAAGGGGCCACTGCTGACCTCCCCTGTTTCGAACAGGTTGTTCCCTATAAGTAGTCTGGATGTCTCTTTCCAGTTTTCAGAGGTGCCTGACTAATGCCACTGGGGGTTACTAGCCAATATGAAACAAAGCCTCCAACTCCCGAACCCAGTCGACTACCCACCGGGGCTGCTTTTGCTAGTGCTTGCCACGGCCACTGATGGAAAGGATTTGCTTAATACAATTATCCTATCAGACTGCATTCTACACAGCTGTGCTGAGTTCCTCTCGGGACTCTAAGCACTTAGACGTTCAGCAGAGGCTTGGGGACTGAACACAGGATTCAGGGCTTCCGGGCCCATCTCCTGACCTCTCTTCCTGCTCCATGGAGAAAAGGGACAGCAGGTGAAAACTCCCCGCCGCCTGCCCCAGATCAATTCTTCTCCGCTACCAACCGCTCCATCCAGGACCAGCCTCCACTTATACTCAATCCTTCCCTTCTTCCTTCTCTGGGACTTTTCGTCCCCGCTTCCAAACCGGGTGCTAGTTTAAGTAACTTACGCTGGCTACGCCCAGCCGGGCCCAGGTGAACCCCTGCCCGAGAGCAGTCATTGCCTCCTCTCCCACCTTATAATACTGTAGCCACCATGACCCCGCAGACCAGTCCGTACACAATCCCTACCGCCTCCCCAAACCCGAATGGACACCCGGTCCACGGCGGTCGCCTTAGCTACTCCGGCTGCGAACCCGGTTTCCGCTCACAGCCCCAGCACCCCGGCTCACTTGGCCTTGAAGCGGCTTACTGCGGCCACTGCCTCCTCCATGTTGCTGTCGCAGCCGCCGCGTGAGGGAGACCTGTGCGCCACTCTGCGCTGCCGGCGCGCTTTGATGGCGTGCCTGCGCGTTTCTGCCGTGACGTCATTAACACCGTGCCACCGGCGCCATCATGGCTGTGGGCAGTGGTAGCTTTGTCAGAAAGCGGAATTTGCGGAGGCATTTCCGACCTGGCGTTTGGGGTATACCATGGCTTGTACCCATGCTTTAGACTTGCGGGGGGCTGGGTTCGCAGCTATCTGGCAATTTTATTTATTTTTAGAGCGAGGGGAAGGAAAGGAGAAAGAGAGGGCGAGAAACATGAATGTGTGGTTGCCTCTTCCACACTCCCTACCGGGGACCTGGCCTGCCACCCAGGCATGTGCCCTGACTGGGAATCAAACCTGTGACCGTTTGCTTCCCAGGCCCGCGCTCAATCCACCGAGCTATACCAGCCAGGATTTAGCCTTTTAATTTTTTACGTTTTTATTGAATTTACTGGAATGACATTGCTTAATAAAATTATGTAGGTTTCAGGTGTACCATTCTAGAATACATCATCTGTATATTCAGCTTTTTAATGGAAATTTAGAAAGGCATTTGTAGAAAGTATTTACTAAAATAATCCCAATGATCCTGTCCTCTCGGCATTTTGGGATTTGGGGTGAGCGCATCCGAGAGTAGAGTCTAGAAAAAAGCCCTGCCATGGGGGCTCATGGCCTGGTATGAGAACACAGGTAAATTAATAAATCGGGTGATTTCAGGGTCGTTTAAGTATTTGAGCACATTTATGTGCAAAGTACTGTTCTAGGCACGTAGGAAACACTAGAGAAGAAAACGAAAAACCCTGCTTTCAGGTAGTTCACGTGCTGGTGGGGTGGGGACTGAGTGGCAGGGCAAGGAATAATAGTGACACTTTAAATGATTAGTGCTGGGGAAAGGATTGGCCAGGGTTGAGAGTGGAGCTTAGGGACTGCGATTAAATGGGTTGGTGGAGAATGCTTCATGGAGAAGGTGACACGAGCAAAAACCTGAAGGAGGTGAAGCAGGGAGCCCTGTGGTTATCTAGGAGAACAGTGCTTCACGATAGGAACAGCCAGCGCACACGCCTGGAGCTAGGAGCAGCAGCAGAAGCCCCTGTAGCTTCAGGGAGGGAGTAAGGAGAATATAAAGGGAGGAGGTCAGAGGTAATGGAGTTCCTTGTGAGTCGTGTCGAGTTGGTTTTTACTCTGAGTTCTACTCATTTGTGCTACTGCCTATGAAGCTGGTAAACAGATTGGTAGAAAGTAACTAAGAAGCAGCCTGGGGCGAGGAACCTTTGCGAGGAGACATTCATTTGAGTGGAAGAAAGCCAGACCAATGACAGCGAGGGAAGGAGCCTTTGGGCAGGGAGAATAGCTAGTGTCGAACTCGGAGAGATGAGGGGAAAGAGGCCAAAGTGTCCCTGCGGGGAGACGGGAGTAGTGACTGGAGAAGAGCGGGGCGGCAAGTACAGGGATTGCGGAGCAGAGCGAGTGCCAGATTAGGGCTCGCATTTATTCACCTCTCAATTTACAAGGTACTTTGGCCCTGGACTTTCCAAACCTCAGCCCCAGGGCTGCCTTCTGGGGTTGCCTCCGCATCCTCCTGCCGGGCGCCGACAAGCAGCGCGTCGTCCTCCAGGAAGTCTCCTAGCTGGGACAACCCGCGGCGGAGGAGATTGGTAGTGCGGTGCACCTTGCGCACGCGCCGTAGCAGGCACAGCACCAGGTTCCGGCTGCGCTCCTGGTGTTGGCCCCAGGCTTCACGTAGCTCGAGGTGGCAGCTGTGGCGTACACGCTCTGCTGGGTCCAGGGTGGCCCCGCAGCCTAGGGGGCAACACTGTTGGGTACCATACTGGCAGTGCTGCCGGTGCTCGGCCAAAGCCTCATGTGGCATCCGCGCCATGCAGCCCTCATTGGGGCAAGCCATTAGCTCGAAAGGGCATGAGTTCTGGTGCCCCTTGCGATGTGCCAGGGGGCATGTCACCAAGCAGCCAGCTTCGGCGTTCTTGCACTGGGGGTGGGGGAGAGCATCGTGTGAGTCCAAATCAGGTTGGGCATTGGCCCACTCCCCCCAAATCCCCCATCCATAGCATTCCACTGGCACCAATGACGTGGAGAGAGAGGAAGAGTTGGACAAATGCTTGGAGATGGGAAGTCTAGATCTCTGAGAGTAGGGGTCAGGGCCTGAGGTTTGGAAAACAGGGAGGTGCATGGCTGGGTTGGTCTAGTGGGTTGTATGTATGCCAGGCCTTTTTTTTTAAACCTCAGTTTTCCCACCTGTAAAATTAGGGGGCTGGAGAATTAATTAATGGCTGGCACAGCGGACATAGCATCCTCTAAAAATTTTCTATTCTATGAATCCCATTTTACATTTGAGGCCCCCGGGGTGGGGGTGGGGGGGTCAGAGAGGTTATGTAACTTGCCGAAAGTCACACCACAAGTAAATGGTAGATATGAGACAACTCAGCCAGGTGTGATGACCCCAAGTCAGCAGTCTGTGTTGCTTCAGAAACGTTCACTTCTCTCTGCCAATGGGATTCTCCTTGTCCCCTCTCCTGGCTCTGCCCCACCCCCCAAAGAGGGTAAGGAGTTTAGTGGCAGTGGTACTTTGAGCTACCTTAACTTCCAGGCGACCAATGGTCTTTCGGAGTTTATTCATATGGACCATCTTTTTACGTTTCACCTGTTTTCTGCAGCATGGACAGGTCTTTTCTCTAGGAGGCATGAGTGGGGGTGTTAGGATTGGGAAGGGAGGTAGTGGTGGCAACATATTTGTCCCTTCTCTTTAGCTGGAAGAAGCACGAGAGGATTTTATAGGGAGCTCTCAGCTCTGAGGTCTGGGGCCAGGGGCTGCATATACCACAGAGTTAGGGGACCCACATATTTCAGTGTCCCAAGAGATTTAACACTTGAATCTTATGGCCACGATGACTTAGTGCTTCGCAGACCTTCCTCTTTTTCCTGGGTTACAGAAATGGCCCTCGTTCCCACCCCTGCCTTCCCAGCCTCTTGGGAACCTAAGAGCACCTGGCTAGCCACCGGAGGATGCACTTCTTGCAGAAGACATGGCTGCATGGCAACCTCACCGGCCTCTTGAGAACCCCATGGCATACAGAACACAGGAAGTTGCTGTCAGGAGGGCTGGTGAAGAGATTGAGATCATACCCGCCGCTCTGCAAAGGCCAAGCCAGTGTCAGGGCTTGGCTGGGACCAGAATCTGGTTACCTGCCCACTCCACACACCTGGGAGACCCCAGCAAGATTTGGGGAGGTGGGCCACATGAAAGCCCCAAGTGGGGGGTTGGGTCAGCACCCGTTTTGAGGGGGCAGCTGTTGAGTGTCAGGACCCCTGAATATTCCCAGCTAGAGAAGCTGGCCTTGGCCTAGAGTTACTTTTGGCCAGAATCCTCTGAAAACTTTCCTTGTCCTATTCGGGAGTTTATAACCCACTGGCCACCCTTAGTGTGGGAATTGGGGTCCAGCTCTGGGCAAGTCTCTGGAGTCAGGTACCAATCTAAGGGCCAGAGGCTAGAGGATTTGGGGCTTACCATGCTCTGTGTCTGGACGGCAGCTCCTGACCCTTGGGCCCAAGGAGCCTCTATTTGACAGGGGGTGTGGGCCGACATCACAGTGGCATTGTCCTACTCAGGCCAATCACAACCAGGTCAAGTGCCCACTGTGACCCTGCACCAACTGGCTCTTGCTCCCTTCTCTAAAGGCGCACGGATGAGGGATAGGGTACAGCCCAGGCCTGGGACAGATCCCTGAGGCCCTGCCTTGATGGTGACTGACAGCTGATCCCCAAGCAGCACTGGGCCTGGAATCAAGCTTCTGGGGTCAGATTCCCCAAGACTGAGGCCTCAGTAAGAATGCAGGGATTGTTCTCCTTTCCCTTCTCAAATATGCTGCCCAGATGGCTAGGTCTCTAAGAGCTCAGGGGATTTAGGATCCAAGATTCATGATGCTCCAAGGTACAGGGAAATGAGGACAAGATGCCCATGCGACCTGCAGTACTACAGCAGGAACAGCCAGCCTGTGGGAAAGCTTACCAGAATGGGTAGGATCCAACCATCTGGGCAGACCTATAAAAAGGGAATGAGGAAATAAATTCCAATCTAAGAAACCAACAAGTTCCCACATGTAAGGAGAAGTCCACAGAGAAGTCCATTTCCACGCCACTGAATGGTGAGCCCTTCAAATTTTAAAAACCCTAACCCCATCCTGAGTGCAACAAGGAGCCACTGTTTGAACTGTACATCTTACATTCCTACCTTGCTAGTGGATAGGACACCCAACCTGCCTCCCGTCAAGCTCAAGTTACTTTATATGCTGATGACGAAGGTACAGGGTGTGGGACCTTAAAAGTCAACCGTCAACCTTGGAAACGCCCTGTGTGGCATTCAAAGCAAAATAGGGCTACCCTGGAGAAAAAGGTGTCCCACACTGGTGTCCCCTTCACAGCACACATCGATCCCAGCGTCAACAGATGATTTTTTCCCAGATGACGGGCAGGGGACCAAAAACTCCCACACGCACAAGTTAGACCAACAGCTTTATTGAAAGATGAGGACAGCCAAACCCCCCACCCCCCACGGTCCTGGCAGCGTCAGCCTCAGGTTTGGGGCATCCGGGCGTCCTACAGAGAGAAAACGGGGTCAGGGATCTGACATCAGAACACGAGAGCGGAGGCACCACGACCCGGAGCCGCGACGCGTGTTGGGGCCTGGGTTTCACCTCCCCACACCAAGTGGGCGGTGAGCTGAGGCCCCCAGTGGCTCTGGGCGCCGAATCTCACCCACGGTCACGGACAGAGCCGCAGGTGATTTTCAACCAACGCCGATCTCCCGAGCACCACCCACCAACTATACACTAAAGGGTAGCGGACCTACCTGCAGTACCAGAAAACGTGGTCGTGACGGCGCCAGCATTTATAGGATTCCGCCGTGGTCACACAGATCCCGGGGCCGCGGACCCGCAGACGCGCAGGCGCCCGCAGAACTCGGAAGGGGCGGGGCCTCACGTAGCCAATCACAAGCTATCTTATAAGCCCGTGGACCGCTCGCATCAGGGCGGTGCACCCTAGTTCTCGCGGCACTTGGCGCCATATAAAAAGTCCCTCCTCAGGGTTCTTGGCTCTCTTTTTCCTAAAGAACACGTGAGTTCTTGTGATTTTTTTGTGTGGCTCGAGGGCCTCAGGGGCGGGAATCCGTTGACATCGGGCTGGCGTAATCTCAGTAACGGCGAGAGACCTAGTCCAGGTGAACGGGAATACCTAGACCTCATTCAGTGGCAATTTTTTTGTTCTTTTCAGCAAATGGCGGATGACGCCGGTGCTGCGGGAGGGCCGGGAGGCCCCGGGGGCCCTGGAATGGGAGGCCGCGGCGGCTTCCGAGGAGGATTTGGCAGCGGCATCCGGGGCCGAGGTCGCGGCCGGGGTCGGGGTCGGGGTCGAGGCCGCGGAGCTCGTGGAGGCAAGGCTGAGGATAAGGAGGTAGGTCTGGGGCATGCGCGCGAGATGGGCCCGTGGACGGCACCGGGCAGTCTGCCCTCGTGATCGGCGCTTTTTCCTCTTCCAGTGGATCCCCGTCACCAAGTTGGGCCGCCTGGTCAAAGACATGAAAATCAAGTCTCTGGAGGAGATCTATCTTTTTTCTCTGCCTATCAAGGTAACGCGTTGAGTTCACTTTTCCCTCGTTGGGGCGTTGGGCAGGTGCAGCCCTGGGGAGTCCCATTTGGGCTGGGGTGGAGGAATGAACTCTATTGAGGGGCTCCGCGCTGTCTTTGAGAGGTTGAGTTGTGTGGGTTATCAACCTGGAGAGAAGATCGAACAACCACAATAGCGCTTCTGCTAGGAAGCTGGGTGAAGTTCATGATGACGAGTGTTCACATTTTTAAACATATTTGTTACAAATCTCATTTCTTGTAGGAATCTGAGATCATTGATTTTTTCTTGGGGGCATCCCTCAAGGATGAGGTTTTGAAGATTATGCCCGTGCAAAAGCAGACACGTGCAGGCCAGAGGACCCGATTCAAGGTATGCCACCCACCTTGTCTTTCTGGCTGTGCCTGCTAAGGGGCTTTGTGAAACTCTCTCAGCTCTGCATAGTTACACGTTTTTGCACATGTGTGACTTTCGTAATGGGGAGAGAGAGAAAGGATCTTCTCAGGACCTGAGATTGGCCTCACAGTGGCCATTCTTTCCTGGAGGAGCGCGACAGGCCCTAAGTGGTGTAGTGATGCTGTGCAGTACAGTGGACCACCAGCCACTTTAGTGTCTTCATAGGCATTTGTCGCCATTGGAGACTACAATGGACACGTTGGTCTGGGTGTTAAGTGCTCCAAGGAAGTAGCCACTGCCATCCGTGGGGCCATCATCCTGGCCAAGCTCTCCATTGTCCCTGTGCGGCGAGGCTACTGGGGGAACAAGATCGGCAAACCCCACACCGTCCCTTGTAAGGTAGGCTGAGTGGTAGAAACTGATGGGGCCTTCAGTGGTAGACTTCCTCCTGCCCCAGTCTTGACTCCTCACCCTTTCCAGGTGACTGGGCGCTGTGGCTCTGTGCTGGTGCGCCTCATCCCTGCACCCAGGGGCACTGGCATTGTCTCGGCCCCTGTGCCCAAAAAGCTGCTGATGATGGCTGGTATTGACGACTGCTACACCTCAGCCAGGGGCTGCACTGCTACCCTGGGCAACTTTGGTAGGTGGCCTACACATGGTTGTGGCCTCTCAGCACTGCCTGATCATTCTGGGTGGGTGGTGGCATGTTGTCAGAAAGGAAAGCCCTAAATGCACAAGAGAGCAGGGCAAAGTGGTCTCTTCCTAGGAATTGGGCACATTTGGTATACATGAGATATCTTATTTTGGGTGAATCTGTCTTTCCTTTTCTAGCCAAGGCCACCTTTGATGCCATCTCTAAGACCTACAGCTATCTCACCCCCGATCTCTGGAAAGAGACGGTGTTCACCAAGTCTCCCTACCAGGTACAGCCTGCCCACCACCTCGTTAACCTGTGCAAGTGCAGTGTGTGTCTGACTACAGCTAAAGCCTCATCTGTTTTTCCAGGAATTCACCGACCATCTGGTAAAGACCCACACCAGAGTTTCTGTGCAGAGGACCCAAGCTCCAGCTGTGGCCACCACATAATTTTTGTACAAGGAAAATAAAGTGAATTAAGCCTATTAATAATAGTTGTCTTCTGTTGGCTTGTCAATGTGTCAAGGTTGAGTGTTGAAGGTGACACCAGAAACAGATTTTGGTACTCTTTATTTAACAGTAGTGACAGTCACATGGGAGGGGCTCAGGGAGTGGCAGCAGCAGCCTCTTGGGCAGCTTTTCTCTCTGCGAGCATCCTTTGCTTCTGTTTGGCCAGGCACTTCCTGGCAGAATAATGGGCTCCTAAGTCATGATCTGGGAAAAGAGATGGGGGGAGTGGAGTCACATGCCACTTCTCCCATGATGGGAGAAGGGGTCTTCAATACAGCGAGGAAAGTCAAGCCGCCATAGCAGGTATTGAACAGAAAGGGAACCTGAGGCACAGTGATAATCCCATTACATCCTACAAGGCTGACCTAATTAAGCTTTGGGCAATATTTGTAGAAACCATTGCAAGTACATAGATTTGAAGACCACTGTCTTAGCAACTTTCATCCCACAGCTGTGGAGATGAGTGTAGAGAGGGTTGGGGTTTGGCTGACAAAGCAGGAGGGTCTAGCTGGGGTGAGGCTCACTTACAACGGTCCTGATAAGCCTTGGCCACTTGGGTGAACTGCTCCACTTCCTTGGCACAGTTCTGCCTGTAGCTCTCACCTTCCCTCTGCTGACAGGCCTTCAGCCTTTCCTGGATAATGTTGACTATTTCTTGGTCGACTTTGCTGAAAGAAAAAGGAACAAGAAAAGTGGTCTACAAGGAATCCTTTCCTTGTACCCAGGGAGAGTAGAAGGAAAGCAGGAGTTGGAGCTCTGTAGTCTGGCCCCTCCACTCCCAAGATCTTGGCTGACCATCCTACGGCATCCCCAGGGAATGATGGCCCAGCATGATGATGGCCACTGTGCAGGGCTCGGTATTCCCCAGTCGAGGGCAGAACATACTAGTCTCTTCTCCATTGCATCTCCGCTTCAAACATGCACAGGATATCCTTTTCCTTGCACTCGGTGATGTCCGGCACCCGGGGGAACTCCCGGTGGTAGTAGTAATACCTGTTCTTCGCATGCTGCTGCTCTATAAACTCTGCAGAGAGAAAATCCCAGACAAAGTCCCCATTGGTTTGGATAGGTCACAGTTTAGATGGGCTCTTAAGCTTTTTTCATAAGTCACGGGTGGGGCAGATTTCCCATATGTTCCAAATTTGTACAAAGATGGGCAAGTGGACTCATGGGTAGGCTGGTGCATACAGTCCTGGGAAAAACTGGGCTACAAATGGCAATGTCTAGATTTACTGTGTCCCCATGAGAACCCTATGGAACAGGTCCTTATTTACAGAGGTGCAGAGGGAAGGCAGGATTCTGAACCCAGGCTTTGCAAGCCCAGGCTGCTACACCCTTCCTGCCAGCCAACTACCATCACAGCGACCCACTGAGTAGGCAGAGGTCACCAGCTGGGATTCTAGTCCCAATTCTGTTGCCACTGACCTGGCCTAAACTTTCACATAGGAAAACTAAGTTGGACATAGTGAAACCCAGACGTGTGAAACACTTTCTAAGAAATAGAACAAAAAAGGGTGTGGACCCTTTGCAGTGCCTCTTCCAGACCTTGGGAGTCTGGTTTGCTGGCTTTATCCTCCCCATCAAAAGAGCCACCAGAGCACACTATGCACCCCAAAGGTTTTGTTGAATGAATGAAGTTAAACACATGGATGGGTCGAGGGGCACACTAGTAACTGGGAGCAGAGCATACTCTTGCTGCTGCCCCATGGGGCTGCCTGAACCACAAACTGGGCAACAAAGAATTGTTTTAAACATTCATCTGGCTCAAACCAGATACAGGGCATCTGGGCACACACGAAGGTCAAGTTACTGCACTTCTGGGTTGAGGGGAGACCTCAGCCATCACCTGACCACCCCGGTCATATTGCAGGCATGTAGTGGGTTAGTGGAGGACCGCTTCATTTCAACACTCGTTTTCTGAAGCCTACTGTGCACTAAGCAGGATGGAAAGTGTGCTGGGAGATTGGGGTCTAACAAGCCCCAGGACACATACAATTATGATCGGCTAAAACCCCTAATTCTTGGGCTAGGTTGGAGACTAGGAGTGCGTGGGGAGTCCCCAAGAAGCGGGAGCCGGTCAGGGGTCCGGGTGCGTCCCGGAGGCAAGGCCTGGGGTGCAGTTGGGGTACGCGACAGGGCCCACAGATCTCCGAGGGGGAGCTCCGGGTTCCGGCCAGGGACAGTCATGAGGGCGAAGCCCGGGGTGCGGCGGGGTGTCCAGGCAGGGCCACGGGGTCCGGGGTACTGGGCAGCGGCGAGGACCGAGTGAAGCCCGTACCTCTCACGAGGGTCACAGGCCGGTCCACGAGGAGGTCGAAGGCCTTCGTCAAGTAGGTGATGGGGTTGGGCAGCGAGGTCTGTGGGGAGGGCGCCGGCGTGCGGCGCGGGGGCTCGGGATATACGTCCTTGTCCCATCTATCTGGCATGGCGCGGCTCACGGCGAGATCTCTCTCGGACGCCTAGTCCCAGCCTCCGCCTCTGTCCGTAGCCTAGCTCGCCCTCAGCAGAGGACACCCTAGGGCAGCTGCGCCTGCGCAGGGAGGTAGGCGCCCGCGAGGCACCACGGGACTTGTTCTCCCGACACGCCCATGTGTGGGCTCCTGCAACGTCTCACAGTGTGGGCGCCCCCTCGTGGTACTGAAGCGCCATTGCAAATATCGCCTTGGTCTCTGGACAGTCCTTGCTTAAGTTCAAAAGGAGACTGACGGAAGAGTAAGTATTAAGTTCCGACGGCGTGTAGGTCGTTGCCAAGTGCAGCAAGGAACAAGATGAACACAGCTGTGCTCTTCTGGAGAACTCAGGACGGTAGAGCAAACAAATAACACCAACTACTCTTCCAGGATGCCTTCTTGGATTGCTCATTCCCTACAACCCCTCTCTGGACTCCACTGTGCCTGCCAGTGGGCTTGGGGGGCCTGCCTGGAGCCGAGCAGGAGGCAGAGCTTGCCCCTCGGAGCCCCCACTTATAGGGAGAAGTGGCTTCTATCTTGGGCGCAGGGTGTTCTGGTCCGGTTCTGATGGTTTCATCCCGGTCCTGAGCAGTGTTGTGCCCCTGAGGCACCTCCACTGCCCAGAGCCCTGCTGGCTGCTCTCTGTGATCTCCACACCTGGCATAGTCCCTGGCAGGCATCAGGGAAAGTGCTGGCCACTTCCTGCTCAAGGCTGGGATCAGAGATACAGCCATCAACTCTTTGGACACACAGAATTTGGAGTCACAGAAATACGAACTTTTTAAATCATGAACTCCTAGAAGCACACACGTCAGACCCGAAGAATCCTCAGATTGGCCTGCAACATGGGACTGAAAGAGGGGACCCCATGGAGGCAGGGCTGAGCTGCTGCCTGGAAGTGGAGGGACTCAAAGATCATGCAGCAGAAGCAGAAAAGGCAAATGAGAAGGAAGAACCCCAGTGGTTCTGTAACTTGGTGTCCAAGCCTCCTGCCCTTGGCCTGAGTGTCTGAACCCTGTCCCACCACACCCCAGGGTCCCTCAGCACTCTAGCACCGGTGGCATTCTCTCTGCCCTGAATCTACACTGATCTTTTCTTTGCATCCTTCCCTCAGGTAGCTTCTCTCCCTGGGACACTCCTGTGGTAGAAGAGGTTACCCCCAAAGTATTAAAAGTAGCTTTGTAATTCAAAAACAACAAAAAGAAAGAATCATGGCATTTTAATAGAACAGGATTGTAGCACTGAGTCACGCAAAGTCCAGAGACCCTCAGAGACACACTATGCATCCCATCTTAGGCCTATAAAACTCTGTTTCTATGGTTACAGAACATTATAACTATATAATCTGTGAATCAAAACAAGAGATTTCAATCCCCTTTTCATTCAAAACTTCAGTTCATGACAGTATCTGAATGTTCTCATATCACAGCTATTGCCATCAAGGAACCCTGATATTGAGTCAGGGCCCTGGTGACCCTCTGGGCACAGAGCCAACCCTCCCCAGCCCAGGCTCACAGTACTCAGGACAAGAAAGGGCAGGAATCTCCTCTGCCTCGGTGCCAGCAGACTGGACTCAAAGCCTCATCTTGGGCGGCTGCATGAAAGAAGCAGACCCGCCGAGGTTCCTTGCCTCCCACCAGGCCAGGTTGTTCCTGTCCTGGGGGTGGGTTTCCCAAGAAAGAAAACACAGTGGGTGTGACCCGTTCCCAGGGCCCTTGAGGAGAGAAGCACCAGCCCTGATTCCAAGTGTCCCCACCCCAGGCTGTTCATTTGATGTCCCCCTACGGCCCCGCCTAGGCCAAGCCTTCTCCTGGCACCAGAGCCCATGCCTGCCAAGGGAGATGACCAAACTTCCCTGCCAGGGGCTAAATCTGGGATCTGGCTGTTGTGTGCGTGCTGGCCCTGCCACTCGACCTCCAGCACCTGGCAGGAAGGCCCCTTTCTTTCCTGACCTGCAGGGACCGGCTGCCATGGTCAGTGGGCTGGGGGGCTGGAGGTGGAGCAAGCCAGCTTCCTGGGGAGGGGCAGGTGGGCTCCTGGAGTCTCATCCAGCAGGGATAGTCCTTGGGCCTGTGAAGGAGTAGGGGATTGGAGGGGACCGCAGGGGCCAGAGCTCAGCCTGCCAGGCCTAGGACAGGCAAGGAGATGGACAGATGGCAGCAGCCCCCTGTCTCCGTAGCCCTAGCCACAGTGTGGGCCTACCTCTTCTGGGCCCAGCCAGGCTGAGCCCACTGAGGCAGGAAGCCTGTGGGTGAGGAGGGCTTGGTGCTGCCATAAGACACTGCCCCTGGGCAAACCTCCTTTCCTGCAGACAAATGGAGGCACTGAAGGCCACCGAGCCTCGGTCTGGGGCCTCTAGCTACTTTCTCCAGTTCAGGCCTTGGGCCCACCAGCCATTTTCACCAGGGTGACCCCAGCTCTGACCTCCATCTTCTCCTGTCCCCAGTCCCACCGAAAGTTCTCTGCCCCTCGGCATGGACATCTGGGTTTCCTGCCCCACAAGAGGAGCCACCGGCACCGGGGCAAGGTGAAGACATGGCCTCGGGATGACCCCAGCCGGCCTGTGCACCTCACAGCTTTCCTGGGCTACAAGGCCGGCATGACACACACTCTGCGAGAGGTGCATCGGCCGGGGCTCAGTGAGTGGCCACAGCTGGGCGGGCACGTGGGGGGGCAGGGGAAATTCGGACAGAGCTCCCCTCACTGGGAGAAGATTTAGAGAAACTTTCAAGTGCTAGGAATCAGAATTGGCCTTCAAGAGGGGAAACAGCCCCAGAAAGGGCGAGGCCCTGCCCGTGGGAATGGCCATCAGAATGATGGCCATCTGACCTCTGGCCCCAGGCTACCCCTGAGGTGGGGTCTGTCACTGTCCCTGGTTTCCAGATGAGGAAATGGAGCAGTTATAAAACTTGCCTGCGGCCTAGTTAGTAAGTGGAGGAGCCAGGAGTCGAAGGCAGGCATCTAATTGTGCTCTTGTTTTGAGATCATTGTAGTTCACGTGTGGTTGTAAGAAACAGCAGAGATTCCATGCACCCCTCACCCAGTTTCCCCCGATGGAAACCAGTTCGTTGGCCCGAGTTTCCCCAGTTGTGTTTGTGTGTGCACAGGTGTATCTAGCTGGATGCGGCCCTGCCGTGTGGACACGTGTGCACCGCCACCGTGGAACATTCCACCCCCACGAGCTCCCTGGCGCCCTTTTACAGCCGCAGTCGCCCTGCCCCCAACCTTTCGGCAACCACTCACCTGTTTTTATTTCTCCTAATATATTTTTTAAGCATATACTTCTTTCACTTTGTATCAGCCTCTGTGATAACATCTGTAAAATTCTGGGTTTTGGACAAGTTACAGGTTTTTCCTAGACCTCATCAACGTACATTTTTAAGTATTAAAATTAAAAAATGATCATTTGTGTCCGACTAAAGGAAGCCCAGCCCCAGCGTTTGGGGAATGTGGCCCTGGCTGTTGCTCTCCTAGCCCATTCCCGGATGGTCTGGTGGGGAAACGGAGGTAGGGGAAAGGTCAGCCCTTGCCTGAGATCTCAGTGTCAGAGCTAGCAGGGACCACCTGTGGGGCTCAGACCGACAGCTGCTCCTGCCTCTTCTGAGCAAGGAGCGAACAAACGGGGAGCAGGCAGTCTGAGAGCTGGAGGTTAGCGAGGGCTCTGGTTGAGAGGCCCTCTGCCCCCAGCAGCCCTGGGGCTGTGGTGCATCATCCTCCTGCAGGCTAGGGGGGGAGGGCGGTGCTGCAGTTGTCTCTTCCACTCTGTCCTCCTTACCCGTGGGCCCTGGAGGCTCTCCTCCATGCCTGTCTCTGGGTCTCATCCAGAAATTTCCAAGCGGGAGGAGGTGGAGGCAGTGACGATTGTGGAGACGCCACCTCTGGTGGTGGTGGGTGTCGTGGGCTACGTGGCCACCCCTCGAGGCCTTCGGAGCTTCAAGACCATCTTTGCAGAGCACCTCAGTGATGAGTGCCGCCGGCGCTTCTACAAGGACTGGTGAGGACCCTGCGGTGGACCCGGTGTGGCCTGGTTGAAGCACTGGGGATGGGCGGGCCGTTCGCTCCCCATCCCTGTGCTGGGCTCAGGGGGGTGGGTAGGGGAAGAAGTGTCAAGAGTGTGTGGAAGGCAGGAAAGTGTGTGTGAGCGTGTGTGAAGAGATGCCTTCCATACAGTAAAAGATGAGTATTAGCAGGTTGGAGAGGAAATTGGGATGGAAGAAAAAGAGTAAGCAAATATCCTAACCCTCAGGGGTCATTAGGGAACTAGTACGATGAAAATGTCAGTAGGATCCGAGCTTCCTAGCATTCAGGGTGAAAAGAGAAACAGCCAACTGAAGAGCTGGTCTCATCAGAAAGAAAGGCATTCTCCGTCCTCAGATCTTCCCTGCCTCAAGTCCTGAAAGGGAAGGCACCCCTCCTCCCCCACCTGAGTACCTCACAGACACACCGCTCCTTAGGTAGGCAGAGGCACAGCTCAGCCCTGGCCCACTATGGGCCCTAGAGTCAGAGCAGGCTGTGTGACCACAGGTAAACTGGCTGACCTCTTACAACCTTGTGTCACCTGTCACCTTTAGGCACGCCACAGACACTATCAAATGGAGATGGGAGTGGCCCCTGCGTCTTGGGGCTGCTGTGAGGGTTAGGCGAGCAAAGCGGATCCAGGGCTTAGCACAGAGGAAGTGCTCAGCAAAGGCCAGCCGACCTTGCTTCCTCTATTTTTATCATTACCAACTTGCCCCACATCCAGGGGCTTTGACCTTTTGTGAACCTTGGCTTCTTCAGCTGTGGAATGTGGACAGTATTGCACACCACCCAGAGTCCCAGTGAGTGTTAGGAACAATGCACAGTACTGGCTATTTGCTTCAGAAGTGAGGTCAGCAGGCATATCATGCCCCTTCCCCAAGCTCCTGCACATCTGCCACTCACCTCAGGCCCCAGGTGACAGGAGAATGCCGTTTACAGAGCAGGAAACTGAGGCACAAAGAGAGAGGGATAGTCTGTGCTTAAAGGTGGTGACTGCAGCCAGCCCAGGGACTCTAGGGAGGGCCTGGCAGTGGCCTCCCCCCAGGAAGGAAAGGAGGAAAGAAGAGGACATTTACTGTTCTAAGATCCGTGTCTGGTGGTGGGTGGCAGGCAGGCAGGGCCCTGGGGAACCACCCCAGCTGGCCTCTCTGAGCACCCTCTGTGTGTGACTCAGGCACAAGAGCAAGAAGAAAGCCTTTACCAAGGCCTGTAAGAGGTGGCGCGATGCCGATGGCAAAAAGCAGCTTCAGAAAGACTTTGCCGCCATGAAGAAGTACTGCAAGGTCATTCGGGTCATCGTGCACACCCAGGTCAGCCCCCTAGCCCCAATTCACACACAGTCAGCTGGTTCATTGCCGGGCTCACCCTTCCTCACCCCAGCCTCCAGGAGCCCTGTCAAATGTCAGCCTAAAAATACCACAAGACCTGGGCACAGCACCAGAGGGTTGGCTGCCTGCAGATCCAGGGATGGGATGGGGGTCAGTGCACTCTGAGGGCTGTGGGGCATCAGCCATGCCCCGTGGTCAGCCAAGGCCCCGAAATGCCCGAAAGGGCTTGGCTTTCCTACCAAATGTCCAGTGTGGAAGGCCGGCCCGCTGCCTCCCTGTGGGTTCTGGCACAAGCGTGTGTGTGAACCCACGTTTGTACATAGGGTCTGGTTTGATGTGGGCTGACAGGTTACCCTCTGGCTTATTCTGGAACATTCCTTGGCTTCTAGTCCTTAGGGAAGGCTTTCACGGGCCCTGAGCAGGGACACACCCCCTGCCACCCGCCCGCTGCCCGGTTACTCTCACACTGGCAGTTCCTGGTCGCCTGTGCCATTGGTTAATGTCCATCTCCCTTGAGCTCCATTGAGGCAGGGGCCATGGCTGCCTGAACAGTGCTGTGTCCCTAGAACCCACTGAGAGCCTCGTATGCAGTAGGTGCTCCATAAGTGCTCACTGTTGAGCACTATGTTGTGACTGAGAGGCATTCCTGCTTCCGCCTGTGCCTCACAGAGCAGCAGCTAGACACGTTTAAAAATATGAATCAGATCACATTAGACCCACATTTGGAATAAAACCTGAGTCTCTCCCTGCAAGGCCGCCTGGCCAGGCCGCTGCTCAGGTCTGACCCCATCCTGCATGCCCCCCTCCCTGCTCCCCGTGGTCTACGCGCACTGGTCTTCTTCCTGTCTCCCCAGCTCCCCAGGATCTTCCCTGTCCTGGGGCCATCGCACATGCAGTTTCCTCTGCCCCCAAAGCTCTCAGACCTCACCCTAGTGGCTCCTTTTTGTTACCGGTGTTACTCCTCAGGGGCCGTCCCTGACCACCCTATGTGCAATTACTGTCCCCTCCACCCCCAGTATTCCATCAGAACACTTACCCCTCTCTAAGAGTTCACTTGGCTTCTGTCCCCCCAACTAGATGGTGGCTCCGTAAGGACTGAGACCCTGTCTGCCTCATTCTATGCTGTACCCCAGTGCCTCACACAGGACATGGCAGATAGCCACACCAGGCACGGGAACATCTGCTGAATGAATGCAGGCATGCAAGCCTGCTAAGGGTCACTGGCTGGTCGTGCAATGTCTTCAGATGGGGGTTTGACCCTCTGGGAACTGACTGGACATGCTGTGTCCTGCAGATGAAGTTGCTGCCCTTCCGGCAGAAGAAGGCCCACATCATGGAGATCCAGCTGAACGGTGGCACAGTGGCTGAGAAGGTGGCCTGGGCCCAGGCCCGGCTGGAGAAGCAGGTGCCAGTGCACAGCGTTTTCAGTCAGAGTGAGGTCATTGATGTCATTGCTGTCACCAAGGGCCGTGGCATCAAAGGTAGGACCAGGTGGAGATGGCAGCTCCTGGAAGGCTGCCCGGAGGGGATGGAAGCCAGACTGCCCTCTCAGCCACCAGTCCCTCCCACCTGCAGGGGTCACGAGCCGCTGGCACACCAAGAAGCTTCCTAGGAAGACCCACAAGGGGCTTCGAAAGGTGGCCTGCATTGGCGCCTGGCACCCTGCACGTGTGGGCTGCTCCATCGCCCGGGCCGGGCAGAAGGGCTACCACCACCGCACGGAGCTCAACAAGAAGGTGTGTCCGAAGCCTGGTGAGGGGTGCTGCTGTGACCAGGCCCCAGGTGGTGGAGTAAATGACCCAGACACTGCCTGGCCCTGCCAAGGCTCTGAAATGCACCCACCAGTTCCTGGGTCTAAGCCCGCAGCTGATGGGTGTGGACATATTGCTGGCCCCAGAGGCCACCTGCTGCCCTCAACGTGCCCTGTTCTCCTGGCAGATCTACCGCATTGGCCGGGGGCTGCACACAGAGGATGGGAAGCTGGTTAAGAATAATGCGTCCACCAGCTATGACATGACTGACAAGTCCATCACACCACTGGTAAGGCGGGGGCAGCCAGTTGGGCTGTGGGGGCCTGATGAGCAGGTGTGGGACAGGTGTGTGGGTGTTGCAATGCCACAAGAGCGCAGGCCCCACCAAGAAGCCGCTTGGTGGAACAAACCCCTTTCTTCCTGTACTCTGAGCCTCCTCTGCAGAGAGCTTACACTCCAGCGGCTGTCATGACATACAGAATGCAGCTTCTCTGACTGTGGCCTTGGAGGCAGGCTACCTGGGTTTGAACTCCAGCTGCAGTATGTGCTGGAGCAGGAGACTCCACCCTCCTGAGCCTCAGTTTCCCCTGCATAAAACTCAGATTGTTAAATGAGATACTGCAGGAGAAGTCTCTGGGTGGGCTCAGATGCTGCTTTGATCAGTGATAGAGGGTGTCACCCCATGGCTAGGAGCCAGCACTCTAACCCTCTGGACCCTGACCCACCTCCCTCTGCCCTTTAACCCTCTGGACTCTGACCCACCTCCCCACAGGGTGGCTTCCCTCACTATG
>CM052540.1:87948254-87996647 GCA_028533065.1 Trachops cirrhosus | reverse complement strand
GGGGTTGTCCTGGTGTTCCTAGACATGATTGGTCCCCTGGAGGGGGCGGTGCCTTGGGGCGTGGGGAGCCGGGAGCAGGCCGGGAGGTCGCTGGTCGGTGGCTCCAGATCTGTCTGAAGCAACTACGATAGTGCAGCTGTCTCCTTGGCGCCATGTCGTTCTGCAGCTTCTTCGGGGGCGAAGTTTTCCAGAACCA
Organism: Trachops cirrhosus; assembly: GCA_028533065.1. Lineage (NCBI taxonomy): Eukaryota > Metazoa > Chordata > Mammalia > Chiroptera > Phyllostomidae > Trachops > Trachops cirrhosus. Next base: position 87,996,451 of record CM052540.1, on the reverse strand, counting down.
CTTTGATCCGGGTACAACCTGTGACTTCCCGGGAGAGCAGCGGGGAGGGTGCGCACATTAGATGGAGCGCCACTACCCTTGGGGCCCCGGAGCTCCAGGAGTAGCGGGGGCAAGTGTGACCGCGTGGGGAGGAGCGCATATGAAGGGGATCACGGAGGAAGGAGTCTGGGGGTCTTGGAGAGTAGGAGTACCCAAGGAGAGGACATAGAGAGAGGAGTTGACTTTCCTCAAGGAGGAGAGACTTTGAGTGTGAGCATGGCTGTTTCCGGGAGGAATCTGTGGGGTCAGAGTACAAGGGGGTGGTGGGAGACCCGGATCAGGATCTGGACTTCAGAGGGACGCAGTGGAAGGTCGTCTTGTCCAGGGGCAACTCCTGTGACAGGGCTGCCCCTCCTCGTGGCTGCTCCCTCTCTCTGGTGTGACCCCTGCCCTTTTCCCTCCCCTCTTTCTGGGACCCCCGGAGTAAGCCAGCAAGCACTAAATGTCTTGTTCGGATTAGACTAGGTGATTTTTCCACCCTGCCCAGAGCCCTGGGGTTGGGAAACAGGAGTGCCGCTCGTCCACCAGTGGCCTGTGTACTGAAGTTTGACCCAACAGCCTGGGTGATGTGGGAGGAGTAGGGTTGGGGGTGGTTTGTGGCTTGGCAGCCCTCAGTCTTGGCCCTAGGCTTTAAGAAGTCCTGATGAGTCTCCTTTTGGTCTTTGCTACCTGTCAGTGGACCAGTTTGGTAAAAACATGCCACAGCAAGTCTAGGGCAGCGACTTACTTAGGATGGGATCTGTTGGGTACCAGCTTTCTAAGGGGCGAGGCTCTGACACTGAACATCTATGGCTATCAGCTGTGACGTAGGACACTCTGGGTAAAGCCCTCCCCTGAGACCTTCTGGCTGTGGGAATTAAGGCTGCTCTGCCAAGACGGGAGTGGTAACTCCACTCCCACAGCAGCTCCCAGTTCCTCTTTGCTTCCTCCTCCAGTTACTGGTAAAGGCTGAGTAGTTCACAAACCCCACGGGAGGCTCTCCCCAGGCCAGGAGGTGGGTGGGGGGTACCTGTGTCCAGTTCTACACAACCTTTTTTCAGCTCTCAAAGTGATATTTTCAGGACAGGTTAAATAAAGCCTGTTCTCCCTGGTCCTCTGTCTTCCTGTGCCCCCTGTCTGGCCTGGAGGCCTTTTCCCTGAAACCATTCTCTTCAGGCAGGGAGAGCAGGCCAGTGGATGGGAATCTAGCTTGGGGCTTCGCCAGGCAGCAGGATAGCCACTTTGGAAGGGAGCGGGGCTAGGTGGCGGCGCTGGCCATGTCAGAGCCCCTCTGTGTGGGGCCTGTGAGGGGTGGGAGTACTGTGTCCTCATCCGCCTCCCTGGCTTCCTTTCCGGTTGCACACCTCCTAGCTGAGTGGTTTGTGTCACAGAGCTTCAACTTCCCCATCTGTTCAATGGGTGGGTCTGCATCACAGGCTGTGGAGAGGAGTCAGTGAGATAATTGTGAAAAGTGACTCTCCTGGTCTCTGGCACACACCAAGAGCCCCCAAATGTGAGCTCAGTGGTGTGTCTCCCCCACAGAGCCAGTACCCAGGTGGGGGTGTGGGAGGGTGTACAGTCCATTCTCTGAGTGCTGTGTCGTACTGGGTCCAAGGACTCACGTCTCTGCTTCTGCCTCTGGTTCTGCCTCCAGGTGTCTACGTGTGCGCTAAGTGTGGCTACGAGCTTTTCTCTAGCCATGCGAAGTATGCTCACTCGTCCCCATGGCCAGCCTTCACCGAGACTATCCATCCTGACAGTGTGGCCAAGCGTCCAGAGCACAATCGGCCTGAAGCCTTAAAGGTGGGTGGTCACAGCAGGGGGTGGGAAGGGATGTTGGCCGCCCCTTCCTTCCTCTGCTTCCCCCACAGCTCTAGGGGCTTCGAGTCTGTCTATCCCAGGCATCTGGCCTCAGCCAGGGAAGCCGCCACCCCGAATGGTTGGGAGAGCTTGGGGTCCTGGTGGGAACAGGGAAATAGGACGACTTTCCTGCACAGGCTCCAGAAGGGGAGGTCAGCCTCTCCTGTTAGCAGTTACCTTGGGAAGTGGGCTTGGGGTGGCAGGAGGGGACTTGCTGTGGCTATTTTTTTTGGCTAGAAGCTCACGTGGCTGTCTTGTGCTCTTCCAAGGTCTCCTGTGGCAGGTGTGGCAATGGGTTGGGCCATGAGTTCCTGAACGATGGCCCCAAGCAGGGGCAGTCACGCTTCTGAATATTCAGCAGCTCGCTGAAGTTTGTCCCTAAAGGTAAGCTTGCCATCAGGCAGCTGGACACAGGTCTATCACACCTTTAGAGGCCCTGGGCAGGGGGCACGCTCTTTTCATCCATTTACAGTGACAAAGCACAGAGGCACCAAAGCGTGCTGCTCAGGACTGCCCAGAACCACCCCAAAAGACAGCTGCAGGACAGGGATGGCGGAGCAGATGTCTGGCCTCCTGTGCCAGGTCGATTATGTGTCCCTAAAAGGGACATCTGAGGGTGGATGTGGCAAAGGGTTTTCTCCAGAAGCCTGGCACTTCCCCTGACTGGAGTGGGAGGCTGGGCTGGGTGGAGGCTGAGAGCTAGGGCTGCGCACCTGCGGCCTGGCTGTAGTAATAGCTCAAATACGCACTCCTGTTGGCAGTATTGTTATTCATAGCTTGTTTTGGGGAGCTGTGTTTCATTTTCCTGCATTTTATCTGAGCTCACCCTCCTCTCTGGCCTTTGTTTTCCTGCGCACACAAATGGTCACAAATCACTGCACGTCTGTTTGCACACCCAGCCACCCTCAGGGCTCCTCCCAGATCTTTGTAGCTCCAGTCCCCTGTGAGACCTTGGCCAGTCCCTAGTTTGTTTCATCCTCCGTTAAATGGGGCTGCTGACAGCACCTGTTTGCTGCCGTTGCTGGGGGTTAAACCAGGGTGTCTGTGGGGGCTCACGCATGATAGGGTGCAATGGTGCTTTTGTCCTGTGGTGGTTATTCATCCTCTGTCCTGTGCAGGAAGAAGAGGTTGTGGGTTGTGACAGGCACACAGGCGGCTCTGAGTGGGGTGTCTGGGTCCTCCTAGTTCCCCGGCTTACAGGCTGCAGTGGAGGGGGTTAGCTCAGGGAATGGTGTCTGCAACACAATGGAGCAAGGATTGATTTTTCTCTCCCCTCTTTTTCTTTCAGGCAAAGAAACTTCTGCCTCCCAGGGGAAGTAGGCAGCCCTCAGCCACCCCAGAAAGGTCCTGCATGGTGGCCACACGCTGGCCACCCTAACTTGGAATTGGAACCCCAGACATTCAGACAGGGAAGGGGGGCAGCTGAAACACCAGGAGGGCTCCCAAGGCCTTGGCTCCGCACTGGTTCTCCTTGGGAAAAGTACGAGCGGGCCACTTGTGGCCCATCGCCTGCTGCCAGGATGGGCCTGCAGGGCCCAGCTGTTAGCTCATCTTGGCTTCAGAGAGGTGGGCTCTAAGCCTGGCTCATCTGTGAGTGACAGTACACCCCACCTTTACTCTCCTCAGTCCAGTGCCCCCTTCTTGACTGTCAGGACTGACCCCTGGGGGGCCCAATTTTAAGACGAACTCCAGCCCCCACTAAAGCTGGTGCCCATCTCCTTCAAGCTGTGCTAGGAGACAGAATGCAAATGGAGGAGCTCCCAGCCGGCTGTTCCAGCCTCAGCCACTGCATGATTCATTCTGGTTAAACCCTTCTAGGCAGCCAGAGTGTTGATGACCTTTGACCTGTGGCGGGAGCGGGCTGAGGGGGACAGACCTCTGGTCCCTTAGTTATGAGAAGAAAAACCCTGAACTCTGTTTCACAATCTGTGTGACTGCTGCTTGCCTCATGCGGGCTTAGGAAAGCATCTATTGCTTCATAACCTTGACTGTACAAGGTTGGGGGCTGTGGAGGTCACAGCCCACAGCCCACACTGTCCCAGGGCACAGTGACCACGCTTTCTTGCACATGTGCTGAAGCTCTTGCAGTCTGGGAGGGTGGGTGATGCTGAAGGCTTCCTTCCCATCTTGAATCATCTCTGGAGTAATTAGGAGACAAATAAACCAATGAAACCCAGTCCTGCTCTGCTTATTAACAACATCAGAGATGCCAGGATATAAGGGTCAGGCTCTGCACAGTTTCATTTGTTTCACAAATATTCATTGAGCATCTGCTTCATGCCAGGTTCTAGTCTCAGGGCTGGGGGTGCAGCCATGTGCAAGCCAGATGGGGCCGTCAAGGTCTGAGGGCATAGCTGAGAGAGTAAATTCACGTCAGATGATGAGAAGGGCTGTGAGCGGCTGGAGTGGAGTAATGGTGCTTGGATTTGAGGAGGGGAGGATTAGAGCTTTGCCTCTAGTAGTGGCCGGTGGTGGGGGGGTGGTGCTGAGGAGGGGTCATCGCAACTCATTGGTGACAGGTGAGAGAAGCAAGGAGAAGAGCTTCCCAGGCAGAGGCCAGCCCACGCAAAGGCCAGCTTGGCATGCCCCAGGCCCCATAGGAGGCACTGCAAAATGTGACCTATAAGGAGGTGTGCTGTACTCCAAAAGCACTACATGGTTTTTGCAGTTTGTACTGACAAACCTGGGGAACGTGTGTGGGAATAAATAGTAAGGGTTGGGATCATGGTGGATAGAACATGAAGTTGGATCAGGCTGAATTTATTGATAGGGGCTCCCTGAGCAGAGACTCTGGATTTAATGTTGAGGTTAGCGAGCGCTCTAACAGTTTGTTTAATTGGCTGAGACTTGGCCCGAGGTGGCCCACACTAAATGGGGTTGAAATGCCAGACCCGTCTTAGCCTACTCTACGGAAAGTTGTCCAAAGGCTTAGGGAGACTGCGGATTTGTCATTTAAGACCCACCCTGGGAGTGTCGGGGGGACACACCTTTCACTGCCCCTGTGAGGGGAGCCCCAGCATCCCAGGAGAGCTCTGTGACCCCTCCTCAGTGCAGGCCAGGACTGACAGGAGCGCTGCTGCCGTGGAACTGGGAAACCTAAACAGCGGGGTCATCGGTCCCGACTTGTCAGGGTCCAAGTGGAGGCAGGCCTAACGGCCAGAGACAGGGTGGGTGTGGTCGCCCTAATAGCCTGCGCAGTCAAAGCAGCGATGGCCCTGGCTGGTTGATCATGATGTCCCTAGAAGTGAAATAGATGGGAAGCCTACTGAACTTTCACTTGATCTGCATAAGCAGAAGCGTTCTAGGCCAAGGCAACAGAAGTCTAACTTGAATCATAAAGCAGAGTCATGACCCCTCAACCAGTTCCCAGACTCGAGCCAGTTTACGGACCCAGAACTCCTTGAATAAAGGGGAGGCCAGGACCCCTTAAGGAAGAATGCTGCTATGCTGCCAAAATAAATACCACTAGTCTTCCAGCCTTTCTTAAAGGGACCTACAGCCTTTTCCTAGAGTGCCTGTGTGGGAAAAAGAAAGTAATCAGACATTCTGAGGACTTCTGAACAGTGGCTCTAAACTGATACCACCCAGAAGACACGAACCTCAGTGTGGCAGAGTAGGGGCCTGTGGAGGCCTTGTGGGGTTTTAGCTCAGGCCCATTTCACAGCGGGTCCCCAAAGCCATCCTGTGGTTTTCCCCCAGTTCTGAATGCGTAACTGGAATAGACACACTCCAGCTGGAAGCACCCCCACGTAGGGAAGGGAGGAGCTGGGCCCGCAGGTGTGAGGGCAAAGGTGTTGTGGTAGGAGTGGCTGGGGAGGGAGGAGGACGGTGAGGCCCTGTGTTACTGGCCTGTTAAGCCTGGTTAATTCCTCAGTGATGGGACTCTTCGCTCCCCCAATCCCTAACCGCAGGCCAGGAACCCTGACTCTGGAGTGAGGTCTGGGGCCTGTGCAGGGGCTGCTGGCTTACTTGCTGGGCCCTGGTGGCCTCAGCTCACTGTGCAACCTCAGGCAGAGCACTTAACCTTCCTCTGTCTTCAGAATCCAGCCTGTCTCCTTGTGGGAGACAGGAGAGGCGCGGGGGTGGGTAGGGGGTGACAAAGACACACGGTTTATGAAGTCCCCTCACATGGGAGCCCAGAGATGGATAGCCACGGGCAGGGTCTGTCTCCCAGGGGCCTGGTGGGGGATGCATATCTCATGTGGAATCATAAATCATTCCCCACTCCCTCCTCCAGTGAGTTACACCATAACCTTGGCCTGCAGCCCCTGTTCCTCCTTGAGAAACAAAAGGCTCTTTGACAACCCAGCCCCTTCCACTCTAATGCACCCTCCTTGCCAGGGTGGTCACCAGGCACAGCCTTGCAAGCCAAAGGCTGCGTTTGGGGGCAGACAGCTTCTGGTGTTCTACATTACTAGCCAGTAGCAGCCTGCAGGTGGGACATCCTGGCCAGTGTACCTCAGGCAAGGCTACGTGTGGAAGAGAGAATAAATCTGCCCGGGCCCCATTCATTGGCTCAGAGAATCACTCAATAAACGCTTAGAGAATGGATGAGTGAATTGACAATGCTTGGGACTTTCACTCACCCACAGCTTTCTTTTCTTCTGAATGACCAGTGCCAGGGAGAGCCGTCACCCTGGTGGGGTGTGGCTCGGGCAGGTCGAGTGGGAAGCCACTGACTATGCCGGAGGGTAAGGCAGGTAAGTGGAAGAGTGTGCCCCAGGGGAGTCGCCAAACCAGATGAGGGCCACTGTGCGCCCACCCCATGTGAGGTCCTGGGGGAAGCCCAGCCAGAAGACTTTCTTCCAGGTCCTAGGGTTCTCAAGGTCCCCTTGGGGGAGTGGGCTCAGAGACTGTGAGCAGAACTGACCAGCAGGGGGAGCACTCGCCCCGCCCTGCTCCTGTTCGCTGAGGCGCGGGGGGGGGCACAGGCACAGCGGCCACGCTGCCAACTGTGCGGTACCGGGAAAGCAGGCTGAAGTCTCCTGACTTCTGAGGATGCGGGGCCGGTGGAGTCGAGGCTCCATTTGATAAGCTTCACTAAAGTACCGGGTGGCCCTTCCTGAGTCAGTTGGAGAGGGACAGAGATGGGTGGAGAGTGGTGGGGAGGAACAGGCTGTGGGAATGGGAATGGAATAGAGGGACCAGGGTGGAGGCAGGACGCCCCTGGCCCCAGCCGGTTCTCCAGGGAAGCTGGGTGGGGCTCACCTGCTCTGATGCTCCGGCTTCCTCTCCTGGCGGCCCTCCCATGCCCTCAAATTGCCCCGGCTGCCATCCTGACCCACTGCGGGGCAGCGGGTTCTGAGGTTGCAGCTCCCACGCATCTTTTCCCCGTTTGTCTTCCCCACAACAGTGACAGCTCCTAGCTGGCCTCCTCCAATCATTGTGGTCTTTGCAAAAGAGTCATCAGACCAGGTAACTTTCCTCAGTGGTAACCACAGGCTCTGCTTGCTGGGGTCCACAGACCCCAACTCTCCAGCTTGATTTCCCATTCCATAAATGACAGCAGCGTTATTTATCATAACCGTGTGGTTTTTTTGACCCACACCCCCTGCACCTTCAGCAGCAGGGCTTCTAGACAAGACGGATTCCATTCTAGAAACAGGCCCCTGTGTCCTTGCCTTCTAGATTTGGTTTTTCTTCTTTCTCATCCCCTACCCCCATGTGCCAGAATACCCCCGGAAGCCTTTCCTGGTGGCTCTGCCCCAGTGGCTCTCTCCTTTCCCCACACTGCAGGGGTCCTGGGGAGGTTTCCCATACGGGTGCACAGACTGGGTTCTTGCTATCCCCTTGCAGCTTCCACCTTGCCCCAGGTCAACAGCTCCTCAATACCAGTGACTAGGGTGCATTTATCTCATTTCCTTTCCCAGTTGCTGAGCCCTTGGGAAGCTGCATGTAGTAGCATCTGATGAATAGTAGGTATATCCAATTGTACCGCCTTTTGTCCACTCCCTCTGCATCCCATCTGCATGAGTGTGTCCCTGGTTTGGGGCATGAAGGGACCCTAGGACCACCTATCACCCTGCCCTGGCCCTGGGTACTGGGACTCTGCTTAATGGAGCTTGGAGGCAAGAAGCACAGGGAAGACAGTTGGTTAGCTGCAGATAAGCTCCTTCCTCCCCATCTCTTCACCCACGCTCCCCAGCGCCTGCCTCCAGGCATGATTTGTTTGTTCCTTGTAAAACCCCAGGGACTATTCACGGTTCAGCCCCTGGCTTCATGTTTTATCACATTTCACCTCCAACCAGGACGTTTACAAGCTGCTTTTGGCTTCAAAGAGCTTGGCGGCCACATGGCCAGAGGGAAGGGAGACAGAGCAGAGAGGAGCTGGGGTCCGGGTCTGTCCCCGGAAGTGCAGGCTGCTCATTGCCCTGGGATTCCTCTTCCACCTGTAACTACAGTGTCTTTTTGCTTCCTTAGTCTCCAAGTGTGGTTTTTCCCTCTGGGCTCCCGTCTCTGAGCCCAGAGCCCCTGGTGTGTGTCTGGATGTGGTGGGGGAGGGCAGGGAAGCTGCGGTCAGAGGGAGGACAACAACGACTTGTACATGGGGCACAGGTGGGGTCACCTGTTTTTTGAGGGGAGAATGGGGTCAGTGTTGAAGGTCCACTGTCAGAGCAGGAAGCTTCGGTGTAGGGAGTGCCCAGCTGGGGGGGGGTGAGGAATTCGAGGCACTTGGCCCAGGATGCTGGGCTCCAGGCTCTGGGTTCTAGGTCTTCCAGAGCACTGAGCTGTGCTTGTCGGTATGTCTGTCTGACCAACTGTAGGGGTGGGGTGCTTCCCTGGAAGTGAAGGGGTGGAGTGCAGCTTTCCCTAGGTGTCTCATCTGCTGGCCAGGCTGGACTTATTCCTGGAAGTAGGTCACTGGTGTACGGGAAGGTTCAAACTTAGGACTTTGCACACTGTGGGGACAGTGGTTGGGGCCTGGTGGCAGACCTCTGGACCTCCCTTTTCCTGCCTGTACACACACACATACAGCATACACGTGGTCCTATGTCCTCTGTGGAGCATGGGGTTCCTGAGCCTACATCAGGTCCCTTGCTCCTGAAGGAATGTGCTCTCTGTCCCCTTCTAGTCCATGGGGCCCCTCACCAGGGTACAGACAAACAGACCTGGCCACAGAGCCCTAGTGGCCTGATGTGGGGTCACTTGGATGATACCCAGCCTTTCCCAGGATGCTCAGGGGCTTCTACTTTCAGAGGCCTGGCTTGGGGCTGTGAAGCTAGGGGAGGGGAATCGGGGTGAGGTTTAATAGAGTCCTGTTTCTGTGGGGCCCTCTTCTCTTGCCTCTTCAGACTCACCTTGGGGATAAAGACTCTTACCAGCCCTCCCCTCTTGCAGAGTCGGGACTGCCAGCCTAGAAGGATTTCCACACTGCAACAGATTGAGCTGGGCAAGGCTGGTGGGCAAGAAGCAATTTGCAGAGCCCAGCTATGCACCCTGGGAAACTGGATCCCTGCCCTCTCCGGGAGAAGCAGGGGCTAGTGGCGAATGGCCCTTTGTCTGTGCTGATCCCTCCAGGAAGATCCAAGGGAGTACGGGTACAGGTTAGGGCCCATCCCTGCACAGAATAGAGGTCTGACTTTTTCTGCAAATCCTGCAGCCCCAGGCAGGCTTTCTGCAGGTGTGTGGCCGCTCCAGGTGGCCACTGAGCTGGAGAAGGCCTCCCTTCTCCTAACTCCTGACCAAGGGAGCCTTTTCACGTGTACCTCCTGACACTGGGAACAGTGTCTTCCATGGCAAACCCTTCTGTGCCACAGTGTCCCCAGCTCTAGCTGGTCACAAGGAATAAGACCTGGGTTCTGGCAGGCCAGGCTGGCTGGCCACCTTGAGACCAGGGAAGCCTTTCCTTTCCAGTCTTGTGTCCAAGGAGGGCAAATTATGAAACACTCAGGGCGAGAGCAGCTTCTCAGTACCCCCTCTTGTGCTGGGGTCACTGTCCCACGTCCATGCCTCTTTCTCGTGAAGCGCTTAGGAGCTGGGCACCCAGAGAGGTAGAGGCCATATTACTTTTGTGTTATAAAGTAGGAAGTTGAGGGTCAGGACTGGATACCTGCCAAGGTCCCCTGCTTGGGTCCGTGAGCATTGTACTATGCTGCTGCCCCCACCCCCAGGGATGGGCTCCTGACCCCGTACTTTGTTTCCTACATAACTAGGAAGGGTGGGTGCTGGGGCTGGGTGGGATAGGTGGGATGGGTGGGTCTCTTAGGGTCCCCTCCCTGGGAGGAAACCACATCCTCTCTATGCTCAGGCAAATCAGGCATCCAAAGAGGAAAAACCCCACGTAAATCAACCACAGCTGGGCCTGCCCTTGGCTGCAGCCCCCTCCCCTTGGAATTCCAGCATGCTCTGGGAGTGGGTCTGGGAGGTGAGGGTGTGGTTCTAGTGGAGGAAGTTCCTGGAAGCCCCTCAAGTGTGAGATCTCCCCCCGCTGTCCCCCATGGTGGGGGTTATTAATTACTTTCCAGAGGGGGTGCAGCTTCTTGCACATCCAGCCCGGCTTGGAGTGGCCATCCTGGGGACAGGTTAGTAAAAAAGTAGAGAGAGGCACGGGGGAGGAGCTTACACATAGACTCTTTTAGACACACACACACACACACACACACACACACACACACACAGTTACTCAGTCACTCAGCAAACACCCATGAGAACTCATCACGGTTAGGCATGGAGAGGGGACCAAGACTGACCCTGTCCCTGCCCTTGCAGAGCTCATGGGTAGATGGAGGACACAGACGGGGTTCCAAATCGCCCACAAAGGAATAATTACAGTCTGTGAAGGGAAGACATAGGTGGGCAGGGCAGCAGGGTCATGAATGTAGGAGGCCAGGCTGAGCCGTCCTCCTACCACGACCTTGCTCCCCAGGACTTCCTCCCTAGACTCGCCCACTCTTTCCCCTTTCCCTCCTTGTCTTCTCCCCCAGGGATGCTGTGACCTGAGCTGCTCAGCGAATCCCCCTCCCAAATGTTCCCTCCTCCGGGCCAGTAGGCCACCACATCAAACCTGACTATTTGCCTGTCTGATGCCTGGCCCAAAGATGATAGACAGATAGACCTCTCCCTGGCCATCCTGTGTGGCAGGGGGTCCAAATAAGGTGAAGGGGGGTTGAGCTCCGGTCATCCTAGACCCTCAAAGCAGAGGGCCCCTGGGGAGACCCAGTAGGGCAGAAGGGACTTGCTGACCCGTTTCCTGCCCTAGCCAGACAGGGCAGGATGTGGGGGACTTTCTTAGGATGCCTCCATGGCCTGGTCTCTTTTGGGGCCCCAAAAGTCACTTGTGACTCAGAGAGGAGAATCCACTGTCTCTAGGTCACACAGGAGGGAGCCAGTGAGGAGCTAAGGCTGGACCCTGATGGCCAGGCAGGGCAGAGGCAGAGTGAAAGGGCCACTCAGACAGCCTGGGGCGGGGGAGGCATGTGTGCCTCCCCCTATGTGTGCAGAGCATGGGGAGACAGTTTCTGAAATCCCCAAGTGCGACCTTCAAAAAGACTTTTCATAGAAGGCTAAACAGAGAGTTACTGTGTGACCCAGGAATTCTGAAACCGGAAAAGCTGGCGTTCGGGCTGCCTGTCACCACCAGAACCGGTACACAGAGACAGGGATCAAATCTTTACAGGCGCTTTATTCAGGTGGCTGGCGATCTGAGAAGATGGTGGGTTTGTACCCTAATAGACCGTCTTACATTCCATTTTAAACTGACCCTTTTATAAGAACAAATCTTGTCTGATCTCAGAAACCTTTTTATAAGAAGAAGAAATGTGCAGGTAAGGGGTTTAGAATTCAGGGAAAAAGTTAATCAGATGAAAATCTGCGGCGTTCTTTCATCCCTGTCCTGTGCGGTGGTCTTCATCTGTGTCCTTGGCCGTGGATGTCTCACCCTGGAGCACGATGGCTCAGATACCATCTTGATTGCTTGCAGTCCTCCTGAGGCACAAAGGTGGAACTGCTTATGGTCTCCTGGAGTCCGGGTGGGTCATACCTTCAGGTCCTGAAACAATAGCATTTTACATACATTGACTGGTAAGCTTATTAGCTATTACCTGAACTAAAATTTTCCAACTCTTGAGTCCCCCATCATTTCCACTCCTTGGTGTATACCCAAGAAAAATGAAATATATGTTCACACAAATACTTGTAAATAAATGTTCACAGCAGCATTATTCACAATAACCAAAAGGTGTTAACAACCCAATGGCATATCAGCTGATGGATAGATAAACAGAACGTGGTTCATTCATACAGTGGAATGTCAGCCACACAAAGGAACGAAGTCCTGACACGTGCTCGATGTGGATAAACCTCAGAAATACCCTGCTAAATGAGAGAAGCCAGACACAAAAGGCCTCATGCTGAATGATTCCACTGATGTGAAATGTGGAAAACAGGCAAATCCACAGACACGGAAAGTAAGTTAGTGGCTGCTGGGGGTTGGGAGAGGGGAGAAAGGAAAGTGACTGCTAATGGGTATGAACCTTTTTTTAAAAAGATTTTATTGATTTACTTTTAGAGGGAGAGCAAGGGAGGGAGAAAGAGAGGGAGAGAAACATCAATGTGTGGTTGCCTATCACGCACCCTCTACCTGGGACCTGGCTTTCAATCCAGGCATGTGCCCTGACTGGGAATCCAACCGGCGATGATTTGGTTTGCAGGCTGCCACTCAATCCACTGAGCCACACCAGCCAAGCCTGAAATTTCCTTTTAGGGTTATGAATATGTTCTAAAACAGATTGTGGTGATGGTTGAGTATACTTACAACATTGTAAGTATGCTAAAAACCTCTGCTTTCTACTCATTAAGTAGCTGAATTGCACAGCGTGGGAATTTCATTTCAATGAAGCTTGTTACTTCTGAGTCCAGACTGAGACCTCCCCATCTTACAAAGAAGGAACTGGAGGCTCTGGGATGGTACGAGCCTGAGGCCAAGTGCTAGGTGAAGGTGGGGCTGGGTGGGACCAGCCTCCTGGGCTCTGAGGGCTGTTCCCTCTTGCACCAGGATGGGCCTTTGACTCTACCCCAGTGCTACTCATCTCCCCCCACTGCTCAGCTTTTCCCACGACACCTGGGATGCTGTCCTCCTGCTCCCCGCGTGACCACCACCTCCTCAAGGAAGGCTTTGTTGATCTCTGCATTCACATCCTTCCACCAGCGGCCATTAGAGTGCCTACTGCGTGCCAGGCTCTGTCAGTTGCTGGGGCAACATGGGTGAACAAATGTCCCAAGGCTGTCCCTCCTGGGTGTCACCATATTTGCACCCACCTCTCCCTCACCTGGAGGGAGAAGATAGTTGCCAAACTGTCCAAGCCAATACTCCTTGTCCCTGTATGTCACTCCCTTGCCCCCAGTGCTTTTGGTGTCCAGTTTTTTCGGTAAATTCCTTCTGGAATGGTTTCAAGCATGTGTCGGGGCCTAAGGAAAAGGCATTCTCAACAAGGGGAACAAACAGTACGAGCAAAGGTTGGAAGGCAAAAGCGACCATGCTTGTGTTGGGGCAGAGCGATGGAGGGGCCGCCAGGGTTTAAGGCTGAAATTCAGAGCCCCCAGTGGTGGCTGTTGGGACTGCGGGTAGATGCTGCTTGTGGAGTGGGATGTTTCCAGGATAGCTCTAAGAACCAGCCTGTCTAGAACAAATCCCGTTTTAAGCTTGACCTAAAGAGGAATGTCCTTTGACCCTGCATGTGCCAGCATGCATCCCAGACACTGCTGTGCCAACAACCCTCCTACAGGGCTCCTGGCTGAGTCTTGCCCTGACAAGCAGGAGCAAGCCTGGCAGCTGGAACCTGTGCTGGGGCCCCAGTCAATGGTCTTTACCCCATTGGCTCTGCATAGCCCCCTCTGGACAGGGCTGCCTCTGTGCGGGAGCGCTGGAAATGTTTGTGGGTCATGGTGAATCCCTGCCCCTCAGAGGCATCACAGGCTGCTGGGCTTGCCCAGATGCCATTAGGCTCAGGTGCCATTAATGAAAAAAACCCAGGACAGAGGCCTCTGGGTATCAGCTGGAGAGACTGGCAGACCGTGTTGTTGGGAAGGCTGGGCTGGGGCAGAAGTGAAGAGAGGACATGTGTCCAAGCTCATCTCTACCTGGGTTTGCTCCATCTCTCCTCTCTGCCTTCTTTCTCTGTGCTGTCCTGGGGGCTCAGTGAACTTAGGGGTGTATAAAACTTCTGCAGAGTGTCCAGCACCCAGCAGGTCCCATAACTGTGAGTAACCCCTGAACCTCACTGCTCCTTAGAGGAAGCAAGCTCCTAGGACAGCACCTGGGCTCCTTCTTCCAGTTCCCCCAGTGCAGGTCTCCTGAATCTTTCAGATCTCCAATAGAAGCCACTTTGCCAGCGTCAGAGATGGGTCACTGACACGCCATGGGAACACCAGGCGGGCTAGGCTGCACAGACAGAGGATGTGACACTGTAGAAGGGTCCGGAAACTGAAGTCTGAATTTCACCGGGCCCTTGGGCAAGACGACTGCCCTCCCCGAACCGGTCTCTATAATGGTAATCGTACTTGGCCAGCCCTCTCCAACCACCTGCGTTGTGAATTTGATGGACGACCAGCCGACTGTCAGCGAGGCGCGCCCCATTCCTGCTGCAGATTTTCCAGGGAACCCCTCTGTGCAATAGGTAAGGCCCTGGTCTACGCGCGTCCTCGGTTTACTTGCTCAGCCAGCGCACCTGGTCCGCGAGGGGCGGGATCGGCCTTCTAAAAGCTGGTGCTGGGTCCCGCGTGGCAGCCCTGTCACTGCCTTGCGCCCTGACTCTCCGCTGCCTCATCCCGGAGCTCAAGGATGATGACCCGGAGCCCAGAGGTCTGGAGCCCAGGGTCTCCCAGGAGGGGCGTACAGGTGTTCTCTGAGGCTCGGAGTTGCGCCTCGGCGTGTGTGGGTGCTGGCGCAACCTGGCAGAGAGGTGGCTCAGTAGGGGCGGGACATAGCGCCCCGGGCTCCGCCCCGCGCCGGCTCGGGGCTGTGGGGTAGCTGCACGCAGAGCACAATCCCGGCTCAGCCGGCTCAACGCATCGCGGACCGGGATGAGCACCTCCTTGCAGTCTCGGCTCCCGGGCCTGGGCGCCGTGCGGCCGGATGGCAGGTAGCGGTGGCCTGGGCAGCGGGGCCGGGTGTAGCCAAAGCGCCGGGGCAGGTCCCGGGGCAGTGCTGCGTGCGCCCCGTGCCCCTCTGCTGCTCGCCGCGCTGGTGCTGGGAGTGTACTGCCTCTGCACCCTCCCGGGCTGCTGCCCGCAAGCCGCCCGCGTCCCGGTGCCAGCCCCCGCACCGGCGGTGCCTCCCAGCGCCGCATGCAGCCCGGGGGCGCCGGTTCTGCCGGTGGCCAGCGGCCCCGGACGCCAGCGATTCCCGCAGGCACTCATCGTGGGTGTGAAGAAGGGCGGCACGCGCGCCCTCCTGGAGTTCCTGCGTCTGCACCCCGACGTCCGCGCCCTCGGCTCTGAGCCCCACTTCTTCGACAGATGGTACGAGCGCGGCCTCGCCTGGTACCGGTGAGTGCCCCGGGCCCTTCTGTCCCATAGGTTTCTGTGCACTCCCTGGCCGGTGTCTTCCCGGCAAAAGCGTGGGTACGCGGCAGGGAGAGGTGTCGGGCATCGCGGGCTGAGACCAGCCCGGGTGGGTGGGGGCCTGAGGTTTGGTCACTTCCGGGGGCTCCGAGAAACTTTGAAAACTCCAGGGAAAGCCCTGGTTCGGGGCTGCTGAGGGTCTCAGCAAGACTAGGGGGCGGGGTGCGATCCCAGCTGAGAAGTACAATAGTTTCAAGCTAGTGGGTTTTGAGGATCTTTAGAAATTCATTAGGCTCAGTCATGCTCCCCTGCTGGCCAGTTTCCCTAGGAAGTGGCCTCCAGGATCCGCAGTCTCTTAGAAAGTGTCTGCCTCCTAAGGGTGAGGATTGGGACTCCGGTTTCTTGTCACGGGGCTCTGTAGCTGCCCTGCCCCTACCTGGGATGGCCTTGGGGCGTGGTGTGGAATGTGGGGGAGGGAGCACCTATCCCCACATGAAACAGCCTGTCCTAGGGGCTGGGGGAACTCCAGCTCTTCCCTGCTGAGGTTGGCACTGAAGGCCAGAGTGTGAGACCCTACCTGCTGCCTCAGTCAGTTGCATGCAAGCCTGTCACCTGCACTTCCCTTCTTGTGGGGGAAATGAAGGCTTATAGATGAACAGTGAGTCACTTCACTCCCTGAAAGCTCTCACCTCGGCCCCTGGCTTGGGACCAGCCCCTGTGGGGCAGAGAGAGCCCTGACCAAGGTCACCTGGTGAACTGGAGGGGAGGGTCCGGGGTGGCAGGACCCAGACTCCACCTCCAGGTGCACCGGTTTCTGTTTCCAGATTCCTCACTCCGCCCCCACCCACCCCCATTGCTTTCTTTGTCTGTCGCCTTAAAACCACTCACAGGTTTGGAGGAACCCCAGTGAAAACAGGGGTTCTGGCTCCTGAGCTCTGAAGGTTGCTGCTATCAGGGGATTCTAGGGAAGTAGAGTGGTGATGGGAGGGAGGTGAGTCCATCCTTCAATCCACTGGCTGCATCCTCAGAGCTCAGAGAGACTGCTACCCACTCTCACAGTGCCACCGGCACCCCAAAGCATCTCTATTCCCTCACTGCTGTGGAGAGGAGAGAGAAGGGGAGGTGGGGGGGTAAAGTGGGGAGAAGGGTGAATGAGGTGGAGGACACACTGTTAATGGTAGTGCAAACTGCAGAGACCACACTGATCCCAAGAATTTTGACTACAAGGAACTGAGGGGAGACCCTGAGTTGGGCTAATGGTGGGGGGGGCCTGCAGGGGAGGCTAGTATGGGTTTAGCCTTTAAAGGACTCTCAAAGAGTCAGGAAACTTTTTGGTTTTTAAAAGATTTTATTTATTTATTTTTAGAGAAAGGAAAAGGGAAGGAGAAAGAGGGAAACATCAATGTGTGGTTGCCTCTCACATGCCCCCTACTGGGGACCTGGCCCACAACCCAGGCATGTGCCCTGAGTGGGAATCGAACCAGCAACCCTTTGGTTAGCAGGCCCACACTCAGTCTACTGAGCTACACCAGCCAGGGCACAACTGTGAACTTTGTGTGCTCACGGGTGTCCTGTGCCTCTGGCCCTTTTTTCCTTTCAACCTGCTGTGAGTGTGCAGTGAGCCTCTGGAAATGCCTATGCCTTCGCCAGCTGCAAGGGGGTGCCCAGCCCCTGGCCACGGTCTGGTGGCCTTGTTTGCTCTCAGGACCCTGGGCTGAGCTTTCAGGAGTACAGAGCCCTGTTTTGGGTGGACGGTTAGGGCGGTAAGTACAGGAGGAGCAGCCAGGTCCTCCAGCGGAGCTTCTGGGACACCTATTCCCACTGAGCAGTGTCTGACCTCATTCAAGGCAGTGACCCTAGCCCTTCCCATGGGCCTTGGCAGGTGGGTCCTGGGGGTGCCCCAGGTTGACCTTGGACAAACCTTTCCCCTTTCCTGGGCCTCAGTTAGCCTATCTCTCAGATGCTCTGCCTTGGGGACTGTGACCTCCAAGTAGCCCCAAACTCAGCATTTGTTTGTCAGCTCGTTCACTCACTGAGCATCTGTCTATCAGCATCCCAGGGTCTCATTGGGAGGGCTCTCCTGTCTGGGGGCAGCTGGGGCTATACTTTGACCTTAGTATTTGGGAAAAACCAGAGGAGACAGGAGGGGTGCAGGTGGGGGAACCCCTTTGGCTCCTGGAACTAACACAGGGAGCAGGGAGCCTGAGTATGTTGGGGGAGGAACTCGGGTTTCTGTGGGACTTTTCTCCTGGTGTTAACCTGGGGAGAGGCTCCTGTGATTGGGGACCAATGCCCATTCCCGGCCTCCTCTCGACCCATACGGGAACCCTAAATGGTTTCTGCTGGGTCCCAGGCTGGCTGGATGAGGCCCAGAGGAGGTGTGGGACATGAGGGAGGATGAGACCTGGGAGGGAGAGTGGCCTGAGGCTGGGTGGAAGCTGCAGGGAAATGCAGACCAGATGAAGAGGGAGGGAGGGTCTGGGGAACATCTTGTCAGATGTTTGCTGTGTGAGAGTCAGTGCTGTTCCTCTCATCCCCTCTGCAGTCTCTCCCACCCCCCCAAACTCCCATCCTTACCTTCCTCCATGCCCTGGCCAGGACAGGTTTCTGAGGGCAGATGAGGACAAGTAATTGACCCCAAAGTTCTCAGATCTCAAAGCTGGTTTGTAGCAAGAGTGGGTCTAGAAAGTCTGCAGCCCCTCCCCATGCCCACTCTTGGCTCCTCTGTGGTGTGCTTCCTTGCAGCCCTCTCCACTCTGCCAAGAGTGTTGGGTGGGGGGGATGTTCAAAACCCAAAGTGCCTGGTCTGGGAGGGAAAAGAGGGGATGCTTCTGGGGTCACTCGGTGCCTGGGGGAAGAAAGGGTCAGGAAGGGGGTGTCAAAGATAGGAGGGGGGGTCCTGGAGTAATTAGGGCTGGTTCCTTTCCTGAGGAGGGCAATGAAGGGAGGGACAATGACTGTCCATTCACCTGGCAGTCTGTCCCAACATAAGTTTGTTTGTTTTTTTTAAGACTTCCTTTATTTTATTTTTCAGAGAGGGGAAGGGAGGGAGAAAGAGAGGGAGAGAAACATCAATGTGTGGTTGCCTCTCATGCTCCGGGCACTCAGCCACTGAGCCACACCAGCCAGGGCCCAGCACAGGCTTTTCTTAGGGGGTCTCAGCAGTGAGGTCCAGTGCGGGAGACTCCCCTTCTTTTGACTTCCTTTTGTGGAAAGGCGGATCACCAGAGCTAGCCACCCCAGGCTGCAGTCCTGGCCTCAGTCCTTGTTAACAGGCTGGGTGCTGTTCCCACCTGTATTCCCAGGTCACAAGGCAGGGCATGGGTGCGGGGGATCTGAGAGCAGAAGCCTAGCTGGCACCCCACCTTCCAGCAGCTGCAGCCCAGGGGTGGGAGTGCTGCGGGTCAGTGTCCACCCCCACCTACGAACGTCTCACTCCCTCTCTTAGCCTCAGTGTGCCTGCCTATCTGATGGGGCAGTGAGTGAGTTGGAGGGAGATTTCCAGCTCACTTTGTCACCGTAATGGGTAAACGATTGCTACCCCCGCTTCCCCGTGACTTCTGTAGATCAGCTCTGCCCAGGGCCTTGTTTGAGGCGGTGGGTGAAGCTCCCAGAGCCAGAAGATCATGCAGCTCACCCATCTCCCCTGAGTCCATGGGGTGGTCTCCAGGGAGCCACTGGTGCACCTGGGACTCATACCCCAAGCACCTTCCAAGCCAAGCAGGGCCTGGAGGCAGGGCCGGCCTTGGGCAGAGACTGCCCCCTCTGAAGGCACAGGTCCCACAGCCTCTGCCTCCACTGACCTAGTTTCCAGCCCTCTCCCCTGTCCTCCTTCAGAGCTGTTTGCTCAGCTGGCCCTGCAGCGCCCTGCCCCGCCTCTCCCTGCACTGCCTGGCTGGCAGGTGAGGCTCGACTTTGGGAAACTGCTCAGGGTACCTGGCCTGCCCAGTGGGGTGGGTGTTCAGGAGGGGCATCCCCAAGTTTGGGACAGTCAGGAGGCTGTCCTCAGACAACTCTTCAAGAACCGTGGTATAGGGTCAGTGCCCCTCCCCTGGTCAGAAAGAGAGGAACCATCTAGCCTTGCACCTGGGGGTCTGAGCCAGGTCTGAGAGGCCCAGCTGCTGAGATCTGGGGGTGGGTCCTCAGGCCCCCTCACTCACGGTTCTCCAATGTGCTGGGCTGTGCTGGGCTGTGCTGGGCTGTGCTGGGCTGTGCTGGGCTGTGCTGGAGGCTTTTAGCACTTGAACTGGGCCCAGGTCAGTGAGAATTAGAAAGGTAGTAATCAAAGGGTGGGGGTGGGGTGGGGAGGCTATTCAGGGGAGGTAATGAGAAAAAGAGCAGCTGTCCTTTGTTGGGACACTTGTGAGTCATTAATGGCCTAATTTAGGGATGCTTTCAGCCACTTAATGAAAGTGTGACCTGGGGTAATTACAGTGCAGGGGTCTTCAGCGTGGGGAGGGTGGGCGAGGCCCTGTGGATGGCAAGTCCAGGCCACTGGCCTTCCTGGTGCTTGGTCTGGGGTGAGAGGCGCAGCAGTGTCAGGGTGGGGACCCATTCTAGCCAGGGTGCGCAGCCTGGCAGGACAGGCCCCCACTGCCAGCCTGTCCTGGGGCTGGATCCTCTCAGCCCACATCTCAGGCTGTGCACCCTGGCACTTTAGGGGGGGGCGGGTCTAGGTGAGAGGGAAGCCTCCCCTATCTTGGCGGTTTGGAGCTTCCCTGGGGGGAGGAGTGGGAAGTCTCAGGTGCCTGAGACTGGTCTATAATGGGAGAGCTTGAGGGGGACCAGCACCCTCTCATGGCCACCTCTCCTTCCTCATGACCTGCAGAAGCCTGATGCCACCCACCTTGGATGGGCAGATCACCATGGAGAAGACTCCCAGCTACTTCGTGACTCTCGAGGCCCCTCGTCGCATCCACAGTATGTCTCCGGACACGAAGCTGATAGTGGTGGTTCGGAACCCTGTGACTCGGGCCATCTCTGACTATGCCCAGATGCTCTCCAAGACCCCAAGCCTGCCCAGCTTCCGAGCCCTGGTCTTCCGCCACGGCCTGGGCCCCGTGGACACAGCCTGGAGTGCTGTGCGCATTGGCCTCTACGCCCAGCACCTGGACAACTGGCTGCGATACTTTCCCCTGTCCCACTTCCTGTTTGTCAGTGGTGAGCGCCTGGTCAGTGACCCAGCTGGAGAAGTTGGCCGTGTGCAAGACTTTCTGGGCCTGAAAAGGGTCGTCACAGACAAGCACTTCTACTTCAACGCCACCAAGGGCTTCCCCTGTCTCAAGAAGGCCCAGGGGAGCAGCCGCCCTCGCTGCCTGGGCAAGTCCAAGGGCAGGCCCCACCCCCGGGTGCCTGAGGCCGTGGTCCAGCGGCTGCGGGACTTCTACAAGCCCTTCAACCAAAAGTTCTACCAGATGACTGGACAGGACTTTGGCTGGGACTGAGAGGCCAAGCCAGCCCAGGGCCTGCGGGGGGATGTTTAGTAACCTTAATTTAAGCCTATCGGCCAGTCAGAGCCGGCTGTGTGCACATTCTGGGTAGAGAGAACTATTTAAGAAATAAAGTTTGGATCTGTGTTCTTTTACATGACCTTGAGGGTTGTAGGGTGGGGGTTGGAGGTGCCACTGCCCAGAGAAATGACAGTCATACCAGCTAACACTAACAGCTCTGGGTGAAATCTGTTCCGTAGTCTAGATGTATTTTTTGCTATGGTTGTGCAGGGAGGCGAGGCCTGCTTACCTATGCCTCTGTCTTGAATGGAAGTCACATACCAGCTAACTCTAATGGGCACTGTTGGAGTGCCAGGAGAGGTCTAAACTTGATCCTTAATACACCCCTTGAGGTGTATAGTGAGCCTGGCCACAAGTCACAGATGAGAAACCGAGGCTCAGAGAGGTTTAGGGCCTGCCCAGGAACACATGGCATAGCCTTGGTGACTCTGGAGGCCATCCTAGGGCTCTCGTCCCGGCCTGAGACACTACACTGGGTTGTCCCATGTTCTTGATGAGGTAGCTGAGGTCCCAGGTTACCCACGTGAATGGAGGGGCAGGATCAAAGCTGCATCTGCCCATGTCTTCGGGCTTCGCCTAGGACTTTGGCATCCTACTGTGCAGTGGGCAGTCCCTCCCGGAAACCTGGTGGACTTGCTGCACAGTGAGAGTGCAGTGACTCCTGGTGCAGGGGATGGTGCCGCTAACCGTCTTCGATCAGCTCCCCACACAGCACTTCACTGCCTGCCACTGGCCTAGTCCACAGGTGCCGCCCACCACACCACAGGGCGCCCCCAAAGCCCTCATTGTTCCAGTTCTATCATGTTTACCTGGCTCTCTGGAGGGTTGGGGATGGGCAGAAAAGAAGGCTCATCTGCAGCCCAGCTGCCTGCCCAGCTCCTACCCTGGCGAGGCCAGACGGAGGCAGGCTGGAGTACGTGTCCATCTCTTACCTGCTCCTGGTCACAGTGCCATCTTCCACCAGCGGCACTCACAACGACCTCCAGGGCTCCTTATGTCCAGGCCTGGCCTGCCCAGGCTGCTCTGGGCCCTTGTAAGATCTAGTGGTGGTGGCTTCTGCATCCCAGGCCTTGTGTCCTTGACGGTGATGTGGCCTTTGCACCCTGGGCTACGTGGGGCCACACCCTATCCTGGGCCCCAGGGTCAGATTAAGGGAGGATTTTCAGGGGAGTAGCAGTTTGTCAGTCACCACTCTCCTCTTCGGCTGACTATGAGCCAGTGGTCCCGATAGTCACCTAGGCCACTGTCTTTGTCATATGACCCACCCATGGAGTAGACTTGGGGTCAGCTGATGTTGGTGTATGAGAAGAGGCTCAGCAGGTGGTAGGGAGAAAGATGGGGACATTTGTCTCTAATAGCCAGGAGACCTGCCCATTGCCCTTTTAGTTCTGGTCCCAAAGGACACTCCAGTCAGGAGCTGCCCTCAGGGGCTGGCACTGTTTTCCAAACCCACCATCTGGGACAAGCCAGGGGCGGGGCCGGGGGTGGGTCCCAAGTCGCCTTGGTGGAAATGTAGAGATGTGGACAGACGTGGGTGAGACGTACCCATAGCCTCCTCTCCAACTTGGACCACTGATGTGGGTGGAGGGGAGGGCTGGCTTAATTTACAATAACCAGGGTGCTTTGTTTTGGAATCCCTGCTGGGCGGCAAGCATTTGTCCCTGGCAGCTTTGTTCCCTTTCCCTGTGCTGGGGCCCCATTTAGGGATGGCATGGCAGCCTTCCCTGGTTGTCAGGGGCAGGAGGAAAGGCAGGACAGCCTCTGGCCCTGTCCTAGTTCCCCATCTGATCCAAGCATGTTCCTTCTCCCTGGACACATGCTTGTCCGACTTCTGACATATCGTGACCGGATGGCCTGGGGGCCTCTCACTGTTGCCCCGGCACCTCTTCTATTCTCCAGCAGTGAGCAGTCTGTGTGCATGGAGTCCAGAGGGGTGTCTTCAGAGTAAACCAGATACCATGATTTTAAAGTATTCTAATCTTCTCCCTCACCCCCATTGCTTCTAGAATGAAGACCAGGTTCCTGATGGCTGCTATCAGGCCCTCTGAGGTGTGCTCCGCCCCTGCCTGTGTGCTTTTCTCACCCCTAAGCTTCTGCCCCTGTCAGCTCTTCCACCTTCTATGATCTTTCTGACCTCGTAGCCTTTGCACATGCTGTTCCCTCTGCCCGGAATGCCTTTCCTATGGAAGGTGCACACTGAGATGCAGGCAGCCTCAGAACAGGGCAGTTGCGTTCTCACTCTGGGCTTATTTCCTCCTTATGCTGAGTCCCTTTTCTGGGTCTGCCGACACAACCCACTTTTACCTTCCTGAAGCTTCTTGGGTACAGAACTATGGGGGCCACTAGTTCGCCTGGCTTTGGGCCCAGGCTGAGCTCAGAAGGTAAACTCTGGAAGCCGTGAGGAGAAAGGGTAAACTGGTTTGTTCTGCTCACACCCCTCTCGGTGGAAACTGGGCCTAACCGCCTGCTCTGGAGCCTGTGCCTCAGAACATGTTGAGGACAGATGTGGTGTGTCCTCCCAGCTGTGTGTGGGGGTGGGGCTCTGTGGGAGAGTCACCAGCCTTTAATTAAAGTCCTTAAATTGCTTCCCCAGCTGCTTAGTGGGTTTTCCATGTTGGAATGTTCCAGAAGGGGTGAGAAGTTCTGATTCAATCACCCTCTTCCTGTTCCGCCCAGTGGAGGAGAAGGTCAAGAACCCCTTCTCTACCCCTCCTACTCCAGTCAGACTGGGATGGCGTGGGTGAGGGTGGGGGTCCTCACAGCCTGGGCATCCAGGAAGAGGTGTGGAGAAGCCTGGGAGGTGACTGACTCTACCTTGGGGAGTCCTCGCCCCACCCCAGACCTTTTGGCTGTGGTTGGTATGGGCTGGGGTCCATGGGCCCCTTCGTCCCCGCCACCAGGACAGGCAGGTGCATCTGGGTGAGCACGGTGTTCTCTCCTGTGGGCTGTGTACCCTGCAGGCCTGGAAACCCCAGCAGACCCCTTCCCTAGGGCCCTTGTAACAAGCTGGAGACCGGGGAGGCATTGGGACCTAGACCCACCCAACTAACTGGCCCCCAAGTACTTTCCTAGCACAAGTCTTCATTCTAGAGAAGACCCAGGAAATGCCAGCTTGCACGGCCTCCTCCTTACCATCCTGTGCACATTGCTTCCTATCCTCCTTTGAGGTGGCTCCTCTGCCCAGGGCTGGGCCATCCTCCCGGTGGTTCCATGTGGGACCTGTCCCCCCAGCCAGATCCAGAAGCTCTTCCAAGCTTTATATGGTCCCTTCCAGGAGGGGGCCAGGTCACGGATGACAGAGGGTCTTAAGTGACAAGTGGAAATTGAGCCAGCCTTTAAGTAAAGGGATTGGTCAGGGAGGCAAGGTTCTGGGAGATCTTTATTCGTTCTCCATGGGTGTGAAGGATTCATTAAGGAATGCGTGGACCACAGTGTAACAGGATGAGGCTACAGGGAGGAAACCGATGTGGGGCAGAACAACGAGAGGGGTGAAGGGAAGCTCTGCTGTTCCCAGCTCCGGTGACACCAGAGGTTGGTTCTTTTGCTCCTTTCCCGCAGGAGGGGAGACATCCTGCCCCAGGCTCAGTCTCCGCCCACACCCACACCACTCAGTCCTCAGCGAAGATTCGAGGGGGCCCTCCGCAGATATCTGGGCTCAGTCTATGAGTGGCTCAGTTCTCCAGGACTCCATCCAGGGCAGATTCTAGATACCTTGCTCCCCTGCAGCCCTCCTCCTTGAACCTAGAAGCCATGCCGGGGCAGCAAGTCGGGGTGATTGGAGGACTCCCCTCCTTATTTCCTGTGTCTCAGTGATGCTGTCCTCTGCTGCCTGCTGTCCAGTGTCTGAAAACCTCTGTTTTTGCTTTGTAGGGTTTGCCTCACTTTTCACTTTGTTGCAGGCAAATGGGTAAATCCAGTCCCTGTTACTCTGTCTTGGCCTGAAGTGAAGAGTGTCATAGCAGAGAGAAAGAAATGAAAAACAGGGCGGGGCAGCATAGACAGCTTAGGATTGGCTGCTTCGAATCATCCCAGTGATCTCGGGGTGTAGCAGCTGTCTCTAGTTGTCTGGGGCCTGGCCCTGGGTGGGGCAGGGAAATACTGGCGTGGTGTGGAGCATGGGCTCTGGGAGATGTAAGCAAAAACCTGTGGCTAACAGTTTGGCTCTGTGATTAATGGATGTCAAATACACAGGTAGCGAATCTAAAAAACAAGAGTTAGAACACCACCTTCATGTCCTTCCATGGCAGAAGCTGTTCTCTTTGGAGCCTTGGTCCCTTAAGCTGTGAACCACAGCCCCCACCCTGGGGATTTGTCTCAGACATGAGCTGTGCTCTGGGACATTCTGGGTTCCAGGCTGCTGGGGCCCTGGGCTGGGCATCTGTCCATGGCACAGGGCCCAATGGCTAGGTGCAGCAGCCCTTCCATGGGCTCATAGGCTTGGGGAGGCTCTCTGATCTGCAGCCAGGGCAGGGATGGTGAGTCCGGGGGTCTGTGGGACAAGCTGGGGGCAGTCTGGGCTAGGCAAGCTGGCCTGGGAAGAAGAGGTTTGAACAGAATCCCAGGTGGGTTAGAGGGTGGGCACGGGGAGGTTCCTAGAGGCTGGTCATCCTGTTGGGGTCCAGAGGCAAGGCCCACACTCTGGACTAGGTTACCAGGGCTGCATCTCCAGATAGGCTGAGGGCAGAGCCTGGTTGCAAATGCCCTGAAGACCTGGTTGGCTGGAAATCCTGTCTATGGTGGCCACCATAGTGACACAATGGACAGCAGGCCGCAGGAGCCGAGGAATCCCTCCAGGTGCATGTGCACGGCACCTTCAGGTGATGGCCCTGTCCCTGAGCCCTGCCGCCCTGGACATTCAGCTCCATCTTTCAGAAATAATGAGACTCCCGGCACGGGCACTGCCCGTGCTTCTGGGACATGAGACAAGAGGCCAGGGACCCTGCTTTGGCTCAGAGCCAAATCTCCAGCTTTGAGGCCAAGGAATTCCTTTCATTCTGCTTAATCTGAGCCACATTGCACGCACTTTTCCCCTGGAAGAGCCGTATGAAAAGTCAGTCAACCAAGACAGTTAATGCAAAACTGTTGCCAGGAGGATTTCATACAACAGGATTCTGATTAAGGGGGAAACAGGAACTGCACTGGGCTTTACAGAACAACCGGAGATCTTGTTCTCCCTGTCTCTCTGACCCCAGCCCTCCCTGATGGCCACAAGTGCTGGGGGAGAGCACCCGGCCTGACAGCTGCCCACAGGTCAGATCTTATCACTCCCTCACTCTTCCACCAGAGAGGACAGGCTATCTGATGGAAAGCCAGCCGGAGACAAACACTATGACTGCCACAGGGAAAGCCTGTCTCCTACACAAACGGATGGAGGATCGAGGGGCTGTGCAGCAGGGGAGCTCCTTTGCCAAACACACCAGGTTTTTTTGGAGAATCATCTGGAAACTGTCTGACTCCTGGTTTCACTGTCGGGACCCTGGTTGGGGAGCTTCTTCATGAAGGCGTTGTGCAGGGGGTCTAGTGCTTCCATCACTGGCGGGTCTTGTCGGGGTGCAAAAAGGGGAAATGCACACAGGCTAGGAAGAGCATTGCCGATGGTGCGGAACTGCAGGCATGGCCCAGCAGAGCGAGAAGAAACAAACCCAGGATTCCTTTGTGTGCAGGGAGTTCACTACCTCATGGTATGCTCAGGAAGAACCCGGGAGCTTGTGGAGGTAGAAAGAATGGGAAAGGAGGAAAGGAGGCAGGTACCAGTTATAATAGTGACAGCTAGCATTTCCGGGACACAGAAGAATGTATTTAGAGTACTTAGCACAGTGCTGGCTTCAGGCAAAAGTTCAGTCAGTGTTATTTTATTTATTAGGTAGCTATGTTATTATTCCCATTCAACGGATGAGTAAATCGAGGCTGAGAAGCACCCTGCGTTACCAAGAGCTGGCAGAACACGCACACCCAGGCTTGTGTGCCCGTGGCTCAGACGCTCAGCGCCTGTGCTGAGATGTGAGGTTGCTCGAGTGGCCGCCAGTGCAGGCCAGAATGAGGAAGTGGTTCTTTGGGGTGGGCCCCTGGGGAAGATGGGTACGGTAGGCAGAATTCCAAGATGGCCCTCAAGATTTCTCGTCCTTGGTGTGCATGTCCTGCAAAATCCCCTCTCCCGGAGTGTGAATTTGATGGATGTCACTCTTGTGATTCAGTTGCTAACCAGCTGACTTTGAGGTTGGTCCTTTGAGGTTGATTTGAGTTCGTCATAAGGAAGGGAGAGTATCCTGGGTGGGCCTGATCTGATCAGGTGGGCTCTTCAAAAGGGGTCTACTTTACTGGGTACGGGGCGATGAGATGTTGTGGAACTAGATAGAGTGGTGGCACAACATCGTGAATGTATTAAATGCTGCTGAATTGTTCATCTTAAAATGGTTAATTTTATGCTATGTGAATTTCACCTCAATAAAAACAAATATAAAGGGAGTGTCTTAGCATGGACTGTTATGACAAATACCGTAGACTGGGTGACTTAAATGACAAGCATTGGCTCTGGCTGGTATGGCTGAGTGGATTGAGTGCAGGCCTCCAAACCAAAGGGTCGCCAGTTCGATTCCCAGTCAGGGCATGTGCCTGGGTTGTGGGCCAGGTCCCCAGTGAGGGGTGCAGAAGAGGGAAACACATTGATGTTTCTCTCCCTCTCTTTCTCCCTCCCTTCCCCACTCCCTCAAAATAAACAAACATTGGTTTGTCAAAGTTCTGGAGGCTAAAAGTCCAAGATGAAGGTGCTGGCACATCTGGTGTCTGGTGGGGTCTGTTTCCTGGCTTGCAGATGGCTGTTTTCTCATTGAGTCCTCGCATGGGTGGACAGCAGACACGGGAAGCAAGCTCCTGAGTCTCTTCTTACACTTTTATGAGGCTCCACCCTCACCACCTAGTCATCTCCCACAGGCTCTGTTTCCTAATACCGTCACCTGGGAGCAGTGAGGATTTCAACATAGGGGCTTGCAGGGGACACAAACGCTCCGTCCATAGCAGGGAGTCTATCAGGCAGAGACGGAAGAAGTCAGAGAGACTATGGCGGCTCGATGGGACGGAACCAGAGCTTGCCTGTGAGAACTGGGAGAGGTCCCAACCAACAGCTAGCAAGAAAACGGGGACTTCAGTCTTACAAATGCAACAACTACGTGAGCCTGGGAGGGGCCCCTGGACCTCAGAGGTTGTGAGGCCCTGATCTATGCTGTGCCCACTCCTGACTCACAGAAGCTGTGATGAAATAAATGGGTGCTGTTTGAAGTTGCTAAATTGGTGGCCATTTGTTATGAAGAACAGAAAACTAATACAACGGGGTGGGCCAGCCAGGAAGAACGTCTGGAAGCGAGGGGCAGGGCTCATGCAAGGTTCATGCCACCTTCACTTTCTACATGGTGAGATGTGAAGAAAAATCCAGAAGCTACAAAATGGTGATTTGGTTTATACCAGGGGTTTCCACCCATGGGCCCGTGTGGGTGGGCAGCTCTCCAGGTCACCTACCCCACCACGCCTCCTCAGAAATACTGGGAAGGCTGGCGCCACTCCGGAGGAGACCCTGTGGGTGCAGTCTGGTTCTCATTAAGTATCATAAGCTCAAAATTAATTCTTGCAAGAAACAAATGTTTAGTCCTTGTCCTATTGTAAACACAAATGCTTTAACACGCAAGTCCTGGGGCCGTGGGGGAGATGTGCGTGGTCCTTCAGAAGCCCACGGTCCACGTGGTAGAGCCAGTGGCCTGCAGGACAGTGTGGGGGAGAGGGAATACCAAATCTGATGACACTGCCCACTGCTCCTTTCTGTGGCAACACCAAGTCAGAGCTGGTGAACCGTGGTGAGAGTGGTCTGTGTCCTCATCCAAGTACCGATTAGGAGGGGTTCTGTAAGGGTACCTGCTGTCACGAGGAAATTTTCTGGGGACTTCTCTAGTTCTAGCCTGATTGAGGCAGAACTCACTGAGCTCCTTCCCTCTGTGAGGGACCCCCTCCCCTCTGTGAGGGACCCCCTCCCAGCCCATCTGTGAGTAGAGATGGAAACCCGGGCTGGAACTCGGACCTGTTACAGGAGGCTCCTGCCCCGGCAGACAGGCGGTGAGGCCACAGCAGTTTACCTTCCAACAGGGTCTGTGGTGGGTTGAGTAGTGTCTCCCCAAATATATGGGATGAGAGCATCCTAGCACACAATGGGTCCTAAATCCAGTGACTGATGTCCTTCTCAGAAGAAGTGAGGACACAGACACACGGAGAAGAGGCCACGTGGTGATGGAGACAGGAACCGGAGTGATGCCAACAGACTCCAAGGATTGCTGGCAATGCTGGAAGCTGGAGGAGGCAGGAAGAGCCCTTACGGTTTTCAGAGCGAGCCTGGCCTGTGATACCTTGATTTCATGCTTCTGGCCTCCAGAACTGTGAGAGAAGAAATCTTTTTTTTTTTTTTTCCCACAGTGCACCTTTATTTTTGCATTCAGTGGTGCAGTTTAATTTTTTTAAATTTATTTTTAGAGCGAGGGGAAGGAAGAGAGAAAGAGAGGGAGAAAACCATCAACGTGAGAGAGAAACATCGATCAATTGCCTCTTGTACCTGCCCCGACTGAAAACCAAACCCTGGCATGTGCTCTGACTGGGAACTGAGGCAGCGAACTTTAACTTTGCAGGATGATGCCCAACCAACTGGGCCACACTGGTCAGGGCTAAATCTTATTTTATTTTTTTAAGATTTTATTAATTTTAGAGAGAAGGAGAGAGACATCAATGCATGGGTCCCTCTCGTGTGACCTCTACTGGGACCTGGCCCACAACCCAGGCGTGTGTCCTGACTGGGAATCGAACCAGCAACCCCTTGGTTTACAGGTTGGCGCACAATGCACTGAGCCACACCAGCCAGGGCTTTTTTTTTTTTTTGAAGCCACTCAGTTTGTGGTTCTTTGTTATAGCAGCTCCAGGAAACTAGCACAGGGTTGAAGAAAAAAGAACTGATGCTTGCCCTCCCCTGTGTGGCTCCTGGAAGCAGGCCAACCTGGGGTGGGGGCTGCCTGTGTGTGTGGGACATGGCAGGGCCTCAGTAACCACGAGTGTCCTGAATGTGGGAGAGAGGCATGGGGTTCCCTCTGAGGGCAGCTGACAACCTGAAGTAGCTTGTTGGCATTGTAAGAAGGAGCTTTATCATCATTTTCTATCGCTGCCTTAACAAATCATCCCAAACCTACTGTCTTAAAGCAACACAAATGTGCTGTCTTACAGTGCTGCAAGCCAGAGTGCTGCATGGGTCTCATCAGGATGAAATCAGGGTGCCGGCAGGGCAGCATCCTTCCGGAGGATCCAGGGGCGAATCTGTTTCCTGCTCAGACTGTTTGCAAAATTCAGTTCCTTGTTGTAGGACTGACGTCCCCATTTTCCTGCTGGCTGTCGGCTGAGAGCCATTTCTTCTGGAGGCTGCCTGCATTCCTTGGCTCCTGGTCCCTTCCTCCATTATCAAAGCCAGAAACAATGAGTAGAGTCCTTCTTGTGCTTCAGATCTCACTGACTTTTCTTATGCTGCCATAGTGCTCCTGACTGCAGCTGGGAAAAGCTCTCCACTTGTAAAGACTCTTGTGATGACATTGGGCCCACCTCGATAATCCTGGATAATCTCCCATCTCAAAACCCTTAATTTAGAGCCTCTTTTGCCATATAAGGTACATACTTACAGGTTCTAGGGATCAGGATGTGGACACCTTGTGAGGGGGCATGATTTTGCCAAATCAATGACCCAGGACCTGCCTTTGCTTGTGGGCTCTGAGGCACAGACTAGTGTGTGGGGGAAGCAGTGCCTCATCAGCACCTTTGGCTGGCCCTGTTTCCACCTACTAGGTTTTCTCTATTTGGGACCTGGTCCCCAGCTGCTGCCAGGTCAGGTATCCCAGGTTTTCCAAGCCTCGCTACATAACGCATACCTGGGGATCTCAGGTCCCCTTCAGGCTGAGATTCAGCAAGTCCATGGGGCCATGGGTTTCTCCCTAGCAAGCTGTTAGGTGGTCTTGATGCTGGGCTGGGGGCTGTTACCACGCCCACTCCTGTGTCTCCTGGCTGGCACGGAGAATTGAACTTGGTCTTCTCCTTAATGCCAAGTCAGGCTCCTCATCCACGGCCCCTTACCTGCAGCCCCTGTGCTGTGTGTGTCTTGTTCCCAGTAGAAGGCGAGGCCTCAAGGGAGATGCAGCATCTCATTCTGTCTCCATATGTGCCCTGTCCCCTGGATATGGCTCCATAGATGCTGGCACAGTAGATACCCTGTGGACCTGTGGACTGCATTTCCCTCCTGAAAAGAGGGAAGAAAAGGCTGATAGACAGGGAGCCAGACCTGGAGAATAAGACCCCAGGGGGACGGCTATAGGTTGGCCATACAGTTGCTAGAAGAAGTCCCCTCTCTGTGGGCTTCATGGGCAGAGACCCTCAGAGCAGCTCCCCTGGGCTGGACTTCCTCCCAAGTGCTGTTGATTCAAGTGGTCCCTCAAAAAAAAAAATGAGACCCTCACAGGGATGTTGGAAGCCTGGCTCTCTGTCTTGGTGTAACTGGCCTAATGTCATCCATTCCTTCCCCGAGCTTGTTCTGCTTGCCCTCTCCTCCAGGGAAAGCCTCAGTCTAGCCCCCAGGGCCAGGCTGGTTGGCCTCCTTCCGTTCTGAACTCAGGGGAGAAAGCTGGCACGGCCTACGGTGTGATAACGTCATCACGGTACTGACCATGATGCAGGTTTACTGAATCCTTACCGCATCCCATCACTCCTGCAGGACACATGACTTGTCTCTGCAGCCTTAAATGACTTCATGAGGTGGGTGTAACCATATTTCCATTTTACAGATGAGAAAACTGAGGCTCTGAGGGGCTAAGTGACTTGATAAAGGTTATGTCACTGAGAAAAGCCCCAGCCAGAACATCAGCCCAGATCTGCCTGCCCCAGAGTCCAAATCCATTAGCATCCTGTCAGGATGCTAATAGGGTGTGTGAGGCCCAGGGAGGCAGAGGTGAAGGCAGTGGTCTTGATGACAAAGGTTTTCAGGAGGAGGTGGAATCTAGGTTTTTTGGAAGTGAGATGGGCAGTGCCCAGCCTCCAGAGAGGACCCTTTGGTGCTGGGAGGCCAGCCAGTATAAGGGTGGGGGTCGGGTGGCTCTGGGCATGGCCGGCTGGCCCTCAGCCGGAACTCACCTGTGTCCCCCCACTCCTGCATTCATATTGTGGGACGATTTGTGTGTCTGTCCCCTGCCATAGCTAAGGGATACCAAGACAACCCAAATGGCTCTAGAACCCCTTCTCCTCATACCAGAAAAAAAAATCAAAGCCACATACTACTTCTGAGAGAGAATGAGAGACGTAATTTCATTAAAAGCAGCAAGTCTTGCCAGGGACCAGATGCGGGTATTCATAATGCAACCCAGAGGCACCCCCTTGACTCCACTTCCTCTGGGTCTCTCTCCAGGGCACCTCCTTCTCCTGGAGGAAGTGCGAAGGGCACAGGCTGACCACATTTTCTATGTGTCAAGGCTGCTAATGTTTCCAGGGAGATTGAGTGTCTGTCTTCCCCAATGTGCACCAACTGTGCTGAGATGTTGTGCCCACCTCACATGATGCTGAGGTCTTTCTGGTGCAGTTTTGCTCTCAAGGCCTCTGGACACTGGCTTCTCCTTCGACGAGGGACTTCTGCTCCACCCGTGCCAGGTGAGAGAGCTCTTGGAGAAAGCCCATCAATAGGTCAGGGCAAGGCTGGCCCTCCCACAGATACTGGGCCAAGACCTTCTGCATTTCTGCAGCTCTGTGCAGAGAGTGGGTTTCATTTGTTTCCCAAATGGGTTGCACAGCCAACATGGCTTCCCTTTGTCATCCTGTCTGTAGGAAAGAAGGGCAAAGGGCGGGGACTGGGGATTTCGGCCCTGGGAAGCAAAGGAAAGGTGCTCGCCCTGATAGGTGCACTGGCCTATCAGACAGGACATGTTCATGTGACCCTAGAAACCTCCCTCACAAGCTTCGTCATCTGTCTCTTGGACTGAGGGGGGCTTATGGGCTGTTTTCACAAGTAACTTTATCTTAATCATTCCACAGGTATGCTCGCAGCATGCACTGAGGTACCCAGCATCGTGTCAGGCTTTGGAGGGGCCCTGTGAACAGAGTAGAAGTGGTCCCTGCCTGGCAGAGCATCGCATCTCTTTGGGAGGGAGGGAGACAGACAATAAATGAATAGTCACCCCAGGCCCACACAATTTGATAAGTGCCAGGAAGGGGGAAGACTTCAGGCGGCAGGGGAAGGGGTGCTGTAGCAGGCTAAATTATGACCCCGAAGGTTGTCTGGGTCCTAATCCCCAGAACCTGTGAATATGTACCTTACAGGGTAAAAGGGGCTTTGCAGGTGGGATTCATTTAAGAGGATGGGGAGATTGAGACCTTAAGAGGAGGAAATTATCCCGAATTGTCCCAGTGTAATCACAGCATCCTTATGAGAGGGAGGCAGGACAGTCAGGTTCAGAGGTGCCGTGAGAATGGAAGCCATGATCCGAGTGCCGCAGAGTAGGGGCCGTAAGCCAAGCAATGCGGGCAGGCACAGTGTTTTCCTGGCAGAGGGAATAGCATGTGCGAAGGTCCTGAGCTAAGACGG
Source organism: Trachops cirrhosus (assembly GCA_028533065.1). Classification (NCBI taxonomy): domain Eukaryota; kingdom Metazoa; phylum Chordata; class Mammalia; order Chiroptera; family Phyllostomidae; genus Trachops; species Trachops cirrhosus. The sequence goes on along the minus strand of CM052540.1, from coordinate 87,962,929 downwards.
CTCTTGGGCTCTTAGATCTGCAATTCTCAAAATTTTTGGTCTCAGGATCCCTTTTACACTCTTAAGAATTCTTGAAGACCTCAAAGAGTGTGTTTTCATGTGGATTAAATCCAGGGCAGCTACAAAATTTCCAGGGCCCAGTGTTAGATGAAAATTCAGGACCTCTTTTTCAAAAAGCAGGAAAAATTGCTGGTAAAATTACTGAAATAGAAAGTTTTTTCCCCTTTCCCCACCATCTCTCTTTCTCTGTGTCTCTCCTTTTTTCTCTTGATTTGTTATGGTGGTTTTATTTGCTATTCAATGTCATTCTAAGGAAGGAAAAATTAAAATATTAGCATGAATTTTACCATCCATCTTTATATTGTGTTGACAATTCAAAGACATATGTGAGAGCATTTCACTGCTATGCAGAACCATTGAAATTACACAATTTGTTTTTTTTTGTTGTTGTTTCCAGGGAATCCCTTGAGCAGGCCAGACCTCAAATGCAAGTCAGAGTCAGGAAGCTTGGAAGGAGGAAGAGAGGTGCAGACCTGGCTCCCAGGCAGCACCCCCTGGGCTAAGGACCCTTGTGGGGTGTTTGAGGACCCAAACAGGCGCCTGGGGGCCAGGTGACTCGCTCATGCATGCATACACACTCCAGCTGACAGGGTCACCCTGCGCACCACAGGGTGTCTGTGTCTGACTTCTTTCACTGGGCATGATGTTTTCAGGACGTATCCAGTATCCACGTTACGGCATGTAACAGTGTTTCATTCCTTTTTATGGCTGAATAAGACCCATTGTGTGGGTGGGCTGCATTGTGTTTATCCATTCATCAGGTGAAGGACTTGAGATTGCTTCTACTTTTTGGCTATTATGCTGCTCGTTTGTGTACAAGTTTTTGGGTACATAATCATTTCCACTTTTCTTGCATATATTCCTGGGAGTGGAATTGCTGAATCATATGGGAATTATGTTCAATCGTGAGAGGAGCTGTCAGACTGTTTTCTGAAGGGGCCGTGCCGTTTTATATTCCCACTGGCAGAGTGTAGCGGTTCCACTCTCTCCATGTTCCCGCTAACACGTGTCGTCTCAGCACTTTGATTAGAGCCCTCGCAGTGCGTGTGAGCTGGTATCTTACTGTGGTTTTAGTCTGCATTTCCTCCATATTTTCACGTACTTATTGGTCATTTGTAAATCTTCTTTGGAGAAATATCTATTTAGATATTTTGCTTATTTTTAAATGATTTTTCTGTTTTTAAACAATTGCACTAATTTTTAAATAAAGTCTAGATATGAGTCTCTTACCAGATATCTGATTTACAAGTATTTTCTCCCAGTCCGTGGATTGTCTTTTCATTTAAAAAAAAACAATAATTGCCAGTTTCATTCCTCTGGCTACAAGATCCAGAGGTGATTTGAAGTTTACATTTAAATAATTATTTCATCAAGAATTTGGGTACCCCCATTGGCTTTATAAGGTTGCAAATTATTTGATTCCCTTACTTATTAAAAATATTTCAGTTCTGTCTGTGGGACGTGTTCATTAAAAAATACCTAGAAGCAAAAAGAAAACTCACTCCACACAGATAAAGCAGTTAAGTTTTGATGTGTGAGTGTGTATCCACATGCGCACACACACACACACAACTGGGGATTTTTATCCTACGTATGTGAGCCGTTACTAAATGCACTGCTTTGCAACTTGTTATGTTTTACTTTACAATATGGAATGAACATATTTTCATGCATGTGTGTGAAACATCCCAGTTGAAAAATAGACCTGGAGAAGGGGTCAAATGCAAAATCCAGTAAGATGCTGGCAACAAGGAAACCACCTAAAACAAAATTCCACCAGATGATTAAAACTAAAACGAAGGTAAAAGCTACGTGAGAAAAATGCTGACAGAAGCAAAGCAGGGGCCAGATTTTGATATCAGACCAGGCCAAAAAAACAAACAAAACAAAACCAACACCTCCAAGAATTCAAGGCCCAAAGCACCCAGGATGAGAATGGCCGCGTGAATGCCTTTGCTTCCAACGCATGATCACAAACTCGTTTCTCACTCTTCTCATTTCTTCCCTAAGCCTTTCCAGCTCATCTACTCCTCTTAGCATTTCTTCAGGATCCAAATACCTAATGGGAGCGCCCTGTTTAAATCCCTGGACAGGCTGAGTCGGCCTGCTTCTAAGATTTCCCTCTGCTTCCTGGCTTACATACCTTTTCAGAAGGTCGAGGATTTCCTTCCGCCTCCTGTGGTACGTCTTCCAAAGGGTGGTTTTCCTTGGCCTTTGGCTTGTTCTGTGATTTTCCTTCATTTTCTTCATAAGACTTTTGCATGTTGAGTATTTTCCTATCATTTCATTTTTAAATAAATTAATCCTGCAGTGATCCAGGGGATTTTTCTCCTTCCCTCACTTGATTTGTGCCATGCCTCAAATACCAAGATTCCTACAAGGATCTGGAGCACTTTTCTCCTCCAGCAATAGAGGGCTCTCACTTTCTCGACAGTATCCTTTGAAGCACAAAGTTTTCTAACTTTGATAGTCTAATTTATGTTTTTTCTTTGGTTGCTTGTGCTTCTGGTGTCATATCTAAAATGATCATGCCCTGCCTGGTGTGGCTTAGTGGACTGAGTGACGGCCTGTGAACCAAAGGGTTGCTGGTTCAATTCCCAGTCAGGGCACATGCCTGGGTTGTGGGCGAGGTCCCCAGTGGGGGACACGCAAGAGGCAACTACACATTGATGTTTCATTCCCTCTCTTTCTCTCTCCCATCCCCTCTCTCTAACAATAAAAATAAATTAAAAATCTTGAAAAAAAAAAGAATGGCTATTCAGGAATTCTTAATTCAGGCAGAAGCCAAAATGATGTTATGATTAAGAGACAAAGTATTTATGAGAAAGGGAAGGGGAACAATGACATGAGTAGAAAGAAGGCATTTCTGTTGTTACAGATAATATAACACAGTGATGTTAATTTTAAATAATGTTTTAAATTTTTGGTCCAGTAGGCATCAGTCCAGTAGTGATTGTAATTGTTTTCTTGTTATCTTTACAGATGGTTTTTTGGGAAACGAGGCTCTTTATGTCCAGTCCAAAGGTGATTTTGCCATGTTTTTAACGTTCCAAGGTTTGAGGTATAAGACATGCAAGACAGTTAGTTCCTCTGGCATGACAGCTTCTGCTTTATTTTATCCTCACCTGAGGACAATTTTTGATGACCTTTTTTTTTTTAGAGAGAGAGAAGAAATTGTGTGTGTGTGCGGAGAGAGAGAAACATCAGTGTGAGAGAGAAACATCGATTGGTTGCTTTCTCATACATGCCCTGACTGGGGACCAAAATCCACAACCTGGGTATGTGCCCTGACCAGGAACTGAACCGCAACCTTTTGGTCTATGGGACGACACGCCAACAAACTGAGCCACAACAGCCAGAAGTCTTCAGTTTCATTTTAAAGTGGCTGTTTACATTATTGTTTGCAAGTGTTTTATTGGAAGGATTGTTAGATTTTATTGAATGCTTTTTCTGTGTCTATTGAGATGACAATGTGATTTTTTTGTCATTTATTGTATTGATATGATGTATTACACAAATTGATTTTCTCCCAGATGCTACCCATCTGAGGACTGAACACACAACCTACATATGTGTCCCGTTGGGAACTGAACCTGCAAACTCTTGGTATACACAGCAATGCTCAACAGCTGATCCACCTGACCAGGACACATGACTTGATTTTTTGAATGATAAACCAGCCTTGCATTCCTGGGATAAATTACACTTGGTCATGCTGTAGGATTCTTTTTATATATTGTTGAATTCTGTTTGTTAGTAATTTGTTGAGGACTTTTGTTCTATATTCATAAGAGATACTGAATTGTAGTTCTTTTGTGATGTCTTTGTCTGGTTTTGATATCAGGGTAATATTGGCCTTATAGAATGAATTGGGAAAAGCTGCATTTTTATTTCATTTCATTTTATTTAATTAATTAATTTATTTATTATTTAAAAATATTTTTTGCCCGAGGACATTTTTTCATTGCTTTTAGAGAGAGAGGGAGAGAGGAAAGGTGAGAGAGAAGCATTGATTGGCTGTCTCCCATAAGCACCTGGACCAGGAGTGAACCCGCAGCCTAGGTATTGTGCTCTGACTGGAAACAGAACCCACAACCTTTCGGTTCTGGAATGATGCTCCAACCAACTGAGTCACACTGGCCAGAGCAAAAGCTGTATTTTTAGAAGGTGTGACTTAGGAAGGTTTTGTTGAACAAAAACTTGAAGGAATCAAGCCATGTTGGTATCTGGGGAAAGGGAGTGTATCAGGTGCAAAGGTCCGAAGGCAGGAGGAGCATGCTGTGAGGTCAGCGAGATGGGGACAGGGAGAGGAGGTTGTGTGGGGCAGAAGGAAGTGCGACGTAGACTCTCATTTCCAGTGCGATGAGGAGATGCTGGAGGGTCTGATGCACCTGCCTGTTGTTTTGGGGAGAGACCGGGGGTGGCAGGTGTGGAAGGGGGAGACTGGGCAGGAGGCTGCTACAATAATCACAGCAAGACTGGCAAGGGGGAGGTGGTGGAGGTGGGGGAAAGTCGGGGGAGGCAGGACATATGAGATTAGTAGACCGCCTTTAGGGTGTAAAAGAGATGTCAGGGAGGACTCTGTGGGTTAGGCCTGAGCGCCTGGGAGGATGGGCTGCCATTGACTAAGGTAGAGAGGCTGGAAGAAGTGGATTTGGGGGCTTTCTCGGGGAGGGATCAATTAGATTTTTGGTATGTTAAATTTGAGATCCTGCTTAGACATCCAAGTGGAAGTGTCTGGTTAAATTCTAGCTGAAGACGTTCATTTGGGAGTGCCAGTGTGTGGAGGGTAGGTTAAGCCATGAGACTGTTTTCACTGACCCAGGGAGTAATGGTAAGTAGGGGGCAGAAAAGAGAAGAGGACTGAGCCCTGACCACCCGCCCCCCCAACATTTAGAGTCTGTGATAAGGGGGATCCAGCTATAGGATGAAAAAGTGGCAGCTACTGACACAGGAGGGGCTGGGGAGTGTGCTGCGCTGGAATCTAAGTGAAGGAAGGAGTAGTCATTGTCCCAAGTGCTGCGGATCAACCAGCTGCAGGGCGTCAGGGCAGGCTGTCTCGGCTTCGGACTGTGTACATCTGGGGCTGGACCTTTGTTGTGGGGGGTTGTCCTGTGTACTGTAGAATGCTGGGCAGCACCCCGGGCTCTACTCACTAGAGGCCAGTAGCATTCCCAAATCGTGACAACCGAAAATGTCTCCAGACGTTACAAAGCCTCCAGGAGGTTGGGGGTACATATCCCTCCAGTTGAGAAGCCCAGAGTCAGGTGGATTTAGGAACATGGAGGCCTATCTTAACCACCTGTTGGTGAGGGAGGGAAGCCCACCCGAGGCTTAGCGGGGTGGCAGAACACCTGCCACTGGAGAGGTGAGATCAACGGCAGTTTATTAGTCACATACACTCACAAGCCAGGAAGGAGGAGGATGCTGGCAAGTCACGAAGGGTCACAGAAGAGTTGTACTTGGGACACAGTGAACCATCAGGGGCTGTGGGGCACAGTAATGAGAGGGTAGGGTGCCCCCTGCTTTCTGCGGGGGGATGTGGTATGCTTGTGTGAATAATCCATGGATGGCAGGCAGCTGAAGCCCGCTGCTCAGAGGGACTGGCAGAGCTGAGCACCGCTGCATAAGGAGGGTTCGTGGGGGCAGGACTCGCATCACTGCTGGGCTGATGCGTGAGCACTGGCTGCGGTTGCTTCCCTTCAGCTGCCCAGGATGTGGAGCTCAGTGGACCCCTTCTTTCCTCCCCTCTCCCCTAAATGCTTCAATTGATTTCCTTTCCTAAATCGTGCAAATATTTGCGGTCAGCTCAGGCTGCTTTCTGGGCCCTCCTCACTGCCTGTGGTTGCTGCTGGTATCGAGCTGCATTTCAGAGGAGAGTCTATGCCTCACAAACACGGCTTGTTCAATCCTTTTACTCTCCCTGGGGGCATGCGCCATTTATTTTCATCTACACAACATGCACATACAGGTCCTACTTTAAAAGTGACTAAGAACACTATCATCGTACAATCACGGCAATATCATAATTGGAAGCTACGATTCACAGTCAGTCACGAAAACGCTTTGTTTGCCAGCCAAGTCTGCAGATCAGTGCTCAGGGTGCAGTGCTGGCTGAGCCATCTGCCCAGCAACTCCGTCACCTACTGGCTGACTCTGTGCCCTCTGTGTGATGATGCTCACTTGTTTCCAGGGCTCAGACCCAAGAAAAATGGCAAAGCATACCTTTCTGGGATTCCCCAAGTTGCTCTTAGGACTGAAGGTGCTTCACCTTTTCTCCCCTAGAAGTTAACCTGTAGTAAAGCGTGATTCAGTGGAGAGAAAACATTTCACCCACTGCTTGTAGGTGCCGGCGCTGGGAGGGCGTTCTGGGTTTGTCCCTGTGGCTTTCATTCTAGGTGGCAGGCAGTTCATTCATTTGTGCCTTGGATGGGTGGGCAGAAAATCAATCATTTTGTTCTGCTGACAAACACTCTCCTGACAACTTGAATGCAGGAGGCCATTAAAATACCACTGACACAATTATTTACTTTGAAGATGTAGCTATTGATTGAACAGTTATACGAACGAAATGCAGGAAGACGAATGACAGCTGGGGGTAGCCCGCTTTCTCCAGAGGTAGCCCCGGTGAAGTGTGGCAGCTTAGGTGGGGGGCGAGCTCAATGTTTGCTTTTCCAGGGAAAACTTTGCATTCTGAAATCACCGTAGCCTTACAGAGGACTTGTGGAGAGAGTTTGGAGAGAGGTCTCAGGTAACGCTTTACCCAGCTTTTTCTTCCTAGTGGCCGCAGTGCAATGGCCAAAACCAAACAAATCATCACTGGCACCATACTAATAACTGACCGCAGACTTCGTTTGGATGACATTAGAGGTAAGGCTAATGTCCCTCTAAGGACATTCCTCTAACGTCCTTTCCTGTCCTAGGACCCCACGTTCCGTTTAGTCACCATGTCTCCTTAGTCTCCGGTCTGTGACAGTTTTTCAGTCTCTCCTTTTCCTTTATGACCTTGAACGTTTTGAAGAACAGTATATTTATGGGTTTTGTAGAATGTTCCTCAAATTGCATTTTTCTGACTCATTCTTTGTAAAACTTGTATTTATCAGAGTAACTGACATTGGTTAACAACAGTATGGAGATTTCAGGTGCCCAACTTCATGATTAGATCGAGGTTGCAGACTGTGGGGCAGAACCCCACAGAGGTGCGGTAGGTGCCCGTCAGTGTCTCACAGCACGGGTGCACGTTGTGGATGTGTGTCATTCCTGGCCACGTTAATTTTTACCACCTGATTAAGGTGGTGTCTGCTACCTAAAGTTGCTTATTTTCCCTGTGTTTTATTGTCATTCTTTTTTGTTTGTTGGTATAACAGCCTTATTAGTTCAAATCAAGACATTTCACGTTCTAGCCCACCATGACGATGCAACGTTTAGCTCTTCTTTGTAGCTGGAATTCAGAAATTTGTTTCATTCCATTCCGATGATTTCTGAGATGACGTCACAGACTCCAATCCCTCCTGGGTGGCCATGTGCTCTGTTTGGCACTGGCTGGCTATCAATGATTTCAAGTTCTGCTTTCTTGTCAACGCACTAATCAGAGGGGTGTTCTCATATCCAGCACCCTTATTGTTGTTGTCGATCTTACTGTCGCTGGGCCAGGCAGCTTGTGGGCTGAAAGAGCTCTCTGACAACCTGGTTGCCCTGTGTGACTCATGATAAAACTTTCTTTAGAACTTGGACTACTAATTTCTTCAAAAAGTCATTCCACCTCTCATGTTTTGTCTTCGAACTCACAGTCGTGTGAATCGTCAGGAAGTGCAATGTTCAAGGTAGCATTTTTGTTCAAATACATTGGCTTTGGGTTTAAAAATATGCTCCTGGCCTGCTTTAATTTCCTATCCCTGGACTTTGCCCCCTAACCCTCTGCTGTGCAGTGTGGTGACAACTCTTCATTTATCAAGGGCATTTGACCTCTCCAGCTCTGCATCAGCCACCAACTCACATCACACTGGATGGCTTCCTGGACTTTATTAAACTGGGCCGACCAGGCAGCAGAGGGAACAGGCCCCAGAGGATAGCTGTCCCACTGTCCCACTTCCTGTTCATTGGTTTTATCCAGGGAGGGATCTTCCCCCTCAGGAGGGTTATCGGCACATCCCTACTTCCTCAGGAACTCTAGGAAATCCCATTGTGCTGCACCTGCTGAAGTTCGGTTTGAGTCCCTTGTTTTCCCCCCACAGCCACCGCTGTGCTGGAATCGTGCTGGATTACAACACACAGGGAGGTTAGGTCTCCAGTTAGGTGCAGTGGGCAGAGAGGGTTGGGGTATGGGGAGACCCGGATCCTCATTCGGCACCACTGAACATGGGAAATGCAGATTTCCATTTCTGAATTCTGCCCCAGGAGCAAAGAGTGGATTCTAGGCAGAGTTCAGGTATCAGGAACTTGGGTAAGGCTGCTGGGCAACACCATCCATATAATAAAAGGGTCTAGGCTCATTTACTTCAGAGTGTGTTTTCTCCTGAGGAGTTCATCCAGGCTGCTCTCGTTCGAAGTCTGTGACTGGCAGAGTCTACGGCGGCACACCGACCTCCTTGTGGCCTGACCTCTGCAGTTCGGAGCGTCTAAGATCGATTTTTCTCTTTATTTTATGTATGTATGTATGTATGTATGTATTTATTGTGTTGCAGAGAAACATCTATGTGTGGTTGCCTCTCATGCGCCCCCCTGGGGACCTGGCCCAATGGGGGGACCCAGGCACACACCCCGATCTGGAATCCAACCGGCGACCCCCTGGTTCGCAGGCCAGCACTCAATCCACTGAGCCACACCAGCCAAGGCTATTTTTCTCTTTATTATTAATAGATATTTGGAGGGAGACACTTGGGTATTTTGCCTGTGCTCTGTTGCACCTTACGTTTCCACCCACTGAATGATTTCAGCATTCGTTTGTGCAGTGAGCATTTAGTCTGAGTTCCAGAAATTCTCTGCGTGGCTTCTGCCTGCTCTGCAGAATCAAAGTCAAGGAGCTGAGGATCTTCAGACAGTCTTTATAAAGAACATCATGGGTTGGTGGACCCAGGAAAACTGTGACTAACTGGGCACAACGAGCTGACACAATTGTGAGTGGTTCCTTCAGGTCACGCGGCCCATAGTCCTGCGGGAGAAATGACCCTACCCATGGGCTCCGCCCCTGCCTTAGGTTCTGGTCAGGAATGGGCTCTAGGAGTAGCTCAAACCCTCATCGCTGCCACCGTGCGTCACTTTTGTCAAGAGGGCACATGCAATTAATAAAGGTGGCAGAGCCAGCTGGGAAGGCAGTTATAACAAACACATCAGGTGTGAACAGCATAGCACAGGAGCAGCTTCCTATCGACTGACACCCATCACCTTTGGCACTAACGCCCCTCGGCCCCTGTTTTTCAGACCTTTAGGGACTGTTGCGAGATGTCAGTTTTCGGGCCTTTCTGAACATGTTCTTTGGTGTCTGTTTTGCGATATACCTGGGTTATGTGTGCAGAAAACTAAGAGGGTATTTCCTTTTTTTTCTCTTTTTCTTTCTCTCTCTCTTTTTGAATCCTCACCCAAGGATATGTTTATTGATTTTAGAGAGAGAGGAAGGGGGGGTGGAGAGAGATGGAGAGAAACACTGATTGGTTGCCTCCCGTATGCACCCTGACAGGGGATTGAACCCGCCACCTAGGTGTGTGCCCAGCCAGGGGATTGAAACTGTAGCCTTTTTGATGTATAGGATGATGCTCCAAACAACTGAGCAACCCAGTCAGGGCGAGGGTATTTCTTGCTGCTATTTGCTTTGTTCTGACTCTTCTCAGATGTAGTGTAAGGCTTAAAAGAAAAGCGTATAAAGGAGTCAAACCCAAAAGGCAGAACCAGGAGATTAAGTGATGACATTTGCCAATCGACTGTGCTCCATGGGGCTGGGGAGACGGAGTCCCTGGGTCCAGAGGCTGGTTTGTACCTGCAGGAGAGCAGGCTCCCACTGTCTCAGCTGCTGGTTGTACGATGGGAATGTGTTTGCTGCCTCCATGGCCGGGTGGGCAAATGCCTGCTGGCTGCCAGCACACCTTCCGTGCTGGGACCCTCACACCAGAGCTTTCTAAGATGGCCCATTACACTCACTGCTGGGCTGAGAACCCAGTTCCTGAAATTCCTCCTTCCCAGCTGCCAGGGTTCTACCCGCTTGAGTTGTGAGAGAACAAGTCCCTACAGCAGTGACCTGAGGGCAGGGATAGTGCGTCTTTCATCCCCAGAACCTGATGGGGCCTGACCAGGAGTCTCTCATCAGTAAAGCCTTGTGGAGTTCAGTCATGAGAGAGGCTTGGGGAGAGTTTTTGGCAGAGAACAGGCTCAAGCACCAAAACCTTATAGACCTCTGGAACCTCCAGAAGCTTCTCCAACAGAACACCGAATGTGCTCAGCACCTGATGTTGCACGTGGGGGTTCAGCATTGCTTAATTGTGTTCTGCAGTGATTAGGTTTTTGGCTCAGCACTGGCTCTGGGAGGGAAGGGGAGGGGTGATGTACTAGTGATCAGGGCAGCCTGAAGGCAAGCCCAGAGTGGTGGGGAGGGAAGCTGCTGGTAGCAGGGTGGGTCTGCCCTGCAAACTTCAAAGGAGGGACTTACAGTTATTTTAGGGATGAGAACACTTGCATGTCATTAGAGAAAATTGCAAACCCTCTTCTAGAGGGTTTTCAGGTGAGGGGCCGGAATGTGTTTTGAATTACTTGTCCTTGCTGGGGTGGGGGTGGGGAGCAGCTGTACCCCTTATTTCCAAGGGCTGGCAGAGCTTGAAGAAGAGCGGGCTTTGTGATCCATCCAGACAAGCCGGGTGAGCGGGAGACAGGCGGCCGGGTGGGCTCCAAGCCAGAATCTACACAGCGTCTGAATCCTGTTTGTTTTGTCAGGAGCCCACCCCAAACCACAGTGCTGGCTGGAGATCATGGGCTAAGTTCAAGGTCGGATGAATGGGGGCTACTTCCACTGTAACATCTCCTTCTCTCTGGAACTCTGTGCCTAAAAGCAGGACAAAATGCCTGCTCAGACATCTGTCCCAGCACCGGAGCACCGCTGGTTCTCCTCAGCCGTCATACTGAAGTAAAGTACTTTAATTCCTTGGTGGCTGAGTCCCTGTGTGTCCAGGAGGCCTGGCCTGCTCTCCAGGAGCAATTGGATCAGAGAAAAGACTCTCCAAGTTGGTCAGCAGGTTGCAAGGATGAACAGAACGTCCTGGCACGTGGCCACAATGTCTCTGCCCTTGACAATGTGACACTGGACCAGTCAGATGGCACAAGAATGCTGGACTTCAGGGATTTGTACTTATCTGCTGGTTCAAAGGGTTCTTACAATACAGAGTGATTTAGTCCTAGAAGGGTTGCTTAGCTTTTCTCAAGTTAACAGGAGATAGGAGAGTCCCCGTTCTTTATAATTATTTCTTATTCAGTGCCTTCTGCAACCTAGATGCTCACTGAGGGATTGAAAGGGACATATTTTGGAAAATAAAATTCTAATGTAGCATAATGATGCAAAAGTATCTCTGGTTTTCTGTGAGATAGATGAAAGTGGGTCAGAAATTATTCTGGATTTCAGGTTAGTTCTGTAAGGCTGTGTGATGCGTGGAAAACAAGGCAGGCACTTCTCTGCAGGCCTTGGTGTTTGAACAACACAGGAAAATCTGGAGAGTTCTGGGGCCTGGGGAGTCGATGGAGACCGTGTCGCCCAGGCTCCCACACACCTCGGGCTGTCCACAATGGGAGGAATTCCTGGCAGAGGTGCCCTCATCTGCCAAGTCCTGGGCGAATTCATGTTGGGGGGGATTTACAAATAGATGCGGATGTGTCTGCTGGGCAGTGAGCGACTGCCCAGCAGACGTAACGAATTTGTATTCTTACCAGTTTCTACAACTTACAGAGTTTCAAAGTACTGCAGCTCAAAGACAAAGAAAAGCTGAGAGATCCCAGTGAGGCCTCAGTAGGACTTCTAGTAACCATTTTGTGTATTTTAGTCTCACGGTTTTTACTCAGTCTCCCCCTTTCCTTCTGATCCTAGCAATCTCAAAGAAAGATTATTCTTCATCACAAACTAGGGTGGTCTTGTTGGATTTAGCCTGGCTATTTGCACAGGAGTTGCCAGAGTGTTAATTCATCACATAGGCCATCTTGAATTTGTTTGGTTGAAAGCCTCCATAAGGAGTCTCAGGTTGGATTTTCAAAAGCTTCTATTTCCTGAGCTGTGCAAAACCAAGTCCTCCCCATCAAACTTCATCTGTAGAACGTATAAATTTGGGTGACTTCCTCTCTTCCCAAGGTCCCCCAAATTTCCCAGGATTCCCTGGTGCCCTTCAGTGCCCCTATAGGCCTGGTGCCAGGGCCGTTTTCCTGGGAGGGCTTTGTGGACGTGAATTTATAAGTAAAACAAACACTGTCTCCAACATGAGCGTCTAGCACGGCAGTAGATGCACAATTAATGTATCAATTATATTCTGGCAAAAAATAAGACAGATTATTATCAAACCTGTGCAATTAAATATTTTGCCAAGAGAACTAAGAGTTTCTGAATTCTGGGTGATCAGTGAAAATGATATATCATTTAAAAATATTTTATTCCAGCTTACCAAAACAGTTTTACTAGATTTCTGTGGATTACAGATTCCTTACAAAAAAAGGGCTTCCTTATATATTGAGAAAAGAGAACATTAGAAATATATCCACCATATTCCTAACGAATAACCACAATAACGTTTCCCTCTAAGCGCTGTTCATCCTGTGTGATTAATTCTTATTCTGCTGGACTGAAGGTCTCATGAAGCTTTCTGCTTCTCAAGAAAGAGAGTTCTGGAAATTCCGACTCAGACCACTACCATCATCATCTGAAAGCTCTTGGAGCAGTCTCAACTCAGAAGCCCGTTCTCAAGAGTTTATTCTGTGACATGCCAATGATTTAGAAAAATCTCTATAGTTCATTTCCGGGAGTCTGAGTCTCGTTGAAGATACAAGCTCTGGCCAGCAACTTATAGCAAGGCAGCCTCACAAGCATCAGAGTAAAATAAAAGCTGTCTGTAGACACTGAGACTTAGTGGCTCTGGTTAATTTATGACTGATGACTTTCAACTCTGAAATGTTTGATGAGAGTTTGTAATAAGAATAATGCAATTGCTGAGGAAATCTGGTTGTTTCTAGGGCATGTAAAACAGGATGATAAAACCAGTCCAAAAAAAAATTTAGACAAAATGTCTCTAAGGCTAATGATTAAGCCTATCTCCAAAGAAGTCACTGAATATTAGATCTGATTTATAAAAGTAAATGGGCGTAATTTTTAGAAAGGAAAAAAAATCTCAATATAGAAAATATCATTATCTTGAGACATAACATTTCTAACCAATAACAGCAAGTAGGTCTGGAGCAGACATCCGTCTTCTGCTCGGACTTGATGGGCGTTCAGTGCACATCTCCCGCCGAAATCTCGGGCTCCTGGACGTGCTCCACTCAGTGAAGGAAGTTAGGTCGAGAACAAGTAAACATTCTAAATAGTCATGACTGATAACTTGATTACCTTGAACCTATATAGGCAAAGTACACCCAGGGCACTGATAAATACAGGTAACGTGGCAGGTTTATCTCCTAAGCATTCTGATCAGTATTTTCACTGATGTAAGCAAGTGTTGTAGAAAGCAAAGGCATTAACAAGGATCCAGGGGAGACTTTCCCCCAGCGCCCCATTTCTGAAATATTTATGTTAAGAACATTTGCCTCTGCAAATGTAACCCTGGTGAGTGGGGGGGTGTGGTGTGGGGCAGGTTCTCTGCCCAGGCGACTCTTGAACTAGCAACACAAGAAACAAACTTAACTATTTCTGGCATCTATGTTTATGAGGTGAAAGAACAAACCTTTGTGACTTTTTAAAGGGAGTCCACTGGGAAATCCTCAAGATGGTTTTAGGTGAAAAAGTTATTTTGAAATATTCTGAGAGTTTGATTTTGTTTTGTTTTGTCTACATTTGGCTGCCAATTTGGGGAAAGTAAAAATCAAAAAGTTGTCAGTGGAGATTTAGACAGTTGGTTAAAATGGGATCAGGAGTGGTTACCAATTTAATCCTTGGTTACCTATTTAATCCAAGTGGAAATAAAAACTTTAATAGTAAACATAGGTGTGATGTCATTATAAAAAATCTTAGCTCTTTTTTAGGCAAAGTGCCTTTGTATTTGGGTTTGGGATTTCCCGTAAATAATAAATAAGGTTGGCACAGAGCAAGACATTTATTCTGGCAAGACCTAGAATCTCCGTTAACAGGCAGAGCTAAAGAATAGTCTTCAAGTTTTAGGAGGAGACAATCAGTAAACTAAGATGGAAACCCAGTAGTGTTGAACAAACTGCTAAAATTTTATTGTTTCTAACTTCTATCCAAACTATTGCAAATCAAGGCAAAAACAATTCATTTTTCAAGTTTTGTCTTATTCTGCTCTTTCAAATGCTGGGACAAACCAACTCTTATTTTTTTATTTTATCTTTTATTTTTTTTAAAACATATTTTATTGATTATGCTATTACAGTTGTCCTATTATCCCTTCATTCCCCTCCACCCTGAACACCCTCTCCCACCCACA
>CM052540.1:87925605-87947754 GCA_028533065.1 Trachops cirrhosus | reverse complement strand
CTCACCCGGCTGCACTCCGCCCCTCCTACCGGTCTGGATGAAAGTGTCTATTTTTAAATCATTGGTTGTCCGACTTCCATAAACTTCAATTTTCTGTCAGTTCTGGTTGTTATTTTGTTTCTATATCTTTGTTGTCCCTATCTTGGTTGTGCGAGGAGGCACAGTGCGTCTACCTATGCCTCCATCTTGGCCGGAAGTCCCAACTCTTATTTTAGGACAACACTTTCCTTTCAGGGGGCCCCCAAGGTTAAAACAGGTTTCATGATGACACTGAGACATTATTTATGTTAACATGTGCATTCATCAATGTTATCTTCAAATGAAGCAATGCACATTTTAGAAATGTCGTTTGACCCAATTATGTCCTTTCTAGCATATTTTTTTTCCAGCCCAGGTTCTTGCATTACATTTAGTTGTCACGTCTCTTTAATGTCCTTTAAAGATTTGATTTATTTATTTTTAGAGAGAATGAAAGGGAGGGAGAAAAAGAAGCAGAGAAACATCAATGTGCCTCTTGATAGGTTGCCTTGCGCACGCGCCCAACAGGGGACCCTGCCAGCAAATCAGGCAGGTGCTCTGACTGGGAATCGAACTGGCAACCTCTTGGTTCACGGGTGGGTGCTCAGTTCACTGAGCCACAGCAGCCAGGGGTCTTTAATGTCCTTTAATCTGAAACAGTTTTTCTACTTTTTTTGTCTTTTAATGATGTTGACATTTTCTTCTTAGACTACAACCCCATCCCCATGAAAAGAAATAGAATGTTTTTCATTTGGGGGTTTCTGATATTTCCTCATGATTAGATTTCTAGGGAGGCTACAGCTGAAATTCCATGTAAGTGATGTTGTGGCCTCCAAGGGGATCACATGTGTTGGACCACAGTTCTAGCTGTCCCTTGCTGGGGATGTGAGTTTGGATCACTCATGTTAAGATGTTGTCTGAGAGAGAAGCTGTATAGTTACTATTTTCCCCTTGCAACCAATAGGCAACCTGTGAGAAGATGCCATGCAAACACCATGTTCCACAAGGAAATTGCTCCCATAGATTTGACGTCCATTAAGTTCTTGCCTATACCAATCTTTACTATGATGATTGTGAAATGACAGTTTTCCAGTTCAGCAGCCCTCCACACGTTCTCGTTGGTAGTCGGCATTTTACTGCAAGCAAGGCTCTGCTTCTCCCCCATTTATTTATTTGTGTGTGTATTTTTGGTGTGGACTCATGATTTTTAAAAACAAATTCATTACAATTTCTTAATTATCTTGGTGCTGAAACTGTCCCCATTGTGATCAGCAGGAGCCCCATCAAGCTGGTTCCTGGGTCCTTTAGCCATGTCCCCATTATTTTTTTTTAATGTTTCTTTACTTTCTGTATATATAACAAGGTATTTCAGGCTCATCTTTGTCTTTCCGGCCCCAGTGCTGGAATCAGTCATTTTTCTGTGGAGTCCTGGTTCCTGTTGGTGAGAAATGGTGTTAGAGGACAAGATCTGAGTGCTGGCTGTGCTGGTTTTTACTGGGGTGTTTTGTTTTGAGACTTCCAGTAGGTAGAGCCAGAAAATAAAGACACGTGTCTGTACACACAAACACACACACACCATGTCCACGCAGATACATATGTACACATACACACGCTTACGTTCCTGCATGTGCCTATTTTAGAGGTCGTGTGTCCATACTGATGTCTCCACTTCCGACCCATCCTCTAGTCCGTACTGGTATTTTCCTTCTCCAGTACCACTAACACTTTTGCTCATTTGCTCAGTTCTATAAGAGATCTATAATAGCTTCGGAATCATTTCACTGTAAACAACAAATCTAGTAAAGGGGTCAGGTAAGACTTTATTTATTTTTATTTTCAGAGAGAGGGGAAGAGAGGGAGAAAGAGAGGGAGAGAAATATCGATGTGTGAGAGGTACATTGATTGGTAGCCTCTGGTGCACCCCTAACTGGGGACCTAGCCCACAACCAAGGCAGGTGCCCTGACTGGGATTTTAACCCATGACCTTTCAGTTTGCAGGCTGGCACTCAATCCACTGAGCCACACCAGCCACAGCCTATTTGTGTTTCTTAATCCCCTAACCTCTTTACCCATCTTCCCCCTCCCCTCTCTCATCTGGCAACTGTCTGGTAAGTACTTTTCTCTTGCTACTTTTAAGAGTCTCTCTTTATCTTTAATCTTTGGCCTTTTAATTATGATGTGTCTTGGAATGGGCTTCTTTTCTTCCATCATAATTGGGACTCTCTGTGCTTCCTGGACTTGCAAGTCTATTTCTTTCAACAAATTAGGAAAGTTTTCTTTCACTATTTTTTTCAGATAGATTTCCAATGTCTTGCTCTTTCTCTTCTTCTGGCACCCCTATGATATGAACGTTGGACCTCTTGAAGTTGTCCCCGAGACTCCTTACACTGTCCTCATTTGGGGGGTTCTTTTTTCTTCTCGCTGTTCTGCATGGTTGTTTTTTGTTTTTGCTTTTGTTTTTTGCTTCCTTATGTTCAAATCTTTGATTTGATTCTCAGCTTCATCCACTACAGTTGTTCCCTGTAATTGTTCTTTATTTTCAATTAGTGTATCCTTTATTTCTGACTGGGTCTTTTTTATGCTGTTGAAGTCCTTACTAAGTTCCTTGAGCACCCTTATAACCAATGTTTTGAACTCTGCATATGATAGATTGCTTATCTACACTTTGTTTAGCTCTTTTTCTGAAGTTTTGATCCATTCTTTCATTTGGGCCATGTCTCCTCATTTTGGCAGCCTCTCTGTGTTTGTTTCTATGTATTAGGTAGAGCTGCTTTGACTCTGTGTCTTGATAGTGTCGCCTAATGTAGTAGGTGTCCTGCAGGGTCGAGTGGCACAGCCTCCCCTGTCACCCAAGCTGGGTACTCAAGGTGCGCCCTTCATGTGGGCTGAGTACACCCTCCTCTTGTAGTTGAGCCTTGGTTGCTGCTGGCAGGTCAATGGGAGGGATTTACCCAGGCCAGTCAGCTGTAAGAACTGGCTGTGACTACTGTCCACCAATCTCCACCATCTGTGGAGGATCAGCTGTGCAGGGGCAGGGTGGTGGTTCTCTGATGTGGTCTCTATGTGTCAACTGGGTGCACTGACCATAGGGTTTCCCAGGTGGTGCAGGCCAAGGTCAGACCTCACCTGTGTTTTGCCTAGGGCACCTTGCCAGAGTTACAAAGCAATCTGAGATGGCTGCTACTCCTGCTCGGCTTGGAGATTCCCAGGTAAAGCCAAGCTGTGAGTCTAATCTGGCTGCTACTAGGGCTCACTGAAGCCAACTGTTTGTTTGATAGGATTTGGGAGCCAAGACCAGCCATTCTTATGGAAAAGCAGCTTGGGTGGGCCTGTAAATTGGGTGGGGCAGGACCTCTGGGGATCTTCAAGGTGGGTCACACAGTATTAGCCAGGTTGATGGAGTCCCAGATATGGCATATGTTTACCAGCTCCGTGGGGAGAAAGTTTAGCAAAGGGACAATGGCCTCTCTTTGCCTTGATGCCAGACACTTCAGTTTCTCCCTTATGCCACTGGTTCCTTTCACACTGCTACCCTGGTGCTAGAGTTCAGAGGGAGTGAGTCTGAGTAGGTGAACTGCTTGGGGTTCCAGCAGTTTCTTTCCCCAACTCAATCCCTACTGGTGTTTGCAGCCAGAAGTTGTGAGGACTTATCTTCCTGGCACTGGAATCCTGTGCTGGAGGACCTGGTGTGGGTCCGGGACTCCTTTCTGAATTTTTCCTGAATTTCCTTCCTTAATTTTTATTCATGTGGTTGTTGAACCAGCCCATTCTGCCTCTCTCCTCCTCCTACCAGTCTGGATGGATGTGGTTTCTTTAATTCCATAGTTGTCAGACTTCTGTTCAGCTCGATTTCTGATGTTCCTGGTGATGGTTGTTCTATATTTTAGTTGTAATTTTGATGTGGTTGGGCAAAAATCAAGCCATGTCTGCCTATACCACCATCTTAATTGGAACTCTGTGCCTTAAAAAAAAAGAATTTATTTATTTATTTTTAGAGAGAGGGGAAGGGAGCAGGGAAAGAAAGGGAGAGAAACATTGATGCGAGAGACAAACATCTCTCAGTTGCCTCTTGTTTGCATCCCCAACCAGGAACTGGACTTGCAACCATCATGTGCTGACTTACTTTTTTTTGTCACAATTTTTTAGAAGGCACAGAAAGGGTGCCCTGACTGGTGTCTCAGTTGGTTGGGTGTTGTTGCAAAGCAGAAGGTCTCTGGTTCAATTCCTAGTCAGGGCACATGCCTGGGTTGCAGACCAGGCTGACACCCTGGATTTTCTCAGCTTCATCCTCCAATAGTAACATTGCCTTACTCATCTTTGTATATCAGCATAACGTGTTGCAGAAGTGTTTAAATCCTGGGACGAGCTGAGCTAAACAGTATAAAAAGAGAATCAATTCCTAATTGATCACGCAGAATTGTTTATTTCCATACTTGGCTCTCATATTGGCTTCTGTGCTTATTTCCTCCAAGATAAGAAGTGTGATGAGCTATCCATTCCATGCACCTTAAAGATACAGTCAATTTTTGTTACTTACAGTAGTTATTTTCTATAAAATTACCATAAACACTGGGCGGACACTGGACCATGCTTCTGGAAATACACAGGGATATATATTCCTGCCAGCCTCTGGTCACAACATTTTGTCAACCAATCAATCCATGCATGACCTTGTTTCATGAGT
This sequence comes from Trachops cirrhosus, assembly GCA_028533065.1. Taxonomy (NCBI): domain Eukaryota; kingdom Metazoa; phylum Chordata; class Mammalia; order Chiroptera; family Phyllostomidae; genus Trachops; species Trachops cirrhosus. The sequence goes on along the minus strand of CM052540.1, from coordinate 87,943,052 downwards.
GCTTCTGTTTGAAAACACCTTATTTAATATATATTGTTGATTGATTGAACTCATGGCCAGCAGCACTAAACTCATGCCTGAGTGAAGCTTACATGACACCAGTATTTCCTCCATGAGGCCTGTCACAGCCTCTGTGCATGAGGAACACTGGGCAGCACTTCTGCATGTGAGTGCCATTTTATTTTATTTATTTTTAAAGAATATTTTACTGATTATGTTATTACAGTTGTCTCATTTTTTCTCCCCTTTTCCCCCTCTGCCCTGCACACCCCCTCCCTCCAGCGTTATCCTCCTTAGTTCATGACTATGGGTCGTATATATACTTCTTTGGCTTCTCCATTTCCTATACTATTCTTAACTTTCCCCTGTCTATTTTGTACCTACCATTTATGCTACTTATTCCCTGTACCTTTCCCCTCATTCTCCCCCCACCCCCTCCCCACTGATAACCCTCCATGTGATCTCCTTTTCTGTGATTCTGTTCCTGTTCTAGTTGTTTGCTTAGCTTGTTTTTGTTTTCATTTTTTAGGTTTGGTTGTTGATAGTTGTGAATTTGTTGTCATTTTACTGTTCATAGTTTTGATCTTCTTTTTCTTAACTAAGTACCTTTAATATTTCATATTATAAGGGCTTGGTGATAATGAATTTCTTATCTGGGAAGCACTTTATCTGCCCTTCCATTCTAAATGATAGCTTTGCTGGATAGAGTAATCTTGGATGTACGTCCTTGCCTTTCATGCCTTGGAATACTTCTTTCCAGCCCCTTCTTGCCTGCAAGGTTTCTTTTGAGAAACCAGTTGATAGTCTTATGGGAACTCCTTTGTAGGTAACTGTCTTTTCTCTTACTGCTTTTAAGAGTCTCTCCTTATCATTAATCTTGGGTAATTTAATTACGATATATCTTGGTGTGTTCCTTCTTGGGTCCAACTTCTTTGGGAATCTCTGACCTTCCTGGACTTGCATGTCCAGTTCCTTCACCAGATTGGGGAAGTTCTCCTTCATTATATTTTCAAATAAATGTTCAATTTCTTGCTCTTTCTCTTCTCCTTCTGGCACCCCTTGATTTGGATGTTGGAAAGTTTAAAGTTTTCCCAGAGGTTCCTAAGACTCTCCTAATTTTTTTGAATTCTTGTTTCTTCATTCTGTTCTAGTTGAATGCTTATATCTTCCTTCTGTTCTAAATTGTTGGTTTGAGTCCTGGTTTCCTCCCCTTTACTGCTGGTTCCCTGGATATTTTTTTTTTATTTCACTTTACATAGCCTTCACTTCTTCCTTTATTTTGCATCCATACTCAATCATTTCTGTGAGCATCCTGATTACCAGTGGTTTGAACTCTGCATCTGATAGGTTGGCTATTTCCTGGTTACTTAGTTCTTTTCCTGGAGTTTTGATCTGTTCTTTCATTTGGGTGATATTTCTTTGTCTTGGCTTACCTGTTACATTGTAAGGGGTGGAACCTTAGGTATTTGCCAAGGCAGCAAAACCCACTTCTTGGCATTGTGGTGCTGTATGTGGGGGAGGGGTCGGAGAGGAAACAGTGCTGCTTGCCTGGCTCTTGCCCTGCTTTTGGTTACTTGCCTTGTTACCTGCAAGCAAATTGGGCCCTTCTGGTGCTGATTCCTGTGTGTGTGGGTGGGTTTGTGTACATTCTAGAACCCTGTGACTCCCTTCAATGGTCTCCCCTCTGAGCCTGGGAGTTTCTTCCACTGCTGCAACCACCCACAGGTTTTTATAGCCAGCAGTTTTGAGACTCTCCTTTCCTGCACTGGAACCCTGGGTCGCTTGGTCTGTCATGCTTCCCAGTTGTTCCTCCTGGTTTATCTGCATGTGAATGTGGGACTGCCTGGTTTCCCAGTCTGCCAGCTGCTGCCTTGCTACACATCCTCACTGCCCTGGCTGCCTGTCTCAGCCCCTCCTACCACTCTGGATGAATGCTTCTTTTCTTTCTGTTTTTAAAAGAAGATTTTATTTATTTACATTTAGAGAGGGGAAGGGAAGGAGTAAGAGAAGGAAAGATCAGTGTGTGGTTGCCTCTCATGCGCCACCCACTGGGTGGGGACCTGGCCCACAACCCAGGCATGTGCCCTGACTGGAAATCAAACCGGCAACCTCCTTGTTCTTAGGCTGGCCCACAATTCACTGAGCCACACCAGCCAGGGCTGGATGAATGTTTCTTCTTTAACTGCTTGATTGTCGGACTTCCACACAGTTTGAGTTTCTGGCAGTTCTGGCTGTTTTTTGTTTTTAATTTGGCTGTTGCCCTTCTTCTTTTGGTTGTGCAAGGAATGAAGTTTATCTACCTATGCCTCCATCTTGGTTGGAAGTCCATTTGGTTGTATTTTAAATATTTTATTTGTCTGTTTTAAAGAGAGAGGAAGGGAAGGAGAAAGAAAGGGAGAGAAACATTGATATGGGGGATCTGGCCCTCAATTCAGGCATATGCCCTGACTGGGAATTGAACCGGTGACCTTTCAATTTGTGGGATGATGCCCAACCCACTCAGCTACACTAGTCAGGGTGGAGTGTCATTTTAAACTGTGAAATCATCATCATCAACAACAACAAAAAGCACAAAAATAAGAAAAACGGTGACACTAAAAAACTTCAAAAAGCACAATTGTTTACAGTATAAGAGCTAAAACAAGAAGGCAGAATGGCATCTCGTTTGACCTCAGCTGGATAGGAAGACTCAAAATTTTTACTATTCTGCGCATGTCTATGAATGACCATGAAAATGCTGAATATTGATTGCTTTTGAAGGTTACAAATAAATTTTAGCAAGTAGGCAAATTTACAAATATGGAATCTGAGAATAATGAGAACCAACTGTCCATACTTGGGGAAAATAAGTGTTTTTACTGTTGTTAATTTCAACTGAGAGTAAGTCTGGAATTTGAATGCTTAATAATTTTAGAAAACTGATTCTTCCTTTTTTTTTTAATGGACATTTTTTTAAAGAAATAGCAGATTGGGCATAGAGCCTAGGCAAGCCCCACTTCGCTCTATTGTTGCTTCCTAACCACAAATAAGGAATGCAGCTCAGTGCGCCACCCACACTGGGTGGGCACTCCGCTCCCACCCTATCAAGAGTCCCTGAAGATCAGGACAAGGATGCCTGGCTGGTGGAAAGGCTTCAAAAAGCAGGTGACACATGAATAAATTTATAAATGAGCACAGATAACCTGTCCACATGGGTTTCAGTTTTCCTACTAGTGGAAGCATTCCAACAAAATAATTTTTTAAAGTCAAGGAAATAAAAACCTCCCACAGTTACTTTCCTCATGGACGGTGTCCCTAGGATAAAATGAAGCATTGAGTTTCACGTGCCCTTTCTCTGAATCCCAATGTCTGAGGGAGCAGAAGGTTGATTACTCTAAAATCTGATAAAAGCGTCTAACGTTCAAACGGTACAGTTATGTGCACAGCCTTGAAAGGAGACACAGCCAGATGCTCCCCATATACACTGGAATTATTTTGTCATCGAGGAGACACCAATGTTTTTGAAGCGTGATAGTATAATACAGCTAAAGATTTTCTGTCATTTTAATGTATATTTATAATCACTCCCAGTTTGATTATTCCCTACCCCTCTAAAAGCATCAGCATCAAGACTATGAGTAAATACAGGTGCTTCATCAGGCACCCACCAAATGCAGGGGCACGAGGGAAATTCCACAGGTCACATCCCTCCACCGCAGCCAGGAGAGCTCAGAGTGTCTGTGCAGGACCCAAACAGGAAGTGTGGCTTTCCCCTCTGGGGTCCACTCTTCACAAGGAACAAGAGCCTTTGAGGCTGGGTTGAGCTTTTCTCCAGGAATTTAGCTGCATCTTCCACAAAAAACTGAGTTTATGATTCAGTAGGACTGAGCAGGATTTCTAACAAAAACCTATAAAATCAGCGTTGTTAAAAAGTGTCCACAGCAGATGATGAAGTTAAACCATACAAAAGATTCCAAAACAGAAGCATCAATGAAAAAATAAAGTCTTAAAGGATAGACCATCACAATGTCCCATGGTACCTGTCCCCCAGATGTTACTAATCGGGTCAAAGATTCATTCTGACAATGGAAGTTAGTTGAGGATATGTGGGGATGTGTGTGTATGTGACACTTTTTTTTGAATTCGTACCATTCCTTGTTCTTTTCATTCTGGTGTCTTTATTCACATTTGTTCTGTAGATCCCTGGAAAGGGGGCAGGGTCCTGGACCCATAAGAGAGGATACACATTTACAAATTGCAACCTCTCTAGATGATACAAATTATATACAAAATGTATGCTGCTACACATGAGTATCTCTAGTTTGTGCACATATAGATTGCCCTTGGGAATTTCAGATTCGAAACCTGTCCAGGCAGCTCTGATTTTGACAGATAGCTCCATCAATGAGGCTGTCTTAGATACAATCTGTGTTCTACAGTGATTTCAGTGCTGGCTTGGGATGACACTTTTTTAAAAAAAATCTAAGAATGTAACTGGCAATGTCACCTTTATAAAACAGGAGATTGCCAATAATAATATTTAGGTATTTCCCTTACAATGTATTCATGTAGGAAGGTTCTAGATGTCTAAGAAAAGATAATTAGAACATAACTTAATTTTAAGAATGCAATAGAGCCTAATCTCAGAAGTGGCCAGCACACTCCGGTGTCCCGTAAATAAAGCTTGGCCACCGTTTAATGGGACTAGAAAGGGAAAGAGTGAGTTCTGTGTGTGGCATGGCAGGGATACTTTCAGAGGTAGGAGCTCTTGGGAAGGCCCCTGAAGGGGATGTGCCAAAGTCCTGAGGCCTTTCCCTTGACCTTGGGCAGCAGTTCTGACAGGGTCCTGGAAATACAGATGCCCCTTGACTTACAATGGGGTTATGTCCTGATAAAATAGAGTAAGTTGAAAATGCATTTAACCTCCCAAACACCGCAATTTAGCCAAGCCTACCTTAAATGTGCTCAGAACACTTGCATTAGTGTATAGTTGGGCGAAATCATCTAACACAAAGTCTATTTTATAATCAAGTGTGGAATAGCTCATGTAATTTATTGAATACTGTACTGAAAGCAAAAAACAATTTTTGTAGGGGTACTCACTAGCAATGTGCATGACTGCAAACACCCTGGGCCTGAAGAATAATAAAATTATTCATTAACAATTGATGAGAACTGACTACTGTGTGGATACTGGGCAACACGCTTTCAGGAATGAACTCATTTACTCTTCGTAAGAGCTCCACGAAATAGGCTCTACTTTTATCTTCTTTTTATGGTTGTGTGAGCTAAGACACAGAAAGGTTAAGCAACTTGCCCAAGGGACACAGCCATCCTATCCTCCAGGTAGCCAGAATGACCAGACCACACGCCACGCTGACCGATACAGGTTGGACTTCTAATGTCTGCCCTGCCCCCTATGCAAATAAAATCAAGGCCAAATTCTTAAAATAAAAATCACTTTGTTTTGAGAGGTTATTGGGGTTCAAATGGAGGAAAGTGACCTTCAATTGTCAAAGTCCTAGGTTAGTAAATTATTAGTAATTTTCTTTATTAACTATGTACTGAATTCTTTAAAAAGGCTTTCAAACACCTCAGTAATTCACACACCTATGACTCCTACACCAGAAAGTGGATGAAGTTAACGATAATGTGGTAAAGTGTCAAAGTGAAAATTTAGATTAAGTATTGCTGAGTATATCTAACATCTGGTTCTTTGCATTAGCACTGGCATTCTTACTGTTTTTAAATGTCACTATTACTTACTCAACATTCTCTTCCTAGCAAATGCAGCCATTGGACAAAGGAAAAATAATAAATACACTTACAGTTTCCTACTTGTGTTGCCACTACGCTCACCAAGTGATAATAAATTACTTGGTAAAGTTACTTAAAGAATTATAATAGATTTTTTAAAGAGGCAAAATAAATAAGTGAATAAAATTCTTGCTGATCATGCATCCAGTATGGACGAAAGCAATGTGAGCTCTTTCATTTCACAGGAAAATGGTGTTAATCTTGAACAAATGACTTCGTGAATTATTAGATGCTGCTGGGACCACCCCCCACCCCTCATTTGTGTTATCAGTAAGTTTTGAATTGATTATCTTGGAGAACATTAACCACAGTAAAATGTTCTGGAGAGGGGTATTAGTAAAATCTCTTTATTAATTAAAAAAGGAAAAAAGTAATTATATTGCCAGGTCCCTTAAATCATTTTCTGTTTGCGAAGTCTTGTAGCTGCTTGAGATTGGCTCACATCCTTATGTAAAGTGGTCGAAGAGAAACAAGCGTGAGCTTGCAGTAAACATTTAAGAGAGTGGTTGCTGAGAGGTTGGGGCAAGCTGGCCTTGAAGACCTAAGCTACTTTGTGGAGAGAATCTGCTGACATCCCCCACCTTCCCTCCCACCTGGTAATTGTTTTCCGGACTTTTCTTAGCATCCTCCCTCTCCTCACTGAGGCTGGCAATGAGTAGGAGCAGTAGTCTGTGGGCGGGGTCACCGGGACCCTGTGTAGAACACTATTGACATGAGGTTAAATGCTTTATTCTGGGGGCCATCCTGTGCACTGTGGGATGTTCAGAAACATCCCTGTCCTCTCCCAATAGGTGCCAGTAGCGCCCATGGCCCCAGATGTGACTGACCATTAACTATCCCCAGACATCGCAAATACCCCTCCACCCCGTTCACTGTGCTAACTTCGTTGGCTGGGAGAGTGTGCAGGCCACATTTGGGGGTGAATGTCAGATTTAGCAAAATAAAACTCTATTTTAGTATAAATACAGTATGTCCCAGATATTACATGAGACTGATATAATAAATATATCTTCTTTGAGAGACTTGCAAAATACAAATGAAAAGACAGGACATGAAAAGTCTTTTTTCTAGTAATCCATGGCTTAAGTCCTTTAAAACAACTTGATCAGTGGTTGGTATTGTGTTAAATGATGACCACAAAACAGTCTGTTAGTTTGCTGGCATGCCATTTTTCAGCAGTGTGCTGTAATTATAATGGACTTTATTGACATAATAAATATGAGAGCACAGGTGATATTCACTTCAAGATGTTTAATTGAAGAAATGAAAGATCTTGTAGTACGGAGTTGACATGGAGAATTTGTTAAGCTACAATAACATTTTGCAATAGCTGTGACCTTGGGGTCATAAAGTGACTAATCAAGAGGAGAAAATTTTTATAATATAGAAATGACTATATTGACTTATTTTATTCTTTGTTGTAATGCCAAAGGTGAATGGGCAAAGGAGGGCAAAGGCCAGAAAATTGGGACAACTGTAACAGAATAATAATAAGAAAATAATTTTTAAAAATGCCAAAGGTGAGAGTGAACAGCTTTCTCGCCATGTAGCCTAAAGCTGAGTGGAAAAATCTATACAAATACTGTCTGAAATCATAAGCTCTCATTAAATAATAAAGTATGGCCTCTTTTTTATTTTTAAGAATACTGAAAAACGAGTGCAGGCTCCTGGCATTTTACTACACGGCTTTTCAAAGCTCATGTCAATGTACGTAAACACAAAAATGTGAAGAAAAACCATTGGTGATTTTTTTCGAAACAGTAATTGAGGCCATGTTAGAGACGATATTTTTTCTCACACCAATCAAAATAATATTTAATTTAGGGCAAAACGTAAAAAGTTGCGCAAATTCCGAGGATCTTTTGAAAAATAAGCTGGCTGCTTTAGCTCACCCGGTGGAACAGAGCTTCGTGCTGTAGGTGCGGCCATCGCTCCCTGCCTCCCCGTTACAGCTGTGGCAAGAAGCCTTCCGTTGCAGGGTGCTGTTAAGGTGAATTAGTGCTGGGAAAACTTGAACTTAAGCACATCAAACATCTGTTATGAATGGGCACCTTTTTTCACAACCGTCTCTATAAACCAGAACTTCAATGATGGTTTAGAAATTTCTAGAAGTTCTGCAGACTTGAAGTGTTGGGTTTTCCAGTGTCAAGAATTTCACAGTTGTGCAGCTCATGGTTTTGACATGAACGATGAAAGAAGCTGAGGCTCATTAAAAATATGTAACAACTTTATGAGATACTATTCACCCTCTTAAAGTGTACAGCAGACCCTGGCCAGGTTGCTCAGTTGGTTGGAGTGTCCTCCTGTACCTCAAACAAGGTTGTAGTTTTGGTCCCTGGTGAGGGCACATACCTAGGTTGTGGCTTCCTTCCCTGGCCAGAGCTCGTGTGGGAAGCAACTAATCAATGTTTCTCTCTCACAGTGATGATTCTCTCTCAAATCAATAAACATATCTTCAGGTGAGCATTTTTTTAAAAGTATATAATTGAACGGTTTTTAGTATATTCACAGAGTTGTGCAACCATCTTCACTATCTAGTTCCAGAACATGTTCACCACTCTGAAAAGAAACCTTATACCCATCAGGTAGACACTCCCCAACCCCCTCCCCGCAAACTTAGGCAACCACCAACTTACTTTCTGTCTATTTGGGTTTGCCTATTCCGGTCTGTTCATATAAATGCAATCGTACAATAGGTGTCTTTTTGTGACCAGCTTCTTTCACTTAGTATAATGGTCTCAAGGCTCCTCCATGCTATAACATGTGCCAGTACTTCATTCCTTTTTTTAAAATAAAGATTTTATTTATGTATGTTTAGAGGGAGGGGAAGGAAGGGAGAAAGAAAGAGAAACATCGATCGGTTGCCTCTTGCACACTCCCTGCCCAGGGACTGAACCCACCTCCAAGATGTGTGTCCTGACTGGGAATTGAACCAGTGACCCTTTGTTCTGTGGGATGACGCCCAAGCAATTGAGCCACACTGGTGAGGGCAGTACTTCATTCCATCTTATGGCCAAATACTATTCCATTGTATGGATGGTCTATACCATTTCTAAGTATAGCCATCTCTCAGTTTAGGGACATTTGGGTTGTTTCCACTTTTTGTTATTATGAATTATGAACTTTCACATATAACATTTTGTGTGGACATATGCTTTCTTTTTTAAAAAATTATTTTTTAATTACAGTTTACATTCAATGTTATTTTGTATTAATTTAAGGGGTATAGCATAGTGGTTAGACAATCAGGTACCTTACAGTGTTCCCCCTGATATTTCCATTACCCACCTGGCACCATTCATAGTTATTACACTATCATTGACTATATTCCCTATGCTGTACTTTACATCTCCATGACTATTTTGTAATTATCAAAATTTATACTTCTATTTTTTACAGTGCACTTTTAAAAATTATGTTTTATTGATTATGCTATTACAGTTGGCCTGATTTTTCCCTCTTCATCCTCCTCCACTCAGCACCCCCCACTTCCTAAAGCCATCCTCACACATCGTTCATGCCCATGGGTCATGCACATAAGTCCTTTGGTTACTCCGTTTCCTATGCTGTACTTTACATCCCCATGGCTATTCTGTAACTATTTGTCCTTTTAATCCCCTCGCCTCATCAGTCACCCATTCCCCCAAAACTCCCTTCCACCTGCCAACCATCAAAACGTTCTCTGTATCCATGGTTCTCTGTTCGTGTTTGCTTAGATTGTTTTTAAGATTCAATTATTGATAGATATGTATTTATTGCCATTTTATTCATAGTTTCAATCTTCTTTTTCTTAAATCTGTCCCTTTAACATTTCATATAATAATGGTTTGGTGATGATGAACTCCTTTAGATTCTTCTTGTCTTGGAAGCTCTTTATCTGCCCTTTGATTCAAAATGATAGCTTTGCTGGGTAGAGCAACCTTGGCTGTAGGTCCCTGCTTTTCATGACTTTGAATATTTCTTGCCAATCCCTTATAGCCTGCAAAGTTTCTTTTGAGACATCAGCTGACAGTCCTATGGGAACTTCCCTGTAGGTAACTACTTTCTCTTGCTGCTTTTAAAATTCTCTCTTTATCTTTAAACTTTGGCATTTTAATTATGATGTGTCAAGCTGGGTACTCCAGGTGTGCCCTTTGTGTGGGCTGAGTACACCCTCCTCTTGTAGTTGAGCCTTGGTTGCTGTTGGCAGGTCAATGAGAGGGATTTACCCAGGCCAGTCAGCTGCAAGGACTGGCTGTGACCACTGTCCACCAACTTCCACCATCTGTGGAGGGTCAGCTGTGCCGGGGCAGGGTGGTGGTTCTTTGATGTTGTCTGTAGCTGTCCACAGGGTGTGCTGGCTGTGGGGTTTCCTGGGTGATGCAGGCCAAGGTCAGCCCTGACCTGTGCTTTGCCCAGGTCACCCTACCTGAGCTGTAAAGCAACCTGAGATGGCTGCTGCTTGTGCTGGGCTTGGAAATTCCCAGGTAAAGCCAAGCTGTGAGTCTAAGCTGGCTGCCACTAGGGCTCATCAAAGCCAGCTGTTGCTTGTTTGACAGGATTTGGGAGCCAAGACCAGCCATTCTTATGGAAAAGCAGCTTGGGTGGGCCTGTAAATTAGGTGGGGCAGAGCCTCTGGGGATCTCTAAGGTGGGTCACACAGTGTTAGTGGTGTTGTTAGAGTCTCAGATTTGGCACCAGTTTACCACTCTGTGGGGGGAGGGTTTAGCAAAGGGACAATGGCCTCTGCTTGCCTTGATGCCAGATGCTTCAGTTTCTCCCTGTATATTACTGGTGCCTTTCAAGGTGCTACCCTGGTGCTAAAGCTCAGAGAGAGTGAGTCTGAGTAGGTGAGTCCATATGTCAGTTCCTTAAGAGGAACTGCTTGGGGCCCCAGAAGTTTCTCCCCCATACTCAATCCCCACTGGTTTTTGCAGCCAGAAGTTGGGAGGACTTATCTTCCTGGCACTGGGATCCTGGGCTGGGGGCCTGGTGTGGGTCTGGGACTCCTCCTTCCCAAGATATCCCTCCTGAATTTTTATCCATGTAGGTGTGAGACCAGCCTGTTCTGGGTCTGTGCCCCTCCCGCCAGTCTGGATGGTTGTGGTTTCTTTAATTTCGTAGTTGTCATACTTCCATTCAGCTCAATTTCTGATGTTCTGAGTGACGGTTGTTCTATATTTTAGTTGTAATTTTGATGTGGTTGTATGAGGAGGTGAGCCATGTCTGTCCATGTCACCATCTTTCCTGGGTCCTGACATATTTTTCAGTTCTCTTGGAGAGATACTTGGAGTGGAATTGCTGGGTATACGGTAAATGGAATTAGTCAGGCTCCCTCACCCAGATATCTGGGCAACTAAGATAAGCAGATTCCTATAGCCTTGAGATTGGGCCGCAGGAGCAGAATTGTGCTGTGTTATACAATATCTTGGCATCCTGCCGGCTTTGTGTGCATTTAGTACATAAGGGAGTTGGGACTTCCCATGGTGTGACATAGCTTGAGGCATGTGTGGATAGCCTCACCCTTGAATAAAGGCATGTCAGGTATTCCCATGGATCCACAAATTTTCTTCTGCCTGACTCAGTCTTGAATAAACCTGCCTGGCCTTGAAAGGCTGCAAGACACTGGGGTATACAGTAACTCTATATTTAACTGTTTGAGAAACTGCCAGACTCTTATTTATAGTGGCTGCACCACTTTACATACCTACCAGCAGTGTATGAGGGTTTGGATTTCCTGAATTCCCACCAACACTTGTTATTGTCTTTTTTAAAAAGATTTATTTATTTTTAGAGAGAGGGAAGGGAGGGAGAAAGATAGGGAGAGAAATATTGATATATGAGAGATACATCAATTGGTTGCCTCTCGCACTCCCCCTACTGGGGGGACCTGGCCTACAACCCAGGCAGTGCCCTAACTGGGAATCCAACCAGCAATCTCTTGGTTCATAGGCTGGCACTCAGTTCACTGAGCCACACCAGTCAGGGTGAAGCTCACTTTTCAATATGAATCATTCCATTGTTGAAAGGGTAAAGCCAGAGCCATTTGCTATCATGGCACTATTTGCTGAGCAGGCCTGTGACCTTGTTAAACATGACTCCATTTTACTCTCCTGAGCTTGTCCCCAGGACTGGACATTACTGGGAAGCAAGAACAGAACTAACTGCTCCCTGAAGCCACAGGCAGAAGATAACCTTGGAAGAGGCTGCAGCGTGGAGTTATAACGCCTCGACAGCCCAGGGGCCTCACAACAGCATCCGTCTCTTTTTTATCCAATTGTAATCCAGTAAAAACTCAAAGCCCCCTCCCTCGATGCTGGTGTATCTCCCCACACGGTGCCCCTCTCCTCTCTTGGAGAGTGAATAAAAATTTTCTCTACACTTTTTTCTCTTTGTGAATTCTTTCACAGCCTGAGCCACTGGCCACTCTAACAACTGTCTTTGTACTAAACATTTCTTCTCCATTCCCCATGACACTCCTCAGTCCTTCTCACAACTCCCATTGTTAATTTTAGAATTATGCCTATTTTAATGTCTCATAAAGTCTCATTTCCCCCATTAAGCATTGCATCCGAAACCACGCTGAAGGTAGTCACAATTCCTTCAGGACTTTCACTCTGACTGTGACACCAAGTAGTGACATTCACTACTTAGTTGCATTTCCCTGTCTCTGACCTCAGTTAAGCAGTTCGATCTTGAATTTTAGGCATTCTCAAAGGAGCATATTTCTGTAAAGAATTTACAACACTAAGCATATTGATGAGATTTTATTCATAGTGAATTTTTTAATTATAAAAATGAATACTTTCTATACCCTCATATTCCAATAGCCTACTCAAAATGACTAACAATAATTATTCACAAATACAAGGTGATATTTGTGATTGGTCTTTCATCTTCTTCAAGTGATGGCTAGTTGTCCTGAGTGAAGAGACTGTCATGGCCAATCCTGATGTGGGTCAGCTTAGTTACAATACATTGCAGACCATTCATGATGGTAATGGATTTGGAAACAGAATGTGACATGGTGGAATGTAAAAGAATGATATATTTTTTTTACAATTTAAAAGATTTGAGAAATGCTAAAAAGCCCTAGAGGTTAGAATAGTGTTGTCTACTAAAAACAGTGTGAGATAGTTTATGATTTATTTATATGAAGTTCAAAACTTAGCACAACTAATTCATGGCTTTGGAAGTCCACATGGCGGTTGCTGGTGGGGAGCGGGTAGGGAGAGGAAGAGGTGGGAGGGCAGTTCTGGGTTCCGGCTTACCTTCTGTCTCTTGCTGTGGGTCGTGAATGGTGAAAATCTATTGAGTTGTACACTTAAAATCTGAACACTTCTCTTTATGTTACGTTCAATAGATTTTTAGATGTAAAAACATGAGATATATTACCTGGCAGGGGAGGTACCATGATCACAAAGGTGGTTTTCCCAGGGCGAGGCTCATCCATTGCACTCCGGATGTGCTGACCCCTGCGATTCCCCAAATGTGGGAAGCTCGACTGCATGATTTGTGGTAGTGGGGGACTGTGCTCATGCTCTCCCCTAAAAATAAAAAGAAAAGAAAACACAGGGCATAGAAATCTTTGCTAGTCTTCTACAGAAAGTTGATGTGAGAATTGTCCATGTAAGAGAATTTTTAAAAATAGATTTTATTTCGTAAAACAGTTTAAAGTTTAAGGAAAAATTGATCATCTCATTCAGAGTTCTATATACCCAGTTTCCTCATTATTAACAGCTTATATTAGATGGTATATTTGTTACAATTAATAAACCTGTATTGATACATTATAATCAACCAAAGTCCATATTTTATTCCAATTTCCTTACTTTTTCCCTTATGTCCTTTTTCTGTCCCAAGATCCACCATGACATTTAGTTGTCCCATCTCTCAGGCTCAGCTTGGCTGTGCCTATCTTTCAGACTGTTTTTTTTAAAGATTTTATTTATTTATTTTTAGAGAGGGGGGAGGGTGGGAGAGAGGGGGAGGGAGGAAGAGAGTGGAGAGAAACACCCATGTGAGAAACCTTGATCAGCTGTCTACCAGGCACCCCCAACCGGGGACCTGGCCTGAAGCCCAGGCATGTGCCCTGATTGGGGAAGAACCGGCGACCTTTGGGTTTGCAGGTGGGCGCTCAGTCCACTGAGCCACCCCAGCCAGGGCCTCTTTGAGGCTGTTTTTGATATTTTGAAAGTTTTGAGGAGGACTGGTCAGGTGTTTTGTAGAATGCTCCTCTATTGGGATTTGTCTGAAGATTTTCTCATGACTGGATGGGTTATAGGTTTTGGGAAGGTCTAACAGTATTTGGTGAAAGTTTTTAAAAGTTGTTGTTTATCATGTTCCTTAATGTCCCTGTACAAGGAGCTTTGTAGTACATTCCTTTTTTCACCCCACAGGAGAATAAATAGGGCTGTCTCCTTAGATTAATTTGTATGTTCTCTTTGTTGGGAAATCAGCACTATATAATCCAGTGTGTTTTCTTTTGTGATTCTGCAGCCAGAAAAACAGCCTGAATCTGCTCATCTGGCTGCCCAGACGCACTTATTCCCCCTGCTATTCGTGAGAAACGCTGGTCAGTTGTCTACCATACAACTTGGTATTTGGTGGCTCTTCAGTTGCTTTCTTCCTTTTTTTATTTATTTTTATTGTTGATTACAGATTCTTTTGTTGCTTTCTTAATCATTCTATTTTGTATTATGATTAATTTGTGAACCACCTGTATTAGTTTTCTAGGATGGTTGTAACAAATTACCACAGACTGGGTGGGTTAAAACAACAGAATTTTATTCTCTGTTGCCCTGACCAGCATGGCTCAGTTGGTTGGAGAGTCATCCCATACACCGGAAGGTTGTGGGTTTGATTCCAGGCTGGGCACGTAGCTGGGTTTCAGGTTCATCCCTGCTCACGGCGGGCACAAGAAGGTAACAAATCGATGTTTCTTCTCACATCTTTGTTTCTCTTTCTACCTCTCTACCCCTTCCCCTCTCTAAAAGCATTGGAAAATTGTCCTTGGGTGAGGATTTAAAAAAAAAAAAGAAATGTACTCTCTCACAGTTTTGGAGACTAGAAGTCTGAAAGCGTGGTGTTGGCAGGGTTAGTTCATTCTAGAAGCCCCAAGGGACGATGTTTTCCATGCCTCTCTGCTAGCTCCTGGTGGCTGCCAGCAATTCTCAGCATTCTTTGGCTTGCAGACACATCACTTTAATCTCTGCTCCATGTTCACACGGTTGTCTCCCTGCATGTCTCTGTGCATCCCCTCCAATTCTTATAAAAATACCAGCCGTTAGATTTAGGGCCCACCCTAATCCAGTGAGTCTCCCTCTTAACTAATTACATTTGCGAAGACCCTATTTCCAAAAAAAAGATTACATCTGAAGTTCTGGAGGACATGAATTTGAGGGAGACACTATTCAACCCAGTGCAGTACCGTATAGCATTTTGGAGATAGATGAGTATAAATGTTAAATTAATGAAAAGAATAATTGTCACCCTTTACTAATCTACTGACTCATCAGAGTCATCAGGGATTTCATAAATGTGTCAATAGTCTTAAAAGAAAAAAAATTGCCTAGCCTTGGCTGGTGTGGCTCAGTGGATTGAGTGCTGGCCTGAGAACCAAAGGGTCACTGGTTCGGTTCCCAGTTGGGGTACATGTCTGGGTTGCAGGCCAGGTCCCCAATGGGGGGCGTGTAAGAGGCAACCACACATTGATGTTTCTCTCTCTCCTTCTCCTTCCCTTCCCCTCGCTCTAAAAATAAATAAATAAAATATTTTTTGTTAAAAAAACAAATATTTAAAAAAAAATTTCTAATAAAACTTTGTAGTTGACTCTCTTGTTTTTAACAATCAAGCCCTCCCCCCCAAAAAAAAGTGATATGAAAAGTGTAAAAGAACAAACACCAACACAAGGGAAAGGTTTTCGCACTTGATAACCTGTGGGTGTCTCCTGCAGGGAACTCGGTGACACCCGTAGAGCACCACAAAGACTGCAGGGCCCTCTGTGGCTATTTCCATCCGAGCTCTGAGCAGGAAAGCGGAAGGATAAATTGACACTCCCTGGAAACTTGTGGCAGTTGTCTGCTGCTTTTGTGTAATCGAATCTATGATCAATTTAGAGGAAATTGAGTTGAAAAAGGAAAATAGTAGAGCCATTTCGACCTGTTTTCATGGTCTGCCTAGGCAAAGATACTATGAAACAGCAATACCAGTCACAGTTATTATGCCACCTATAGCAACGGTTACCAATGGAATGTGGCCTTCTGTATTTGCCCAACCATCATTTCATAGGGACGGCTGTCCTAAGAAACTTAAGAGTTTAAAAATGGGGGCAGTCATGTTTATTTACATTTTACGTGTTATTTTAAGGTCTAGAAAAGTTGAGTAACTCTTCTAAGATTATACAGCAAATTAAGGTCTAGAACTACAAATAAGCCCTGTGGTACAAGTCTTATCTCCCCATCATGGCACAGAGCAGCCTCTGCTCCCTAAATGAATGCAATGCCCTCTCCCCTGTTTTTGCAGCTTTGCCACATATTAGAGGCTGATATTATTCGTGATCATCAAATAATTCACTCAGCAAACACCAGGCACTACATTAGCAGTGGGAGGATTCTGAGGAGAACAAATTTTTAAAGAGTTTCAGTCTAGAAGAGACTGAGGTATATACAAAAAAATCTAGTGCATTTCCTCACAGGGTTGGTACTTTTATATTTATCTTTGTCACTGGGGCTGTTCAAACCTTTTATTTGACAGACAGGGAAAGTGAAGCTCAGAGAGCTTTGTTTGACCGACACAACTAATTAACGGCAAAGCTGAGACACTGAGCAGAGAGCCTGACTTTTAGTTTCTCATTCATGCTAACTCCTCCTAAACTCCATTTATTTTCTTATTTTAGACAACTGTGCAGTAAAGCTGTTCAGATTAGAGAACTCTGACTGTACTGAAATTAAGCATGTTGAGAAATACTAATTGTCTATTTTTCAGAGTGTGGTTTTCTCCTGCTTCCTTTGGCATATGCCAAATATGTGAACAATATAGACAGGCTATCATTCTCTGAGCAAATTCCTAAACGTGTGAAAACACTTAACAAAGAACAAAGCCTGGGATTTGAACCCAAGGGCAGGAAAGCACAATGCTGCAGGAGCGAATCCCTGCTTCTCTTAAGCATTCATATTTTCACTGTGCAGTGATATTGAGTGGTAAGATAGGTAATCTATATAAGTAGTAGTTGTTCAAAATGGTATAGTGGCCTCAGGTGTCAAGGTACCTCTTAAAAATATTTTCTAAGCCATAGACGATATAGCTCAGTGGATTGAGCATGGGCCCGTGAACCAAAGGGTTGCTGGTTTGATTCCCATTCAGGGCACATGTCTGGGTTGCGGGCCAGGTCCCCAATAGGGGGGCATGAGAGGCAACCACACATTGATATTTATCTCCCTCTCTTTCTCCTTCCCTTCCCCTCTCTCTAAAAATAAATAAATAAAATCTTAAAAAAATATTTTCTAGAAGTAATAATGAAGTGATGAGCATCATCCTCACAGACAATGAAGTGGAGAACATAGAAAAAAGACATTTTTGTCACAGTATCAGTCACTGTTACAGATTTTTAAAATATGTGTATATTTGCAGTCTGGGAAATTCATTTCTAGACATAAATTTGTTATGTATGT
>CM052540.1:87908772-87925105 GCA_028533065.1 Trachops cirrhosus | reverse complement strand
CCCCCCCCCTTTATTCCCCTCCACCCTGCACATCCCCTCCCACCCACATTCCCCCTCTTTAGTTCATGCTCATGGGTCATACTTGTAAGTTCTTTGGCTTCTACATTTCCTATACTATTCTTAACCTCCCCTTGTCTATATTCTACCTATCATTTATGCTACTTATTCTCTGTACCTTTACCCCTCTCTCCCCGTCCCACTCCCCTGCTGATAACCCTCCATGTGATCTCCATTTCTGTGGTTCTGTTCCTGTTCTAGTTGATTGCTTAGTTTTTGTTTTTTGTTTTTAGGTTCAGTTTTTAATAACTGAGTTTGTTGTCATTTTACTGTTCATATTTTTGATCTTCTTTTTCTTAGATAAGGCCCTTTAACATTTCATATAATAAGGGCCTCATGATGATGAACTCCTTTAACTTGGCCTTATCTGAGAAGCACTTGATCTGCCCTTTCATTCTAAATGATAGCTTTGCTGGGTGGAGCAATCTTGGATGTAGGTCCTTCCCTTTCAGGACTTGGAATACTTCTTTCCAGCCCCTTCTTGCCTGTAAGGTCTCTTTTGAGAAATCAGCTGACAGTCTGATGGGAACTCCTTTGTAGGTTACTGTCCCCTTAGCTCTTGCTGCTTTTAAGATCTTCTCCTTATCTTTTAATCTTCGGTAATGTAATTATGATGTGCCTTGTTGTGTTCCTCCTTGGGTCCAATTTCTTTGGGACTCTCTGAGCTTCCTGGACTTCCTAGAAATCTATTTCCTTTGCCAGATTGGGGAAGTTCCCCTTCATTATGTTTTTAAATAAGTTTTCAACTTCTCACTGTTCCTCTTCTCCTTCTGGTAACCCTATGATTCAGATGTTGGAACATTTGAAGAAGTCTTGGAGGTACCTAAGCCTCTCCTCATTTTTTTGAATTCTTGTTTCTTCATTCTGTTCTGCCTGAATATTTCTTCCTTCTGGTCCACACCATTGATTTGAGTCCCGGTTTCCTTCCCATCACTGTTGGTTCCCTAAGTTATTTCAGTTAGCATAGCCTTCGTTTTGTCCTCTAATTTGCGACCATATTCAACCAATCCTGATTAGCAGTGTTTTGAACTGAGCATCTGATAGGTTGACTATCTGTTTGTCACTTAGTTGTATTTTTTCTGGAGCTCTGATCTCTTCTTTCATTTGGGCTTTGTTTTTTTTTTTTTGTCTCAGAGCACCTGTTACATAGTAAGGGGTGAAGCCTTAGGTGTTTACTAGGGCGGGACAACACACCTCTCTGCATTGTGATGCTATCTGTGGGGGAGGGGTCCGAGAGGGAACAATGGTGCTTGCTCCACTCTCTGCCAGTTTTCAGTCACTTCCCCTACTATCCACAATCAAATTGGGCCCTTCTGGTGCTGATTCCTGGGTGGGTGGGTTTGTGTATGTACAAGGACCCTGTGGGTCTCTCCAATGAACTCTCCTGTGAGGCTGGGAGTTTCTCCCACTGCCACCTCAACCCCCACAGGTGTTTTCAGTCAGAGGTTTGAGGCTTTATTTCCTTGTGCTGGAACCCTGGGTTGCCCGGTCTGTCTCCCTCCCCAGTTGTTCCTCCCAGTTTATCTGCTTGCAAATGTGGGACTGCCTGGTCCTCCAGCTACTGCCTTGCTGCAAGTCCTCTCCTCCAGGCTGCCTGTCTCCAACCCTCCTACCAGTCTGGATGAATGTGTCTTCTTTAACTCCTTGGTTGTTGGACTTTCATACAGTTCTGGCAGTTCTGGTTGTTTTTTGTTTTTAAATTTGTTGTTATCCTTCTTTTGGTTGTGCAAGGAGGCATAGTGTGTCTACCTACGCCTCCATCTTGGCCGGAAGTCCTGACTTAAATATCTTTTAACATAGTCTTTGGAAAGGTACAATGTCCTTTTACTTGAGAGAAATTTGTTGTTACATTTGAGTTAAGTTTGAAAACTCTAAGTTGCCATATACTTAAATTGATCAAACTCGATAACAAGTTGTATCTCCTGTTTGGAGGAAAAATAAAATTGGTCAAGGATCTGAGTATATTATGATTTGAGAATAGACAGTAGTTATGTCTAATGGTGGAAGAGATGCAGCATATTACTGTAATTTCCCTCCTTCAGCCTAGTAACGAAGGATCCTCAAACCAAGGTCCTAGAAGTATTGGTGAAGCCATTGGTGACTCCATGTCTGAAACCTGTTCAGATGTACTTGGGGCTGCAGGGAAGGAAGACACTAGAAAATGGAAAACCGACTTATGAGGCTGAGATGGAGTGACGCATTATTCACAAAGACTCTTTCAGGGTATCCATGAAATCACAACTATAGGGTCCAGCATAAATAACGCCCCCCTTTTTATTACAAAATCTTTTATTAAAAAATCATAAGTATGTAATTCTGTAATATAACAATATCATACTCAAGCACGCCATATGACATTTTAGGTGAAATGTTGAAATTAAAACTATAAATTATTACATCCATATAATTACCCTATGAACCACACTCAACCAGGCCTTACTTCTGCCAGACCCTACATTTTCCTAATAATACTAAGATGCTGTTTGCCTTTTTTATTCTCATTCTTTCATCAGAATGCACTGTAGTTTTCTTGAGGCTATGTGACATGGGATGATATCACTACAGCTAATAAAATGCATGATCAGAAATATGTTTTACATTTTTCTCACTGTTCTAGTACAGTAAATATAACCAGATTCAACTCACTTAAACAAGAGCTTCCAACTGTTAAAGAGTGTAAAGGAGAAAACATCTGAGACAATGAGAGGAGAGAAATAATATAGGCAGTGGCCCTATCTCACTTGTGACTTGAGGCTAGTGGCAACATTTCTCTGTCTCATATTCCTCATTTGCAAAACAAAGGGAGTGTGTCTCTCTCCCCTTTTTACACCTTTAATGCTAAGATTTTATGATCCTCCAAAACTGTAATGTTACTAGTGCTGTAGGAGGATCACAGAATTTTAGAGGCTTAGAGAAGTTAATTGACCTCCCCAGGATCACATAGG
This sequence comes from Trachops cirrhosus, assembly GCA_028533065.1. Lineage (NCBI taxonomy): Eukaryota > Metazoa > Chordata > Mammalia > Chiroptera > Phyllostomidae > Trachops > Trachops cirrhosus. The sequence continues at coordinate 87,922,103 of CM052540.1, read as the reverse complement.
CTAAGGAATGGTAGAATCGGGATACTTACCTGAGGGTGTCTTACCCCAGCATCTAAGTATTTAACTATATGCAATTGTATCCTGCTCACTGAAGTGAGGAGAGCACTTCATGGGTTGCCACATGGGTTGTGGAAGTGGGGAGACCCAGCTTGACTCTAAAGCCAGGTGCCTAGTCTTGGATTTAACATTACTGGATATTTTCTTTGTTGACCTATTTCTTTGGTATCATTTGTGACTACTTTATGCTATATGAAAAATCCTGATTACTGCCATTGTTTCTACAGCAGCCAGATCCTTCTGCACATCTGAAAATTGGACATTATTAAAAATAACAAATTCCCTAATTTATTATGTCACACTCTAGGACTTTATTTTGTTTAAATATATAGAATAACATAGTACTATAAAATACACTAACTTTTAAATAAATTTTGCTTCTTTCCAAAAGAAATCGCCACTTCAATGCTGTTTTCTGTTCATCAGTCATTGCAAGAAACTCATTTACCTGTTTAAAAAAAAATCAAACAAAGATTTCCAAAGTATATGTAGATAACTCATCTTGTCAACAAGGTGAAATTTCAATTTGCTCACTAGAAGTAGAATTTTATTTACAGTAATTACAGTTCAATTCTCTTGATGGAGGAGATAAGGCCAGAGACCTGCTCTAAACTGAATCTCTGAAGCTAATCAGGTGGCTTAGTACAGGAAACTCCCCTTGACAAACTGGGAATCACTTGGAACTGAGTTTTAATGGTAAACATCAGAAGCTGGTTTTAACAATAAAAAACAAATGCTTATCATCAAGTGCACAGTCTAATCTCTAAGTATCTGCTGCTGTCCTATAGTACAGAAGGAGAATACTCGTGGCTGACTTTACACAGCTGGATAGGTGAAATATTGCCAAATCCTCCTTCTGGAAGAACCGCCTCACAGCTGATTGACATCTCCATTGTGTTGTTTTACCCATTGTTACTTGACTATATAAATGTTTTGTTTATTCTTCATTATGGTCCAGGACCTCTGTCATTATTCCTAATAGTTAATATTAGCTATGATTTCAGTATACAATATGTAATTTTTTGTTCATTAAAGAAAGCAATGTATATTTAAATCAAGATTGGTCTTTCACAGGCCTCTTTATTAATAAATTAATTTCTAACAAATGTTCACCAAAATCATATATTTTGGAGGTAGAAAATCTGATTTGGAAATATTTCTAAACATTGTTTCCTTTTTGCTATTTACCGTGCAGCCCAAAGTCTCCTCAGCAACACTTCCTGTGAGACTACAGGAATGGAGGGTCCCTGTGTGATCTGTAACATCAATTAGCATATCGAAGCTGAGAAAAACAGATTTAAACTCTGAAGAATCTTTATTGCAAGTTGTACAAACGCTGGATGCTTCATGTATATTGTAACCACAGCCTGAACTGAAAAGAAACAAAGGATAGTGATAAAATGTAAAGGCCCTAAGTGACAAACCTGCTTTTTAGCAGAATTATCACTTAAAAGGCTAAATCGAAGTAAGTAATTTCAGAGTGCTCAGCACTGAGCAGTATGCAAGACAAGTATACAAAATTACAAGGAATAATGAAATGTGTGTTCCCAGTCAGTCTCATTTTCAGTATTTGCAATCCATCTGAAACTGGCGTAAGCTCACTATCCTGCTTCCTACCTTCCACCACCAGGCAGGATCCTGCCCAGGCTCATTTCCCTAAGGGGCCTTCCTTTCCTGCACCCCAGCCTTCACCCCTTCCTTTCTCTGAACAGTTGCATAACTTATGTTTCAGCACTAACTATATCCTGTCACATGGTATTTTTTGTCATTGCAGGTATGTCCAAACTAGCTCCCCGGCTCAGTGTTCTGAAGGCAGGAATCGTGTCTTGGCCTAGAAAGCCTAGGTTCCACCAATGCTCAGTTGATGGTACTATACTACGTCATGTGCACACCTACAGAAAACCCTAGGGTTGGTCAGGTTCACATCCTAAATGTTGTTAGTACTGCTAGTGACAGATTCACCTCTCTTTAAGTGGTAATTACATGCTATTCCATATTTTTAAGCAGGTCTTATTTTAGCCAATTTGAAAAGAACTAATTCAAATTCCTTAAAAAGAAGGGAGTGAGCTGAGGACAGTGATTTCTTATCTAGCTACAAATCACTTTTAAAGTAAATTTTAGATGCTTTTCTTCACATACCAATATTAAAAATGTAGGAAAATGAGACAAAAATTATTTAAATTTGTGAAAAATATTTTTCAAAAAAAAACAAAACCAAAAACACTACCTTACCAGCAGCCTCCACATTAGTTTTTTTCAACTTTAATGCCAAATCATAAAGTGCTTTAAAAACCCATAGGTCAGCCCTGGCCAGGTGGCTCAGTTAGTTGGTTGGAGCATCTTCTTGTACACCAAAAAAGTCTGCAGGTTTGATTCCCAGTCAGGACACATACCTAGGTTGTGAGTTCGCCTGGTTGGAGCATATGCAGAAGGCAACCAATTAATGTTTCTCTCTCATGTGGATGTTTTTCTCTCTCTCCCTTCCTCTCTTTATAAAAATATCAATAAGCATATCCTCAGGTGAGGATTAAAAAATTCCATAGGTCCCTATCTTGACTGTGGTGGTAGGTACACCAACCTACATACGTGATAAAACTATATAGAACTTAATACACACATATGTACACAATGCACACAAATGACTGTCAATCTGGGAAAATAAGTGAGTTGAGTTAATATCAATATGGCTATGATGTGATACTACAGTTTTTAAAAATGTCACCAATGGAGGAAACTGGACAAAGTGCCCAGGGGCTCTCTCTGATTATTTCTTAAAATTCCATGTTAATCTAGAACTACCCCAATAAAATTTTCAAATACAAAAACCCATAGGAAAATTTTCACAATAAAATTTTAGATGTTTCTTTTGAATCAGATTATTAAATCTATTGGGGTCTACTTTTCTATGGAAGTAGATATTCTGAACTATGAGTGGCTTGAAATCATTTATCATGCAGTTGAAAATAATTTATTTTTTTAAAGATTTTATTTATTTATTTTAGCCAGAGGGGAAGGTAGAGAGAAAGAGAGGGAGAGAAATGTCAATGTATGGTTGCCATTTATGCACTCCCTACTGGGGACCTGACCTGGCCTGCAACCCAGGCATGTGCCCTGACTGGGAATAGAACCAGCAACCCTTTGGTTCCCAGGCCGGCACTCAATCCACTGAGCCACACCAGCCAGGGCCTGAAAATAATATTTTAAAATTCTGTCATTTGCTATATAGAATGTAGCAACCAAAATAATTTTCTAATACATTATAAAACAACAGTTTCTCATTCCAGTTAAAAGTTTCTGGCAATGACAGACTCATAGATAGAGAGCAGGCTGACAACTGTGGGGATGAGGTGGGGTTGGGGTGAGGGGCTTGATGTGGGTGGAGGGATTAAGCAAAAAAGAAAAATACTCATGGACATGGACAACAGTGTGGTGACTGTCTGGGTGGCAGCGGGGAGGAGAGTATGGGGGGATAAGTGGTGATGGACAAAGACTTGACTTGGGGAGATGAACACACAATATAGTGTACAGATGATGTGTTGTAGAATTGTGCACCTGAAACCTGTATAATTTTGTTAACCAATAAATTTAATAAAAAGGAAAAAAGTTTCAGGTAGTATCATATCTTTATAGGACTGCAGAAACACAGTTAATTAAATTTTGCTTTAAAAGGCAACTATAATCTTTGAATCTAAATAGCTTGCCATGGAAACTTCAGTATAGGTTATTTCCTTATACATTTCTCTCAAATATATAACCACTGTGATGTCCAGGAATAGCTTAAACTTTTTTAGAACTTAAAATTCACAATAATTTTTTTAATTTCTTACAAGAATGAATTTGCTAAAAGTAATTTGACTGCTTACCATTTATTTCGAACTACTTTTGTAGTGCCATCATCAATGTTCAGTGTAGAAATGTAGGCATAAAGAATGCCATAGAAAGGGTCAGCCTTTCCTTCATTCTTCAAAGCTTTTACCTTTAACTGTTCAACCGTATAGACATCAACTACTGTATTTACTAAAAATAAAAAGAAGTTATTATAGCTCTCTCTATATATATATTCTAAGAAGTCCAAAGAATTATATCCAAATAGCAAAGCTACAAAATTCAAATAAGAACATGCAGAAGTTTCAGTTAAGTAACAAAAAATTATTATATTTGCTATATTAAAACTGATTACATAAATTGATATAAAAGCAAAAATTAATGAAAAATAGTAAACAATGAGAAATTAGTTTTCATTAAAATGAAGAATTTATGATCATCAGAAGATGCCGTTAGAAGAGTGAAAAGGCAAGCTACAGAGTGGGAGACACTATCAATCTATGAAGAGAGAAAGGGTTCATATCCAGTATATCTAAAGAATTCTTAAAAATCAATGAGAGTGGGCCTTGGGCTTGTGGCGCACGTTCCCTGAGACGAGTGATGTAGAAGCTGGTGGTGCCATTGTATTCTCAGACCTGAGGGCCGTGATTACCTCCAACATGGCGGCCTAGGTAAACATGGCTTATCTCCTCACACAACCATATCTAAATTACAACTAAACTATAGAACAACTATCACTCAGAACCAGCAGAAATCAAGTTGAATGGGGGTCCTGCAACCACAGAATTAAAGAAGAAAACACATCCATCCAGACTGGTAAGAAGGGCAGAGATGTGGAGATGAAAAACGGGCTGGTCCCACACCCATGTGTGGCAGATAAAAAAAAGGAGGGATAACTTGGGAGCAAGGGGTCCCAGCCCCACACCAGGCCCCCCCAGCCCAGGGTTCCAGTGCCAGGAAAATAAGTCCTCATGGCTTCTGGCTGTAAAAACCAGTGGAGATGGACTCGGTGGAAGAAACTGCTGGATTCCCAGGCAGTTCCTCTTAAAGGGCCCACACACAGACTTACTCAGACTCACTCCCACTGAGCTCCAGCACCAGGGCAGCAGCTTGAAAGTCACCACTGGCATATGGTAGGGAACTGAAGTGTCTGGCTTCAGGGCGAGAGCAGGGGGGCAGCTTTCTCCAACACAGAATTGCTGGCAGAGGCCATTGCTCCTCTTCTGAGCCCTCCCCCCACAGAGCCACAAACTGCTGAGGACACCATATTGGAGACTCCATCACACTGTTTGTCCCACCCTGATGATTCCCTGCCCCTGCCCCACCCAATTTACAGGCCTACCCAAGCAGCTAACAGTGGTTTTTCCATATGAATGACTTATCATGGCACAAGCTTCTGATCTTCCTAAATCCTCTCAAACAAGCAGCAGCTGGCCTCACTAAGTCCCTGTACCTTGCTAAAGTAGCCCCAGGCCGAGCACTAGCAACAGCTGGCCTTGGTTCATAGCCTGGCCTCTCCAGGGCAACTCCAGGCCTGGCACAAGAAGCAGCCAGCTGCCAGTCACTTTACAGCATATGCCAAATGGCCCCAGAAAGAACACAAGTGGGCACCAGAGCCCTGTAGAAGTAAGCCCTGCTCTGTGGAGTGAGGCCGTGCAGAGCCGATCCTCCACAGACAGCAGAGGTTGGTCGTCAAGGCCAGTCGTTGCAGCTGACTGGCCTGGGTAAATCCCTCCCATTGACCTGCCAATAGCAACCAAGGCTCAACTACAAGAGGAGGGTGTACTCTGCCCACATGGAGGGCGCACCTCAAGTACCCAGCTTGGGTGATAGGGAAGGCTGTGCCACTGGACCCCATAGGACACCTACTACATTAAGCACAGAGTCCAAGCAGCTCTACCTAATACATAGAAACAAATACAGGGAGGCTGCCAAAATGAGGAAACAAAGAAACATGGCCCAAATGAAAGAACAGATTAAAACACCAGAAAAAGGACTAAACAAAATGGAGATAAGCAATCTATCAGATACAGAGTTCAAAACACTAGTTATAAGGATGCTCAAGGAACATAGTGAGGACCTCAACAGCATAGAAAAGATCCAGTCAGAAATGAAGGATACACTAATTGAAATAAAGAAAAATTTACAGGGAATCAATAGCAAAGGAGATGAAACTGAGAATTAAATCAATGTTTTAGAACATAAGGAAGCAAAAAAACAACCACACAGAACAGCAAGAAGAAAAAAAAATTTAAAAAAATGCAAACAAACAAAAACAAGGATAGTAAGAGGAGCCTCTAGAACAACTTCAAGTGTACCAACATTTGCATCATAGGGGTGCCAGAAGGAGAAGAGGAAGAGCAAGAAATTGAAAATCTATTTGAAAAAAATAATGAAAGAGAACTTCCCTAATTTAGAGAAGGAAACAGACATGCAAATCCAGGAAGCACTGAGTCCCAAACAAGATAGATGTAAAGAGGCCCACTCCAAGACACATCATAATTAAATGCCAAAGGTTAAAGATAAAGAGAGAATCTTAAACGCAGGGAGAGAAAAGAAGTTAGTTACCTACAGCGGACTTCCCATAAGACTGTCAGCTGGTTTCTCAAAAGTAACTTGGCAGGCTAGAAGGGACTGGCAAGGAATATTCAAAGTGATGAAAAGCAAGGACCTATGATCTAGATTACTCTATCCAGCAAACCTATCATTTAGAATTGAAGGGCAGACAAAGAGTTTCCTAGACAAGCAAAAATTAAAGGAGTTCATCATTACTAAACCATTATTATATGAAATGTTAAAGAGATTTATTTAAGAAAAAGAAGATCAAAACTATGAATAAAATGGCAATACATACCTATCAACAATTGAATCTAAAAAACAAACCAAGCAAATAAGCAGAACAGAAACATATTCATAGATACAGAGAACAGGTTGATGGCAGCCAAATGGGAGGGGGGATAGGTGCAAAGGTGAAGGTATTAAAAAGCACAAATAGGTAGTTACAGAATAGTCATGGGGATATAAAGTACAGTATAGGAAGTGGAGAAGCCAAAGAACTTATATGCATGACCCGTGGACATGAACAAAGGTGTGGGAACTGCCTGAGGGCGTGGGGGATGCTGGATAGAGGAGGGCCAAGGGGGAAAAATTTGGGACCATTGTAATAGCATAATCAATACAATTTAAAAAAAACAAACAAATCAACAAGAAAAATACAGTCAATTTGATTGTTCAGGTCTCCTCAGATTGGGAAAAGGTTATAGAAACACTCCAAAAGTTTTAAACTACTTTGAAAAGTGGAAATATAGCAGTTACGGAGTAAGACTACAGTATCTTTCACTATGTAAAACAAAACATCACAGGCCCCAATTTTGGCCTTTTAAAAATTCAAATAATATTTAAAGGTCACTTACAATTTATGGACTCTTTCAAGTAACTGTTAATTTCATCATCCAGAAGACTTGTTCCTTTATTTTCTCTTATAAAATTCAATAAGATGTTAGCTTCTGGTGTATCTTAAATTGAAAATATGTAATAGTTAAAAATCAAACTGATTACTTTTTAAATAACTATGAATGATCCAAAATTATTTTTAATGGTAAAAAAGTGAAGACATAAAGGAATGCAATCAAATAGAATATTAGGCAGACATTAACAATGTGAAGTAGCATTCTATTAACATGGAGATGTACACAGCTATTGTTAATATAATGAGCAGCCTACAAAACTATGCAGAACAATTTCCTTTTTATTAAAAAAGTACATATATTATGCAAAATTATCTCAAAGAATATATATTAAAGAAATGATTCTCTGTCATAAGACAGTAGATTATAAGTGATCTTTGTTTTCCTTTTTATAATTTTGTTATTTTCTTAATTTCATGTTATTTCTTTTCTAATCAGAAAAAAATTTTTTTTAAAAAGATTATTTGAAAGGTTTGCTCCTCACTTTGGGATGTGAGTATCCTTAGCATTAGTCAGATGGGGTGCCAGAAGGCAAGAATGTGATTTTGAAAAAGGGCTCTCATGTGACTCTGACACCCCAACCTCTGCTCCAATACCTGACTGTCTTTCAGTCCTCCCTCATCCACTCCAACATTCTACCAATCATCCTGACGATTCCTGGAACTTAACCAACTAGGCAGTTAGGTGTTTCTTCTTCCTTGTTCCTGTAACACCACAAATCTTACCGCTGTTCTTTCTCAGAACTAGGCTGAGATTCCTTGTAAGCAGTTTTCCCTTTTCATCTCTGTATTTCCAGCATCCAATACATACAGCGACTATCTTTCCACTCATCTGACCACCCATCCACTCATGTCCTGCTTTATTCCGGAAAGGATTTATCTTAGCATTTGGCAAATAAAAGACATTCAATAAATATTTATAAATTAATGAGTGAATGGATGTTTTTAAAACACTGAGAATTACTGCACACTAGATGAAAGCAGATGCTGAAGTGGTGCTATAGAAATCAAACCAATGAGCTTACTGGGATGGAAGCTGATAGGAAGGGTGTGGTGCAGGCACCGCCATAAAGATCCCTACTGACAACAGGGTTATCTGGGTATGTCAGTTCTGCCTTCCTTACCTGATGAAGGCTCTGAGGGCAGAGAAAAAGGAAGCCTGGATATTCTGGCTAGGATAAAGGCTTAAGCTATTAGAAGTTTTATTTTCTACATGGCAGGTGTAGAAAATTAGAAATAAGGCTGATTTGAACAAGCACATTGAAATTCATGCACCCTTATAAGTACTCTCCTTTAAATTGTGTCTTTGAGAAACAGGTATTTATTCTAATGTTGGCATTGCTCAAAACACTTTGGCATTTTAATGTTTTCAGAGCCAGATATAAAACATCCATTAAATGTCTGTCTCATTAACTTAGTCTTGAATTTTTGATACAATTAGTCCTGTCAGGCTTGATAACCTTTTTCAAAAGATAAGTCCAACTGTCTTTTAGATATTTTCCCAGGCCGAATTCACCCTTAAAGGATGGAGATTTTCCATCACTGATGTTACTAAGGATAATAATAATAATTAATTAATTAAATACCATATTAATAAATTACTAAAATAATAAACCATAGTATATATACCCCTCAAAAAAAAGGGGGCATTAAAGAATAAGACTATGGTTGTATCACTACCAATTTACTACAAAGCAGCCAGAGCAATCCTTTTAGAACTTAGTCAGATATTGTCACTGCTCTACTCCAAACCCTCACCTGGTCCCTCCTTTTCCTACAGTATAAAAAGCCAGCAACATTTTTTTATCAGCCTGTAAGACCTTTTTTTTTTAATATTTGATTTTTTTTTTCAGAGAGAGGGTAAGGAGAGAGGGAGAGAAACATCAATGTGTGGTTGCCTCTCGTGCGCCCCTACTGGGGACCAGCCTGCAACCCAGGCATGTGCCCTGACTGGGAATCAAACTGGCAACCCTTTGGTTCACAGTCTGGCACTCAATCCACTGAGCCACACCAACCAGGGCAGCCTGTAAGGCTTTCTTGATCACCACCATTTCTTCTCTGAACTTGAACTTCTCTGCTCCCACTTTATCAGTTCCAGCCACTATGGTCATCTTGCTGTTCTGCCCATAGGCAGCCACATTCCAACCTCAGGGCCTTTGCACTGGCCGTTCCCGCTGCCTGGCCCTTTTTGCTGTGGTTAAACCTCTAACTGCCTCAACACATCTTTGCTCAGATTTCATCCCCTGGCCCCAAAGAAGCCTATCTGACTACCCTCTATAAACAATCACCATACCGTGGCATTCTGGACCCTCCTGACTCTGCTCCTCTTTTGCTTCTTAAATATTCCATAATTCACAGGTGTGGTACGTTTATTGTTTATTATCTGCCTCTACCTGCTGGAATGTGAGCTCCATGAAAGTGGAGATATTTGTGTTTTGTCACGGTACCCCAGAACAGTGCCTACCACACAACATGTGCTCAGTAGATGAGAGTTCAGCAAAGAACAAATCACTGAATGTTACATCATCTCCCATGATGCTGCTTTCAAGGAGACAACATTCTGTGGTGGATGTGAAGATCCAGGGTACTTATATAAAAAAGTACCCTGAGTCTTGTTCTTTTACATCACATATCATAGTACTTCTACTTTTAAAAACTCTAATAATGGTTTGGTCAAAGATATAAAATTGCTTTGCAGTTCTCAGTAACCTTTGATGCTTTGTTATTGACCAGTAGAGTGAGCTGATGTTTAAAATGACATAGTACTATATTTATCTTCCTGAAGTTGTGAAGGATAATTCCATTTTGGGGAATTCTGCACTCTTCTTTGGTGTTGGGCTGACCTCTCTCTGCACCACAAAGCACTTTGAAGATGCTTACACGTATCAATCCCCTGTCTCTCCAGGTCCTGTTCCCCTGATTTCATGCTCGAATAAGCTATAACTCCTTCCAACAACCATTCCAGTGGGCCTGCTGAACATTTAATTACATTTATGAACTGATAATACTACATATATGTTCTCAGTGTTCTAGCACTAAGTTATTTAAATGTAGTAAAACTGTTTATTTTAAATAGTCAATAGTTTAGGTTATCTAAGCTATAGCATTGACCTTTCAAAATTCATCACAAGGGATGATGCTTTAAAAATGAGGCTGGCCCTGACTGGTGTGACTTAGTTTGTTGGGCATTGTCCTGCAGGGCGAAGGGTCACTGGTTCGATTCCTCATCAGGGCACATGCCTGGGTTGTGGGTTCAGTCCCTGGTCCGGGCATGTACGAGAGGCAACTGATCTATGTTTTTCTCTCACATTGATGTTTCTCTCCTTCTCCTTCTCCCTCTCTTCCCCTCTCTCTAAAAATAAATAAAATCTTTAAAATATAAACTAAAATAATATAAAAACGAGTCTTTTTTTCATATTTCTTTAGTAAAAATATTAAAGACATAGCTTATGGTACATTTTTAAAAGTCATTCATTTTTATTTGTTTATTTATTTTTAGAGAGAGGGGAAGGGAGGGAGAGAGGGAGAGAAACATCAATGTGCAAGAGACACATGAGAATCGAACCGGTGACCTTTCAGTTTGCAGGTCAGCACTTGGTCCACTGAGCCACACCAGCCTGGGCAACAATCATTAATTTTTAATTTAAATGAAATCCAAGTTTTGTTTTCATTCTTAAATATACAAATATTGGAACAGCTAACACAGTCGTTTCCAAAAGGATAAAAGAGTTCAGATAACCTTTACCTGGATTAGTTGTAATAATGGTTTTTGAGATCACAGTTGCTGTCATGCAGTTCCGAAATCTGTCAAAACTTACTCTCACATCTGAGGCAAATATTACTGTTTGGGGAAAAAGGCATTTTAAATTACTATATGGGAGAATAAAAAATGACAAATATTGAACACAATCATTGAGGTACAATACCTGTTTCTCGTGGCATCCAGCTCTGTGCAAGTAAAATGGATTCATTATCCCAACTGCACATTTTTTAAAAAGAAGGGATAAAAATGAAATATATTAGAAAAAAACTGGTAGTAAACATTATTTACAAGAAAGAAAAGAATGTCTTAAGGGCTAGGATTAACCATCCCCCATGTGATCAAGTGCACAAGTTAAAAATACAGGTTTTTCCTGCATTTTGCAGGGCTACACTACTTCACAGAGCATTTAATATTTATGTGAGCAAACGTTCCTCTAATACCATTAATCTCTGACAACTTCTGCCCCATCAGTTCCTTCTTTTCCCACCACTCAGATCACTTGAAGCTACTTGCAACTAAGTGACTACAAGTCTAAAGACTAAAGTCACTCTTTCAGACTATTAAGCAAGGGCCCCCACAATGGATATACTGCTCAGTGAACTTGATGTATTGAAGGCTCATTTCAAATTAAGTGCCTTCTTTGGTACCCAGGCAACTGGAGTCTAAACAATGCCACATAGTACCCTGCAGAACTTCAGAATGTAGCCCTACCCCACATCCGACACACGAGGGGCCCCACGGAGCCCAGCCTATGGTAACACTTGCTTTTCTATCATTTTTCCATGGCCTGGCTCCAGGGTACTACCCAAGGAATCATGGAAAGTCTGGCATGTTCATTATCAATGGGCCCTAATAAATCACATTTTTAATAAAAGAAAATACAATAATACAGAAGTTACAGTGAGTCCACCTAAGCCACAGGTGGCAAACACAAGGCCCGTGGACAAAACCCGCCCTCCACCTTCTTTTATCCAGCCCAGCACCTTGTTCCTACCCAGCGGCAGCTTCGAGCTCCGTGCCCCTAGTTTAGGAGTAGTTACATTTACACAGTCCTAAAATTATGTTTGGCCCTTTGAAGGCAACTGCGAGGCTGATGTGGCACCTGGTGAAAATGAGTTTGACACCCCTGGTCTAAACAATTCCATGTCATCTAAAGATCTCATTCTAAGGCAATCTTTTTTTTTTAAGATTTTATTTATTTATTTTTAGACAGAGAGGAAGGGAGGAAGAGAGGGACAGAAATATCAATGTGTGGTTGCCTACACACACCCCCTATTGGGGACCTGGCCTGCAACCTAGGCATGTGCCCTAACTAGGAATTGAACTGGTGACCCTTTGGTTCCCAGGGCAGCACTCAATCCACTGAGCCACACCAGCCAGGGCTCATTGTAAGGCAATCTTATAGCACAGACTGGAACAATTCAAAATACAAAAGAGCAAGTTTTATTTTTTAAATTTCCCTCCAATCATTATTCCTCTCCTGATATTAAATCCATCATCCTTCTGATAAAATAAAAATGTTCTGTCTTGGAGGACTTCCGGCCAAGATGGAGGCATAGGTGGATGCACTGTGCCTCCTCGCACAACCAAGATAGAGACAACAACAATATAGAAACAAAATAACAACCAGAACTGACAGAAAATTGAAGTGTATGGAAGTCGGACACCCAAGGATTTAAAAATAGACACTTCATCCAGACCGGTAGGAGGGACAGAGTCGGGCCAGGCAAGGGACGAGGAGCAGAGAGCTGAGCAACTGGGGCGGCGCGCAAGTCTGCAGCAGGCAGACCCTGGGTGCACAAGTGGCGGTGGCTGGTGGGCCCTGGCCAGGGGGTGGCAACCTGCAGACCCAGCGAGGCAGCCATTGTGAAGCAAGGCACTGCGCGCAGCTCAGGATCCCAGCACCGGGAAATAGAGCTTTGGGTCACTAACTGAAAAGGAAGGTCCCACAGGGTGCACAGGCCCACCCACTCTGGAATTGGTGCCAGAGGGGCCCAGTTGGCTTTCGGAAAGTGTGGAAGGGTCTGAGGTCCTACAGAGAGCAGAAGAAGTGCCATTGTTCCTTCTCGGACCCCACCCCCACATACAGTGTCACAACCCAGCAACTGGGGTGCCCCGTCCTGGTGAACACCTAAGGCCCCGCCCCTCTCTACAGGACCTTGACAAGACCAAAGAAAAAAAAGAAAAAATCCAGCAAAAAGATGGCTCAAACGGAAGAAG
>CM052540.1:87804138-87908272 GCA_028533065.1 Trachops cirrhosus | reverse complement strand
ATGACAGCAAACTCACAGTTATTAACAACCACACCTGAAACAAAAACAAGAAGAAACTAAGCAAACAACTAGAACAGGAACAGAACCACAGAAATGGAGAACACATGGAGGGTTAGCAACAGGGGAGTGGGAGGAGGAGAGTGGGGGAAAGATACGAAGAATAAGTAGCAATGAAGGTAGATAGAAAATAGACGGGGAAGGCAAGAATAGTATGGGAAATGTAGAAGCAAAGAACGTATGACACATGGACTGAAGTAAAGGGGGGGAATGTGGGTGGGAGAGTGTGTTCAGGGTGGAGGGGAATGAAGGGGGGATAATAGGACAACTGTAATAGCATAATCAATAAAATATATTTTAAAAAAAGAGCACAGGAGGCAAAGAAGGATGCCTGGCCCAGAGGGTGTGTCAGGAGCTGCTGTGCCGGGCCTCCTGGTGGCCTGACCTCTGGCAACAGGTCTCAGAGTACCAATGCTTGGGCTAAGAGTTTCAGAGCCAACTGTTTGGGCTCCTACAGTCCATGGGCTGCAGCTGCTCTGGCTCTTCCACCACTAGCTTTAACTGAATAATACCGGTGCATAATACTGGCATCCTTGAAGTAGGTGCATATGCAGTAACCAGTGTTCCCCAAACACAGAGTCCTAGTGGGGTGGTGGAGGGCTCTGACTGACCTCCTTACTGCTACCTTGGTGACCTCTCAGTGTGACATTTAACTTGTAGGAGACCCCTTGCCTGTCACTGTAGGGACACCCAATTGCTTATTTCATCTGATGACACAGGAATCTACAGGGGTATGTGTCAAGCCACACTGAATCAGAGACGCCAATTCAAAGTCTAAATTACACATTTTATGAAATGATTACAAATTGATTTAAATATAAAATTTGGTTGTAGATTAGTCAGAATGCAGGCACTCATAGAGGTAAAAAAAAAAAAAAAAAAAAAAAGAAGCATCTACGCCATCAACACAAAACATGCAACCTCCCATGCCCTGACTGGTATGGCTCAGTGGCTTGGGTGTCGACCCACAAACTGAAAGGTCATTGGTTTGATTCCTGATCAGGGCACATGACTGGGTTGCAGGCCAGTCCTTGTTTGGGGGCCAGGGCCTTGGTTGGGGGCATGTGAGAGGCAACCAATTGATGTTTCTCTCTCACATCCATGTTTCTCTCCATCTTTCTCCCTCCCTTCTCCTCTCTCTAAAAAATAAATAAAATTTAAAAAATACAAAACATATAACCCCCTGTCTGGGATCTCCATTTCCCTACAATTCTCTGGGAGCTGTTTTTCCTGGTCCTAGTGTATTTAGATATACATTTTTTATAGTACTTTATATAAATATTTTGGTGATATATAATTTTCATAATCATGGTTCATTTCAATATTATTTTCCTTTCCTAATTCTGCTTCAGTGAGTTTTTTTATTCAACACACTGCACATGGCAGAAACACTATATAAATATATATGTATATGTATATTTGTCCATTTATTATTAATCTTGAGAAACCCTGGGGTTGTTTTTGCTTTTTAAACATTTTTATTATAAAATATTACATGTTCATTGTAGAAAAACTAGAAAATAATAGATAACAAATAAAAAGGAAAGCCCATAATCTCCCATCTCAGCTTTTTTACCTGACAGCTAATATATCCTTTTCTTGTATGTGTTTTTGTTGTTGTTTTGGGGTTTTAATTGTAAAATATACATCACATATAGTTTACCATTTTAACTATTTTTAAGTGTACAATTGAGTGGCATAAGTACATTCACACTGTTGTGCAACCATCACCTCTATTTCCAGAACTTTTTCATCATTCCAAATTGAAACTCTGTACCTATTAGATAGCTCCCCATTTCCACTCCTCCAGTCCCTGGTAACCTCTAATTTACTTCATCTCTATGAATATTCTCTACTGACTACTGTAGGTACTTTATGTAAGTGGAATCATGCAATAAAGGTGCTCGTCCTTTTTGTGTCTGGCTTATTTCTTTGAGCATGTTTTCGAGGTCCATCCCTGTTATAGTGTGTGCTGGCATTTCGCTCCTTCTTATGACTGAGTACTATTCCGTTGTATGTAGGGACCACATTTCATTTATCCACTCATCTGTTAATGACACTTGGGCTGTTTCTACCTTTTGGCTATTGTGATGAGCCACAATAGCTGCTATGAATGTGCATGCACAAGCATCCCGCACTTTTTTATGTCTTTCTTGACTTCCTATCATCTATCTACCCATCTTTCTGTGGTAAAATATACAATTTACAAGTACAGATTATACTATAATCTGCTTTTACGCTTAATTTGTAACAAACTTTTTCACATCATTAAACATTCCACATAACTTTAATGGCTACATGTCATTGTATGAGTATAGGGTAGTGAATATAATCAATCCAATATTGTTACAGAGTTAAGATGTCTCCCACTTTTTGCTCTTATAAACAACAGCTGTAGCTAAATTTTTGTCCACATTTTTATTTCCTTGGGATAAGTTTCTAGACATTAATAGCTAACCGTATTAAATGCTTTTTATGTGACAGATACTGTAATAAGTACTTTACTTATAGTGTCTGGTTTATCTAAGTCCTGCTAGTTGGCCCATCGCACAGGTGGGATGTGAAGGCCCAGCTAGAGGAGGTAGAGTTGGAGATGGTTGCCGCGTAGGCTCTGTGGCTGCCAGCTCAAATCCGTTTGCTGCTCCCAGAATGGCCTCCAGCTCTGAGCTTCTTCCTTTGCAGTTTCTGTTTTGTTTATGGTGATAACGATACCAACTTCTCCTGGTCACTGTGAAGACTAAACGACAAGTTAATACATGTAAAGTGCTTAACCTCCTGCACTTAGTACATTGTCAATAATGATCAGTTATTGTCAATGTTGAGGTATAGCAGTTTCACTGGCACTCACATTTGGCTATTAATATTTTTGTTGTATGAATTCTATTCTGCTTTTATAGTCTGAATCTTCTGATACATTATATCACATATAATTTCTTTACAGTTTCCCTTTAAAATATATGGTTTTAGCATATTTAAATTGTGTTGAAAAGAAGTATAAAACTTACCTGAAACCAAAAATGCTATACCAACATTTATACCACAAATGTGTCCAGTAATATTATTTAAAAAAAAAACAAGTGCCCTGGCTGGTGTAGCTCAGTGGATTGAGTGTGGGCCTGCAACCCAAAAGATAGTGGTTCGGTTCCCAGTCAGGGCACGTGCCTGGATTGCAGGCCAGTTCCCAGCAGGGGACCCATGAGAGGCAACCATACATTGATATTTCTCTCCCTCTCTCCTTCCCTTCCCCTCTAAAGATAAAAAATAAAATCTTAAAAAAAAAATGACTTCCCGCCAAGATGGAGGCGTAGGTAGACATACTATGCCTCCTCATACAACCAAAATAAGGACAACAATTTAGAAACAAAATAACAACCAGAACAGAAAATTGAACTGTATGGAAGTCCCACAACCAAGGAGTTAAACTAGACATATTCATCCAGACTGGTAGGAGGGGCGGAGTCGGGCTGCCGGGTAGAGAGGGGTCATGACAAAAAAAAGTGGTGGCTTGAGGACCCTGGGCGCACAAGATGGCAGCGGACGGACCCTGGGTGAGCAGGCTGTGGCTGGCAGACCCAGTGAGGAGGTGATTGTGGAGCAGGGCATGGCACGGAAGGTGCCTGGCGGACCAGGTGGTCCCACATTTGCGTGCCAATAAACCAGGCAAAACTGGGCAGCGAGACCATGCAAACCAGGGTCCTAGTGCCAGGAAATAAAGCCTCAAAACACCAACTGAAAACACCTGGGGGGGTTGAGGTGCTGGGAGAGACTCCCAGCCTCACAGGAGAGTTTGTTGGAGAGACCACAGGGTCCCAGGACATACACAAACCCACCCACACGGGAATCAGCACCAGAAGGGCCCAGTTTGCTTGGGGAAAGTGGCTGAAGGGACTGAAATCCAGCAGAGAGCAGAGCAAGCACCATTGTTCCCTCTCAGACCCTGCCCCCACATATAGTGTCACAACCCAGTAACTGGGTTGCCCCACCCTGGTGAACACCTAAGGCTCCGCCCCTCATATGTAACAGGTGCGTCAAGACAAAAAAAAAAAAGGCCCAAACAGAAGAACAGATCAAAGCTCCACAGCAAATACAACTAAGCGACCAAGAGATAGCCAACCTGTCAGATGCACAGTCGAAAGCACTGGTGATCAGGATGCTCACAGAATTGGTTGAATTTGGTTGCACGTTAGATGAAAAAATGAAGGCTATGCTAAGTGAAATGAAGGAAAATGCACAGGGAACCAATAGTGATGGGAAGAAAATTGGGACTCAAATCAATAGAGTGGACCAGGAGGAAGAAAGAAACAACCCAATAGAAAAGAATGAAGAAACAAGAATTCAAAAAAATGAGGAGAGGCTTAGGAACCTCCGGGACATCTTTAAACATTCCAACATCCAAATTATACGGGTACCAGAAGGGGAAGAGGAAAAATAACAAGTGGAAAATTTATTTCAACAAATAATAAAGGAGAACTTCCCCAATCTGGCAAAGGAAATAGAATTCCAGGAAGTCCAGGAAGCTCAGAGAATCCCAAAGAAGTTGGACCCAAGGAGGAACACACCAAGGCACGTCATAATTACATTGGCCAAGGTAAAAATGGAGAGAATCCTAGAAGCAGCAAGAGCTAAGGGGACAGTAACCTACAAAGGAGTTCCCATCAGACTGTCAGCTGATTTCTCAAAAGAGACCTTACAGGCAAGAAGGGGCTGGAAAGAAGTATTCCAAGTCATGAAAGACAAGGACCTACACCCCAGATTACTCTATCCAGCAAAGCTTTCATTTAGAATGGAAGGGCAGATCAAGTGCTTCTCAGATAAGGCCAAGTCAAAGGAGTTCATCATCACTAAGCCCTTATTATATGAAATGTTAAATGTTATATAAATGTTAACTTATCTAAGAAGAAGAGGATTAAAAGCATGTATAGTAAAATGACAGTAAACTCACAGTTATTAACAACTACACCTAAAACAAAAACAAAAACAAACTAAGCAAACAACTAGAACAGGAACAGAACCACAGAAATGGAGATCACATGGAGGGTTATCAGCAGGGGAGTGGGAGGAGGAGAGAGGGGGAAAAGGTACAAAGAATAAGTAGCATGGATGGTAGACAGAAAATAGACAGGGGAGGGCAAGAATAGTATGGGAAATGGAGAAGCTAAAGAATTTATGACACATGGACATGAACTAAAGTGGGGGAATGTGGGTGGGAGAGGGTGTGCAGGGTGGAGGGGACTGAAGGGGGGAAGTGGGACAAGTATAATAGCATAATCAATAAAATATATTTAAAAATAAAAATAAATAAAAAACAAGTGGGTGTAAACATATGAAAAGATGTCATCTTCACTACTAAAGGAATGCAAACGAAAATGACCATAGCTGGATACCCAGTGTTGGCGAGGATATGCCTGAAAGGTATTCTTAAACACTCTCACCAGGCACAAATTAGTATATTCTTTTTCCTCAACAATTTGGCCAAAAAAAAGTTTTAAAATTGTAGAGGTCAAACCATTTCATTCATTTCCCTTCCAACATTTTTCCTAAGGAAATAAATGCCAAATGGTGTGTATGGAGGATGTTCCTTACATCATTGCTTCTAATAAAAAAAAACATTTGAAACCTATATAACCTGCACGGGAATGTTGAGCCCATCCAGATCCCCTTTACTTACATGAGGTCTGTCTGGAAAAAGTCCAGCCATTGTTAATATAATGAGAATGGTTTGCACACCATCGATGTAACCTGGTAGCCAAGGGGGGTGGACTGGAATGCACATGCATGAACAATGATGACTTCACTGTACTAGTCAGTGGGGGCAGTAGATGCCGTTGAGCATGTGTGCTGTGTGGCCGTCACATGCAAAATGACTGAGTGAGTAGAGCAATGAATCTGCATCAAATTAAGTTTGAACATTCCTCTGCAGAAACTATTTGGGTGATTCAGGAGGCCGCAGCTATCGGCAGCTGGTGATTGTCAGCTTCACCGCGACAACACATCCATTCAGGCACCATGTCTCGTGCAGAGTGAAACATCAAACCACCCAGGTGACTCAGACCCCTACAGCCCAGATTTGGCACCCTACGCACTTCTGGCTTTTTCCAAAACTAAAATCACCTTTGAGAGGAAAGAGACTTCAGAGTGTTGACGAGATTAAGGAAAATATGACGAGGCAGCTGATGTCTATTGAGAGATCTGTGTGAGGTCCCAAGGTGCCTACTTCTTCCCCATTCCCTAAGAGCCCTCGTTCCTTTTATTGGAGATGGTATGAGAAACCAAGATCTGGGTGACATCACTTTGCACCATCATAAAACTGAAAAATCATACATCAACTCATCATAAATTGGAGGCCATCTGTGTACGTGTTTATGTGTGTGTGGTAAGAATGCCCATTTAAAAATGGGTTGTTAGTTTTCTTTTTGTAGAGTTAATAAAATAATTTTTAATAGGCAAAAAAAAAGAAAGAAAGAAAAAAGAAAAGAGAGTCAGTCAACTGAGAAAGAAGCAGAAAGCCAAGTTGAGAGGATAGGGAGTTCTCCCTGAAAGCCTTCATTTTTCCAGTTCCTGGGCCTAGCTCTATTCCTGCCCTTGGGTTCTGAGAGAAATCCTCACATTCCTAGCACAAATTCTCCCTTTTTACTACCTTAGGTAGGTTTTCCCTATGTACAAACAAGGTCCCTAACTTATACAGTTTTAGGACTGAAATGGCTATCCTTTAAGTTACTTGAACTTTCTTGGTCTTATCTCTGCATTGGTAAAAGGAGAGCATTCAACATGATCTCTAAAAAATTTTAATCATAAAATTCTCATTTGTTTTATTTTTATATGGTTTTACAGATGTATAGTGCACTTATAGAGATATACAGAATAAATTAACTGTAGCTATTTTTCAAGTCTTAGCAATGTATTTGTGAAGTTTACCTGATCCGAATTGATTTCCAAAACTAATTTGTGATAGCTGGGACAAACACAGTGACTTTTTCCACAGAGAAAAAGTTTGGTGCATTATCAATAAGGCTAACAGATTTAGGCACCAGCAGTATTTTAAACTTTTATGGGAAGCAGGTATTCAAGTAGAAAATGATAAAATACTCAGTGATTAACTGACCAACATGATATAAGTCCCTAAATGGAAGTAGTGACTTAAGAGCACAGGCCCGGAGTCAGACACCTGTGTTTGAATCCTGGTTCTACTACTTACTAACTTTGTGACCTTGGGACAAGCTACTTTGCCTCTCTGTGTTCTACTACCCTCATCTGTGAAAAGGGAGTATTAATATGAATAGAACCTACTTCAGAGGTGACTGTGAGGATTAAGCAAGTTAATACCTGTAAAGACTTAGAACAGTGCTTGGCCCTTAAGTACACCGTAACATCAGGGCGTATTTTTCGACCCCTTCATGGTGCTACAGGAACCGATATAATAAACCTAACGATTTAACAGTTCAGTAAACTCTGGAGAAACGCTTCTCCCTAGCAACAGTCTTTAGAACCCTAGCCCACCTTCTCAGAAGTCTCTCGGGACCCAGGTCAAATCTAACTAAACTAACAAAGATACTAAGGTCCACAGGCGAAATTTTTCTTCCGGGTCATACAAGTAGTTAGCAAGAGAGTTAAGACTAGAATTTGATTTGCAAAAAACCCACGGTACTGTGGTTAAACAGAGCAAAGCCTTTGAAGTCAGAGGGTTACTAGTTCTTACCACCTGTGTAACCTGGAGAAATTTAGTTAACTTCCTGACCTCAGTTTCCACCTGCATATTAGGAAAAATAATCGTCACCTTGAGTCGGGGTGGGGATTAAATGAATTAAGTTAAATGCCTGCCCCACCGGAGGTCAGTCAGTGCTGACTTCCCTCGTCCAACCCCTGCCCGATGCTGCTTATCACACACGAGACCGTAGGAACCCGACGCCCCTCCAGCTCTCCTCCATAGACCCCATACCTCCCTGGGGTTTATCACAAAGCAATTCCGTAAGACGTTAGATGTACTGGTAGTCAAAATACAACCTCATTTTGCAGTGACATCGTTTTCCATTTTTTCTCATCACACAAGTATAATTTTCTAGCTTTTCTGGGCTCCTCAGGCTTTTTTGCCCTAACCAGAGTGCTGCTCTCCTCTGTGTCCGCGCTGTGGGCACGGAAGCCAGTGTAGCCAGTCCAAAGTGGAGTGTGCTGTAAGTGCAAAACGGGCAACAGGTTTCGAAGACTTAGCCCCCGGCCCTCCCTCAAAATGTGAAATTATCTCATTATACAAACATTTATACTGAAAACATGTTGAAATACTATTTGGATGTACCAGGTTAAATAAAATATATTAAAATGAATCTCACTTGTTTTTTACTTTTTTAAAACTGTGGCTATGAGAAAATTTTAAATTACATTGTGGCTTGCACTGCATTCTATCGGCCAGCACGGATCTCTCACGTCAACCTGTAAGACATCAGACAGCCGAACTTACAAATGAACACGTGACACAAAACCACCTTGCTCACCATACACACCCTGGAAGCTACAAAGAAAAGAAAACGAAGTGAGGCTTAAGTTAAAATAACACAAAAACACACCAATAAGCAAATAAAAAATAGCTAGAAAAAGGAAACTATAAGAATACAAAAAGAAAAAATACAAAACCTTACGCATAAGAATTCTCTAAATAAAGAGTTATAGCAATTTAAGAAATAAATAATTATAAAAACTAATTATAAAATGAATCAAAACTCAGATAAGAACTCTATCAATCAAAGAGGGCTGGGGTGGGAATCCATTAAGGGACTTTGAGATAAAAATACTTACTAACACAAAATGTTCAATGTACAGAAATTCTGTACCTTCACTTTTCAAAATAGATAACCAGATTATGGGAAATCATGGTTTATAAACTAGTATGTGTATGTATTCTACACTTGGCCTTCAAAATTTGAAATGATAGGTTTTTGAAAAGAGAAACCAAATCAAATTAAACTAAATAACAAGACATACTTATAGTACTAGGAAAGAAATACTGAAGAGTTTGTCTTATTTCATAAACTTGTAGCTGACTAAAGAAAAAGGAAAGTCTCAGACATTCTATGCATAAGAACGGTTAATGTAGTGATTCTCACAGTGTGGTCCAGGGGCAACTGAGGTCCTAATCCCCTAAAAGGACTTTGCAAGGTCAAAACTATTTTCATAACAATTTTAAAAATTATTTGTCTTTTTCGCTTATTCTGTTTTCCAGAGGCTGTATGCGTAATACCATAACAGGCTGAATGCAGCAGCAGTAAGAAGCCCACTGTCTTTTATTAAGCCAGACATTACAGAGAGTTGCAAGTATGTGTAACACAGTGCCTCTCTTCTCACCAAGTTTTTCGTTTTTTTGGAGAATAGTTATTTTTCATAAGAAATGTTATTCAGATTAACAAGTAGGTTTTTAAAAAATGAATTACAAGTAAGTTTTTTTTAATTTCCCCATTTAAACTTCTATTAAGGTAAATATAGACAGGTACAACGCACATACACAAAAGCTCTTTGGGATCCCAATAACTTTTAAGATGATAGCCTGGTCCTGAGGCTGAAAGGTGTGAGCACCACTGACAGTTACAATAAGGGATAAACGGGATCAATGACAACACGCACACATACAGCCAAACCACCTCTGCCCTGGAAGGCTATTACTGCTATTTATAGCACAGAAATTTCTAACAGTTCAAACTCTCTAGTGACCAGCAAAGAAAAAGTCTGGTGCGGGTAAAACTGGACAGGAAATTAAAGGCAAGGAAATTAAATGCATCCTATTCTGTTAGAAGGTTGCATTCTGACATGAAGGCAAATTCTAGACAATGAAATGGAACATTTGATAATTAACTAACCTCATGTTTATGCTATAAGCAATAATTTAATGCTGTCACAGCACCCCCCCAGATGCTTGAAGGTTCATACAAAACCTTAAGTTATCCAGTATCAAAGGTAGATCCTCAGAGGTTGATATAATTACCTTTGATGAAGCATTTAAATTATTTCATATTAATTTCATCCCCAAACTGTTAGCTTGCCCAAGATGATGCCTATGCAGAAAATGCCATACTTGCACACTAAAAAGAAAATGCAAGGCTTACTACAGACAAAAATAGAATTAATTTCTGAGTCATAACATTTCTTACAATTTCTGTAACCTATAAAGTAAAAATTTTAAATTCAACAGTCTCAAAGAGACCAACCTCTCCATCTAAAAGGAAAGAAAAATTTGAAAATAGACTAACTTTATTGGCTCTGATAGCAGTCATTTTACCCTCAACTATGCTTACTCAACTTTAGAAGTGTGTTTGATATGGGAGGAAAGGCTGTGTAAGTTAACTTTCATTTGTTTAATACTGAAAACTCTTGTCTATCAAGATGTTTTTGTAATGCAGAACCAAATTGTACATTTGGTTTACAACCTCACTTTGTAAATGACCATTTTACTAAGCTTTTAGGAAGGCTCTGGGGCTACAGTTGTTCACACGGCAAATAATGCAATAATTAATAAATAGTAAAACAAGAATAAACTGTTTCGCGTACTCACAACTGTAAGCCTACTTTTGCCCAACCGTGTGTGTGTGTGTGTGTAGTGAAGGGTAAATGGAGTTTGTTGTATTCTTCTTTCAACTTTTTAGTAAGTTTAAATTTATTCAAAATAAAAAGTGGGGAATGTACCTTCCAGGTGGTAGGATTAATGTGTTCTAGCAACATCAGGATTTGTGGGAATTAGTGATTCTCTCAGTTTTTTATTCTCGCAGCCAACGACTTTGTGTGCTACACCTGAAATGCTGTTGTCAGCTGTTTGGGACAAAGCTTGTGAACCACTGTGGTGAACCTTGACCTCAGGGGCACCGTACACTCCCTGGGTGCTGGCTTGTGCTACCCAAGGGAGCGACGTGCCTTTACCTTTAGCCTGCTTTCAAGTCTGTCAGTTTGGTAGACTTATCTCAGCTGAATCTTGTATCTGCTAACTGGACTAATACACTTTCAATATGAGTACACCCTTGATTCAACTCTTCTACTTCTGGGAACCTAGCCAATGGGAGTAGCAGTGGGCTGATTCTTCCAGCCAGTCAGTAGAAACAATCTCAGTGGCAAAAAATGGACTGGCTTCAGAATCTTATGCAGTCACTGAAAACAGTGCTACAGAAATGTGCACACTAACATTGTGCACTATCTGGTGAAAAAACTAGGTTATAAAGTTAAATGAGCAAGTGATGTGCCAAAAATTGCACTTCCATCCATATTTAGAAAAATGTACAAAAAATGCTTAACTTTGGCTATCTCTGGGTAGATGAAATTTTTTTTGTTTTTTGCTTATCTGTGATTTTTAACTCTTCTGTAATAAACATGTGTTACCTAAGCAATTAAAAGAAACTTGATTAAAAGATAAGATAGCACAACATTTAATCAATGCAACAATGGAGTGCCTCATAGTAAATTATAATTTAAATAGGGGGGTTGCATAATACCTAAACATTTGTGACTTTTTATATGTCTACTTAAAAGATGCAGCCAATATTGTGGTCAAGACTTCAGGTTCTGGTCTTGGGATTTTGGGGTTACATCTTGGTTGTCACTCAGCTGAGTGGCTGGAGACCCTGGCTGGCTAGCCTCTAAATCTGCATCTTCATCTGTATAACAGAGATGGTAGCAATACCAACCTCACAGGTTTGTCAAGGGTTAAATAATACATGGAAAACTTGACACAGTTCCTAGCAGTACTAAGGGCTTAATGTTAGCTGTTAGTACTGTATGAAGCTGGAAGCTTTCTCGGGTCAGCAAATGTCTTCTGTTTACACTAACAGTAGGGGTTCCTGCCTAAGCCTAAAGGACTCCAGACAGCAGCCTGAGAGCTCTGCAGCTTCCCTAGCCTTTTTTTAAAAAATAATTCTCACCCAAGGGTCCATGATCACTGAATTTAAAGGGAGAGCAGGGAGGGGGAGGAAAGAGAGAGAGGGAGGGAGAGAAAGGGAGAGAGAAATATCATTGTGAGAGAAATATCAATTAGTTGCCTCCCATACATGCCCCAACAGGGAATGGAACCGGAAACCTACGTATGTGCCCTGACTGGGGATTAGACCTGCAACGGGATGAGGCACCAACCAAGTGAGCAACCTGGCCAGGGCTTGACTGGCCGTTTTTTTGAGGGGGAAGCAGGTGAAAGCAAAAGTAGCACTCCCAGGCCACTCAACTTCCCTAAAGCCTTATTTCTGGTCAGGAGGTAGAGATGCTGATTAACTGTTAATAAAGCACAGTGCTCACCAGACCAAAGGTGAGTGAACAAGGTCTGAAGCCTCTTAATAAGGAAATATCCCTCCCAGCCACTATGGGGGGCGGCGGTGGGGAGAAAGTACACTTTTAAGCCATACAAAATACAAAGTATTTATTTGGAAACAATAGTTTCAAAATTATCTCTTAAATTCAGAATCTATGAGCCAGGGTACAAAGAAGTGAGGTCATCATTCATTGTTAAGTTATTAAAGAAAATTTTAAATTAACTGATTATGTGGAGTAATGATTTTCTACACTTCATAAGAATCACTCGGAGTGCTGGAGATTAATTCTGCTAATAATACAGTGGGCCTGGCATGGACCAGTAATTTGGAAATATCTTTTTACAAAGATCTCCAGATGATTACCATGACCAAGGAAATATGGGACACATTGATTTGAAGCAAGCTTTTCAACGTCCTTTGCATATTTCAATTCTTGAACCACTAATCCCAGAATGACTCACTGAAAAATCTTAACCAGTTCAATTTTAGGAAACAAAAGTAAGTCTTCTGAACATTCGGTTTGATAAATTCTCTTCATTGGAGACATCATAAATACTTTATTCTGTTGGTTTCCTAAAAGACAGAGACTGTTTTCTCCTTTCCATTTCTGACCCGGCTCTTCTAGGTTATGTTTTTCTTGGAGTTTCTTTCCTGAGTTGAGGCATAGCAATCCAACCAAATCATCTTTAAAAACTGGTTTCTTATTAAAGGGTTGTCACTTTTAATAACCTTGGCTTGCTTCTGTCCAGGTCCCTTCTCTTCTGAAAACTAAGATGTTACGGTGTTTTGTCTAGAATCAATATTCCGGCCTTTCCACCTTAAATTTCATACTGACAACCCCGTGTATGCCAGCTTGGATCTCATCGTTTACTTTCACAGGGCCAACTCCCTTTGGCGTCCCGGTCAGGATAATATCTCCTTCTTCCAAAGCTATTATCCTAGAAACGTAGCTGATGATGTAGGGGATGGTAAAGATCATGGTGGATGTCTCACCCTCCTGACGGAGTTCTCCATTGACCTTGAGCCAGAGCTTCAGGTTGTGAGGGTCTGGGACCTTCTCTTTGGGTATGAACGCGCTGACAGGGCAGGAGGTTGTGAAGCTCTTGGCCAGAGTCCAGGGCAGCCCCTTCTTCTTGCACTCGTCCTGCACGTCCCTTGCGGTCATGTCCAGGCACAGGGCATAACCGGCCACGTAGTCCATGGCCCTGGCCTCCGGGACCGCGCAGCAGCGCTTGCCCATCACCACGCCCAGCTCAAGCTCGTGGTGCAGGTTCCGGGTGTAGGCTGGCATGAGAATGGGCGAGCCCTCGGGGGCATAGGCGGTAGACGGTTTCAGGAAGAGCACCGGCTCGCTGAGCACCGCGCTCTGCATCTCCCTGACGTGGTCCGCGTAGTTCCTGCCCACACACACGATGTTCTTCCCCCACTCCCAGAAGCGAGACAGCCGCTTGGAAGCCGCCATGGATCTAGCTTACGGCCTTTAGAGTCACGTGGATTCGGTCCGGGCTGATCCCCTGATGCCTACGGCTACCCCGACAGGACGAACTATCTCAGAACTCAATCCCGACCGCAACCGCCGATTCTGCTAGTGCTCCCCACGGTGCGCCAGAATCGCAGCGCACGGCCTCCTGGGAGTCGCCGTCTGCTGGCTGCCGCTAGGCTGCCGGGCGCTAGGACGCCCGCCAGGTCCCCAGAAAGAGGCGGAGGCTCTAGTGTTGTTCTTCGGCTTCAGCCAATTCCGTGCATCCAGCCTGCTGGGTGGGGAAAGGGGCCCGGGTTTGGGCGCGAGCGCTGATTGGTCGGGAGGTGGGCGGGGAGGCTGGCAAGTGCGGCCCGCCCGCGCCCTGCGGAGCCGCCCGTCCACCTCCCCTGTCATGGTGCTGGGCCCACTTCTAGGCTCTCGGAGTCTCACCGCACTAGCGGCCGCCTGCGCCCGCCGCGGCCTGGGTAAGTCTGCCGCGGGCGGCCGGCGCTGGGGCAGAGCTAACAGCGGCGGGGCCCGGGGGTCGGGGACCGGCTGGGTGCCTGGGTCCTGCCGAATGTCGTTGCCGGGTGAGGGCAGTTAGGCCAGCCGCGCTCCCAGAGACGTTCCAGAAGCGCCGGCGCCCCGCAGCCGGGCGTTGGGCGCGGACGCAGCCCGCCGGCCCGCTCGGGTGTGTCGGCAGGGAGTCACCGGACCGCGGTGACTGACGCTGCTTTTTGTTGACGTAGGATTTTCAACACTGGCTGACGGCGGCGGGCGTGCGGGTAGTGGTGGAGGAAGGCTGCACAGCAGTTGGGTCGGATTTCGAGAGGGCTGAGTGCGGAGTACCTGGTCAGCTGGGTTTACTGAAGGGTTTGTGCTAGGTGAGCAGACGGCTCCCCGGCGCTCCGACAGGCCTCCCTGCGCAGCCCCGCAGCCTTCGTCTTCCTTGAAGCTGGGTGGTGCGGGGTTTCCCTGCCTCGCCCCCCTCCCCGCCCCCCGCCGAAACTCCGTACTTCCAGTGCCCTGCGGTGATGTGATTGCTTAGAGCCCGAGGAATACTGTGTATATTCTACACAAAGTAAATCACATCTTTTCATCTCGAGCTTTGGCTGACAAGAAGAACCTGGGGCACAGATTCTAAAGTGATGTTAAAGGGAAGAACCCTAGAGCAATGACTGGATTCCAACGAGACTGGGTCCTGTGATCTGTGGGACCCTGGCCCTCCCTGGCTGTCATTTCATCAGTGCCTCTGAAATGAGAAGCGCTGGGCACACTGGCCTCCAAGGCCTGGCTCTTCCCGCTGTCAGATTAGAGTCTAACCTCTTGCTTTATTGGAATATTTTGGCCTTTATTTTGAAATCTCCTTTTTATTTCCTGATATTTTATCTGGCTGATGCAGCTATAGGGGCACTAGGTTAGCCCCAGCCTCTAGGACCTGGTTAACAGCTAAATGGCGGGAGGGCACTAGGCAGGCCGATTGGACAAGCTGTGAAGCCACCCTTGGCCATTTTCAAATCCCACTGAAAGCAGTCAAGGTTCTGGAGTGGGTAAAGTGTCACCATTACTAATGAAAGTGCCTATTTTTTTCCATTTAAGGAAATTCATCGAAGTGTCAGAGCTAAGAGTTTTTGTGTCAGAAATCGGACAGATAGTGTAAGTGGGACTGTAGGGAATTGCCAGGAGTGCCCCCGTCTCAAATGGCCGATGCCATGCAGAAGAACCTGCCCCAGTCAGAAGAAGCCAAACAAAGCATGTCTCAGTACTTGGCCCAGACCATACTGTAGGTCTGTGCCCTCTGGTTACACAAAAGATCACATTTGCAAACCAGTGAGCTAGGGGCATTTCTCAGGCTGTGGTAGGCTAGGTGATACAATTTTTGGAAAAGGAGTAAGGTTTCTGGTGGTGACTGCACCAGATGAATTCTTTCCGTAGAGATAGTGGCATCTTCTCCAGGTTCCCAGGAACCAATTGTAAATAACACTTCCTTCACTTGGGCAGTGTAGATAATGTTCTATGGGAAATACATAAACGGGGCCCGCTTTTGAGGGTGATGCTTCCAGACGTGGAGTTTTTTTTTCTTTCCTTCTGCTCTCCTCCCACCCACATCCCCAATACACATACTGCTCTGTATAGTAGAGTTCTCAGGCTCCTATAACACTGGGGCTCAGGGAAGGTGGAACATCAGAGACTTAACCTTACAAAAATGTTTGTTCTGCTGTGCATGAGGAGAGGGGCCTGGAAAATGCCCAGCTGCTTGTCAAAGGAAAGGATATCTGTGTGTGATCATTAAAGCTGCTGTTCAGGCATTTTCCCTGGCCATGGTATATATGGTTGAATCTGCTTTTATTTTATTTTTTTAAAACAATCTATTTTTTTTGAAGATTTTATTTATTTATTTTTAGAGAGAAGAAGGGAGGGAGAACGAGAGGGAGAGAAACATCAGTGTGTGGTGGCCTCTCCCAAACCAACATGGGACCTGGCCTGCAACCCAGGCATGTGCCCTGACTGGGAATCGAACCAGTGATCCTCTGGTTCACAGGCCGGCAATCAATCCACTGAGCCACACCAGCCAGGGCTGAATCTGCTTGTAGACGGCCCCTGGAGACATGGCCGGTCTGTCTTTCAGTTGGTTGGTGCTCCCTGCTTTCTGGATCCCATTAGGGAGAGGTCCCCATCCCGGCACCTACCCCAGAATTTCATGGATGCCTTCTGTCACCTTTTGTTGTGCAGTTTTAATCCCTTTCATGCTAAGACTTAAAGTATTATTGGGGCCTCTGTGAATTTTTAGATTGAATAATAGGAGTTATATTGTTGAAAAGGCTCTGGAACCTGTCTGCTGGCTGGAAGATGCTTTTGCCCTTCAGTCACTCCCAGCCATCCTGGCAGAGAGTCCTTTGGCTCAGTTGGATGGTGATTCTGTATCCTGTACCCCCAAATCTAGAACATTTGTGGCCAGCTCTCCATTTCTCAGGCCCTGGTGGTTTTTGTGCCCGTTCCAAGTTTCTAGTTCCTGCCGTATTGTTTTCTTTTCTGGCTGGAGGCCTAAGAAGGGCTGTGAGTGACTCCAGGTGACGGGGCTGTGTTAGCTGGAGAGGCAGCGATGTGCTGTGGGTAAGAAATAGCCCAGCTTTTTCTTTTTCATTTGGGTTTCTTTTCATGGTCCCCTCTGAGTCAGGTGTGAACAACCAGAACTGACAATAGTCATGTATGCCAATTGTTTGAATTACAGCCAGAGGCTGGTCTTTCTATCCCTTTAGAACTCTTGAAAAAGAAAATAAGTATTATAAATCTGAAAGAGCTGATTTCCTTGAATACGAACATGAATCATTTTCTAGATTTACTGATGTGGTTAAATGAGAATATCCTCTTCTCTATAAAAGAAATGTAAAAAACCCTGCATGGCGAGCCCCGTGCTCGGATGTTTGCTGCATGTCAGTCCCAGATGTCACATCCCCAGGATGCCCCTACTGCTGGGTCATTGAGGACTTGTTTTGAGTCTATGACTGATGTGGCCTCATGTAGACACTGACCAAAACTGCACTCTGTCTTCAGGTCCAGCCCTGCTGGGAATCCTCTATCACACGGATTTGAGGAAGAGCTTGACTGTGGAACAGAGCGCCATGAAGGTTGAGGTACTGCCAGCCCTGACCGACAACTACATGTACCTGATCATAGATGATGACACCAAAGAGGCCGCCATTGTGGACCCAGTGCAGCCCCAGAAGGTGGGAGGTGTGTCCCCAGCACCAGTTCTTTTTCCCCGATGGGTTTGATAACTGCAGTGTTCTTGCAACTTGGCTGAAGCTAACTATTAATTAATCCATTAATTTTTAACAAACAATTTGACTAGTGCCCAACCACTGCTATCGGGGCAAAGGGCCCATGAAAGGGGTGGGGGTGACCAGAGGCTTTGGCATAGAAAGAAAGGAAAGGGCTTGTCTGCAAAGTCCCTGGGCAGAGAAGCAGGAGCTGTCCTTGCACTATCCACCCTTCCTTCAGGCTTTGGGCCAGAGGGGCGTGGAGAGGTCGTGGGGCGTACTGAGCTGCCAAGTGGATTAAAAGGGATAAAGGCCACCTTCACCCTGCTCTACTGAAGTTAGGTTGAGTTGGCAGGGTCAGGACAGGACCTGGCCATTCCTGGCATACCCTGGGTTCCGCCGGGCACCCCCACCTTGCAGGCCGCTGAGCCAGCACTCGGGAGTGTGATGGTGGCCTCTGTCCTGCCTCACATTTGGTTGCAGGTTGTAGAAATGGTGAAAAAGCACGGTGTGAAGCTGACTACAGTGCTCACCACCCACCACCATTGGTAAGCGCTCCTTCCCAGAAGCTGAGCTCCCTCCAGGGCAGCAGAGCTGATTGGGCCTGATGGCTCCTGCCAGGCACACCCTGAGGGTGGGGTCGGGCGGATTCTCACAGGCTGTGTGGGCCCTCCTGCAGCTGGCAGCTGGGTCACTTGTGCCCCACAGCTGTGACCACGGTACAACTAAGGGTCTGCCTCCAGTGGGAGTCTGAAAAGGCTTCAGGTGTCAGCCTCCATGCTGCTGCCTCATTCCCTTGGCCCTTTGATGGGGTCTGGTAACTTAGGGGCTTCAGGGGGATGCTGTGCTGTGGGGCCTGCAAGGACCCCAGCAGTGCCTTTGAAAGCCCTTGTGCTTGTGTGATGGGATGTTGGCCTCAGTGTTAGGGAAGAAACTAGACTAGACATTAGTGTTTTTAAAAATCAACAGCCATATTTGGAGAGGTTGTGGGGGGGTTTTTGCTTGTTTTGTTTTTTCTTTTAATTAATAAAAAGGCTAAATGATGAAAAAGCACTTGGACTAGAGTTGTCTGTCCAAGGTCTTGCTTTTGGCTTTTTTGAAACTTTTGAGGCTGTTCAAAGCTAAAAAAAAATAATGTTTATTTGGCTCTGAACTTTCTTTTCCAAATCACTGCTTGAGGGCAGCTGCTGCCTTCACATGGACCTGTCCCTGTAGCATCGCTGTGATTCAGGCTGCAGGCGCTCCACTTCACTGGCCTCCTCCCCCCAGTAATACAATGAGGCCTTGCCCTTACTGGCACAGCTCCGTTGCCTGTGTTGTCCTGCAGAGCAAAAGGTCACCAGTTCGATTCCTGGTCAGGGCACCTGCCTGGGTCCCAGGTGTGGTCCCCGGCTGGTGCATGTGCGAGAGAAAACTGACTGATGTTTCTCTGACACATCAGTGTTTCTCTCCTTCTCTCTCTCCTTCCCTTCACCTCTCTATGAAAATAAATAAATAAAATCTTTTAAAAAATACAAATAAAATAAAATTTTACCTGGAGTGTTGAATGGATGTGGTTTGGCCAACATTTGTTAAATGGTAGAAATGTCTGGGTTGATAACTAAGTTCCTGAGTCTCTGGGATGTCAGGTGCTAACTCCTAAAGGGACAGAGTCTACAGCCCTGTCCTTGGCCTGAACGGCTTAGGACAGCCACCCTTTCTTCTGAAAAATTCAGGCTGCTTGGGCCTCCGTGTAGATGCAGGAAGCCTCCTCCTTCCCCAGGTTTGCACAGTTTACTTTCCTCTCCTATGCTAAGAAACCCCCATATCAGATGTTGCTTCTCTGGAGGGTTTTCTCAGGACCTTATGTTTATGCTAGAACATAAATCCTAAACCAGGCCCTAAACTGGGCTTTAGGGTACGGTCTGTGCCTCCCTCCCACTTATGGGTGGTGGTGGTGAGTGGGCTGAGGGGCTGGCCCTGGCCAGTGCGTACCGGGCCTCTGAGGGGAGGGAGGCGGAGGGCTGCCTCCTTTTATCTCGGGCCCTGCTGTTTCTGGGCGTATCAGGAGAGTCCATAAGTGAATGTGTAGTGAGGAGCAGATGTTCCCCTGTGACCAGAAAGCCCTGGCCTTGCCCTGGAACGGCTGATTGTCAGGTGTTGGTGCGTTCCTTACCCAGCCCTGTGGCTGGCCCCACAAAGCCAGGGGATGGAGCTCTTCCCCTGACCCCTTTCCGAAGTGCTGCTGAGGCAGGGCCACAGAAATAACCGGCTAGGAGCGGGGTGCTGAGGGTATCCTCTCAGTGGGGCCAGTTTCCTGTGTCGGAAGGTGCATTTCTATTTCTCAGGAACATAACCAGGCAAATAAAAACTTTGTTTTGTGCTGAACACATAATAAAATATACAGATGATGTACAGAATTGTATACCTGAAACCTATATCATTTTATTAACTAGTATCACCCTAATAAATTGAATAAAAAGGAAAAATAATTCTATGGGTCAGGGTTTACAAGCAGGCAAACCCCCGTCATATCAGCAGTACCCCTAGGTCTCTTTGACTTCCAGGGACCATGCTGGCGGAAATGAGAAGCTGGTCAAGCTGGAGCCCGGGCTGAAGGTGTACGGGGGTGATGACCGGATTGGGGCCCTGACTCACAAGGTCACACACCTGTCTACACTGCAGGTGAGGACTGAACCCCAACAGAAAGGGCCACCAGGCCCTAGAGCACAGTGAGGCTGTCCCCTCCATTACCCCAGGGACCTAGAGGGGCACTTAAGGGCTTGGGCTCTAGAGGTAGCCTGACCTGTGGGTGGGTGGAGGGCCTCTTGAGGCTGCCCAGGCCTTGACAGTCCCCTCTGTCAAGAACATTACAAGCAAATCAGTGTGCAGATGGTGACTCAATAGGTGAAGAAGCTATAGATAACTGTGGAGAGATAATTGGGGAAATTTAAATACAGGCTCTGCTTGGGATTATATTCTCATGCTGGTGCTAAATGTCTCGGATGTGATGACAGCAAGGCTATGTGGGAGGACGTTCTTTTCTTAGTAGACGCGGCTGGAGTATTTAGGGGCAGTTTGTCAGGGTGTGTGTGACTTGAAATGCGTGTGTGGAGAGAGCATATACCACAGATGGGACTGTCAGCATTTGGTGACTCAGGTAACTGTCATGTGGATTTTCACCTTTATTTTAATTTTTTGTATCTTTGATGTAAAGAGGTGGGGGGAGGGGAAGACAGAAGAAAAACAGAAAAAAAGACCAAGCACCTAAGAACTAAAACCATCTTTCCTAGCAAGATGCCTAGTTCAGATTTCGCCTGATTTTGAGGGAAAAAACAAAATGAGCCCCTTTCGTTTTGCATGTCAGTAAATACCAGGTTCTAAAGTGGTCCCTGCCCCTGGGGTCACACTCGAGGACTGAGTCCCATGGTCACCAGCAAGACCCATGTCTTCCTGCGTGGTGGGCGTGGGGTCTGAGGTGAGACCCTGTGGGACCTGAGGACCATGTGCTCATGAACCCTCGGAGCGCATACCAGTGCATGCTTTGTTTCAGGTGGGGTCCCTCAACGTCAAGTGCCTGTCGACACCGTGTCACACTTCTGGACACATCTGCTACTTTGTGAGCAAGCCCGACAGTTCTGAGCCCCCTGCTGTGTTCACAGGTGTGTTTGCTGGAGGTTGGGCATTCTTTGCAATATCTTCTTGGCACAGAGGGGGAGAAGAAGAGCATATCCTGCCTAAAACTACACAGGACTGAGTGAGGAGGACCCCAGCCCTAGGGCCAAAGTCTGGGGCTCAGCTTCAAACACACGGGGGCATGGACAGGCTGGGTGGACAGAGAGGAGAGTGGCTCCTCCAGGCAGGGCTGGTCTTATGCTCCCCTCAGACCACTGTCAGGTGCCCTGGGGACACTTTCCTTGAGAGACTGCCTGGTGGGGATGTAGCCCAAGCCCCCACTGCCTCTCCATCAGCCGCCAGGTGGGCTGGGCAGTGAGCCTCAGACCTGCCTCACATGGGACTCACACGCCCTTCTGACCACTCACATCGCCTATCCCTCCGTGGTCCTCAAGCTGCGCTGGGTGTGTCAAAGTCAGCAGCAGCCCCTGGTTGTGGTCTCCTACACAGAGCGACCCTGAGAGCAGCCGCCTGGCAGCCCAGACAGAGCTCAGGCGGTGCTGGATGAGTTCAGGTAGGGGCCACCGTCTGCAGTGGCTTTGACCCAGAATGAGGTTTGTGAAGCACGGCCCAGCACTGGGCTGTGTGAGCGGCGCTCGGGCAGGGCAGGCAGGCCTTGCCAGCAATCGGAGGTATTTTTCCTCTTTTGGGAGAAAATGAAAGAACGTCAATGCCGGTTGGGGAACCTATGAAGTGGAATGGCCGTGCGGCAACCAGGGTGGCACGAGCCAGTGGCCACGATGGGCAGGAATGGTTGAGACTGCCCAGCCAAGAGCAGGCTTGTTGGCCCCGGGGAGCCCCACTGCCCCCTTAACTTTGTTAGTGACTGTAACAGCTTTTGAGCTCTGAGCCTTCCAGAAGTTTAAGTCACAATCATGATATTGTAACTGCCGTGAGAGTTTGTTTAAAAATACAATGGCTGAATGCAAGGTGGGCTCCTGGCATGGATCCTGCTGCGGAAAAAGGGTGTTGATGGGAAATGTGCATCGAGTCTGGAGTAGAGTTTAGTTAACAGCAATGCGGGGATGCAGGCTTGTGGTTTTGACAAATACACCAGGTGACGTAAGATGTTAAGGGAAACACCAGCCGAGGTGGGGTGTTTTAAGGGCCTCTGGGTAGTCTTTGTAGCTTGTCTACAAACCCAAAATTATCTCCAGATCTGCGCTCACTTCGGCAGCACGCACACTAACATTGGAAAGATGCAGAGAAGATTAGCCTGGCCCTGCACAGGGATGACACACAAATTCGTGAAGCGTTCCATATTTTTAAAAAAATTATCTTCAGATCTAAGGTTTTTTTTTTAAATATTCAGCTGCATTCAGTATCTTTGCTGCAGTGATGGAGGTGTGGCTGTGGGCCAGGTTGCAGGTCCCTGGGCACACCGTGGCAGCCCCGGCCTCATAATGGGTGAAGTCCAGCGGTGGTGTGGAGTAGGGAAATTGGCCCATGTGCCACGTGTACGCTGCCCTGAAGTGGTTTTGCCTGTGTGTGTGGTGAGAGCAAAGCGTCCCCCACTGAGTGGGTGGGCCTGAGGTGAGGGGTGTGTGCCGCCCGTGCCTGGCTTGGCAAACCCTCAGTACATCGCACTCCTGTTCCTACTGGACATCAGTCTGCCCATCTGTCGGCTGGTAAGGCAGTGCCTCTCGGGGTTTTCAGGACCTGGGGGGTGGGTCCCTGGGGACTGCTGTTAGAAGCTGAGTCCCACTTTGGAAGGTGTGGAGAGCTGACTGCTGCAAACACAGACCCGAACTATGTCCTGCTTGAGTCGTTACTGCGGTCTGTGTGACAGCAGCTGGCAGGGAGTATACTGTCTTATTGGTGACTTTAATAATAACTATGTGAAAAGTCATACAGTGACCTCAGTGGGGAAGCTAAGGGGTCTGGGGCATCTACAGTAAGGACTGGCGGTGTGGAAAGTAGGACGGCCCGGCAGGGCCCCAGCTGGCCTGTGTGTGCAGCACAGGGGCCTGCAGCATCCAAAGGTGGGAGTACTGATGGCCCCGGGCTTCAGGCCCAGGTCTGAGTGACCCAGGGCCATGCTTCCTTCCCCTAAGATGTAATCAGAGGAGGTGACAGTGCAGAGAAGGGTGTGGTTTTGGCCCTGGGATGTGGTGGGCAGGACTGAGCACTGACAGGTCTGGGGAGGAGGTGGGGAAGGTGGTCTCGGGGACAGGCCTGGGTGAGGGAGCAGGGTACTGCCATGTTGGCCAGTGGGGCATTTGCGTTTGAAGCGTTTGGGTAGTCGGGGACCTCAGGTCTTGGACCCCAGCTCGTGGCAGTGAGTGCCAAGGCCACAGGAACAGCTCAGGTGCCTGGGGAAGGAGGCCGAATTAGATGCTAGAACCATGGCTAGCTCCACGGGACTTGGGGGTGGAGCAGTGGCCTGCTGGAGAGCTGGGCCTGTTGGAGAGGTGGTATGCCCCCTGGCACTCACCCTGGCAGTAGAGGGTGAGAGAGAGACAACAAAAGCCAGGGTGTGGGAGAACGGTGGTCCTGGCTGCCAGGGAGGAGCATAGAGGCCCCAGGTCTCTTAGTGTCCTTGCTGCCATGATGCAGCCCTATGAGGACCTGGCTCCCCTGGCCCCAGTGGCAGAAGGGCCATGAAGTTCCTGGGTGTGCAGATAGCAGGTGCTGCCTGTCCCTGGACAGGACCCTGCACCCGAGTGGCTAGCTTTCCTCTGGGTCTTGTTGGCCTCTCGCCAGTCCCCAGACTCAGACTGCAGGGCCCTTGACCTGTGTGTTGAGGCTCTGCTCACAGGCTACCCCCTACCTACTCCATAGTTTTTTTCTGAGGGGAAGCCTTGGCTTTTGCTGTGTGGGGCGGGGAAGAGGCTTTGCAAGTGCTGATGGAAGAGGGATGTTGCTCAGTGTTGAGGGGTCCCAGGCCCTCCTCATGTAAAGGGGCTGGAGAACAAGTGCCTGTGGGCTTCCACTTGGCCTGGACCTGGTTCTCAGGACAGGGAAGCAGCAGTGCACAGAGACCTGGCAGGTGGCAGGCAGAGGGGACACTGTCGGAAGGTTGGAGGCAAGAAGGAGTGATCTGCGGTGGCAGGTTTGCATCTTGAGGGCCCCTGTGGTCTGTGGTCCCTTGTGAGGGCCTTCCGGAGTGCCCAGATGGGGCTGATGAGATCATGGAGGGTGTTATAGGATAGCCCTGGATGCCGGGGATAAGGGAAGATGCAGGGAGGCCAGGCCTGAGAGGGGGGCTGCTGGGCAGGTGGGGACAAGTGTTGGGAGTGGGGATCTTGGCATTACAGCTGATGGGACTGGGCAATGAAGGGAGGAGTCGGCGTGACTCTAAGGTTTGGGTTTGAACAGCTGTTTGGAGGCTGGGGGTACCAGTGGGTGAAACTTCAGTGGAAAGTTCTGGGATAGGTAGGAACCAAGAGCTGTGGGTTGTCTTTGGACCGTGTCAGGCACCTAGGGGGAGGGTACATCTGAGGCTGGGCCCCAGTCAGCGCTGGGGACAAGCCTTGGCTCACAGATGGTGGGTGGTCAGCATTGTCCAGTAGTGAACCGCCAGCCTCTCAAGGGGGTGTGTCATACTGGTGGCCTCACTGCTCCGTGGCTGTCTGCTCTCAGGTGACACCTTGTTTGTGGCTGGCTGTGGGAAGTTCTATGAAGGGACAGCGGACGAGATGTACAAAGCCCTGCTCGAGGTCCTGGGCCGGCTCCCCCCTGACACGGTAGGTGGAGCCCTTATCAAGTTCCCTGGCTGCCTTCCTTCCCACTCTGTCCCCTTGCCTCCTGTCCCACCTGCCCTTCCTCCTGTGGTTAACCCTGTGTCGGGGGAGGGCGGAGGCATTTTCTCTAGAACTGTGAGTTTTGTGTCAATGGACTTCCTATTATTTTTCACATATGTGCAAGGAGTGCCTTGTCCTAAGGTACGTCTCCCTGGGTGTCACTGGCCCCAGCCTTGAGGCCCGTCTCTGAGGAGTTTGAGGAGGGATTAATAAGTCTCTTCAGGACTCATGGGTTTGGCTTTTTCTGCAGAGAGTGTACTGTGGCCATGAATATACCATCAACAACCTCAAGTTTGCTCGCCATGTGGAGCCCAGCAACACTGCCATTCAGGAGAAACTGGCCTGGGCCAAGGTGAGTGGGATGTGCTATGGGCCATATCCTGTGGGTCAGTCACTGTGAAGTGACTTCCTGGGGCCATGGAGGACCCGGTTTGCTGGCACTCAAGGCATCATCTCTAGAGTGGGCAGCAATGCTCCTCAGGGCCATAAACCAGCTAACATTTAGACCTCCCGAACTTCGGGCGGGAGCCAGGTGGCTGTCAGACCCTTTCTGACTCAGTGGGTCTGGGCTGGGCCTGGGAGTCTGTGTCTCCAACAAGCGCCCCAGCAGGCCAAAGTGGCAGATCCCCAGCCACTGCCCATGCCCTGAGCAGCAGGTGGGACTGTGTGGCAGCAGTTTTGCTCTGGAGGCCATTTGTCATTTATTTCAATGATGGCCCCAAACTTGCTCCTTTGCTCAGCCCAGGGGTTGGCTTGTCCTGGAGGCGTGTTCTGTGAGGGGTTTGGAGACAGCCGCAGGTGCCCTGGGCAGGCAGAGAGGTTCTCCTGGGCTCCAGGCATCTGTCTTCCCACCTCGGTCACTGAGAAATGGTGGCGGGGGGCGGGGGAGGGGGGTGGACACACACACCCGGGAGTCCTCGGGGGCTGGGCGGCTCCCTTCTGCTGAGCTCAGTGAGCAAAGCTACCTCACACAGGTAGTTTTTTTTAAATAAATTAGCTGATTTTTGTTGAGCATCCTTATCAATTTTTGAGGGTGGGCTTATAATACCTATAAAAATTCATATACTGTCTTAATCAGTTGATAAATAGCCCATTTTTTTTCAAGATTTTATTTTATTTATTTTTAGACAGAGGGGAAGGGAGGGAGAAAGAGAGGGAGAGAAACATCAGTGTGTGGTTGCCTCTCATGCACCCCAAACTGGGGACCTGGCCCGCAACCAAGGCATGTGCCCTGACTGGGAATCGAACCAGCAATCCTTTGGTTCTCAGGTCGGTGCTCAATCCACCAAGCCACCCCAGCCAGGGCAGATAAATAGCCCGTTTTTAAACACTGCACATGTATGAGTACTTAACATAGAAAGCTCATGCTATAAATAGCCATACATATTGCTTTGTGGCTTTCTTTTCATTTATTATTGGGTCCTAGCGTTCTTTCCATAGCAGTTTACTCAGTGAACTCATTCTTTTCATGGGTATCTGCTTTTTGAAAACTAAATTTTATTAAGTATTATCTACATACAATGAAAAGTGCCCAGGTGAGCATTGTACAGTTCATGAATTTTGACCATGTATGTACCTGTGTAACCCCCAGCATGATCACAATAAAAAGCATTCACACTGTCCCCAAAGGTCTCCTTCCCCTTCCCAGTCAGTGTGCCCAGCTACTGGTCTGTTTTCTGTCGCTGTAGATTACTATTTCCTAGACTTTCATATAACGCTACTCTGACGTGTCTGGCACTTTTCCTCATTTTTCCTCATTCATTTTTAATTTCTGAGTAGTATCTCATATGGACATACTCCAATTTGTTTATCCACTCATCTGTAGAAACATGGGCCATTTCCAGCTTTTCCTTGTAAATAAAGTTGCTGTGAACCTTTGTGTGCAAGTCTTTGTGTGGACACATGCGGGCATGCCTGAGAGTAAAATTGCTGGGTTGTATGGTGTGTATTTAACTTCTAAGAAACCACCACACTGTTTTCCAGTCGGTTGTACCATCTTGCATTTTCTCTAGCAATGCATAAACATTCCAGTTGCTCCATATCCCACCAGCATTTGGTGGTGTTGATCTTTTGAATTTTAGTCATTCTAACAGGTGTGTGGTGATATCTCCCTGTGGTTTTCTCTGATGGCTAATGAAACTGCCTTTTCATGTGCTCATTGGTCTATATATGTCTCCCTTGTGAAGTGTATGTTCAAATCTTTTGTCTATTTAAAAAATTGGGTTGTCTTCTTACTGAGTTATAATAATTCCTTGTATATTCTGGAAATAAGTCTTTGTTAGATATAGATATCAAATATTTTCTCCTAGTTTGTGGCCTGCTTTTTCATTTTATTAACAGTATCTTGCAAAGAATAAAAGTTTATACTTTTGTTGAAGCTCAGTTTATTAAATTTTTAATGCTTTCTGTGTCCTACCTAAAAAAATCTTTGCATACCTCTACATCACAGACTTTCTTCTATGTTTTCTCCTAGAAGTTGTATAATTCTAGCTTTTATATTCATATAAATGTATCCATAGGTCAATGACCCATTTCAAGTTAATGTCTTGTTTATGGTACAAGGTAAGGGTAGAGGTTCACTGTTTTTGCACATTGACGTTCAGTTGCTCAGCACCGTTTGTTGGAACGCCGTCCTTCCCGCAGCAGATTACTGTGGCCTCTTTGCCGAATAAAATGGGCCCTGTGGGGTCTCCTTCTACACTCTGTTCTGTCCCATTGATCTGTATGACTTATCCTTGCATCAATAGTACTGTCTTGATTACTACAGCTTTTGGTAAGTCTGAGAATCAAATCGTATAAATCTTCTAACTTTATTCTTTTTTAAAATGGATTTTGGCTCTTCTAAACCTTTTGCATTTTTGTGTAAATTTTAGGATCATCTTTTAACTTCTACAAACAAGTCAGATTGACTTTTGATTGGGACTATGTTGTAACAAAAGATTTGGAGAGAATTCAGGTCTTAACAATATTGATTCTTGCCCTGACCAGTGTGGCTGAGTTAGGTGGGCATCATCCCACGAAGCGAAAGGTTGCTGGTTCCATTCCCAGTCAGGGTGCATGCCTGTGTTGCGGGTTCAGTCCCTGGTCGGGCGCGTGCAAGAGGCAACCAATAGATGTTTCTCCCCCGTTCTTCTACCCTTCCCCTCTCTCTAAAAATAGATACATAAAATCTCTTTAAAAAATTTGAGTCTTTCCATGAACATGATACAGCTTTCCATTTATTGAGGTCCTTTAGTTTTTCTTTGGTAAATGTATCCCTAAGTACTTAATGTTTTTGGATTTTATTGTAAATGATTGTTTGTTCATAGTCTTTAGAAATACAGTTTATTTTTGTATTTGGCCCTCATGTCCTTGTGACTTTGCTAAACTCATTTATTCTAGCATCTTTTCTGTCGGTTCTTTAGCATACAATCATGTCAACAGCTAATAGAGATAGTTTTCTTCCTTTTGAATCTATATGCCTTTTATTATTTTCCCTGCCTTACTGCACTGGCTACACAAAAGTGGTGAGAGTGGACATATTTGGCTTGTTCTCAGTCTTAAGGACAAAGCATTCAGTTTTTCACCATTGAAGATGACATTAGCTGTCATCTTTTCATAAATCCTCTTTATCAGGCTGATGAAGTTTACTTATATTTCTGGTTTTTTGAGAGTTTCTATCATGAGTTGGTGGTGAAGTTTGTCAAATAGTTTTTCCTTCATTTATTATATAATCACTTTTTTCCCTCTTACTCAATGTGGTGGAGTACGTCAGTTGATTTCAGGTGTAAAACCAACCTTGCTTTCTGGATAAACCTTAGTCAGTTTATTATTATCCTTTTCATATGTTGCTAGAGTCTATTTGTATGTCTCTGTCCTTAAGGGATATCGGTCTGTAGTTTTATTTTCTTGCACCGTCTTTGTCTGGTCTTAATATCACGGTAATACTGGCCTCATAAATGAAAAAGTGTTTCCCCCATGTGGTTTCTCTGAGTTTCTATGATCGTTGTTATTCCTTTCTTTAATGTTGGTTACAGTTCGCCACTGAAGCCATGTGGACATTGAATTCTTTCTGTGGAAAGATTTTTTTGTTGTGAATTAATTTTTTTGTGTAGGGCTATGAGATTTTTATATCTTCCTGAGTTAGTTTTGTTAGCAACTTGTATCTTTCAAGCAATTTGTCCATTTCATCAAGGTTTTCAAATTTATTGCCAGGGTTTTCATACTGTTTGTTCCCTCTTTAATATCAGCTTTGCTGAGGTTTAGTAAACGTGTAATAAACTGTATCAGTTTAAAGTGAAGAACTGAGTGAATTTCGGCAGACGTGTATACCAGCGAAACAACTACCACTACACAGGACATTTTCATCACCCTCCAATCTGCCTCATGCCTCTCTTTCACTGCCCTTGTTCCAGAGGACTACTGATTCATTGTATGGCACTAGAGGTTAGTTTGCATTCTCTAGTACAGTATGTTATATAAATGGAACTATGTGGTATGCAGAATGCTTTTGAGGTGAATTCGTGTTGTCGCACGTATCGGTAACATGAGTTCCTTTGTATTGCTAAGTAGTATTCCACGGCTTGGATATACCACATTTGGTTTGCCCATTCATCTGCTGGTAGACATCTGTTTGGTTTCTAGTAGTTAGCTGTTGTAAATAAAGCTGCTATGAACTTTTCCGTACAAGTCTTCGTGTGACATGTTTTCATTTCTCTTGAGTAAATACCTAGGAGTGAAATAGCTGGGTTGGATTAGGTATATATTTGACTTGTAAAGAAACTATCAAAACTGTTTTTGTAAGTATTTGTATTATGTTACATTTCTGCCAGCAAAGGATGAGAGTTACAGTTGTTCCACATCCTCACCAACACTCGCTGTTGTCATTCTAACTGTAATCATTTTAATGGTTATGTAGTGGTGTTTCATTGTGAT
This sequence comes from Trachops cirrhosus, assembly GCA_028533065.1. Classification (NCBI taxonomy): domain Eukaryota; kingdom Metazoa; phylum Chordata; class Mammalia; order Chiroptera; family Phyllostomidae; genus Trachops; species Trachops cirrhosus. The sequence goes on along the minus strand of CM052540.1, from coordinate 87,878,412 downwards.
TTTAAGTTGCATTTGCCTAGTGCCCACTAATGCCAAGCATCATTTTATATGCTTACTGGCCATTTTGTGAAGTGTTTGTTCAGACCTTTCTGCCCATTTAAAATGTTGAATTGTCTTCTTCTTACTGCATAATAAGAGGATATCTTTAAAAAGTATGTTCTGGATACAAGTCTTTTGTCAGATACAGTGTGGTAAATAGTTTCTCCTATTCTGTGGCTTGACTTTTATTTTCTCAACAATGTCTTTTGAGAAACATTTTAAATTCTGGTGAAGTCCAGCATATTAAGTTTCTTTTATGGCTCATACTTTTTGTCTCCTAACTAAGAAATCTCTGCTTTTACCAAGGTCAAAATTTTCTCCTATGTTGGTAATTTGTGTCCTTTTTCTTCACCATTCTTACCAATTTTGTTGATGTTCTTTATAAAGATTTTATTTATTTATTTTTAGAGAAAGGGGAAGGGAAGGAGAAAGAGAGGGAGAGAAACATCAGCGTGTGGTTGCCTCTTGCATGCCCACTACTGGGGACCTGGCCTGCAACCCAGGCATGTGCCCTGACTGGGAATCGATCCTGTGACCCCTTGGTTCGCAGGCCCACACTCAAGCCACTGAGCTACACCAGTGAGGGAAATTTTGTTGATTTTTAATAAGAATGACTTTTGCCTTAATCTTCCTTGTTTGTTTTTCTACTGTACTGATTTCTGCTCTTCTTTATTAAAACTCCTTCCATCTACTTACTATGAATATACTTTGCCCTTCTTTTTATAGATTCTTAATATGGAACCTGAGCTAATTGATTTTAGACCTTTCTCCTTTTTATTTATTTATTATCTTTATTATATTTCTTCCATTACCATTTTCTCCTTTTCTAATATGAGCACTTAAAGCTAAAAACTTCCTCCCAAGCACTGTTTTAGCAGCATCCCACAAATTTTCAAATGTTGTATTTTCATTATCTTCAATTTGAAATATTTAAAAAATATCCTTTGTGATTGCTTCTTTGACACACAGCTTGTAATGAATTGTGTTAAACTTTTTTAGCCTTTTAAACATTTATTATGAGAATTTTCACACCTATACAAACACTGAAGGAATTTCATAGTGAACATTCATACCCCTAACACCTACTCTCTTCTGCTGACATTTTACTGTGCTTATTTTATCGCTGTCTATCCATCGTCTTACTTTCAAATACACGAGTGTGTGAATGTCACCCAGGCATCATTTTACCAACCCCATTAGGGAAGGCACTTAGGGTTCCCCACTTTCCCGCTCTTGTGAACGGTGCTGCAGTGTCTATGTTTCTGCGTCCTTCCTGCTTCTGTAGGAGAATCAGCACGCGTTGACGCTCACTTTGATAGATGATCCAAGAGGTTATGACAGTTCACACGCCCCCAGTCCACTGCGTGAGAGCCTGTTTCAGAATTGTCCTTAGAAGTGTTAACTTGTTTTCTTCCCTCACCGGAGATAGAATAAGACTTTTTAGGAGAAGTGAATACTGGAGAAGCACAGAGGATATCATGAAACATTCTAAGCTTGTTTCTACCAGAAGGGAAAGAACAGAGATTAGCAGTAAACCTTCATCTTGACCTCCTGCCAGGTTCCTACTGGATATACCTCTCACGGTTGAAGGATTCCTTTTTTTTTTTAAAGGCTCTACTTGTGTAATTATTTTTATTATTTTTATTTATTATTTTATTTATTGTATTTTTTCCATCACCATTTATCGCCCCATACCCTCTTCCACCTCCACCCACCCTCTCCCCCGTGCAATCACCGCACTGTTGTCCATGTCCATGTGTTTTTTTCTTTTTTTCTCCTTTTGCTCGATCCCTTCGCCCCGCCTATCCCCGTTAGAGGTGTCATCCTGCTGTCTATCTATTAATCTGTCTCTGTTTTGCTTGCTAATTCAGTTCATTTAATTCCACATTTGAGTGAAATCATATTGTCTTTTTTCTTATGGGCTTATTTCACATAGCATAATGTTCTCCAGGTCCATCCATGCTTTGCAAAGGATAAAATTCTCTTCGTTTTTACAACCAAGTAGTATTCCATTGTGTAAATGAACTGTAGCTGTTTTATCCACTCATCTACTGGTGGACACTTAGGCTGCTTCCAAATTTTGGCTATGGTAAATAGCACTGCAGTGAAAGTAGGGGCGCGTGTATTCTTCCAAAGTAGCGGAAGGATTACTTGTTGGTGCCAGTGATCACAGTGTTGGGGGTGGTAAGATCCAGACCCTCGGGTCTGAGGCCCCTGATGGTCAGGAAGCCTGGGCTTGGGTGTCAGCAGCTATTGTCCAAGCTCTGGCCCCGCGATCCTCTGGGTTAGCCAGGCAGAAGGGCAAGGGTTGCTGGGCGCGTGGAGACCACCAACTGTTAATTTTAACCTTCCTGTAGAGTTTCTATAGACAGTTGGCCAGACAGCCTGGTTTTTATCTTCTCTCTGTTTGCCTTGGCCAGTGTTGGTCGGGGGCAAGATCATCCTGGCCGGAGGTGATGAGGTGCCCATCGAGGGCTCTTCCTGGGTGCTCCTCTCTTGGGAGCCCGTGTAGGGGAAGCCCTGCCTGAACACCTCATGAAGAGAACTTACCACCCTCTGGAGTAGGCTGTCATCCCAGGGAGGGATGACATTTGTCTTCTTACAGTTTTTCCCAGCAATGAGCTGTGCATGACGTGCGCACTGTGTTGGGAGTCGGCCAGTGGGTGTTTTCCTCTTTTCTGTGTTTTCTGCATTTTTGCTGTTTATTGCTTCTGTAATGTAAAACATACACTTCCTATTAATGGAAAGGAAGCTCCATGTCCCCGCCACCTCCAAGGCTGCAAGGGAAGGAGGGCGAGCTGTTGGTGGCAGCTGCCACACCCACATCTCCACAGGCAGAAAGCGGCCTGACCTCACACCGACCTGCCTGCTCCCTTTGCCTTCTCCGTCAGATGATGTTTTAAGATCATGGAAAGGTATTTTGGAATGAAGGTATTTAGAAGTTTCTGTATTAAAGTGATGCGTTTCTTTTGCAGGAGAAGTACAGTATTGGGGAACCCACAGTGCCGTCCGTCATTGCAGAGGAGTTCACCTACAATCCGTTCATGAGAGTGAGGTGAGGGTGCAGGCGGGGGCCCGTGCCGTCCTTGGGCGTCTCAGCCTCTGCTTCACTCAAACGCTGTGTCCCCCTGCTGAAACTCCTTCTGGGGATCCCAAATGGTGGAGGAAACTGCCTGAAATCTTGATTAAGTACAGCCACAGAATCAGACGTTTTCTTAAAGGTGGGAGGGGGGCATGGTGGGAGGGGGAACACTTTCCCTGGTACCCTAGCAAGGGCATGGGGTCAGGACCCGTAGGTGGGAGAGGCGCATCCTTGGGGAGCCTCATGGTGCTGGGCAGTGCTGGACGCCAGCATGGGGTTGATGTCCCTGCTCTCTGGGTTGACAGCAGGGTTGGGCTCGGGCGGCATGCCACCCACTGTTAGGAACACACAAGTTGGCCGTGTGCTGTTGCATTTCATTTTTAAGAATGCCCGGAATCCTCCAGGCTCTTTTCTTCCCTGGTGTCCTGGGAGGGCAGTAGGTGGGGCTTGCGGCCTGCAGCCTGATGCTTGGCTCTGCAGGGAGAAGACTGTGCAGCAGCACGCGGGCGAGGTGGACCCTGTCACCACCATGAGGGCCATCCGCAAAGAGAAGGACCATTTCAAGGTGCCCCGGGACTGAGGTGGCCGTGGGGCCTGGGGTGCCCATGGCTGCTGACTTCAAGTGCATTTGGGTATTCAGGTGTTTTAGGTGAACTTCCTGCTGGGAGTGTAGGAAATTGAGTCTTGGTTTAATTTTAAATTAACTTCAGAGTCCTTTGCTTGTGTTATCAAATGTTTTAATGCATATTTATAAGAGAGGAATTTAGAAAGTATTTATCCCTGGAAGTTCTGCTTGCAGACTGTGTGTTCTGTAGCTTTTTTGTGGGGCCCCTGCATGACACCCCAGTGATGCCTGTCCGTCTTTCCCCTTTCAAGGCCAGCGGCCCTGTGCTCTCCAGAACAGGGCACGTGGAAGGAGGTGCGCTCTCCTCCTTTCCCTCCCCCAGCTGCTTCTAGAAGAAGTCATCCTCTCGAGGGTTCTGTGTCATCATCTTCACAGAGTCATTTCTGTGTTGATGTAGTCAGGCCTGGGCTGCGTCATTGATGCAGTGAGGTTAGAGGCCTGGGGGCTTGGGCTGGGAACCCCTGGCATGAGGTACCCTCGTGGTCCAAACTTCACACACCCCAATCCCTGCAAAGGCTGGCCTGTCCTGGGGACGTTCCCAGGGACTATTGTGGACAAAGGAGCTGATGGGAGGGACATCAGGATGCCATCTGCGGTGGACAGTCAATGGGTGCCCACGTGGCTGTGGACACGAATGTTGGCACCTTGCTGCCCTGCTCAAGGTCTGCCTCACACAGGGCCGAGCAGGCAGAGGTTTCCAGGTCCTTCCTCCCAGCGGCAGTGTGGGAGAGCCTGAGGCTGAGCTCTCTGTGTGGGTGTCCCGACTCTGCAGCTGTACCCTCTGCTTTTGCCTGAGAAAACTTGAACTGTGGCGGTTCTGGGAAGCCACCATGCCAGGTGTGGCTCCTTAGCTGCAATGTCAGGCTAGTCCTAGGTTCTGAGCATGCTGGGTAAGCTCTGCATGCACCGAGTCCCTTCCCAGGCAGAGAGAGTGGGCTGTCCGAGCAAGGAGGGGTGGGGAGGGGCAGCCATGGGACATCCTGCCGGCACTCAGGGTGTTTAGGTGGGAGGGGGTGGGGAGAGGATTCGGGTGGGTGGCCCACACCCAGAGGACCATTGGTGGAAGAATGAAGGGGTGTTTGTTCCCAAATAACTTTTTTTGGATCTGTAAGTTTTCTTCTGTGTATGACATTTTCAGTTCGGCTTCAATCTGTGACAAAAGAATAGTGCCAGGCACTGGCGTCTGGTCAGTCTTTCCTGTTGTGATGATGCCCGCACAGGCCGTGTGCCACCATCTCTGTTGGTACCACTTTTACTCCTTATCCCGGACAGCTGGTGACGAAGCATGGCTGTCTATTACCACTCTCCCTAGCATCCTCACATCCCAAAGGCCATTTGTCCCCGTTCTGAGCTGAGCTTGGGGCTCACGCCGCTCTGCAGTTGCCTGTATGGCCCATGCTGCTGTGAGTCTAGGAACCCAGGGCATTTAAAAATTGCATGAAAATCACATAGAAACATTCTTGCCCAAAGACCGGGCATTCTAGATAGAGCCAAAGCTCTCGGACCAGCAGCTTTCCCGCACATGTCGGGGTGTCGTGGAGTGGGGTTTTCATGGGTCCTTCATTTTATACCTCTGTACCAGCTGTGGAGATGCCGCTGCAGATGTCTGTGGACACGGCGTCCCATCGCTTTGTGAGGCCTGGAAACACTGGAGGTCGCAGAGGTCCACGTGGACCTCGGCCTGGTGCCTGCTTCACCAGGTGTCTTGTGTGGCGTTGACAGCCCCACCCCAGGGACACTGAGGTAACTGCTAGCTCCCACCAGCAGGCACAGCTTCCCTGGCCGCAGGAAGAAAGGCTGTGCTCAGGAGGAGTGGTTCTCGTTTTAACCAACTGCCAACAGATTCCCCTCTCACCAGCATCCTCCACAACCCTGCCTCTCTCAGTTCCTGTTACTGATTGCACATTTAAATATCAAAGAGTAGAAACAAACCATGTATGAAATGTAGGGAATATATGGAAAATGTGCCCCACCACCCAGCTGGCCAGGGTCGTCCCTCCTCCTGGTCCTCCGGGAGAGCTGAGCCTTCAAGAATGGGCACCTTTCCCTTGGTGTGCTGGGGTCCTGCAGCCGCCCTCCAGGACTTGCTGGGTGGTCTCTGGCGCTGTCCCTGGTCTGTGGGGCCAGTGTTCTCACAGTCGACGTTGGACACGTGGCCTGTGTCCTGGGTGTGGATTCACAGCTTTGACCCACTCTCCTCCAGCCCCTGCTGCAGCTGGCAGCAGAAATGCTGGACGGAAAGATGTGCACTTGAACTCGGGAGAACGCTTGGCCCTCTAGTACAGGGAACTGATCCACTGTGTCAGCGGGCAGACACACGCCAGTGCCACACCTGGGTTTACCCGTTTACTTTTGCTCATCTGGAGAACATGGAGTGACAGCACTTCAGGGAGGCTTCGCCAGCGTCTCCTGGTTACTGGGGAAGCTGAGCGGTTTTTTACACATTTATTGGCCATTGGGATTCCCTCATCTGTGACTGGCCTCTCCTCTTAGGTTCTTCCCTAGTTTTCTACTAGGTTATATATATATTTTATCCTCACCTGAGGACATTTTTTTTTCCATTGCTCCTAAATGAGAGGAAGGGGAAGAGAAAGGGATAGAGAGAAACATCAATGTGAGAGAGAAACAGCAATCAGTTGCCTCCCATATACACCCGGACCAAGGATTGAACCTGTGACCTAGGTATGTGCCCTGACTGGGAATTGAACCTGCAACCCTTTAGTTACGGGACAGCACTCCAACTGAGCCAGCCATACCGGCCAGGGCCAAGTGCTACTTCTCACTGAGCAGGAGGCCTTCCGTTCCCTGCGGCACGCTCCGTGAGTTCTTTGGTTGTGCATGTGTGCAGTCACCGCCTCGTTTGCTGCTGGCTTCATACTCTGGTCTTGTTGAAGAAATTCTTAAGTTATTATAGTCAAATGCATCTTTTTTCACTTCATGGTAAATGTTTTTGTGTCCTGTTTAACAACTCCTTGCCTCCTCTGATGCCTTCCTATAATTTCATCCAGTTGTTTCTTGTTTCACCTTTCACACTGAGGTTTGTCATTCATGTGAAAATGCTATTTATGCTGCTTACGGGCTCCTGGGTGTCCCTCCTTTGTCGGCCCGGCCAGCCTTGGTGAGCGCCCGGGCACAGCATGCTTCCCGGCTCCACGTTCTGTTGTGTGTCCGTCTGTCCTGACACTGGCCCTACATTCCCTGTCACTATGTTACAGTAACTCTTCATTTCCAGGAAGGGAGGTGACCCAACCTCATCCTTCAGAAGAGTGTTGGCCCTTTGCTCTTACTTGTAAATATTAGGGTATTGATATCTGAGATTTGAGCTGGAGTAAAGTGACTCATTGGACTGGAAGAAATGACTCTGTGACATGGACAGTGTCAGATTCCGAACATGCCGCTTGTCCATCCACTTGTATCTCTAGCGCCATCCACACCGTGCCTCTGAAGCGCACCTCTGACGCTGACCACCAGTGTTAGTGCGACCCTGCAGGTGGAGGCACGGTCCCTGACATGACCGCCCTCACCACAGACACTGCTGCAAGCTTGGGTCCCCCAGGCCACCTGCGCTTCTGACCAGCTAGCTACAAAGGTTCCCGTGAGCCCCTCAGTCAGTAACTCACTAGGATGACTTAGAATTCAGGAGACACCATACTTCTGATTTTATTATAAAGGATAGAATAAAAACACTTTTATTTACTATAAAGGATACAAACCAGGACCGGCTAAGTGAAGAGACCCAGAACGCTGAGCTCTGCCCTTCCTGTGAAATGCAGATATGGCCGCCTGCCCCAGCACATCAGGGTGCTCAGCTACAGGAGACTCCACGGGCCTCTCTATTGAGTTGGTTTGGGGCGTCACTGTGTCGGCCATGGAATCAGTGGCCACATGATTGAACTCCAGCCCCTCCCACATCCAGCCCTTTGATCACAGGGTAGGTCTTTTTGGTGTGACAACCCCCCCGAGTCACCTCACCAGTGCATACTCAGGTGGCTGGGGGAATCCCAAGGAATTAGAGGCTCCTTCCCCTCCATAGGGACAAAAGGCTGGAGAAACTCTTGATTACCTGGCGGGTACCTTTCTATCAGATTTTCTAACTTTTCCCCCAGAGGCGAGTTCTCTGGGAGCATCTGGTCCCTGGGTACTTTGTTTTTTGATGTGTTGTAAATGGCATCTTTTAAAGACTTTTTTAATTGACTTTAGAGAGAGGGAGGGAGAAAGAGACAGAAACGTTGGTTTGTTGTTCCATTTACTTTTGCATTTATTGGTTGATTCTTGTATGTGCCCTGACCGGGGATGGAACCCGCAGCCTTGGTGTATCAGGACAGTGCTCTAACCAATGGAGCTGCCTGGCCAGGGCAGCGACACCTTCTTTTAAATTGCTCCAGTGGCCAGAAAGTGAAGGGCGGTCTCCTGTGTTCCTGAGAACCTTCTAAACCTGCTCACCTGATGTTCTCTCCTTTGTAGCTGTTTTGAGGTCCCAACACAGCAATAGGACATTTGTTTTCCACGTCTCCCTGTGTTAAAGCGAGGCACGTGGGCACGGTGACCTTTATTCTGACTCATTAGTTCAATAAATGTCTGGATACTGATGGTGTGGCAGGTGCGGACACTCCAGGGATTCAGAGCGAACGGACAAGTCCCCGCCCTTGTTGGGCTGCTGTTCTGGTGGAGGGATGGACAGCGAAGGTGGCTGAAGTGCTGGCAGGTCGCACGAGGAGACAAAATAAAGCAGGAAAAGGTACCTAGAGCACCCATGGCTTCTCCTTAAATAGAGTGGCTAAGGGGAGACCTCACTGAGGACGTGACATGAGAGTGAAAAATTGAGGGGATTGAGGGGGCGAGCCGCCCAGGGAATCTGAGAGAGAAAAGCAAGTGCAGAGTCGAGGGGGCAGGGCTGCGGGAGAGCAAGCCTGTGAGGGCCGTGCAGGGAGAGCAGTGGGTCAGTGTGTACAGGTCGTGTGAGGACCTTGGCATCTACTCTGACGTGTGTAGAGGCAGGTCACAGCTGACCCTAAGAAGGACTTCTCTGAGTGTCATGGCAGGGTTGCCGGAGAGGAAGCTGGGGTGGCAGCCTGGGGAAGGCCAGGTAGAGGCGGGACAGGTGGCAGGTTCCCAGTGTGAGCTGAGGTGGAGGCTAAGGCTGCTCCCAGCTTGGATGGAGCTGTGAGTGCTAAATTAAGGGGACTCTGTGTCCATTTACTTACTGGAGGCACGTGGGGTTGGGTTTGAACAGGTTGCGTTTAAAATGCCTGCAAAACACCTGGGCAGGCAGAGGAAGCTCAGGGCAAGGTCCAGCCTGGAAATGCATGTGAGGGAGTGGCCAGCACAGGGGCGAGTCCCAAAGCCAGGAGACGGGTGCCGTCATGCAAGAGTGAGAGAGAGGTCAGAATGTCAGGTGTTCATCAGTCTGGAGCCAGAGGAGCCCGTGAGGTGGAGGGAAACCAGACGAGTAGTGTTGCCAAGAGGAAGTGGCAGGTTTGGCAGAGGCACAGAAGGCCCCTAGGCCCCTCAGGGTGAGCAGCCAGGCTGAGTCGCTGTCGTTACATTGAGCCCGTTCCTTCCTTTTTCTCCTTTGGGAGAAGCCATCCCAAATGGGAACTGGATCTCATCACATAATTTTCCCACATCAGTTGACTGTTCCCCTTTGGTCTGGTGAATTATGTGAACAGTTTCCAGTGCTAAGTTGTCATTATAGCCTTGGGCTAAATCCCATTCCATCAGGATGTCAGCCGCTGGTCTGGTTGGCTGATCCCTCTCCCGGGCAGTCTGTCTGGTTTTGGCAAGTGATGAAGTGACACGCAGTGCTTCTTGACTCCTTCAGGACTTGTAGGGGGTACTTCTGGTCCGAGTCTGGTGTTTCCGCTCACGGGTATTTTTAGTGTTTTAAGGGCTACTTCTATTCTTCTCCAGCTGCATTTGGTAAGTTTTTTTCTTTCCTACATTTACAAATCGTGTTTGCATTGTCCTACAGCCTGTAACATGAGCGCCTGGGTTCCCTCTCCTCCTCAACAGAGCTCTCTTTGCTGTTTGTCCTCTTGCGTCAGGCCCCTGCTTTCTCAGCTGCTGGGGGAGTTTCTGCTCTTTCCCAGCAGGAACGGGAAGCTAAGAATCCCCCTCAAGTGCCCCGTGTCAGCATGCCACGCATGGCCGCTCGGGGCTTTCATGGCTCCTCCTGTTCATTTCTTCCCCGATCTGTCCAAGTACAGGTGGCTGAGGGGGACTGAAGTCACCCTATCAAACATAAACAAGCCCTTGTCACCAGTGACTCATCAGTGTCCTCCTCTTCCTTTCGAGCATTTTTATGTTAAAGTATTTCCCCACCGCTCTGTCACCTGTTTCCCTGGATGCAGGCTCCATCTCTCACTAAGCCACGTCCCTGTGCATTTAGTGTGACCCCTTACTGATGCCTCCAGGACCCGCCCACTGCATGGTGGTCTTGCACCCAGCCGGCCAGCACCGTGGCCTGCCCAGGTCCTTGCTGTTCCTTTGACAGCTACACAGCTGATCTGCCCTGTGTCACATGCTAGTCCCAGTATGGTACATTTCTCTGTAGCTGTGAAATCGCTTAGGTTTTAGTAATGACTGTGTTTCACTAATAAGAACCTTTTAGAATTACTTTTATTTATTTAAATTGAGGTGAAAGGCATACAACATACAGTTAGCCATTTACACCTGTACAATTCAGAGGCATTTAGCACATTCACATTGCTGTGCAGCCCCCACCTGTGCCTAGTGATCTGAAACCTGTAATCATTACAGTAATCTGTGAGTGAAACAGTAAAAGGAGAGGCCTCTGCTGCCTCCCCCACCCCCTTCTATGGATGACTGGTTCTGAGCTGGGACAGCAGAGAGGCCTAGGAAAAAAGTGGGTCTCCATGGATGCAGGGAGCCTGGTCTAGGGACCCTGAATAGATCCTGAGAGAAAGGCCCAGGACACACACTTTCCCCCCACATGCCTTTGTCTGCTTGAACCTCTGAGCACAGACCCCAAACCATCTGGGATTTGACTGAGGCCAGGTGAGTGTGTGGGGCAGGAGGCAAGCCGAGGGGGCAGGACACTGCGAACCAGGTCCTTTCTCTTCTTTCCCCCTCTACATGGAACCCTAGCTCAGAGTCTTTCTGTTCTTTCTGTTTGTCAGCAGATATTCTTAGGCCATGATCTTGACTTAAGCTCCACAACCAAAATTTTTCTTTTCTCTACAATTTCTGTTATAACATTCTTCTGTTACAGCAACAAACACCTCACATCTGGTTTCAATGGGCAGAGGTGATAGGGCAGTAGATGAAGAAAAAGAATCTTAGAAACCGAAAGGAAAAATAGGTAATTGAGCAATAATAAATGAAGATTCTAGGACAACTAGACAAAACATCAGCAAAAATAAAGAAGATTGAACACTATCATTCAAATGAATCTACTTATTTATAGAACATTCCACCGACATTCTCTTCAGGTAGCTATGAAACATTTTCCAGGATAGACTGTATCTTAAGCCACAAAATAAGTCACCATAGACATTAAGAGACTGACATTATATACAATATGTTCTCTAACCCTGGTGGAAATAGATACCTACAACAGAAGGAAGTCTAGAAACATGCCCCAACGTTTGGGAGTTAAATAACACATTCCTAAATAGCAGGTGGGTCAAGTAAGAGTAAAAATGAACACACCGTATCAAAATTTGTGGATGTGTCTAACGCAGTGCTAGAGGAAAAATTATTTGCTTTTAACAACTGTATGAGAAAAAAGAAAGGCTGTAAAGAAAAAAAAAACCTAGGTTTCAACCTTAAGAAATTAGGAAACAGAAGACCAAATGAAACCCAAAGGAATCAGAAAAAACAATCAGAGAGGAACTGGGTGAAATAGAAAGCAAACAGAAAAATCAAGTTCTTTGGAAAGATCAATCAAATTGACACATCCTTAGTTATACTGACCAAGAAAGTAAGAAAGAGCACAAACTTTACCAAATGATGATTGAAAAAGAGCACATCACTAACGAGCCCACAGGGGTTAACAGGACTTACAAAGGAATGCAGAGATGGTCCCGACTTAATGGTGGTTTGACTTACGCTGTGCAAAAACGATACACATAATAAATTACATGAGATGGTCAACACTTCATTTATAAAATAGGCTTTGTGTTCGTTGATTTTGCTCAACTGCAGGCTAATGTAGGTGTTCCAAGCACAATTAAGTTAGGCTAGGCTAAGCTATGATGTTCAGTAGGTTAGGTGTGTCAAGTGCATTTTCAACTTCCTTGGATTTACCAGGATGACTACAATGTTAAGGAACATGTATAGTAGGAAAACTCTATACCAATAAACTAGATAACTTAGGAAATGGACAAATTCCAAAAAAAATACATCACTTGCCCTGACCAGTGTGGTTCAGTTGGTTGGGCGTTGTCCTGCAAAGCAAAAGTTCACCAGTTCGATTCCCAGTCAGGGCACATGCCTGGGTTGCAGGGCACACACCCAGTTGAGGCATGTGCAAGAGGCATCTGATCAGTGTTTCTCATATTAATGTCTTATCTCCCTCTCTTTCTCCCTCCCTTTCCCTCTCTGAAAATAAAATCTTTTTAAAAATTAAATTAAAAGCCCTGGCTGGTGTAACTCAGTGGATTGAGAGTAGGCCTGCGAACCAAAGGGTCGCCAGTTTGATTCCCAGTCAGGGCACATGCCTGGGTTGCAGGCCAGTTCCCAGCAGGGGGCATGCGAGAGGCAACCACACATTGATGTTTCTCTCCCTCTCCTTCTCTTTCACTCTCTCCCTCCCTTCCCTTCCCCTCTAAAAGTAAATAAAATATTTAAAAATAATAATTTAAATTTAAAAATCACTTAAATTGACTTAGAAGCAGAAAATCAGAATAAACCTACAACAAAAATTTGAATTAATAAAATGTCTTAGGTCTTTATGCAAAGGAAAGCCCAGGCTCAGATATCTTCACTAATGTGTTCTATCAGTAACACCAATCACTCAAACTCTTGCAGAAAGTAGAGGAGGGAACATTCCTCCAGAAGAGGAGGACCTCTTCTGACCCCCTCTTCCACTTTTAAGTACCCTTGTAATTACACTGTGTCCACGTGGAAAATCCATTGAGTGTTACTATTTTAAGGTCAGCTGATTACTGATCTTAATTCCCCTTTGCTATGTAACCTGACATATTCACAATTCGAGGGATAATGTCATGGATATCTTTGGTTGGGAACATCACTGCCTGTCACAGCATCTATGAAAACCAATAGCATCATAAAAATAGTGAATGAATGAATGCTTACCTGTAAAATCAGGAACAAGGCAAGAATGCCTGATCTGCTCCTGCTACGTCTACTCAGCACTACTGCATGTGCAGTAAGGAACACAGAAAAAAGGAAAAAGTAGCAGTCGTATTGGAAGAAGTAAAAATGTCCCTGGTTCTGGCCAAGTAGCTGAGTTGGTTAGAGCATCATCCCAATATGTCGAAGTTGTGGGTTCAATCCCTGGTTAGGGCACGTACAAAAAGCAACCAGTGAATACATGAATAAGTGGAACAACAAATCCATGTTTCTCTTTCTCTCCCACTTCCTCTCTCTAAACTCAATTTAAAAAAGAAAGTCCTGACCCTATATTTAGTTAATTCTAAGGAATCCAGATACACATACATACCTGGAACTAATTAAGTTTAGCAAGGTCCTAGAGACACAAGAGTGACAGAGAAAAATCCATTTTGTTTCTATAAACTAATAAGCCAAAAGTGAAATTAAGAAAACAGTTCCATTCATAATAGTATGATAAACTGAGGAATTTATCAAAAATAGTGTAAGATTTATACACTGAAAACTGAAAAACTGATAAGGGAAATTAAAGATCTAAGTAAATGGACAGATAGTCCATAACTTAAAAGACTATTTTTAAGATGTCAATTCTCACAGATATACAGATAACGTATTATAGAATTGTACACCTGAAACCTATATAATTTTATTAACCAATTCACCCCAATAAACCTAGCCCTATGTGGCTCAGTCGGTTGGGCATCGTTTCACAAAGTGAGAGGTCACCTGTTTGATTCCCGGTCAGAGCACACGATTGGGTTACAGGTCCCATCCCCATTCAGGGCACACAGGGTTCAGTGCCCCATCGAGGTGTGTAGGAGAGGCAACCAATCAATGTTTCTCTCCCTCTCTTTTTCTCTCCCTTTTCCCCTCCGCTTCCCGTTCTCTGAAAATAACATTTTTATTGAAAACTTTTTTAAAAAGAAGTTTAAAAAAAGCACCCCTATGTTCATTGCAGTATTATTTACAATCACCAAGATATGGAAGCAGCCCAAGTGTCCATGCGTACATGAGTGGATAAAACAACTATGGGATGTTTACACATGGAATACTATTTGGCCATAAAAAACAAGAAAATTTTTACCCTTTGCGACAGTACAGATGGACCGGGAGAACATTATGCTAAGTGACATAAGCCAATCAGAGAAAGACAAACACCATATGATTTCACTCATATGTGGAATCTAATGAACAAACAAGTAAAAAGCAAAACAGACTCATAGATGGAGAGCAGATGACAGCTACTGGCAGGGGGAGGTTAGAGGGTGGAGGGGATTGAGCAAAAGGGAAAAAGGGCTCATGGACACGGACAACAGTGTGGTGACTGCTGGGGGGAGGGTATGTAAGGGGACTAAATGGCAATGTAAGAAATATAATAAAGATTATACAATAAAAAAGTAGTTTTAAAAAGTGTTACTTCTCCCCAAATTGATATATAGATCCAATGCAATTCCTATCAAAATCCCAGCAGGATTTTGGGAGAAAGGAACGAGCTGATCCTAAAAGTTATATGGGAATACAAAGGACCTAGAAGAGCCAAAACAATTTTGAAAAAGAGCAAAGTAGGAGGACTTACACTGCCTAATTTCAAAACATACTATAGCCTTGGCCGGCATGGCTCAGCTGGAGTTTTGTAACTGAAAGGTTGAGGGTTCAGTTCCCAGTCAGGGCACATGCCTAGACTGCAGGTTTGGTCCCTGGCAGGGGCTCCGACCAGAGGCTGACGATCGATGTTTCTCACATTGATGTTTCTCTCCCTTCCTCTCTCTCTCTAAAAGCGATGGAAAAATGTCCTTGAGTGAGGATAAAAATTTTTTTTAACTTACTATAAGGCAACAGTAATAAAATATTTGTGCAAGGATAATAAGCATGTAGTTTAATGGAATTGAGAGTCTAGCAATAAATTCTTATATTTATGGCCAACTGATTTCAACACAGATACAAAGACATTTCAGTAGGGTAAATGATAGTCTTTTCAGCAAATAGTGTTGGAACAGTTGGGTATCTATACTTAAAGAAGTGAACCTAGAACCTAACCTCACACTATACATATAACTGGAAATTGATCATAGATAGACCTAAATGTAAAATCTAAAAGTAATCAGGCTTTTAGAGAAAAACAGGAAACATTTTTTTGTGATCCTGGGTTAGGTATTGTTCTTAAGACACAACACCAAAAGTGTGAGGCAATGAAGGACAAAAAAATTGGTAAATTGGACTTCATTGAAGTTAAAAACTTACACTTCAAAAGACAGCATTTTGCCCTGGCTGGTGTGGCTCAGTGGACTGAGTGCCGGCCTGAAAGCCAAAGGCTCGCTGGTTCGATTCCAGGTCAGGGCACCTGCCAGGGTTGCAAGCCAGGTCCCCAGTTGGGGGTATGTGAGGGGCAACCGGTCAATGTATCTCTAGCACATTGCTGTTTCTCTCCCTCTCTTCCCCTCTCTCTAAAAGTAAATAAATAAAATCTTTTTTTAAAAAAAGACAGCATAACAGCATTAAAAGAATGAGAAACCATAGATTGGGGAAAATATCACAAATGTTATATCTGATAATCCAAAATAAAATACATATGTATATATAAAGTCTTGTATCCATTATATATAAAGTCTCAGAACTCAATAAGAAGACAATTCAATTTAAAAATGGGCAAAAGAGCCCTGACCGAGTACTCAGCTGGAGCATCATCAGGGTTGAGGGTTCAGTCCCTGGTTGGCACACATATAGGAATCAACCAATAAATGCATGGATGGGGGAGCAGCAGGTTGATCTCTCTCTCTTTCCCTCTCTTCCCTCTCTCTTCCCTCTCTCTCTTTCTCTTTTCTCTTTCTCCCCCTCTCTTTCTCTTTCCTCTCTCTCTCTCGTTCCTCTCTCTCTTCCTTTCTTTTTTCTTTTTTTTCTTCCTTTCTCTTCCTTTCTTTCTTATTTTATTTTATTTATTTTTACAGAGAGGAAGGGAGGAAGAAAAAGAGGGAGAGAAACATCAATGTGTGCTTGCCTCTAGTGCACCTCCGTCACTGGCGACCTGGCTTGCAACCCAGGCATGTGCCCTGGTTGGGAATCAAACCGGTGATGTTTCGGTTTCATAGGCCAGTGTTCAATCTACTGAGCCACACCAGCCAGGGCTGATATTTTCCATCTTTTTGGGTTGGCCAAAAAGTCTGTTTAGTTTTTTTCCGTAAAATAAGAGATACATTTTTCATTTTCAGCAATAACTTTTTTGATTTGGATATTTTGAGTATGTCAGCTATCTCCTGCTATTGGTTTCTAGTGGGGAGAGGCCAGGGGTGCTGCTAAACATCTTCCAATGCATAAGACAGCCCCACAGCAAAGAATTATTTGGCTAAAATACCAACAGTACCAAGAAACTTCACAACCCACTTTTGAAGGTCAGTCACAGCACCTTCTCCATACACTGCACAAATCTCTTTTTGTGTTTCAGTTGTGTTTTTACCTTTCTTGAAATAACAAAGCATGATATGCTAAAAATGTTGCATATTTTCTTCCATCTTCAATATTAAAATGGCTACACAAAAATTCACCAATTCTGGTAAGTCTTTTTAAAATGCATGCTGACACAATGCAATCTAACAAACTTTTTGAGTGATGGAAAAAACTAAACCAACTTTTTGGCCAATGTGATATTTGAGAAATCAAGTTCAATTATGTAACATTTAAGGAATATTTTATGATACTACATTAAGAACTCTTGTCCTAACCATGATAAAGGGCACAAGGAGGCAAACTACAGAGCAGAAAAGACGGGCCTCACACTCCTGACAGATGGCTTACAAATCAGATTTGACAGATAACCAAATAGAAAACTGGCCAGAAACGCACTTCACAGGAAGGACGACACACCAGCCAGTGAGCCTCTGAGGAGCTGCTATCCAGCTGGTGATGGAGAAGACACAGAGCAATGAAACCCGCTGTCCCCGCCCCACCAGGAGAAGGGCAGACAGGAGTACGTGCTGTCAGGAGCCTCTGGTGCCCCAGGAGGGCGTGGCCCCCTAACTATCCTGGAAGGGTCCCCTTGCCTGCTAAGACACACCCCTTCAGCACCGACAGAAGTGTATCTGCCCCCAGGAGACACCAGCCCGAGGGCCTCACAGCAGCACTGTTGGAAATGCCCTGCTGTCCCTGGGCAGGTGGGTCAATGCGTCCTGTGACCTGAGTGAGAACACAGGGACAGCTGTTTAGCTTGATCTGGCTCATCTCGCAGACCCCACACTGGTGTGTGACAGGCAGCCAGACCCAGTGCTTCTGTGTGCCACCATTTACAGGAAGATCAGAAACAAACACAGCTCCTCAGGGAGACCCTCAGCTGGTCAACTAGAAGGAGTCTGGGCAGTGACCAGCCAGCCCACTGCAGGGGCGGTGGGGGGGCAGGGACCAGAGCTGGCCAGGCAGAGGTGACAGGTGTTCTCTCTAGAACGTTAAGCACTGAAGTTACTACAGAACTCAAAGATTTTAAAATGCCCCACCCAGATGCCAAAATCCTGTAAGCGTTTTCCAGACACACAAGCTCAACCAGGAGTCACAGGAATTTCCTGTCCCAACCCTCACAGGCTCAGCGATGGGACCACCAACCCTCCTTCCCCGGCCGACCTGCAAACACCCTGCTCTAGCCTCCTTCCCCAGCACAGAGGGCCATCCATGAGGGGAACTTTCCAGAAGGGGCCCCACTAGCCCCAGAACTCCTGCTGAATCCGCACTTTCTACTGTGTAAATGTGTATTTACTCTGTAAATTTCTGGGTGTGGACTTTCTCCCTGGCAGATCTATAATTTCTCAGAAGCTGAGAACCGACCTGGAAAAATATCAAAGCTCAATAAAGAGAGGGAGATAAAGCTGCCTCCCCATACCCTACCGCTGGCGAGGCAGGGGAGGGGCAGGTTGAGGATGCCAGCCCCTGGGCCCTGTAAGTAGCCAACCCAGGGGCCAGACAGAGCTTTCAGACCCCACGGGGGTCTGCTCGGAGAGCTCCCGCCTGCCTCACCCCTCCTCTCCCCACTGTCCATCCAGCTGGACAAAGACCTGCTCCATTTGATAGTCCCTTAAACGTCAGCGAAACTTGCTCTCCCTGGACCCAGCTGTGCTTTCTCTAGTCCCTTCCAAATGCAGGCCCACCAGCAGGGGCAGAGTGAGGGACTCTGGTGGGTAGGTGCAGCTGACAGCCAGAGGAAGGGTCCCCCATGGAGGAGGGAATGAATGGCTTGAGGGCCAGATTGTACCTGGTTTGAGCAGGAAAGACAGAGGCCGGGGGGGGGGGGGGTGAGCTGGCAGGTAAGCGGGGGAGGGGGGGGGCGTCCTGGGCCTCCAACAGCCTTCTTTGCCAGCCGTCACCTTCTACCTTCTGACCCCAGGCTGAGCTCAGGCCAGGCACTGGGCACACATTCCAGCGGCCTACATACAGAATGGGGTGGTCGTGTCCCCACAGCAGCCTTACAGGACAGCATGGGGGCTCCCAGCAGGCAGAGGCTGGTCCCAAGGACAGGCCACCCCCCATTCTCTTCCAGGGAAAGTGGTGCCTGCCTGTTGAAAGTAAACACAAGGCGGCTGGGCTCTGCCAGGCGTTTTTTTTTTGGGAGAGCAGGGGAGGGGCAGTGGCCAGACACCAGCTGACCCTGAGATCACAGAAAAAGCCAAGGCGACCCCACCCAGGCTGTTAGGAAATGGAAAGGGGGTGGTCAGCATGCCAGGGCAGATGGGCAGGTCCATTGGGAAATGTGGTGACTCCTGCTTAACCCTCAAACAGCCATCTGCTCAGTGCAGGGACCCCAGGAGCTGCCCGAGGAGGCCCATCCATGGGCAGGGTAGCTGAGCACAGGGGCCTCCTTTCCTGGATTCCCCAAACCTAGCCAAGCACCAACCCCTCACAGGCTGTTCCAAGGGACACCCCCACGCCCCTCCCCGCCTGCTGGCCCAACTCTGCAGGCCTGGGCTAGAAGGAAGTGGTGTCCACAGGACAGGGTTCTGCCTGCTCTCAGAGCTGCACCACGGCCCCCCTTAGACCCTGGGGGTGGATTCAGGGCGGATGCAGCTCCCAGCCTCGCTCCTGTGCCATCTACACCCAGAGCACTTGGCCGCCAGACAGGAGAGGGTTAATGGAGCCCAGGGTAGTGGGGATGGGTTGGCCTATGACAGGGTGCTGGCTGCCCTGGAGGTGGGGAAATCCAGAGGGCAGGAAGAGCCGGCCCCCAGCAGACCTGCTGCCTATTTTGCATGCGGGATGGCCCTGAGGAAAGGTGAGGCTCCCTGTGTC
This sequence comes from Trachops cirrhosus, assembly GCA_028533065.1. Lineage (NCBI taxonomy): Eukaryota > Metazoa > Chordata > Mammalia > Chiroptera > Phyllostomidae > Trachops > Trachops cirrhosus. Next base: position 87,859,090 of record CM052540.1, on the reverse strand, counting down.
CCCAAGCCCACTGGGGCTCTGCAGCCCCCAGGAATGGCTCAGCTCTGGGAAGGCCTGAACTTTTGGGAGCCCGTGGGGGGGAATGGGGCTGCAGGGGTGTTGGAGGGTGCAGCTGCACCTGGCCCCAGAGGGTCTCCTTTCCCACTCCCTGCCTAGGGGACCGGGACAGCGGAACAAGGGAAGCAGGGCGGGGGTCTTACACCCTCACCCAGGGCTCCTCTGCTGGGCTAGGGCCTGTCGCCCTCTCAGCCACTTGGAAGCCAAGCCACTGCCATCCTGTCCCATCTTGGGGCCTAGTCCCATCCAGCTACATACAGGGCACTCTCCAGTGCTGCTTCTGTCCCACCCCGAGCTCTCCATGGACAGGGATGGGCCAATGTGGGGGACAGCCCTGTGCCCAAGAGTGGTTCTGGGGCATTGTTGCTGAGGAGCTTGGTGCCCTTTGTCCACAGACGAAACCTGACCCTGGTGAGTCGACAGTCTTGGGTCCCTGTCTGCCACCAAGGCCTGCACCCTGTTCCTCTCCCTACAACGGTGCTGGGCCAAGTACTGGGGTACAGGCTGAACGTGTCTGTCCAGCCCCCAAAGGAAACAAGTGCATACCCACCCAGGCCGGCTCCAGAATATTCTCTTGTTCATGCCTTCCTCCGGGCCCAGATGGCAGCCTGACCTGGCTTGAGTGCCCCACTTTCGGACACAAATGGACACACAGCCTAATTGCCAGGTGGCCAGTCCTCAGTTTATTCTGGGACAATTGTCACTGCCCTGTTAACCCTGCAATGGTTTTGAGCGGAGAACATCCCAATTGACCTGCCCACCTTCTGCTTCTGATTTAAGTGGGGTGACCGCATACCTCGCTCACACTTCTCTCTCGTCCGATCAGCAGTGCCCCCTTTACAGTGCCTTGCTGGGGGTCTGGGTGTTAGGTTAAATGGTGGCCCACACGTACAGGCTGAGGCCCATAAGTTTCTTCTATGCCTCACTCACCCTGGGGTTCGCATCCTGAGCCCCTCAGTGCCGCTTCTCCCCAAGCTCCTCTCCCTGCAGGAGGCCTGGCCCTGCTGGTGTTGCTGGTCTCCTGGGCAGCACTAGGCCCCTGTGGCCTGGAGGGAGTGGAGCACGGAGTGCCAGGGGACACCGAGGGCCTGCAGTGCCCGGCCGTCTGCACCTGCGGCCACGATGACTACACGGAGGAGCTCAACGTCTTCTGCAGCTCCCGGAATCTTACACAGCTGCCTGACGGCATCCCAGATGGCACCAGGGCCTTGTGGCTGGATGGCAATAACTTCTCCTCCATCGTCGAGGCAGCCTTCCAGAACTTCTCTGGCCTGGGCTTCCTCAATCTGCAGGGCAGTGGGCTGGCCAGCCTGGAGTCAAAGGCGCTGCTGGGCCTACAGAACCTGTACCACTTGCACCTGGAGCGGAACCAGTTGCGCAGCCTCGCAGCTGGCACCTTCCTGCACACCCCAGGTCTCGCCTCGCTCGGCCTCAACAACAACCTCCTCAGCAGGGTGGATGAGGGCCTCTTCCAAGGCCTAGCCAATCTCTGGGACCTCAATCTTGGCTGGAACAGCCTGGCCGTGCTCCCCGACACCGTGTTCCAGGGCCTGGCCAACCTGCGTGAGCTGGTACTTGCAGGCAACAAGCTGACTTACCTGCAACCCCCTCTCTTCTGCGGCCTCAGTGAGCTCCGGGAGCTGGACTTGAGTAGGAACGCTTTGCGAAGCATCAAGGCCAACATCTTTGTCAAGCTGCCCAAGCTCCAGAAGCTCTACCTGGACCACAACCTCATTGCTGCCATGGCCCCGGGCGCTTTCCTGGGCCTGAAAGCACTGCGCTGGCTGGACCTGTCACATAACCGCATGGGTGGCCTCCTGGAGGACACCTTCCCAGGCCTGCTGGGCCTGCATGTCCTGCGCCTGTCACACAACGCCATCGCCAGCCTGCGGCCTCGGACCTTCAAGGACCTGCACTTCCTGGAGGAGCTGCGGCTGGGCCACAACCGCCTCCGGCAGCTGCCAGACAAGGCCTTCGAGGGCTTGGGCCAGCTGGAGGTGCTCACACTCAACGACAACCAGATCCAGGAGGTCAAGGCAGGTGCCTTCCTCGGCCTCTTGAACGTGGCTGTCATGAACCTCTCCGGCAACTGTCTGCGGAACCTTCCAATGAGAGTGTTCCAGGACCTGGCCAAGCTGCACAGCCTGCACCTGGAGGGCAGCTGCCTGGGCCGCATTCGCCAGCACACCTTCACTGGCCTCTCGGGGCTGCGCCGGCTCTTCCTCAAGGACAATGGCATCACGGCCATCGAGGAGCAGAGCCTGTGGGGGCTCCCCGAGCTCCTGGAACTGGACCTCACTTCCAACCAGCTCACGCAGCTGCCCAGTCAGCTCTTCCAGGGCCTTGGCAAGCTGGAGTACCTGCTCCTGTCCCACAACCAGCTGTCGGCACTGTCTGCAGAAGTACTGAGGCCCCTGCAGCGCACCTTCTGGCTGGACATCTCGTACAACCAGCTGGAGGCCCTGCCAGAGAGCAGCCTTTCACCACTAGGGCGGCTGCGCTACCTCAGCCTCAGAAACAACTCCTTGCAGACCTTCGTGCCACAGGCCCCTGGCCTGGAGCGCCTGTGGCTGGAGGGCAACCCCTGGCATTGTGGCTGCGCCCTCCGGGCCCTGAGGGCCTTTGCCCTGCAGCATCCCATCATTGTGCCCCGCTTTGTCCAAGCTGTCCTAGAGGGGGACGACTGCCAGTCACCTGTGTACACCTACAACAACATCACCTGTGCCAGCCCACCCAGCCTCTCTGGACTTGACCTACGTGACGTTGGCGAGGACCACTTTGCTTACTGCTGACCGCTGACCCAAGTCTTGTCCAGGCCAGACGCCGCCGTGAAGCCAGAATGAGCCCTAGCCGTCCCCGGAGCTTGGTGGGTGCTCCACCCCTCAACTCCGAGGGGCCAGGCCCCCACACTGCTCACTTGATGGGGGTTTCTTCCTCAGGGAACACACAGGCCAGGGGTTTCGCTGGCATGGGCTTGGGACCTGTGAGTGCTGACCTGGTCCCTGAGGGGCCAGATCAGGAGGGTTGAGGGCTCAACCCTCCCAAGCTGTCATCCATTAAAAGCAATGTTACAAACCCTGCCTGTGACCACAGGGGTGAAAGTGGGGGCGGGGAGTGAAGTGTCAGCCTGCACACCTGTGGAACCCCCTCCTGCCGCCAGCTCAGCCCGCACCCCCTTCTCCCCTCCCTGAGCTTGGACTCCCTTCACACCCTCCTACGCCGGGCCCCCCAGGATGCCTGCCTCCACCTGAGGAGTGGAGGGCACTCACTCGGGTTCTCTTCAGGCAGTGTTCTGGGGGCAGCCTAGTGCCAGGAAGCCAGAGCACGGCAGAGGCAGCCTCTGCTCCAAGAGCCCCAGCAGTTAATGTCAGCCAGGGCCAGAGTGGGTGCCAGTCCTCTGTCTAGACCCCCTGCTCCTGGCCAAAGCCCTTAATGGCACTTCCTTCTCCCCCCACTTTCTTCCCCTGGCAGTCCCCTCCCTCAGTGCCCCAACACCCCCAGGAAGTGGTACCTGAGGTGCCTCCCCAGACCCTCCTGCTACCCCCACCCCAGAGCTACCACATCTCTGCCGACAGCTCGTCTTCCTTTGGAAAGAGTGGCATTCCTGCCACGGCCTCTGCTTTCCAGAACGGTCTCCTCTCTTGCCCTCCTGGGAGAGGTGCAGAAGAGCCCTGGGACTGACTGCGTGTCACACTCACCTCTTCTGCTCTTAGCTCTTCCCCAGGTCCCTGCAGTGTGGAGGGCGGGCAGCAGTCAGCACTACCGGCTGGCCAAGGCCTCCGTGAGCCCACTTCTCTGACATCACAGGTTCCTCTGCAAACTCCATTCAAACACACCCTCACCCTAGTCTGCAGGGGCCTGCTGACAACTGAGCTACTGGCCCAGCCCTGGGACTCAGGGTGTAGCCTATCTGCTCTAGGGCACAGCCATACACTAAGGCAGAGGCAGGACCAAAGTGGAAATGTCAGACCTGTAACCGTGGCAGCAGGACACATTTAATTGTGGGCACCTCTGAAGCTAACACCTTACAGGGTGCTGTTCCCTTCTGCAACCACCATCACGGTCACTCACAGCCCCGCTGGCGGGACAGCATCTGAAGGTGACAAAGTCCCTGCCGGCCTCTAGACCCACAAGCTTTGTGGACAGCGTGGAGACTGGGGTATCAGGTGTGGCCTGCCTGGGGCATGTGAGTACCACAGCGTGAAGAGAGAGTGTGCAGGCACCAGAGCTTAGGCAGTGGCACTAGGACCTCACGCTGGCCCCTGGGGCCCACCATAGACCAATTCAGCAGAACCACTGTCAGCAGCTCTGGTGCCCAGATGCTGCTAAGTGCTGAAGTCTCCAAAGGGCCCAGGCAGGGAGAGGTGCGCAGAGCCAGCCTCTCGGGCCAGCCCGGCAGGCTCCAGGAACCACACCCAGAACCCAGGCTGGACTTTGTGAGCTTGAACCCCACAGTGGCACCAGAAGGAGATGTCTCAGTCAGGAGAGCTGAGCAGGTGTCTCCTTCAAAATCTTCTGGGCTATGGCGGAGAGGGCGTGAAAGGCAGGGCTCTGGGGGAACTCCTGGATGAAGTCTCGGCCCTCTTCTAGGCATCTCGTGAGCTCGGGGTCCAAAGGCACAGAGCCTGTGAAGACAGAGGGAAGGGGGCGAGGGAAGGGGGCCAGGGAAGGGGTGAGGTGGTGACAGAGAGGCCTGGGAGGCCATGTCCATACACCTCCCAAGGCCCGAGAGCTGCTGTCAGCGCTGCTTTAACCCAGAGCAGACACCTGTCGGCCTCGCTCTGGCTGAGGTGCCTGGAAAGGCTCTTGGGCTCAATTTCCACCTGGACAGCCACCAGCCCACCCAGCAGGCCCAGTTCTGCCACCCCGGACTCTGCCTGCTTGCAGAGAGTGCAAGACGGGCACTGGGAACACGTGGCCACGTACGTGCGCAGAGGCGCTCCCAGAGCCAGAGCCGGAGCCATGCTCCTGCTCTGAATGGGGTCTCGGCAGGCATCAGCTGCTGCCGCTCAGAGTCTGGGGGCGCTGCCTTCCCCTCAGGCCGTTTCTTTCCAGTCAGTTGGCAGTGACTGGCATTAGAGACGAACTGATACCCACAACCCGAGGAAGACAAGTGGACACGGCTGCTATTATCTTTCCCCTTCTTGGGAAGGAGGCGCAGGCAGGTGGGACCACCTAAAGCAGAGGCCGAGGGGCAGCCCTGACCCTCTCACCTAGGAAAGGGACTCCAGCGTGTTTGGCCAGCTCCTCGCCGCCTCCCCTGGAGAAGACGTTGGTGCACTCCTAAGACAGAGGCGCAAGGTCCACCTGAGGATTCTTCACACTTGAGGAGTGGGGTCCAGGCCCAGGGACTGGGTTGGGGAGGTGTGGTGCGGTATCCTCTTCTCCGCCCTGCCTCATCCCCCACGCCCCGCAGGTAACTGCCCCACAGCTTTCCCTGACTCACTGTGCAGTGTGGGCAGACGAAGCCGCTCATGTTCTCCACAATGCCAATCACCTGCAACCCTGTCTTCCTACAGAATGTCAGTTCCCGCCGCACGTCCCCCACAGACACCGCCTAGCAACCAGGGAAGAGCAGGGACAGGCCAATGGGAATCCTGAACAGTCCCCCAGATGGGTGCAAAGTGCAGGGAGAGGTGCCGCCTGGGTGAGGCGGCACACAGAAAATGGAAGGATGCTCTGCAGTACCTGGGGCGTAGTGACCACAATGGCCCCCAGAGGGCTATAGGGGCGAAGGGCGTCCAAGGCAGCCATGTGCTCATCGGAGGTCCCTGGAGGCGTGTCCACAACCAGGTAGTCCAACTGCCCCCAGGCCACGTCAGATACAAACTGCTTTATCAGAGCTGCAAAGTCCCAAGCAGGACAGGGGTCTCAAAAGGGTCTCTCTGCGCCCACTGACTCTACCCGGCCTCCCGTGCAGAGCCGCCTCTACTGATACAGCGAGCTCGAGGGCTCCAGGCTGCTCCTCACCCAGAGCAGCGAGGCGCTCCCATTCCTGCCCCCAACAACCACCCCCTTCTTCCCAGCAGGGGCCATTCCACCCCACAGGACTTCTGCTCAGGCCTCAGTAAAGGCCAGCTGGAGCTGTGACCCTCTTGGGACGCCTGTGTAGACCCCTCAGCTTTTGCAGCCAGAGAGGAGATGATGTGAGTGGAACAGCCCCTGCCTTGTGCCTCAGTGCCAGTTGGAGGGGGCTTAACGCTCCCTGCTGGTGCCAAGGCACAGGAGTGCAACCTTGGTATCTTCCGGGACCCAACACACACAGGTTGGGCTAGAGTCTGAGCAGACCCACCCTTCCTGCCCAGGGGGAGGGGACTCTATTGAGAATGGCCACATAGCTATCTTGCCCTCCTGGCCCATACCCGCCACATGGACACAAATACCACACCTGGGCCTGACTGGTCAAGTGAGCAGCGGGAGGCCCGTGTGGCAGGGAGGGCCAGCAGCCCCAGGCTCTTGCTCGGCTTTTTAACTGAGCATCAAGGGATCAGCTGAGGGAGGCCAGAAGGCTGACAGCGCGGTCCCCTGCCTGGACGTTACCATTCTTCTTGGGGCCTCTCCACACCACAGCCTCATCTGGCTTCTCCAGCAGGAAGCCCACGGACATGAGGGAGACACTCTGCTCCTGGTCCACAAAGACGGGCACCCAGCCACTGTCACACTGGTGCACGGCCCTGCCCTGCGCCCGGAGCATTCGGGGGATGCTGGGGCCACACAGGTCCACGTCGAGGATCCCCACCTGCAAGGAGCCAGGATGTCCGCATGGTGTGTAGGGGTCTCCCAAGGCAGGAAGAAACCAGTTGGCTTCCCTGTATGTCCGCCCACAAGGGGAAGGGGCAGGACTGGTTCAGGAGGGGACAGGTACTATGGTTATGGGTGGGCGGTGCTCACCTTTTTGCCCATGTGACGCAGGGCCAGGGCCAGTTCCGTGGAGATGGTGCTTTTCCCGACCCCCCCCTTTCCAGAGAGGATTAGGATGATGTGCCGGATGCCAGCCAGGTTTCCAGACTCTGCTCAGGAGGGTAAGAGAGGAGACTCTTCACACAGATGCTCTTCACCGCTCGCTCACCGAGTAACCTCATACCTTCTCCTGTGTCCTGAGTCCTCAGACCAGCGCAGTCCTGAGACCTGCCCCTTCGCTGGAAGGTCTCTCTGCAGGCCCAGACCCGCCCCACTGGCTCCTCCAATGCTGCTGCTCCCCTTCTTGTCTGAAATGCCCCAAACTGCTCCTCTTTCTAGTGCTCGCACTGCAGTGAGGCAAAGACTGCTGGCTCCCAGCTAATCCAATGGAAACAGCCGGAGACTAATGCGCCCCACCCACTCATCTGGGGTCAGAGGCGCTCAAGGCGGCCTTGGACTCGTTCTCAGGAGGGACCCTTACAGCTCTGGGGATCAATCATGTGTGCATGTGAATGCCGTTGTCACCTGGCTGCCAGGTGAAACCCTAGGTACACAAGGGCGGCCACAGGGTGTCCCTGCCTCCTTTGGTGACTCCCACAGGTCCTGGGCCTCACAACTCTGTAGACCCCTGCTGGCATCCAACCACTCTGACCCAGCTCTCTTCCTACCAATGAGCCCCTAATTTCACCTAATAAATAATTCACCAACTCAATCCCTGGAAGCGGGCAGGCGTTACCATCTGCATTCATACAACCCTTAGCCCTCTGCAATACCCCCTTGTCCTGGTCTCAGCGGCCTCAGGACCTCAACATGCCCCTAACCAGCTGTTTTCCCCATCACCCTCCCCACACGCGGACAGGGCTTAACCATCAACCCAGAAACACAGTCTTCCTCCTGACCCACCACCTCTCAAGGGTCTGTTCAAAGGCCCGCACCTCCAAAGCCTCCCTAGCAAGAACTCAGAGGGTGCCTATCCTGGCTTTTGGTGGCAGTTCCTTGTCACCGATGCCCTTCCTAGATATGCTTCCAGCACCTGGGGCTGGGACATCTTGTAAGGTGAAAATAAGGACACAACCCCGACCAGGATCGCTGCCTGCAAACAGGAAGCCCCACACCATGGCTTGAGGTCACCCCAGTGGCAATTTAAAAGCTTAATTGCTTTAACATCAAAAGGTATCTGGGAATCAACTTGGCTTTTGTTCAGGTGGAGGGCAGGGCTCAGGTGGAAACAGAAGCCAGATGTGGGTCCTAGTCCAGTCAGTTTGGCAGCCTCTAATCACGAGGACACACTTTCCTCCTGGTGGGAGTGGGATATTTCAGCTGAGAATCAAACAGGACGCTCCTGCTCTCATCTGGTAACAGGGAGGACTTCTCAGACAACAATCCTTGAGGGATAACCACAGAACCTTTAACTCTTAAGTAAACTACCAATTCCTACTGCAGTTGAGAGGTTGTCTGGAGGCGGTTTCTCCCCTCCGAAGAAGTGAGGAGCCCCTTGATGGAAACGTGTCCTGCTCAGACTCAACAGTAAGTCCAACCAATTTAAAGTCCAACCAATCACGATTATTTGATACACTGGACAAGTTTGTAACTCTTTATATGTAAAGAATCTTTCTAAAAAGATACAAGTAACTGACCCTGGAGAATCCTTCTGGGCACAGAAAGGTCAAGCTTTTTTTCTGTATACCTGGTTAAGCCTTTTTATCTTTATGTGCATCTTCCCCTCGTTAAAATAGCAGCTAGCTCTTTTTAATAAAACTAATCAATCTAGAAGATATTCTTTCCTTTTAGCAAGTCTGCCCTTATTCTAACAACCTGTTTCAGATTTTTTTTCTCCAGTGTTGTTTGTAATTCATCTGACGGATGAATCCACCATATAAGAGCTGAGTAAACCTTAACACCAGACTAGAGGTATTTCAAAAGATAATGTGGCAAATCCCTAACTATAAAAGTCTATTTTAGTTAATCTATGCAAATCTGATTATACCCACTTGTATTCCGTCCAACGCAACTTTCACTTTTTCAAGTATTAAGGTTTAGAAAACTGTAATAAAACTTCCAAAAATAACTTAAAAGTATGTGATGTTCTGCTGTCTTTTTAGAACCTCGTATTTAAACGACTTCTTCCTGTTTTCTTGCGGCATCACCAAATAAAAAAACCATGGCATAAATCGAAGTATTGTGTTTTTAACGACAAACAGCGTACGTGCTCTTCCTGAGTTCCTCTGTATCCACGTTCCCGAGCAGCGTTGCGGTTACACGAAAACTTGTAACTTGATGACGATACACGCATAAGTACATGTGCGTCTCCTTTTCACTGCAAATAAGACAATTCGCTACACACCCAGAGTCCCAACCAACAGATGCGGGCCGACTTCTTCCCACCATCTCCAGTGACCGCACACTCACCCGCGGTCGCCTCCATCCCTGTTGCCGGTTGCAAGCCCGTCGTCGGCTTCCTCTTTCTCTCTCTCTCTCTCTCTACCCGCCCGCAGCCAGAGTAAAGACCCATCGGGCCAATGGGCACCTCGAGCCTGTCCACTTTATTGCTAGGTCCTAGCCAATCAAATTTCACAAAGGATGTACGCAGTTCCGGCGCTGACGCCGTACCGGAGGTGAACCCACTGCCTTGTCAACCTTCCAGTGCGGGGCAGCATCCCCACCTCACCCATAGTCCCATGGGTGGGCGGGTGTTGTCCCCGACAGCTTGAGATATGACCAATGAGGATACGGAGTCAAGATTGACAGGTTCAGCAGCCTCCTGGCATGAGGCGCGGGCCGCGCGGCTGGCCGGAGCCCAGGGCCCCGGAGCGCCCGCCTGCGGCTGTTTGGCCAATGCGATGCAGGGGGCGGGGATTGTTTACGTCTCGCTCCGGAGCGGAAAGTGGGTCACGGCCGGCGACGACTGCGGAGCAGTGCAGGTGAGACCGGGTAGCGTCTGCGCCTCCCCGCCCGCCCGCCGGGGAGGACCGGGGCCCTGCGGGACCCCCGGCGGCGGAGCCCAGCCGCGCATTTGTTCTCGCGGCCGGCGCTGGGGCGGGGCGGGCGGAGCGGTCTGGCCCACACGGTAGGCCCGCCGCGCAGCGCGGGGAGGAGCCGCAACGCCGCCCGAAGCTGGAATTAGTAGGAGTCCTCCTGCTTCCAGGCCGGAGACAGTCTCGTACGCTGGTCACTCCGCGTGTATCGCGTGGCGCCTACTGGGCGCTGCAGACGCAGCAGATGGTGACTAGGCTGGCCGACTGGAGCCGGCTGATGGACGGGCTCCGACACGCAGGTGAAGGAGCCGTGCAGCGCCGTTGCTGGAGGGAGGGGAATCTGGTTCTGCAGATTGCGCTCCCGACCCTGGAAAGCAGTGCCTACGCTCATTCACCAACAGTTCTGGCCTGTGCCTGGCGGGGTCCTCACGGGGGGACAGCCCTTGTCCTACTGGGGGGTTCAGTTCAGGGAAGAGCGAGGCAGTAGATAATCACGGAAGTCGTAGTGTTACTGAGTCGGATGCGGAAGCTGAGAGCCAAAGAGGGCCGGGGAAGGCATCCTCGGCAAAGGGGAGGGAAGAGATAGCAATTAGGATAAGGCCACTGCAGATTGGAGAAGCCCAGGAGAACTTGATAGGCTTTGGGGGATTTTGCCTTTTATTCTAAGAACAGTGATAAGCCCTGAGAAGTTTGAAGATTTGTTAAGATTTACTTAAATGTTCAAGACTTGCTTCAAAAACAGCTTGACTATAGGGAATGACGTGGGTGGGGTGGGACTGACCCTGTGGAGGTGGTGTGGGGTGTGCGGGGGCCCTCAGGCCATGGTGGGAAGGAGGAAGGCAGGTAGGTGGGGCGGGAGGGAGGTGACAGCTATGAGTCTGGCATGAGGAACTTGGAGGTTGGAGATGCCATTTGTCAAATTGTACAGTGGGGGAGGAGCCAGGTGAGATTTGAGATGCCTGAGGGCCGTACAGGCTGCCCACCTGGACTCCTGAGGCTGAGCTCGGAGCTGGGCTGAGATATGTATTCGAGAGTCATGGGTGTCCGGGTGGCTTTTCACACTCTGTACCTAGGTCTCATCAAGGTGCTTGGACACTGGAGTGAGGTAGGAACTTGTGCGGAGAGTTCTGGAGCCCCAGCTTGGTACCTACTTGGTTCAAGAAATTCTCCTCTTTTGTGGGGGTTGGTCTGGCATAGCTGGCCAAGGGACAAATGCCGGGGTTGTTGGGAGACCTTCCAATGTGCTGGGTATTTCCTTTGCTCAAAACCTGTCTTTCCCCCCTCTAGATCCTGTCCACCATGGCCAGGCGCCCCCGGAGCAGCAGAGCATGGCACTTTGTCCTTAGTGCAGCCCACCGAGACGCAGATGCCCGGGCCATGGCTCTGGCAGGGACCGCTAACCGGAGCTATGACTCCGACGGGCAGGTGAGTGGGTACTGCTGGAGTACAGTGAGGAGACCCCTGAAGCAGGCTTTTCCCTGGTGCAGTAGGACCCTACTGCTCACCCTGGGTTTGCCCTGGTTAAGGACCCACATGGCCCTGAGGTGACAGGAGCTCCAGACAGATACCACATTCCTCTTTATACTGTTTGCACTAAAGAGGGTGGCAGTTGGTTTTTTGGTCAGTTCATTCAGCAGAACATCTCCATTCCATTTCTCAGCCCGTTTCCAAAGATCGCCATTGTTAATTCCACGTTAGCCTCCTGGAGTTCCACTGTCTGTACAAATATGTGGCCTATATTTGTGTATAAGCATGTAAAGAAGACATTCAGTCTTGAAAACTACAATTCCTATGCCTTCCCCCACTCAGTCACCCCCAAGTTCAGGTTGGAACAGCAGCTCAGCTGCTTGTCTCAGTGCAGACTGCCTGATGTCCCCAAGGCTGTGCAGCCAGCAGCCGACTGTACCCACCCTGCGAATGGCCGGGCTGCGTTGCTTTTGCGCCCATTGCCAGGTGACTGGGAAGTGGATTCTCAATCACCTTCCAGAATCTTGAATCGGAGCAGGGGGTTGGCTCTGCCTTGAGTCACCTGCACTGTTTCCTGCAAGGCTGATCTTTGGGTGACTTGTCTGTGCTTTGTCATCCCCGCTCTGCATGTTACCCTGGCTCAGCCAGGCATTTGGGGGTGGGGTGCTGGGTACCTCTCCTCCCTAGAGTGAGGGCTGAGCCCTGTGGAACTGCTAGGCCTTGAAGGAGAATTGGAGGCAGCTATTCTGGGTTGATAGCATCTTGGGGCCTCCCCAGAATCCCTGTCCAGGCCAGCTAGAGACCCTGGCCTGCATTCCTGCCCTGCCTCCAGCTCCTGTCTTGACCATGTGGCCCAAAGCTGTCTGTGTTCCTGTGTCTGTCCCTTCCTCGCTGGCTCATCACTCTGGGATGCAGACAGTGTTGTGGGGCTGGGGTGCTGTGTTTGACACATGCCCGCGTGCAGCCTGCCCCGTCACCTAATTGGTCTGGAGTACTTGGGTATGTGGGCTGACAGGTGGGTGTGTCGCCTTGGCATTTTTGAAGGCTGAACACAGCCGTCTCCCTTCCCTTGTGCCCTCATGGCTTGCCCTGGGACTGGGTCTGTCGTCCACCCAGGCTGACCTCCAGGCCTGCAGTACTCAAGTCTGCACCCAGGCTCCTGACTCTGGGATGGGGTTTGTGTCTGACTGATGGTGTGCTGCCTTGGCTTTGGGGGAGTCAACCATCCCGTGCTAGTGGGCTGACTTGGGCTTGATTCCAGTCTCCTTTCTGGGCTCTGTCTCTGACTTGGGTTCAACCCCCTTAGTTCAGTCTCTGGTTGATTCACAGGCTTCTGTGTGGGCCCTGGGTATAACAGGAAAGTAAGAAGGACAAGGCTCTTACCCCGCAGAGCTTCAATTTTGGTGGGAGGAAACAGATCAACAGGATGAAGGAGAGTGTCGGAGGAGAGATGAGAAGGGAGAGGACCCAGGAGGGAGGGCTAGAAGAGCATCTATGAAGTGGTATCTGAAAGCTGCCATCCCGGGGCAGAGACTTCCCCTGTGACGGGTGGGGAAACGGGAGGATCGGGGCAGGGGAATGGGCCTAGTGAGCTTTGATGGAGAGTGTGTCATATTCTCAGAGTGATGTGATCTGCTGTAGGTCTGAGTGAGGTCACCTGGGCTGATATGTAGAGGGTATTTCAAGGAGGCAAGAGGAACGACCAGAGACTTAGTGTGGAGGCAGGAGCCAGACCAGGACCCCCAGGCCAACCCAAGAGGGCTGGCAGCGCAGGCAGGCAGAAGCTGTCTGTACCCTCTGGGCCCTGGGCAGTGAGACCAGGGTCGGCCTGGGGCCCAGAGCCAAGGTGGGTGTCAGAGGGGCCTGTGTGGCTTCAGAGCATCTCTCACTGGCTTCCAGGAGAGGGTGGGTCAGCAGTTGCCAGAACCTGAGGAGCTCGGCTTGGGATCAAGCCCAGGACGGAGCCCCCCAGATGAAGAGAGCCAGGCCCCTAGTGAATGTTTTCCTGTGACAGAGGCTTGAAGGAACAGATGAAACCCCTGGGCTCATTAGGGCCCTGGGGTAGGGGCTGAGGGCCACCCCCTTGCAGGGTGACGAAAGAGCTGCGGCCCTGGGATGTGCGCAGGTACTGCCACCGTGCGGAGTCCTGGTGGGGCCTGGCTTCCACCCGTGGGGAGACCTGGGCTGCCTTCACTAGGTCACCAGTGGCTTTGCCAAGAGGCTCCCCTGCTTCAGGCCACCCTTGGTGGGTCCATAGCTGTTCCATGCTTTCGAAGCTGCTTGGAGACGGATGGCCAAGCAGGAAGCCCTGCTGTGGGCTCACCTGTGCCTGGGCCTCCAGGCCCCCTTATTGTTCAAGAATGGGGTTGAGCCCTTAGGCCTATTCTCAGGAAGCTAGTGGCTTGGTGTGGGCCTTTGGGAAGGAGGTCCTCCCAGTTCCTGAGCTAGGAGGTGGCCAGGCTCACTCTGGGGACACTGTAGAAGCGTGGGCCAGCTGTGCACTGGGGCCTGGGAAAGCCCTTTGAGGCCAGACTCCCAGATCCTTTCCTTGGGGCCCCAGAGCAGTTTGTCCTTTGGCCTGTGCTCAGTGTGGCAGGCGGGTGCAGAAGGCACAGCGGGGGAACAACCTGCCTTCCTTTCTCAGCACAGTGACTCTGACTCTGACCCTGAGTACTTGTCCCTGCCGCCATCCATCCCCAGTGCTGTGCCTGTGACAGGCGAGTCCTTCTGCAACTGTGATAACCAGAGTGAGGCCTCCTTCTGCAGCAGCCTATACACGGCGGCCCACCGGGGCAGGGACTGCCGCTGCGGGGAGGAAGATGAGTGTAAGCGCCTGGCGTGGGGTCGCCTGGGCTGGCTGGGGCAGGCTTCTGGGGCAGGGTAAGGAGGACCCGGCAGGGGCTCTGGAGACTACCCCCGAGTGGCCTTTCCTCTCCCAGATTTTGATTGGGTCTGGGACGACCTGAATAAGTCCTCGGCCACCCTGCTGAGCTGTGACAACCGGAAGGTCAACTTCCATGTGGAGTACAGCTGTGGCACAGCAGCCATTCGAGGCACCAAGGAGCTGGGGGAGGGGCAGCACTTCTGGGAGATCAAGATGACTTCCCCCGTCTATGGCACTGATATGGTAAGTTGGTGGCAGGGCGGGGGGTGTTGCCAGGTGCCCCAGTCCTGGGTCCTCTCTGCCCAGCCTGTGGTCCCCAGATGGTGGGCATCGGGACATCGGACGTGGACCTGGACAAGTACCACCACACATTCTGCAGCCTGCTTGGCAGGGACGAGGAGAGCTGGGGCCTCTCCTACACAGGTGTGTGGGGTCCCTTTGGCTGGGCAGGCTGAGAGGAGCCCCCGTGCCTCAGAGCTGACCCCCCCTGCTATCCCCCAGGGCTCCTTCACCACAGGGGCGATAAGACGAGCTTCTCCTCACGGTTCGGCCAGGGCTCCATCATCGGCGTGCACCTGGATACCTGGCATGGGACACTGACCTTCTTTAAGAACAGGAAGTGCATCGGTAAGGGCAGTCAGGGTCCCAGGGGAGATGCGCACTTGTGGGGGGTCGCTCTTACTGAGGTGCTGCAGGGAGCAGAGACCGGGGCCCAGGCTGAGCGGCCCCAGGGCTCCCGAAAAGGTGTCCTCAAAGAAAGAAGTCTAAGGTCCCAAGGTCTCCAGAAGGTGGGCCAGCACAAGTGCCACCTGTTACCCCAGGAGGATGTCCAAGGAGTGGCCAAGTCCCCTCCTGGCCCAGGTTTCAGGCTGTGCCCCCTCCTCTAGGAGTGGCAGCCACTAAGCTGCAGAACAGGAAGTTCTACCCAATGGTGTGCTCCACGGCGGCCAAGAGCAGCATGAAGGTCATCCGCTCCTGTGCCAGCGCCACCTCCCTGCAGTACCTGTGCTGCCACCGTCTGCGCCAGCTGCGGCCCAACTCTGGGGACACACTTGAAGGCCTGCCCCTGCCACCTGGCCTCAAGCAGGTGCTACACCACAAGCTGGGCTGGGTCCTGAGCATGAGCTGTGGCCACCACAAGTCCCCTGTGCCCTCACCAAAGGCCACAGCCAGTCCCAACAGCCCAGAGACCCGGCGCTACCAGAGGAAGCGCTGCCGAAGGACCTAACTTATTTTCCAATGAAAACTGCCTTCTGAGGCTGAGATGGCATTTTCTTCATCCTTTCCCTCGGGCTGTGCTCCAGGGTAACAGGAGAGGGAGGAGTTGAGCCTAGGTCTTCCTGGGCTCTCTCTCTGCCATCAGAGGCTGGGACGGGCCTTGCCACATGGGCTCGGGGGCCACAGGCCCTAGGATCCTGATACCAGGACTGTCTTGAGTCCACCTGCTTCCCATGCCAGGTGTGGGAGCCACTGCTTCCCTCCTTAGAGTCTCTTAGGAGTCATCCCCAGCCCTTCTGGACTGAGTGCACAGGCCTGGGAGGTGTGGTCCGTGGCCTAGTCTGAGGTCAGCTTTCCTGTAGCCGCCAGCCTCCAGGAACCTTGGGTTTGTCCTCACTTGCTTTGCATGTCATCAACTGTTCCTCCTGTCCAAGACTGAAACAACCGTAATAAACTTAAGAGTTTATGCCTGACACCTCCACAGTGGTAGAGTTGAAAGGAATCTACATAGAGACCTGGGCTCACAGGTGCTCACAGCTTTTCTCCCGTGGTTCTGGTAGTGTTGCCTGGTTCTGCCTTGGGAAGAGCTCCTTGGGAGGAGCCCAGTTCCCTTTCTCCAGAACTTTGTCCCACCTTTCCTCTCTGAAGGCACCACCCCCAAGCTTCCAGGTGACTGGTGCTTGTCCCCCAGCAGGGTCGTGGGTGCTCCCCAGCCCTTCCTGACTGTCCCAGTTGGCCATCTGGCCTGCAGCCAGTGTGTGCAGGCCCCTGCCCCCAGCCTCACTGGCCTGCTATCTGGAGAGTCACCCGTTATTCCAGAACCTTTCCTGCTACCTGTGCCCCCCTCGGGTTCAGACCTGACAGAGAGCCCTTCCCCGGGGTGAGGGACAGGTTGTACTAGGTGACTGCTCTCCCCCTCTCATCCTTTGTGGTGTCTGGTCCCTCCCTGGCTGGGCTGCCTGCTGTCCTGCTGGTGGCAGAGAAGGCCCTGTAGGTCAGGCTGGCGTGGTCAGGAGCTCAGATCCAGCAGGAGGTCAGGGTTGGTGGAGGTCAGGAAGAGGCAGATTCGGCGAGAAAGGTCAGGTCCCACCCTTCGGGGCCGACCACCTCCATCCACCTTCACGGGGAGGTCAGCCAGGAGGGCCAGGCGCTCTTGCTCAGTGCTGCAGGCCAGGTACGCCTAGGTTAGGCACAGGGATGAGCAGGGCAGGCTGCAGGGACCTGGCCTCCACATCTGGGAACCAGGGGTGGGGCCGGGAGAAGACTCACCTGCTGCAGAAGGCGGGGTGATGGGAAGGCAGTGACAACAGCATCAGCCACTGCTGAGCTGACCCGATTGAACTGCTGGATCTGCCGCCACCAGGCCCCACGGAGCCCTGTGCCATGTCTTGTCACTCGCTTGCCTGCCACCCAGCGCCCAGCTGTGCAGAAGGAAAAGGCCTTGGACTCCTGGAACCACCTGAGAGTGGGGAGGTTACAGGGAGGTTTCTAGAGGCTTCATCTCTCCTGACCACACAGGCCCCCAGCAGCCACCCCTCCCAGTGTTCCTGTCACCCTCCTGGTATCAGCTATCAGCTGGGATAGGGGTCACGCACTTGAACGGGCGCTGGGCTAGGGCCTTGGTGAAGGCACACACGTGCTGACTCAGCTCCTGCCAGGAGGCCACCAGCAGCACGTCCAGGTTTGCCCAGAGCTGCAGCAGCACCAGGGCCTGAGGAAGACACGCCCACAGGGGTGGGTCAGAGGAGGGCTCCCCCGGGGGACACCCAGCTGAGACCAACCCCACATGTCTTCCTGTGACCAAATCCAGGAGCTGGGCCTCAGAGACCAGACTGAGTGCCAGGGCCAAGGCCAACCACCTCACCCAACCTGACCTCTCACCTCCTCCACCTCAGGCCAGCCAACCACCACCTCGGCACGGGCCACGCCTGGACTCTCTGGCTGCTGCGTCTCCTTGGTGTTGGGCTGGCGAGACCTGCACAGAGATGACTATCCCTCCAGCTCCCCATACCCCACTGGTCCCACCCTTCTTGAGTTCCGCTGGGCTCCCCCAGAGCCCACCCACAGGAGGGGTTTAGCTACGTCACAGTAGCCGCAGAGCTACCCTGACCTTTTCCCTGAATTCCCCACCCCAGCCAGGCCTGCTAAGGGTACGAGGGTGGCCCAGTACCACAGGTAGGCGTCCAGTCCAATGACAGCCAGGTGGGGGCAGGCAGGGCTCTCGGGAGAGATCCAGGGCACTGAGCAGGTTGGGCCACAGATCTGCAAGTTAAGAAGACTTACCACACCTGTTCTTCAGGGCTGTGGCAGGCAGGGCTCACGGGCCACCAGGCCACTGCCAGTGAGCAGAAAGATGGGGAGCAAGAAAGGTCCAGTGGTGCTGGGAGGAGACGAGCAGTCTTCCTCTTCCCAGCCAGTTCTCTTTAGAAGACCAGCTGTGTGCATACCATGAGGTCAAGGAGACCTTTGAAAGCCTGGGGCGTGCCCCAGACTCCTAAAAAGAATTGAGCTCAGTCCCTCTTCCTATTCCTGGTCTACTCTACACCACAGCTTGGTATTTGCCTGGCAGCAGGTGCTTAATAAATGCTGAACCTCAGATGCTGGGACCTGGAAGGGGGTCTAACCTAATGACACTCTGTTGGAAATATCAGCTGAGCAGTCCCTATTGCTTCTTCAGCCAGGTGGGGGCTGGGCTGTTGGCTCACACAGCTGGATTGCACAGCCAACCCACAGCCCAAATCTCCAGGGGCCATCTCACCAGTTTCCCCACCTCTGGCTTCTGACTCAGCTCTACAGAGGGTCCTCTTTATCCTTGCTTCTGCCCTCAACAAACAGCTTCGGCTCTGGTGTGCTCCCAGGCCAAGAGCCCAGCTGGCTCCCCGCATCTCATTCACATCTTGGCTGTTGAACAGAGAGGGGCCCAGCCCACTGCATGCCCTCTCCAGCCCCTCTGCCTTTGGTAAGTACTGGCAGAACATCACAGCCAGGCTGGGAACCCAGCGCCCACCAAGCACCTGGGTCAGCTGGAAGACACCCTGCAGAAACTCCTCAGGCTCCAGCAGAAGCAGAAGTTCCTGCTCACCTGCAGCCAGCAGCTCAGGAGGCACCTGTGGGGACATCCAGGGGTACTGCTGCTCACCTTCAGCCTCAAGTGCCCCAGGGCCTTGGGCTGGGCACCACAGCAGCTGTAAGGCTCATGGCCACAGGCAAGCCCATGCCCCCAAGGTCTGCTCCACAGAAGCCAATGTGGTTTCCTGCTGAGGCCAAGACCAGGGCTGGTCTGTAGGGCTGGCAGGAGCACTGACTACAGTGTCAATGGGGGTGGAACATTCCTCAGCCACCAGCTGAGTTCAGACCCTGGACCCAGGCCAGCATCTGACCAGCAGGGTGGCTTGGGCATCACCCACTCCTCATTCCCCGTTCTTCGCTTATATGCATGATTAGAAGAACTGCCTCATATGAAATCACAGAGGTGAAACACCCGACCCAGGGCCGCACTATGTAAACCCAGGAAACGAGGCTGCTGGGGCACTCACACTATTGAGGCAAGGTTCTGGCTTCACTCTGCTCCACCTGAGGCTCCGGGAAGAGCGCTGGGGCTCAATGTGGTACTCACAGCCCAGAGAGCCCAAGGCCTCCATCAGGATGTCAGCACCTGCATCTTCCAGAATGGCTGGGGTGGGTAGAATTGACAACTGTCACTCCTTTTCTCCACATGAGGATGCTACCCAGACCTGGGCGGCGTATTACAAACACACTGATTCCCCCAGCTCCAAGAGTGCAATTGGGTCCAGATCCCGGACTCTTTTCATCAAGCTCCCCAGTTGGAAAGCCGGAGTCAATTCCTGGCCAAGAGGCAGCCTTGACAGATGCCCCTCTCACCCCACAGTGGGCCCGGGACTACGTCCCAGGAGATTCCAAAGCCCGAGGTTCAGCAGAACTGCAGCTTCTCACAGGACCCCTACCCTCAACCTTGGGCGCACCTGGGTCCACGCGCACCGTAAGTCGCCGCAGCGCCTGCTCTGGCCGCAGCAGCCGCAGCGCCTCGGCCGCCGCTCTGCGCTCCTCCGCTGGGTTCCGGGCCCTCGTGGCGGCCTCCGAGTCTGCTTCCGCGCTGGTGGCGCCCTCGGTGTCCGAGTCCGAGATCTCCCAGGTCGGGGGCCGCCGCTGTCCCCGACCCCGATAGGAGCCCTGGGCCCTCTGTGGCCCAACCTTCGCCATGGCCTGTCCGGTCTTTCCTCCGCTTCCGGCCGCACCCGGACGCCCTCACTGTGAACACCAGCCACTTCCGGCAGCGGGCGGGCCTGGCGGAGAGCGACAACGGCTTCCAGGTGGAGCACGGAGGAACGGACAGATCATGGCGCGCAAGAAAGTGCGGCCGCGGCTAATCGCGGAGCTGGCCCGCAGGGTGCGGGCCTTCCGCGAGCAGCGGGACCGGCCGCGGGACTCACAGCGCTATTCCCTAGACTACGAGACGCTGACGCGGCCGCTCTCGGGCCGCCGGCTGCCTGTGCGGGCCCGGGTCGACGTGCGGCGCGAGAGCCGCCTCCTTCAGCTGCTTGGCCGCCTCCCGTTCTTCGGCCTGGGCCGTCTAGTCACGCGCAAGTCCTGGCTGTGGCAGCACGACCAACCGTGCTACTGGCGCCTCACGCGTGTCCGGCCGGACTACACGGCGCAGGTTCGTGCACCGCTCATTACCTCCTGACTCCCGAGCAACGTGGGGCTGCACTGCTCACTCTACATGCAGCTTTGTGGGACGGGTTCTCCTGCGTCCTGATCTCTGGGGGAAGGAAAGCTTTGTGAGCTTATCCCCTCCCCATTTGCTTTGCAGAACTTGGACCACGGTAAGGCCTGGGGCATCCTGACCTTCAAAGGTAAGGAGTCCGAGATGGGTGGGATGGCTGTTGGCAACAGAGTGTGCCGCGAGTATGTGCAATAAACCCCGTCCTTCTTTCCTCAGGAAAGACGGAAGACGAGCCCCGGGAGATCGAACAGGTCATGTACCACGACTGGCGGCTGGTGCCCAGGCACGAGGAGGAGGCCTTCACCGCTTTCACGCCCGGGCCAGAGGATACTCAGACCTCTGTGCCCTACCCTCCGTTGCTCCGGGCCATGATTCTAGCAGAGCGACAGAAAAATGGGGACAATAGCACCGAGGAGCCCATGCTGAATCTGGGGAGAATACGCACTGATCCCTGGGACTACCCTGCAAAACAAGAGGCAAAGAGTAAGACTAAGGGCACTCCAGTCTAAAATGCCAGGACCGGCAGGCTGCCTGAAGGGTGGAAGGCAGTGAGCACCATTCTGATGAAACAAAATATCCTTGGGTTACACCTGAATCCATTCCCCGGGTGCTTATTATCTTATCCGACCTCGGTGACTTGTTCTGAGACTGCACTGAACAAAGGTTGGCGCCAGACCCTGCACCTGTGTCTCTCCTCCGACCCCGTTGCCCAGCACCCAAATCTCACTGAGGAGTTGAGATCCACAGGAGGCAGCTGCTGGGGGAAAGCTAAAAGCGGTTCCAGCGGTTGTGGAGCCCTAGCGCTGGCACCTGTCACTTCCAGGTTGGCTTCCCTTCCCTATCAATGCGTTGCCTCAACCAGAACCAAAGCTTGAACGCGAATAAAGGCAAATGAAGCAGCCCCGGGTTGTGGTTTCTTCGAGTTTGAGTTTGGAGACCGTGGTTGATGGGCTGCAAGAGTGTGGGGAGAAAAAAACTGACACGGTGGTGTATCTGGCCTGATGGATGGAGAGACGAGAGCGGATTAGGGGTGGCACAGTTGTGGTGGTCGCACGGAAACCTCCGGGCCCCGAGGCCTCTGGGGTCCTGGGGTGGACGTGGAGGATAGCCAGGGTTCACTACCTCGCCTGCGTTCTCCCAGCCCCAGCCTTCCTTGATGCATCCACTCCGGAAGGCCGGCAAGAGGGGTGGGGGGGGGGGTCGGACAGCGGCCCCTTTAAGCGTAGGCCCCGCCTCCACCCCTCCCCCGCCCAGTCTGCGCTCAGCTCCAGCCGCTGCCGCCATCATGATCTGTTTGGTGCTGACCATCTTCGCTAACCTCTTCCCAGCCGGTAAGCAGCGTGGCCGGGTCCTGGGACTAAGCGGGGTGGGGAGGGGCTACAGCCGGACGTGCCACTTCACCGGCCCGCAGCCTACTCCGGCGTGCATGAGCGCACCTTCCTGGCCGTGAAGCCCGACGGCGTGCAGCGGAGGCTCGTAGGCGAGATCCTGCGGCGCTTCGAGAGGAAGGGCTTCAAGCTGGTGGCTCTGAAGCTGGTGCAGGTGAAGTCGGAGGCGGGGGTTCGCAGGAGGGTGCAGGGCGGGACCGGTGGGCGCGGGAGAGGGCGGTGCCTCGGAGCCGGACCCCCTCCCTCCCCAGGCCTCGGAGGAGCTGCTGCGAGAGCATTACGCTGAGCTGCGCGAGCGCCCCTTCTACGACCGCCTGGTCAAGTACATGGGCTCGGGGCCGGTAGTGGCCATGGTGAGTGCAGGACAGGGGGAGGCGCGTTGGACGGCGCCCTGGACCCCGCTCCACCGACCCCTCTCTACTGGTCCTGTCTCTAGGTGTGGCAGGGGCTGGACGTCGTGAGCACCTCACGGGCGCTAATTGGGGCCACAGATCCGGCAAACGCCCTGCCTGGCACTGTCCGTGGGGATTTCTGTATCGAGGTCGGCAAGTAAGGCCGGCCCCCAGGGACATTCTTATCCCCAGCCCCGACCACCCCAACTGGGCATCGAGGAAGTCCTTCCGGCGCTTACTGGCGCTTTTCCCACGCAGGAATGTGATTCATGGCAGCGACTCCGTGGAGAGCGCCCGCCGTGAGATTGCACTCTGGTTCCACCCTAATGAGCTCCTCTGCTGGGAAGACAGCACCGAGCACTGGCTGTATGAGTAATGGGGCAGCGGGGCAGGTCCTCCTTGGGCAGCGGAAGACCCAACCTCAGGCGCCCAGGGCCTATTGGGATAGACATGCTGCTATAGGTTGGGGTTCACAGTGCTCCTCTAGGATCTCCAACAGGTGAGACGGGTCTGTCCAAGCCCAGCCTGCCGCTGTTTACAGCATGCATGGAGATGCACTAGGGTGGAGATCCTGGCACTCAGTTTGGTCCAGTGTTTCTTTTTATAATAAACTGAAGAAAATCTGGAGCTGATACTGGTTTGGGTCCAAGGACACAGAGGTACCATGATAAGACATTTATTACATACAGAGCAGATACATAGGTTTGCTTGCAGGGCCAAAGCCTGAGAAAAGTCACCCAGCCCCTTCCCCCAGCTGCACTCACCTACATAACCCCCCAGTCATTTATGGCCCTGTGGGAACAGACGAGGGACCTGACGTACATCACAGTGGAGAGTGGCAGGGTGGTGGGGAGAATCCTGCAGCTGCATGTGACTGCAGCCGTGTCTGGCTGGGCTGTGGGATGGCTGCCCGAGATCTGTGCTTCTCTGGTGGGAGGGTGGGTGGGCAGCAGGGCCTGGGGCTGCCCTCATCAGTGCCTTTTGGAGCAGGAGTAAGGCCTGGGCAGGTGGAGAGGCAGCAGTCCAGGGCAGTACCCATCGAAGCAGGTGAACACATGCTCCTAGAGCTGGGGAAGTGGTCCCTGTCCTTAGCCCTTAGGGCCTCTACTGCCAGCTTGTCAGTTGCCCTTGAGGGAGAAGGCCACACCACCAGCCCAAGGCACTTAGCATGTCTTGGGAACTGGGCTCCTTGGAGACTGCTTGGAAGGCAGGCCCTGGATCCCACGTCTTCCCCCATCACCCTGAGGCTGAGCCTGCATCCCAATGGCCCCACCTTTATGATAAGGCCTAGGCCTGCCCTGACAGACAGAAATTCCACCCTAGGGGATTCCAGGAGGGGTAGGACTGCAGGGCTTTCTTGCCCAGGACAGGGAGAGGGGACACGGGTCAATGAGGGCTCCAAGAGCCTGCCATACAGGACAATCGGGGCTTGAGTGGGACGATGGCATCTGTCTTCTCAAACAGCTGCCCCAGGGAGCCTGGATGCATGCTTTCATGCCAGTTCCTAGGTGGCAGGGATGGGGCTGGGGGGGAATCCAGGGTAGGCTGGTGGCTGGGCTGGCTCCCTTAGGGTCAGACTCCCACCCTCATGGACAGCAGGCAAAGGCAAGTGGGCCCCGGGTGGGAGAATATTTGGCAGACTGAAATCCCTGCTTCCTGTCCTGGGTGTCCTAGGAGTGAGTGATGAGAATGGAGAGCCCAGGGTGCAGTTGAGAGCTACCTGGGGGCTGCTTATTCTGGAAGTCTGGACCCCGGGCCAGGAACTTCTGGGAAGAGGGTGTTCCCAGAGGCTGCCCCTCCCACCCACATCCCCACCCCCAGCCAGACCTGCTTTGCTGCTTGCTGCCCCTGACAGCTCCCAGGCCGGACCTAAGGTGAAAGCTGCAGGTTGAGAGGTTAGAGAGGGGCTGGTGGGCTGCCCCACGGGACAGTCGTGGCAGGTGAGCAGGGCATAGCGTATGTACAGGGTAATGTCAGGCAGGGGCGGTGCAGGCCGTGCCTCACTCAGGGGAGTAGGACACCTGCCACACGATGATGTGGCTGCGCTCAGCCTTGGACAGCATGGGCTTCACCTGGCTCACGTCTGCCGTGCTCTCCTCCGTCTCATCATCTTCTCCGTCGCCTGGAGGGAGTAGACGGCTGTGAGGGGCAGTCCCTACCTGGGAATCCCTGGGGCCTGAAGGCAGCACCCACTCACCGATGCGGAAGTCAATGTAGCCCTCCCCACCGCTCAGCACCAGCACGTTCTTCAGCTTCTGGCCCTCGGCATCTGAGGCAGGGGCAGCGGGCCCAGGGCTTTCGGATGGGCTGTCCAGCACACTGCCATTGAGAGTGGCCAACACGTTCCCTGTCGTGGGCACAGGGACCTTAGTCAGACCGCCAGAGTACCCACAAAGGCTCCCGAACGGAGGCCATAGGTGCTGCCCTGCAG
Source organism: Trachops cirrhosus (assembly GCA_028533065.1). Classification (NCBI taxonomy): domain Eukaryota; kingdom Metazoa; phylum Chordata; class Mammalia; order Chiroptera; family Phyllostomidae; genus Trachops; species Trachops cirrhosus. The sequence continues at coordinate 87,834,634 of CM052540.1, read as the reverse complement.
GGAGTGGGGCCAAGCCACTCACCTGGCACAGAGACAAAGAACTTGACGGCATCCCGGTGCCCATGGAAGCAGAGCTGGGCCTGGGCCATGGAGCAGTATGGGATGAAGCTGCTAGCTGATTTGTCAGTGCTGTCGTCGCCATACACATGGATGACACCCCCTGGGCGGGCCCCCTCCCCAGATGTAGGGGATGTCTTGTTGGCTGGAGACAGAGAGAGTGCCTGGAGGGGCCGAGCCCAGCAACTGGGAGATTTCCAGCAGGTGAGGGCAGAGGGTAGGGGTGTACCAGGGCCCCCAGGGTGTCTGGGGTAGAGGGGCTTCTTTCTGAGAGCAGGAGGCAGGCCTCTGGACTTACCTCGGAGCCCCAGGAGTTGGCCTCGGTGCAGGACCACAGCTGGGGGAGGGGAGAAGAAAGAAGCGGTCACAGGAGGGGCAGGCTGAGGGTAGCTGTGACCACCACAGCCCAGTGTCCCCTGTGTGGCCTGGCAGAGCATGCCCGCCCCAGGGCCCTGCCACGTGCTCTTTAGCAGCTGCCATCACCACCATGCAGGTGTCGGGTCACTCACTCTCGGTCAGGGGGATAGAGATGACGACTCCGTTGCCGGTGCCCACCCAGAGCCGGTTTCCCGCAATGAGCAGGGCTGTGATACGAACGAAAGAGAAGCCCAGCTTGCCCGTACCTGGGGTGAGGGAAGAGGAGGCAGGGTCAGCACCACCTCCCGGCCCTCCTCTCCGCCCCACTGGGCCCAGCCCAACACAGCCTTACCCAGCATCTTGCTGACATAGGGCTCGATGTCCACGTCCTGCAGGTGCTGGTGGGTGTGGGCGTGGTACAGCCGCAGTGTGGAGTCCAAGCGGATGGACACCCACACCCCATCGCCTATCCACGCCAGCTGCCTCACCTGGCTCTCCCGCCGTGGGTGGGCATCAAATGACTTCTGCAAGGTCACGGCAGCCGGTCAATGGCGGCAGAGAAAGAGGAGCTGAACCCTCGACAGCCAAGGCTTCACCCTGATGTCCACTCAGCTCAATGCAACCTTTGCTGTAGTGTCTGATTGGCTCCCACGGGTCTAGGCTCCTTGGAGGGCCCCAGCCAACCACCCCACACCATGAGCCTGCATCCAGGTGGCTGAGGGCAGGTGCATGGATCCCATGTGGGTGTCAGCCTGACTTGTTTCAGAGTGAAGCAGCAGGTGGGCTCCAGTTTGGCGTTCACAGCCCAGCCACCTTCTGCCTTCCCGTGACCTTGGACAAATAAGTCACTTCCCTGAGTGCAGTCCCTTTGACTGCAACATCTATTAGGTACGTCAGGAGAAACACTGGCAGCAAGAGCCCCTTTCCCTCCCTGACGCCTGTGCCGCCGACACTTGCCTCTATCTGCATGGTCTTGGGCTGGATGACGTGCACCTTGTTCTTGTAGCCGCACCAGACTCGGTCGTACACTACTGCCATGCAGCGGATGGAGTGGTGTGGGTGGCCCAGGTCCATGAGGTGATAGTTGCTCAGGTCCCACTGTCCATCTGCAGAGAGTCCACCACACCTGCTTGGGCCTGGCCAGGTCCCACAGTGGGGGTGGTTCATACGCTGCCGGGACCATCAGGGGTTGCCCACCTGCCCATGGCTGCCGGGCCTCACCTTCTCCTCGGTGGAAGATGGCTAGAGTCCCGTCTGCCAGAGCCACCAGCACCCGTCCTTTCACGTGCCTGGAGGGGAAGGTGGTGAGCCAGGCTCAGGCCGGGCCATCCAAGACCCCCTCCCAATGCCAGCCCTTGGCTAGGGGTCACGTACACCAGGCTCAACACCGAGTCCTTCAGCTTGATGGAGTGCAGACACGTCTTCCAGTTGGACACAGCGGAGTGCACGTACAGCCTGTGGGAGGAGACGGCGTAGGCCGGGGCTCGCCCCAGGCCCCCCCCCCGACTCCTGCCCCCTGAGCCCCGCCTACCAGCCATTCTGGGCTCCTAGCCACATGGTGGGCAAGGCACTGCTGCTGGCCCCCTTTGGGTCTCCACTGGGCTCCTGCTCGGGCTGCACACTACTCGGGTTGGCCTCTGGCCCATTTTCACTGCGGGAAGGATGACAGCTCCAGGGCAGCTCGTGGAGGCCCATCCCTGCCACCTCCACCAGCCTTCCCCTCCCCTGTCCCTGCCCGTCTGAGAGAGCCCACCTGCCAGGCTGTGTACTCGGGGGTGGGGCAGGGGCTGGGTCGGTGAAGACGTGTTCTGTGAGGGGCCCAGGCCGCACCGCAGCTGCCTCGGCCTCACTGGGCCCAGAGTCAGGGACCTCTGTGGCCTCTGTGGCCTCCTCCGTGGACTGAGATGGGTTGACCTTCCCATTGGCAACAGTAGCCACCTCCCCTGTGGAAGCAAGTGGTAAGCTTGGTCTAGCAGGCGGAGGAACAGGGGAGCAGAAAGAAGGCTGCTCCAGGGCTCAGACCCACGACTCACCCTGGCCCTTGTCCAGCACTGGGGTGTCCCCTCGGGAGGAGCAGTTGCTCCTCGGCACATTGCAGCGGGTGGCACAGCCCACCAGGGTGATGCCGGCCAGCACTCCATCTGCACCGGAGTCTTCAGGGTTCACGTCGCTGTCCAGGAAGATCTCCCCTGGAGGGTAGTCACTGTCGCTGGCCGCTGCAAGACCACGCCCAGAGCTCATGTCCCCATGGGGTGCAAGGGAGGAAATGGGGGTCACCTGCTAAGGCTGTCCCATCTACTTCTAATCAGGTGAGCACCACACTGCATCTTCTGCATCTTTAAGACTAAGCAGGACGAGACCACCAGCGACAGCGTGTGTCACAGAAGGCAGGTGCTGCTCCGCAAGTCGCCTTAACTTGACATCCTAGGTGTCCTCTGGGCAGTGAGAACCCCACCCTCCTGAGCGCTGGCTCTGGTGTGGGCGGCACTCACCGGGGATGCTGGAGATGCACAGGACGTGGGCATTGCAGACGGTGAACTGATCCACGACGGTGCCGGGCTGGTTGGCATCAATGATCACCACTTTGCTGGTGGTCAGGGTGCTAGTGAGGATCCACACCCGGCTGGAGGTGGCGTCTGTCTCAGGAAGCTCCTTTGCCTGTCAGAGCACAGGAGACCAGGCTGGTGCCCAAGGGTGGGCACCTCCAGCAGCCACATGGGGTCCTGGGAACCTCCTGGAATCTTCAGGATCTAGCCTTGCCCATGGCCTTAGGGGCATGGCTGTCCTGTCCCAGAACCCTAATAGCGAGCGCTCAGAACTGCACTTCGTATCCAGATTGCTGGCACAGGCGGTCTCACCTCCACAGGAGGAGACCATGAGCTCCGAGCCCTAAGTCACTGGCTCCCAAATCAAGCCAGAACATAAAATGAAGCCTTGGTCTCCAAGTGTGAAGCCTTTTCTGCCACCCTCCTTGCTTAGTCCCTTCCACGGCTCCTCTGCAGGCAGTGAAATTTACTCCTTGCAAGGAGAGAAGGCCCCAGGGGACCTGACCCCTTCAGCCCTACTGCCTGCTGGGTCTTGACGCCTCTGATCTTCCCCACCCACCACAACTCATAGGTCCTGGGTGCTGGGCTACAACCAGACGAAGCTCAGCCCCAGGCCTGCCTTAAGGAGGGAAAAGGAACTTCAAATGAGCCCAATCTTGGAGCACTGTCCCTAACTCCCTTCTGTTTCTGTCACTGCCACCCAGATTCTGGGGCTGAGCACAGGCTAAGCATGCAAATGAGAGCAGACACAGGCTAGATGGTCCAGGCAGAGGCAGCGCTGCTTGCTCCTGCCGCTCTGACCTTCTTCTTCTCGGGGGATGTATGGTTGCTCTTGGCCTCTCCTTCCACTTCCTGGTTGCAGGTCAAAGGGTCAGAGCCTGGCTCCAGCTTGACTCCATTCCCAGTATGGTCCTCACTGGGTTTCCACCCACTCAAGTTGACACCCGCAGCACACCACAGCTGAGAGAACAGGGACACGAGGGCTGTGACAGAGCCTTCCCTGTCGTCCCAAACCTTCCTGGAGCCAGCTTCTGGATGGGCACCTCTCCCTGCCTCACCCGCTTCCCTGTCACACCAGGACTCACCTTCATGGTCGGATCTTTCTCTACCAGAGGGCGGCAGTACACAGGAACAGGCACGTTCTTCATCCGTGTGTCCTCCTGGCCGCCATTAGGACTCAGCTGCAACCACAGGCAGAGAGGCTCTGTGGGCACGAGGCCTGGGGTGGCTCAGGTGCACGGACAGTGGTTCAGCTACTCATCCCTCCAGAATCGGGGCTGACGTTGTGGATCCGCCCTGTGCCCCCACCCCACCCTGCGCATGCGTATTGTGCCCCGCAGCACCTGCTTGTACTTGGCCGGCAGGCTCCAACCGCAGGCCTGCAGCCGCCCATCGTCGTTGCGCACGTGCTCGCGCACCTGGCGGTACTGCTCACGCTTCTGCTCCCGCCTGGCAGAGGAGGTGCAGTCGCTGGACAAGAGGAGGGATGGGATACTTCTCAGTCTTCGGTGGCCCACAGGCCCACAGGCCTGCTCTGCAGGGAGCACACGATGCCCCTGGGACTCTCCCATCTGAACTTGTCTTTTCCCAGCCACCGAGGTAGGGCTCCTGCTGCCCAGTTGGACTGCCATCATATGGGAGGGTGGCTCTCCCAGTACTGGACTTGGAGACCACACCCACACGTGTCATCATCCAGGTCCCTGTTTTGCTGTCCCTGTCACTAAGGGCCAGCTGACAGAGACCTGCAGTGCAGCCTCCAGCCCCCTGGGCATTTCAGGGACCGTCCACAGCTCCGACAGGGCACAGAGCCCCCAGCTCTGCCCTGGACCCCTGGATTTCTTGATTTCAAAACCACGGAAAAACCAAATTACAAACAGGAAGAAACCCGGCACTGCAGGAAAACTTCCTGTCAGCTCCAAGAACCCTTGCAAAGCCCAGGTGTGCGGGATCGGCTTGCTGCAGTGAGATCTGCAAGAAAGGGCGCAGCCCACGGGACTGAGACGGAGACTGGGGCGAGTGCAAAGGGACAGCCAATGCTCCCACTAGGGGCGGAAGGGCGCGAAGTGTGTTCAGAGAGAGGTCATGGTCCTTGACGCCTCAGCCAGTGTCCTTCTGCCGTGGACTCCGTGCACAGCCCCAGAGCATGGAGGTGAGGCAGTTCCTGCTTTGGTGCCCCTGGGCCGCGCAGCCTTCCCAGTGCTGGCCAGGAGGGAGGTGCAGGGGAAGGGTGGGACACTCACTCATCTGGGAAGAACTCCAGGGGCCGGCTGCCCGCTGAGATCTGGCACAGGGCATGGCTCCGGCGCTGACTGAAGCCAGCTGTAGTGGGCGACTTGTAATGGATGTTCACCGAGGGGTAGGACCGCTTGGCTGGAGGGGGACTGGACGAGGAGCTGAAGAGGCGGCTGAAGCTGCCGCAGAGGAATGGAAGGTGAGGACTGGGCCTGGGGTTAGCTTCCCAGCTGCCGCCTCCTCAGCCCAGCACCCCAACTCACAACTGCCAGATGGTGGACTTCTTCTTCTCCTGGACAGATGGGTGCTCTCGGGATGCTCTACAAGGGAGGGGCAGAGAAGGAGCCCAGCTAAGCCACTGCCCAGCCTGTCACCCACACCACACCCAACCTGCCCACTTCACTCTGCCCCACCTACTTCACTGTCCCACCCACTGCCCAGCCCCACCGCCTTGGCCAGGCCTGGCCCCACCCAATCTGACAGGTCCCACTCTTCCTAGGTTCCCTCTTGCCTCCCTCGCAGAGAACCCTCACCCTGGACACACTGGGAACAGAGCAACAGAGGAAAGGGGGCCCTGGGCAGAAGTCCCCAGGGGGGGCCTGACACACCAGCCCAAGCGGTGCCTGCCCAGCTCTGGTCCAGTTGCCATTTCCCTGCCAGGCCAGGGCTGCAGTTGAGGCCTGGCTCTGCTGACCCCCTGCAGGCTCCCACCTTTCCAATCCTCCTAGAAAAGGAGGTGCGTAGGGTAGTAGAGATCAGCCTCACACCTACTGCCAGGACCTCTTACAGTGACCGTGCCTCACTTATGGAGACAGGAGCGCATCTCTGAGACCCACGGGCAGCCTCGGGGACCCACCTGATCATCTCAGTCCACCGCACGGCCTCCTGAAGCTCCATCAGCCGCTCCTTGTACTGGTTGCGCTCCATGAGCACACGGGCCATCTCCACCCGCGTGAAGCGGCGGCGCTGCGCCATGGGGATCTTGTCCTGCAGGGAAGAGGCACTGCTACTCAGCCAGTGAAGGACCAACTGGCATGTCCATCCAGTACCCTCCGAGGCCAGGTCACACCTACATTCCTCTCGGGCTGGCCTTCAGGTGTGGGTGAATCCGGGTGTGATGCCCACAGATTCAGGCAAATGCGTGTGGAGGGTGTGGGCAGGGGGACAGTAGCCACTGCAGTCTACCCGCCAATGGTGCCACCTTCTTTCCAGGTCACAGGATACACTTGAAGGGCACAACCGTGACTTTCCCTATAAGCCCCTGGACACTGTGGCAATCTAAATGCCTCTAGTGAAACTACCAGGTAGGACTGGCCCAAGGTGAAACCGCAGGAAGAGGTTCGGGAAGGACAGTCCAGTGAGCAGAAGGAAGCTGAGCGCTGGAAGTTCTGGTGGATCTTTGATGGATCTGCTATGGGCGACTTCTGTGGCAAGAACGAGTGTACTCAGTGAAGTCGTGTCCCCAGTGGCTACAGAGACGAGGGGGCCCAGGAGGGAGGTACCAGGTGAATGAGAGCACCCACCCTCCCCATGTGGCCCCGCCCCATGCAGCCCAGGGCCCCACAAATGGGCAGCTCCGTCACCACGTCGGAGGGGCCTGGGGGAACTCCACGATTCACCTGCAACTTTGTTTCTCTCCTAGAGCAATTGGAGTGGAGTGCTGCACAGGAATAGCTACTGTTTCCTGAGTGCCTGCTGTGTGAGCTGCATCCTGATGCCAGCATCATATGACTAGGAAATTAACAGCTAATGAGTGGTTAGGTCCAAAATTCACCTGGGGTGAAGACCTGTGACTGCCTCCTTCAGGTAGTACAGGAAGCAGAGGGGCCGACTTTCCTCAGAACATTCCGTGCACCTCAGAGTGGAGGTGTGGACAGCTGAGCAGACTGAGGGCCTCACAGTGCCTCAGCTACTAGGGACAGTGGTGACTGGCACTATTTCTGCAGCCTGCTCTGCAGATTGGAGTGTAGGGGGCAGTGGCTGTGCTATGTAGGCAGAGGAACCCTGCTTGAGGCTGTGCAAAATGCATCCACTAGGACCGGGGGCTGAGGAGGAACTGTTCTGACTTCATGACACCCTGAGGTGGGGGAGGATGCTGCTCGGTGTGGTTGTCATTCAGGTCGGGAGAGGGGCCCAGAGGCCCAGAAGAACGAGTGCATCCCTGGTGGCCCGCCCACACCATCCCCCCATGCCCCACATGTTAATAGTGGAATATACCAATTCTGTACAGAGATAGCTGCTTACATCCTCCCCCTCTTCTTTGGGTTCACGGCGAGCTATGATGGCCTCAGACTTCACTCTGCAGGACAAGAAGGAAGCCAGGGAGAGTAAGGGCCCCCGGGCACTGGCCCACAGACTGTCCCACCTCTGCACTGCACTCAGGACTCTTCCCTCAGGTTCCACGCCCTAAGCATTCGTGCCAGTGCCCTGAAGCCCACACATCTGTCCTAGCTGCTCCAGCCAGGGAACAGGGCCTCCCCTGAGCAGTCAAGTGCTGATGGGAAAGCAGAGCCAGCTATACTTCAGGGCACAGGCAGTGTGGGCCTCAGGAAAGCCCAGAGCAGATCTAGCTCCTGCTCTCACAAATCCCGCACAGGCGCCACCTGCCTGGGGCCCTCTTCTCACACCACCCCTTTCCCGTCACCACTCGGGAGAATGGGAGAGAATGATCAGGCTGAAAGAAAAAGGCTATTGGGAAGTGCAGACTGCTGGGGAGCAGACCCCAGAGCTTCCCAAACGGACTGCATGGCTGCACCTTGGCTGATTGAGGGCTGGGGAGCACCAGGTACAGATGGCAGCCAGCCCTCAATCCTCCCTTTCCTCCTCCAGAACAAACGCAATGGTGTGAGAGCAGCAGGAAGGCCCAGTTCGGCCACTCGGGAAAAGGCACCAAAGACGGGACCACCATCCCTTTTGTGGGATTCCAACAAGGAAGGAGATGAGAGGGACAGGCTGATGGACAACTCAGGAGCTGGGTGGGTGGAATTGAACATGAGATGCACCTGAGAGAGGACTGGGAGGCTGAAGCGAGCAAAGTGAGCCGCTTTGGGAAGAAGGGACGATCTCTGGGGTGTAACTGGCGGAAGAGAGAAAGGAGGGCCTCTGTGCCGGGCAAGCTGGGTGGGTATCTCACTCTGTCCCCCACGCTTCCAGCCCTTGTCCCTCCTGCGAGCCCCGCCCCCAGCCCTGCTCACCTCCTCAGCTCCTCCTCCAGGTCCTTGATGCGGCTCTCTAGCCTCAGTTTGGCTTGCCTGGCAGCTTCTAAATCCCCCTTCAGCACCTCCTGCTCCCCTGACAGCTGGTCCACTTTGGCGATGAGGTCATTCTTCACCACGTTCAGAGCATTTCTTTGAAAAGGCAGAAAGGCCGGAGCCTCGTGTGAACCAGCATGTAAATCATATGATGGGAGCTGCAGAGGGGTCCGCCTGCACTTGTGTATCTGAGAAGGCACACCCTGGTCCACAGTGTGGGTAAAGGTGGTTACCACACGCCCCCATTAGAGGCAGTGACCACTGTTCCAAGGAGGGGCGGGCTCAGCCGTGTGCCTCCAGGTCCTCCTTTGGGGCTGCCCTCTGGGCTGACAGTTGTCACAAGGAGGCCCTGGTAGGGGGCTATCTCAGCAACCAAGGCACTGTAGAAGGGCATTCTTACTTGGTTTCCAGAAGCTGTGAGTTCTCCAACAGCAGATTCCCCACTTCCTTGCCCATTCCTGAAACAAAAGGTGCGGAGGTATTGTGCCTGGCAAAACCAGCCGCTGATGCTAACACACCTACTTCAGAGTAACAAACATCCCCCAGGGGGTGGCCCGCTGCCGGGGGCGGGGCGGGGGGGGGGGTTGCTGAGGAGAAGCATCAGGACAGAGGCCTGACCTGCAAAGGGAGTCAGGGCTGGGGACTACGGGAAAGACCTCTGCTGGTCAGGAGGGCACTCTGCCCAGCAATTCGGTCAGGGACGAGTGCTGAGTCAAGCCCCGAGGGGTGCCAGAATGGCCCCTGGAAGGCGCTGTGCAGGTCCCCACTGCCCTGATGGGCACAGCAGCCCTGGGCTTACATCCTGGACCTCAGGGCTGGGTTCCTACAGCTTTCTACCGACGTGAAGTCTGTATACCGTCAGGGCTCAGACGGCAGCAGCCTGAGCAGACCCTGAACTGTGTCTGTGCACCCACTTCAATCACTGTACCCCCCGCTCGGCCTCACCCCTCTTACCCCACAGAGCTGCCCCCAGGGGAATGGAGGTTAGAGCTGTGGAGGTGGGAACAGAGAAGACAGCACCAGATAGAGAGACACCTAGCAGGGAAGGTGGGGTGGCCCCACGGCAAGCGCAGCCCTCTGGTGGAGCTAGCAGCAGGGCTGGCGGGGCCTGGCCCGGGGTGGTGGGGTCAGCAGGAGATGAAAGAGGGAGTGGGAGTGAGGAGGACAGTGCCCAGAGGGACCGACCTGGCTGCTCTGGGAGCAGGCCCCACAGGGGACCCCACGGACCGAGCTCTCTGCAGGCACATCACGAACCCCCCCTCAGAACTGAATCTAACCCTTTGGGACAGCCCTGAAACCCAAGTCTGTTCCTCCCAGTTTCACTCCCCGCCACGGTCTAACAAGACCGGGAAGCGAGACACAGGCACACACTGCGCTGCGTTTGGGGCTTGCCTGTCTCCGTCCTCACGTCCTTGCCTCCATGCGGCCTGCCACCCCTCACACGGGACACAGCAGGCGCCAGGCAGGCTCACCCCAGAGAGCTCAGCAGCACCCCAGGGGCTGGCTTGCCCTAAGCTTAGGGGGGCCCAGAGAGGCTGGAGCCACCCCTCTTCAGCTCCCCAGGGTCTGCTCTGAGGGGGGCTGTTGGGGAGGCAGAGTGGAGGCCCACACCCCTGCCCCCACCCTGGAAGTCCCTGCTGACCCCACCTCTGCCCCACCATGCAGAACAAACAGACGGCTCATGAGCATGAGAAGGTGTTGGGTGCACAAAGGAAGCCCAAAACGGGAGACACACATACTGAAATGGGGCCTTGGCCTTACCAAAAAAATCATCGCGCACTATGGGAGCCGTCCCGGTCCCACAGGAGATGGGCAACCAGGGCGGGAGGAAGGATCAGGAGAAAGGAAGGGAGAGAAAACAAGCGCGTTAAGCCCGTGCGGACAGCAGGTGAAAGTATTTTAGGGCTACTTCTTATTGTGTTAGAGGTAGATACAGGAGCAGGATGGGAGGGAGCCAGCTACTCCTTCCAGAAAGTTTATCGTTAGGTTGCACAGACCACCAGGCCGAAAGCACTTGCCCATGAAGTAGGAGGGCAGGGCACTGCACTGACACCTGACACCACAACCTGGGTGGTGAGGGGTGGGGTGAAAAGGCACTGGACAGAAGAAGTCTCTACAGGGAGGGAGAGCTGTGCCCAGGACCCTCGTGCCTTTACATGCTGCAGGGCTGCACTCAGGTCTCCCCTCAGCCTCCTGCTGCAAAGCCAGAAAGCAGGATCTCAGTCCACCTGCCACACGAGGAGGAGACCCTGAGCTGCACTTGGCAGGGGCCTCACAGTACCCCAGAGGGGAGGCGCCGCAGAACTGTGCCTGCGGGCCTTGTCCAGGTAACTGTCCTATGCTTCCAACAGCTCTGTGAGACCTTCACAAATGACTGTGTGGGGCGCTTGGTCTTCGAGAAGACAGGGTCAGGGCACAGCTTCTCTCTCAGATGTCAAGGTCACTGTCAGTGGGCAAGTGGAGCAAACCAAAGTAAGCTTCCGAGCAGCAGCAGGCTGGTGAGCAAAAGCACATGTGCCTGAGTGACCTGGGACAGAGTTAGGAGGGACAGGCTGCCCAGCCAGTGGTGACTGGAGCGTGACATCAGCAGGGGGGAGCCCCCAGGGCACCACCCCACTCCACCTGGACTGCACCGCGGGGAGAGGGGCTACAAACGGGCAGGGCAGATACACACCTGAGAACTCCCCTGCGGCCATGTCCAGCGAAGCACAAAGGGAGGGGAAAGGAAGTGACAAAGGTCAATTGGTGACTGAAACCAACAAAATAAACTTATAAAGAAAAGGCAACAATGATCAGCCATTTCCATGTTGAAGTGCATGAAAGACCAGCCCATGTCACCAGGCCTGTATGGCAAATCTCACTGCGGGCAGAAACCCTGAGGGAAAAGGGAGCCCAGCACAGAACATCCCTCAGGCTCCAAGGTGCCCCAAGTGCCCAAAACACGGGGCAAGGCATGGGGACCGAAAGCCTGCTCACCCCTCTAATCCCATTACCCATCCGTTAGGAGGGCCACGTAGACCCGATGGTTAAGGCCTGTCAAGCTGAGTGCGTGTGTGGTGGCGTGCAGGTGCCTGTACATGGTTGTGTGTATGGGGGCTGCGTGGCAGTGTGTGTGAGTGGCCGTGCATGTGTGCACGAAATGTGGCTGGGCATGTATGTGTCTGGTTGCTAGGGGTGGGGTGTGCTGAGGTGCCAAGGGCGTCCAACCACAAAGACACCCCTCGGAGTGAGCGACTGGGAGTGAGGGAGCGGCAGACAGGCACGGGGCCGTGCAGGTCCCCCGGGCGGTCTCAGGTGGAGGTACACCCTCAGGTGAGGGGTGGCCAGAATGCAGGGCCCACTGTGTAGGGAGGGAAAGGCCGAGTCAGAGAGCAGAGATGGGGACGGGACACGCTGGCATGTGCCATCCCTACGTGGGTCCAAACCGCTCTATGCTATAAAGCTGAAGATTTGATGAGACAATACTGTTACACCTGGTTCCAAATGAAGAAAATGGTGTAAGTTAAGTCACTTAACTTAAATGGCAAAATAACATAAGTCATTGTAGGAATTCAGGTACAGAAGTGTGCCAATTCAAAGTGCCCTCTCTCCCCTCTCTCCTTCCCAGGGCAACCACTGTTAACACTGAAGATTCTTCCTCTCAGACCTCTTTCTGGATAAACATCAGTTTTTAAAAAACAAAATCACAACCATACCATCCATCTGTTGGGCAAGGTACTTCGTTTCACCTAACAGCGTACCGCAGAACCGCCACATCAGAGACCTGCGACCAGCTAGCACGCTGTCACATTCCCTGAGGTGCAGGAGCGCCTCATCCCTCACGGCAGCGCTCGCCCCACCGACATTCAGGGCATTTGTGCGTTTGCATGATCCCCGGGACGCCGCGATGCAGAGCCGCCGCGTGGCGAGGCGGTGTTCTCTGGGGCGCGGCTCCTCTCCTGCACCGCCGGGCCGCGCCGCCACTGGGGCAGGACACAGCCTGCTCTGTCTTCAATCTTCTGAGGAAAAGAGTTATCTCTATTTTCTCTCATTTTCATTTCTGTATTATTCCTGAAATGCAGCATCTTTTCACAACTGTTGGTATCTTCTGTGAATATCCTATTTTATCCTCTTCCCATTTTTCATTGTACTTGCCTTCTTTTGACTTTAATGATGGAGTTCATAAACATTCATTCTCAATTTTCATGTGGTCACACCTGACAGTATCTCCCACTACGGCCTCGGCTACAGAGACCCAGATCGTGAAAATACTTGCCAGCACTCTCCTCCAGCTGTACTGTCCTTGTGTTTTTATGTTGAGGTCCTTAACCCACCTACACATCCCTTTCGTGATGTGCGGTTGGGGTCAGACTTCACTTTTCTCCAAGTGGCGGTTCAGCTAACTCAGAATCACAGCCCACCTGCTCTCCGACGCCTCAAAATGCTGCGTCTATCACACACGACACCCCGCGTGGCTGCGGGCCTGTCCTCGGCTCTTCCACCAGGAACGCAGAGCCGCTGGTTTACTGCTGTCCCAGGGCTGCCTCTTTCCACTGTCGCGGCTTTACAAAGTGCTCTGCAGCCTGAACGGCGCCCGCCACCTTGTCCTCCCTCTGGTATGAATGAATTCACAGATGACAGCGGGCCGGCCTACGCTGGACACCACCCGGCAGCCTTACGAGGCTCATCTTTAGATTCAAAAGCGTGTCACAGTTCTCCATTCACATGAGGTCTCTTTCATGGTCTTCAATTATACTTTTTAACTTTCTTTACAAAGATTTTTCTGTTTCTCAGGGTTATTTATAGGCATTCCTTAGGTGTCGTTACTAGGTGGCTGGGACCCGCTCCTGGACTCGAGTGCAGCAGAGCAGAACAGAAGTGGGATCGGCCTGCACAGAACTTCAGGCTCGAACCACGTGATGCAGGGCACGTTGCTCAGTCTCTCTGCGCTTCCCTCCCTCATCTGCAAGACGGGGGCATCACCCCTCAGTGCAGGCTCAGCGTGGGGTTCCCTGCTGAGTGGTGTGAACTCCCTTACTCCACACTGATGTCAAGTCTATGATGCCTATTTTCATATCATAACATGTCTGAAATTGTAAATGGGTTTTATAATCAATGACATGTTATAGTTTAATTGGCAGCATTTTTTTCATTCTTGGAGATTTCTAAAATAATGGTGTGTCACATAATCAGTGGTTTGTGGTTTCAATGACGTATAATAAGATATGCCAGCTGGGGTCCTTCTTCTCCCTTCTGTGCTAAAGGGGTTCACAGCCCTGGTGAGGGCGGCATGGAACAGCCACTCCGAGCACTCAGAGCTTGGGCATGCCGTCACCCACCCTGCCACCCACCCCCAGAACTACGCAGCTTAGACAGAACGTTAACCTGTTTCTGAGATTCCAAGATCTTGCCACTGTGAAAACTGTCACAAAACCAAGACCGACAGAACCCCCCACTGCCGCAATCTCCTCCCCAATTAGCAGCCACACAAGGAACCTGGAGTCAGGTGCTCACTCCCGCAGCAGGTGCCTTCAGAAATACGGGGGTGGGGGACCAAAATTCCCGTCACTGACACTTACTGTGACTGAGCCACACTCTGGTGACAACGGGGTCCCTCAGGTGAAGGGTCTGGAGCAGACCCAGCCCGGCCCTCCGCCCGGTCAGACCCAGAGCAGGCTGCCCGTGTCGGCGCACCACCGACCAACCAACCGCAACAACACTCAACCTTCCTCGGCACCCCCAGGCCGCCCGAGTCTCACGTGCTCCCTGTGCTCAGGGCCCTGGAAAGGCATCAAAAGGTCTCCCCAAGGGCAGGGCCTCCTTTTAGCTCTCGCTCCAACCAGAGCTAAGTGGTGCCCAAGATGACCACCGTCCTGTAAAAAAAAAAGCACGGCAGAGGAAATGCTGGCCGCACAGCAACGCACTCGCGCCCCATCACCCTGTGAGAGAAGGGTTTTGGCTTCTAGGTCCTCAGAACAAAGACCCACTGAACGTGCTGGTGCGGCCTTCCCATGGAAAGACCCTGCCGAACGAGCCCCTGTGCCCGTGGGCTGGCCCCAGGAGACTGATGAGGCATCATTACCCTCCCAGGGGCCCACTACATCTGACTGAGAGTTAGCGACCCCCATCTTTAACTACCGATTCCGTCCAGGTGGCCTCCAGGTAGAGCTCACTAATGTGCACTTTCTAGCGCACAGCTTTTCCTCCCATCACTATTTGTGGAGGCTCTGTATGAAAGCAACATTCGGAGTGATGCCACCTAAATCGGTAGTTGACGATGACCACAGGAGGCGGTCACATGCTAGAGCATCCAACAGCCCCTAGGGATCTGGGACATGAGGGAGGACACGGTTACATGAAGAGGCCCACCAGCGAGGACAGCTCTGCAGCCTGGGGCCACGGACCGACAGGCAGACAGGCTGCCCGGAGTCGCCGGGTAGTGAGGAGGCTGGTCAGCTCGTGTGAGGGGCCAAAGGTGTGGCAGGAGCACTGGTCACAACAGGCAAAGTGGATGGCTCGAATGTCCACCAGTGGGTGGACGGGTGTGGAAGTGTGATCCATCCAGACAACTGACCACTATTCGGCCATAAAAAGGAATGAAACTCTGGTATCTGCTGTAGCCTGGATGGACCTCGAAGGCATTACACTCAATGAACCCAGCCAGACAGGAAAGGCCGGCTGATAGGAAACATCAAAACTCGGCAAAAGTATAGATGGGAGTAGAAGAGTGAGCGTGGCAGACTGGGGAGGGGCAGGGAGCGGCTGCTGACAGGCACAGATCTCCCTTCGGGAGGTCAGGTGTTCTAGTTACGTGCCAGTGATTGTGCATCTCTGAAAATGCTCACAGCCATAAAGCACGCTTTCAGTGGGAGAATTCTATGGTGTGAAACTCCATCTCAACAAAGCTCTTTAAAAAGAAAGCACAGCGTGTGGTCAGAGTCAGGGCTGCCACTGTGGGTCAGACCTGGGTTTGACTGTGGCCCTGCCACTTTATCTCAACCTCACTAACCTCAGTTTCTTCATCTATAAAATGGGGACACGAGCAGTACGATGGATTAACAGCGGCCATGACCATAAAATGCTGGTGTTACTCCGGAGATAGATACAGGTGCGGTGGGCTCCCGCTCCACCCCTCCCTACATTCCATTTCCCGCCCCGGCTGGCCAGCAATAGCCACAGACCTCCTCCAGTGCTCCTCTGGCAGCAGCAGGAGCGCCTCGCTGGGCCCACGGACCCTGACACAGAGATGTGAATGTCACCTGCCTGAGTGCTTTTCTAGGAAGGAGGCTTTCATGTATTTATCAAATTCTCCAAAGCTCACTCTGGCTGGTGTGGCTCAGTGGACTGAGCGCTGGCCTGCAAACCAAAAGGCCTCGGGTTCGATTCCCAGTCAGGGCGCATGCCTGGGTTGCAGGCAATGTTTCCCCCTCTCTCTTGTCCTCTCTCTAAAAATAAATAAATAAAATCTTTTTAAAAAATTCCCCAAAACTGAAGAGCACACCATGATCTGCTATCAGTTCTCAGCACACACAGTACCCTCTCACCAGAGAGGCCCCTCCCAGGACAAGCTCGCCAGGCCTGCAGGGGCGTAGCCTCCAAGGTTGGCCGGAGCCCCAGGGGCCCCAGGGACTCAGTGTGCGTGACTACATGACAGCCTTGACCACTGTGCCTTCTAGCTCTGCTGCCAGGTGCCCTTCCCACAGCGAGTACACCGGCCTGAAGTAACAGCCAGGCCCCGCCCCTGCTGGTGTGAGCGCAAACCCAAGGCAGCCAGCGTCCAGGGAAGCAACACGTAGCCAGTCCTCAGGAGTCCGCGCTGTTCACCTCGGGGTTCCCATGCCTAGAAACCTGTCCTAAAGAAATCATCAGAGATGTGGGCAGAGAGGCACACCCACAGATTTCCATAAAAGCAGTATTCGATCAGCAAAACTCAGAACCAAGAGAGAACTGACTAGATAACTTACAGTCATACAAAGGAAACAAAGTTCAACTGTAGATTAGGGGTCAGGGGAATGGTAATGTCACCCAGAGAAAAGCACGGACGTGAGCTGACAATCACGTCCCGGGTGACCCACGATGCCCAGAAGGCATCACCGCGACAGGAAAACACACGGTCGGCGGGGGGGGCTCTGGTTTTACTCTCTTCTTGGCAACTTCTGATATTATTTGACTATTATAATATGTATTTATCATTTTTCTAAAATTAAAAAATGCCTAAAACATAATATGTACCACATTATCTGAATTATGTAGAGTGGAAGAATGTCAACATATTAAAAGTGATTGCCCTTAATTAGATTCTTCTGAATATAAATAGTTGCTGCATATTTTAAATTGCAACCTTTTTTTACAATGCTCGCGGGAAAGGCTCCGTTAAAATGTGTGCTGCAGAGGCGGGCGTAGTGCTCCTGGTCTTAGAGGAAAGACCTCTCTCCATTCATCCTTCACCACTGGCTGTGAACGTCGCGTACAGCACTGGAACGCACACTCAGAAACATGCCAGATGGCCAATCCTGTGTGCAATTCACCAAACTTTAAAAACTGGCCGGAAAAACTCCCCCTTCAGGCGCAAGGCGGTGCCGGAGCTGACATCCCAGAGGCTTCGCTCGCGGCAGGCGCCCCTACCCCAAGCCCACTGACTCACGAAAGCAGCCAGAAGGCTACCCAGCCCAGGGCAAAGGACGCGACAACTGCTGGCCTGACAAGAGCAGCTGGAGCCTCCCCGCAGGCCCGGCCCTGGTGGTGGCCGCAGCCGGGAGGCGGGCTGAGTCACTGGGCACAGCGCTGACCACACAGAAGTGCTGAACGTGGGAGCCCAGTCGCATTTTGGAATGTTAATGTTCATCAGTGAAGTGACATCCACAGAAAGACTAGCAATGAAACTCTTCAGTGTGAGACAGCTCTGTCTCCTTGGGCAGAAAACAAAATACAGATCCTAAGGCCAGAGACAGCCCCCAAAGATTCTGGAAGTAGTTTCCACCCCAACTTGCCACATGCACAGTTGAGGGGGCGTCTGAGGGTCGCAGAACCAGATGCTGCTCCCTCTCAATGACGAGGACAGAGAGCCCTTTCCCTGTGAGCCGTTTCAGTGGAACTGGGTGTGGGGAGAGGACCAAGAGAACCACGGTTCCCCGGAAACAGACGTACTCTGCCCTGAAGCCCACCTTACCAGGGGGTTACGTGGGGAGGAAGCACTGAGTCGCAGTCCCTGAGGTCCTGCAGCTCTTCTGACAGCATGGATTTGGGGACAAGGCTGCTTCTCAAGACTCAGGCTCTGGACAGATGTTGGGGTTAGGGGTCTTCAGGGGTTGGGGTGGAGGGACACATGACACATGGTCGAGGCAGGAGGTTTGAGCCCCACTGAAAGTCTCCTGAAGTGACACTTCTGACTTCCTGCCTGCCGCACCGGAGGGCCCCAGCCTGGCCAGGAAGCCATGTGGGCAGTTCTCGGCCACCAGCAGCCGCCTGGCAGACGCAGGCGCTCTACAGGCCTGACCACCATCCCGGGACGGGAGGGACGACCACGAGCAAGTCTGTGTTGAGCCACCAGCCCTGCACCCACATCGGACCCAGACGCAGGGAGCTCTGGGGGAGACCGGAGGTGCCGAGGGCATGGAGGAGCACTGAGCCTGTCGGGGCATTTCCTTTCAGAGTAGAGGAGCTGGCAAGAGACACTCCTAGAAAGTGGACTGCCTTGGGGGCGGGGGCGGGTGGCGTTTCAGCCTGTGTGCTAACTGGCATGGGCTTCTTTCCGGGTGAATGCCTGTCTAAACTTCATAGTGGCACAACTCTGAGTTCTACGGTGTGTGAATTACACGTCAAAACTATAAAAAAGAAGTCCCTAGCTCACAGCTCACAGGACTTCGCTTTTATTACTGACAACACCAACAGCCCCAGGGCCCTGGGGTCACGAGACAGCTCAGGTTTACCTAGCAGGTCGGCCCCTTCATCCACGTCCCCGATGACCTCGGACCCCGCAGTCGACAGCTCGTGGTACAGGGAGTCGGTGTTGATGCCAAAAGCCTTGTTGACGATCCCCTGGGTTGGGCTGTGAGGACACGCAGCAGGGAATGCAGAGTGAGTGGGCAACAACTACGGGCCAAGCACGGAGACTCCCCAACACCATACGCAGGCACGCAGTGCAGGTGCGGGGGAGGCAGCGGATCCGTGCCCCAGGTACCCTCCCACTGTGAGAGGCTGCCGGGGCACCCTCACCGAAGGCACGACTCCTGCGGTGAACGCTGGGCTCGCCGGGACCTGCGCCCCGGGCCCAGTGAGTACCTGTTGCCGGTGCGGTCTAGGCGGGGCTCCCGACCCATGTCCAGCTCTGGGGTGGAGTCAATAATGTCTTGAACATCAGACCACTCGTCACTGCTGCCCATGCCTGGGGGACAGATAGGACTGAGGTAAGGAGGGTGCCCAGCAGTGCACCCATTACTCATGGTTGTCCTCTCGCCTGATGTCTAGAGACCCCTGCAGACTACTGCCAGGCAGAGACTATCAAGAAAGGGTTTTTCCGCTCTGGCTGGTGTGGCTCAGTGGATTGAGTTCACCAGCCTGTGAACCAAAGGGTAGCCAGTTCAATTCCCAGTCCGGGCACATGCCTCAGCTGCAGGCCAGGCCCCCAGATGGAGGCGTGCGAGAGGCAACTGATCAATGTATCTCTCACACACTGATGTTTCTCTCCCTCTCTTTCCCCCTCCCTTCCCTTTTCTCTAAATAAAAATAAATAAATAAATAGTCTTAAAAAAAGGGAGGTGGTTTCCAAGGCTGGTGTCCCCCAAAACCACCCCCTTCTCATGATCTCATCTGAAGAGGACACATGCCCTCTTTTCCCCCCCTCCCTTTTCTCTGGGTGATGGTGATCCACTTTTAGACACTGAGTTGCACCCCCCAAATTCAGTGTTGAAGCCCTAGCCCTCAGGACCTCAGAATGGACTGTATTTGAAGAGAGGGGCTTTAAAGAGATGACCGAGGTAAATGGGCCACAGGGGTGATCAAATCTGACTCCGTTCTTATGAAAAGAGGGGATTAGGACGTAGACACACACAGGGTGGCCGTCTGAGGGAGGAGAGGGCGTCTGCACCCCTCGGACAGAAGCCTCAGGAGACACCAGCCCTGCTGACACCCTGATCTCCAACGTCTGGTCTCCAGAACTGAGAGAAATGCATGTCTATGGTGCAGAGGCCCAGTGTGTGGTGGTTATGATGGCAGTCCGAGCGGGGTGCTACACGGACCGAGACTACGATCTGTGGGAGGGAGAGAAAGCTCCCTGGACAAGAGGGCAGGGAGGGCCAAAGAGCAGGCAGCAAGGGCACGGGTGCTGCCCGAGCCTGCCCAGCCCAGCCCAGCCCAGCCCGGGGAGCGCCAGAGAGCTGCAGTACCTATGCTGACGTTCCGCATCTCCTGCGTGACCTGAACCTCCATGTTGCGGCTGTTGCGCTTTTCCCGGGCCCGCTTGCTGTTCTTGGTGCCAGCGCCGTAGTCCCCTAGGGACTGCAGGCTCTCGTTGAGGGGCGTGACTGCGGCCGAGGGCACAGAGGACGTGGGCGTGTTGGACTTGGTGCCCGTGGTGCTGGGCGTGGCGGCCGCTGAAGACTGGCCCGACTCGGACATCTCATCGTGTGGACACTAGGGCCGAACATGGGAAGAGGGGAAGCTTGTCGTGTGGGCCACGGCACTCTGGGGCTCTGGACGAGGGCCCCTCGCTCGGCTTCTTTGCCACTCGACAGTAATAAAACAGCATCCGCACTGGAAGGGACAGGTGGACCCCTGCTCTCCAGCTGGGCTGATTCCTCATGGCCTCGTCACTGGCTCATCTAGCCATGGCCTCCGGCTTTCCAGAGGCAGCTGCCGCCTTATTTAAATGGTTTAGATGGGGCTTTCAGCTTGCATGCTCCCCGATGACGCCATGTGTGATGGACATGGAGCTGCACGGATATGGCAGGCAACCCTTTGCAGCCAGTGGTGGGGGTGGTCAGGAACAAGCTGCAGCCCCGGGTGGGCAGAGGGCTCTAATAACGGGGCCAGGGAGGAGGCCTCTGATCCCGTTACCGCTCTGCTGCTGGGCACTGGCTGGCTCTCCCGCCCACCCCTGTGCCCTGCGCCCCGCCCTGGCCAGTCGGGAGCTGTGAAGGGCGCGCACCTCTCTGGTTCCGCCCATCGTGGCCTCCCAAACAGAGACACCAGGGGACATGCAATGCTCAACCTCCACAGCTCGGCCGGACCAAAGTCTACTCTACATATCTACGTAAATACAAACAAGCTGAAATTCCACTTCTGCAGAATGGGGCATTCTCAAGATATTCTAGGAGTGGAAAAAACCAGGTTATTAAAAACTGCAATCAACAGTGAACCTGAAGAATTTCGTGGAGAGGACACATGCTGCTTGGCTAAGTCCGGGACGTGAAACAAACACCTTCTTCTCCTGCGGTCTTTCCCGATGGAACTGCTGGACACTCGCAATAAAAATCGCTCCTGCTCCTCTGGTAACCAATACCTATAACAGAGTCACCCCGAGCAGGGGCCTCAGAGCCTCTCTGCAGCCTGTGGGCGGCAGCTCCCCTCGGCGCCTGTGCCCTCTTTTGTGGTGCTGAGAAGGGGCACAGTCTCAGGAGGGGCTAAAGCCCCTGGGGTGGGGGTGCCACGTCACTCGGTTTCCCCAGAGGGCACAGTTCCAGGGAAACTTTCTAACAGGGGAGGGGCTGATAAGGGGGGTGTTCCGCCCTCTCCATAAAGCTGGATGAATGCTGGGACCAACCCGTACCCGCCTGTAACCAGAAGCGCTGACCTCTAGGGGATCAGGGGCCAGAACTTGGTTGGGAGACTCGAGACCTCATTTCCTGACCAGTGGGTCACAGCCAGGCCCGGGGCAGAACGCTGCCCCTCTCTCTGGGAGAGTGAGTGCGTTCGGCCTCCTCTGACAGGCTCCTGACGTCTCTAGCAGGCATCTCACAATCCCACACCCTCTTCTAGGGAGGGGTTCTTGACCTGGGAGGCCGTGTGCCCAGGTGACCCGTGATGTCTGGAGATACTTGTGCTTGTCACACCTGGGAGTGTAAGTGTTCTTGGCATGTAGTGGACGAGTGTAAGGGTGTCGCTCAACACCCCACAGAGCACCGGCTGGCCGCACAGCCCGGGCTGCCGCTGCACGGAGCAGAGAAGCCCTGCTTGAGAGCCCGTCCCTCACTCCCGAGAAGCGCCTCTGTCTAAGCGTTTCAGTTTGGGTGTGGGTCCCTCCACTCAGGGCCAAACTGAGAAGGAAGAACCTTTCCTCTCCTCAGCACCAGCACACACTGAAAGCCTCCGTGATGGCTCCTCGAATGCCCTGTCACTCTGAACACGAGGCCCCTGGGCGTCCTGCAGGAGGGGGCGCTCTGCTGCCACCTGGCCCCATGCCAGCATTTAAGGAGACAAGGGTACAGGAGACCGTATGCACGGGAATTCCGGGCAGACCAGGGAGGTTGGGTGCAAGGGGCCCCTCTCGGGGAACCACACCTTCTGTTCCTCATCAGCCCCGTTTCCCAGCCTATCTCTGACCCTTAAACTTGTGTCTGTGGATTATCCGTGAGTGTTCTTGACCCTGGTAATCACTGTGGGAAATTCTGCAACAGAACCAGGATACCCCCAAGCTCCCTTAGCTCTCCATCACCCTACAGTCCACCACTTACCCACGGACACTCCCCCTGGCCACCACTTACCTAAAGGCAAACCTCTCAACCTCCTAAACATCAACGTGTAGCAGTGACCTCCAAATGCAAAGAACCCAAACTCTTAGCGGTCTTTCCTCACCATGAGAGTAGCCACAACTGTTTGGTTAAAACACTGAAAATACAGTACATAAAAACAAAAAACAAAACAAAAACAATAAAAAAATTAACAAATTAGAAAAACCTTAAAACCTAGAGCATGAAGTTAAAAGAACTTAAATAACTGCTTAAAAAAAGAAAATCAAATAAAACACACCTAAGAACTAAAACATAAAACACTGCAATTTATTTAGAGAAAGACCACGTCAGACAACACAGTGAGAGAGAGAAGACGTCCTGGGAAAGGCCGGCTCAGACACAGGCGGGAGAAACGACAGTCCAGGGGGCCAGAGCGAGCGAGCGGGGCCCCGGAGGCTTTCTGGGGCTCATGCGGCTTCTTCCAGAGCTTCTGGGAAGCCCCAGCTACAGGCTCAGTTTTTGTTCAAGAGAGAGTGAGTGTGAGCAGCCAGCTGAAAGGGACAAGCCTGGCCTGAATGGTGGGGATAGCTGGGACCCCACAGGCCCATGCCCTTCTGCCCAGCCCCCACCCCCTGGCAGGATAGCATGTAACTGGCAGGTGAGCACCTGGGCCAAATGTCACAGAAACATGCTCACTCCCTGGAACAAAGCAGAAGCCACTGGAAGTCACAGTTTGCAGCTACCTCCTGCAGGCAAGCCAGACCCTGAGAGGCGGAGGACAGTCAGCAAGGAGCTACAGCAGAAAGGAAATTTCCTGGACACCTGGGCCCCATGTCCACAGCCCAACCCTGCCCAGAAGCCAAGGCCTTTGCCTCCTGCAGGCATCTTCCAATAGCCTCTACAGGAAATCCACCAGTCCCAGGGTCACCTCCTCCACCCCTGAGGGTGGCATCCTTACCTGGCAAGGGGTCAGTCTCCTGTCCTGCCACAGTCTGCCTCCTCCAGACAAGCTGAGCTCATAGACCAAAACTGGCTGCAAGCGACCAGGGAAAGTTCCTGCCCTCGGCTTTCCCAGGGCCCCCCATTCCGGGTGCACACCCAGGATGTCCCCTTCTCAAACTCGGAGATCCAAAGCCATTAGCAAGTACAGGCGAGTGAGAACAGCCCAAAGAGAAGCTGCCTCCCGGCCTGACTCTCCTGGTTGCTGAGCAAACCTCAGATGCCAGAAGCACAGAACACTCTGGGCCAGCACCCGGTCTGGCTGTGAGGCTGGTGCTTTGGGGTTTACTTGGGGGACAGTGTCTAAGCTCAGTCCTAAATGGACACACCCTAACTGCAGAGGGGGTTAGCCTGAACTGATAGGTGCCAGTGCGAGACCACGCCCTCCTGAGCCGCTCCAGTGTCTCCACTGTCGTCGCACATGAGGGAGGGGTCCCACTAACCCAGGAAAAGCTGCAAAGGGTTGTATGCAAAGGCTGGGCTTCCTGAATGGACATGGGGCGACAGGGAGAAGACCCTCACTCCACGGCACGACTACAAAACCTGGTAGGTGGAGCTGAACTGCAGCTGGCCGAGGTCACTCAGGTGCCAGTGGTCCCCCGAAGGCACGAGCTTGCCCCCCATCTGTGCACGTACCATGCCGTCGGTCAGGGGGAAGACATTCAGAGAGGTGGGGCGCTCCTTCCTGCTGAAATGTGAGGAAGAGGACAGGAAGCGGAGGGTCAGACGGTGGCTCATGAAAGAACTGGACGCTCTGCACATGCTGAGGCCTATTTTGCGGATGGCACTGCTCTACACGACTCCCTCGCCTGGCTCAGGGGAGAGGTCAGCTGCTGTGAGGGCGTGGTCTTCTGGGAGGCCTATCACGCGTGGGAACCTCCCGTCTCCTCCTATCTACAGCCGCTCTTTAATCAAAGGCATCCGCGGGTTCAGGGGAATCTCTGCTTCACTATGACCCTATGCAACACTTCCCTGTCCGCTATGTTGTGATGTATCATTTTTCGTTTTGATTTTTAAACAGACACCTGCTGTGTAAGCTAAGACACGCCACACCAGTACCGGCGAGGGGCCAGCGCTGATGGGCTCCTCCGAGTGAGGCTGCTACGTGGAGCCAGGCGGGAAAATCAGCTCTCATCGCTTTCAATCTGTTACTTGCCTCTGCCCCTCTCGGCCCCACCCCCACTCCTTTATTGCTTTTTCATGGGACCTCACTGAAAGAAATGTTTGAACAGAGTATGGAGTGAGAGGGCCCTGCCCTTGTGTTGGGGGTCACCCCCTCTACAGCCCCTGCTCTGGCCCTGTGCGCTGTTCCCGTCGTCATGCAGCACCAACACCAGGGAGGGGTTCTTTCAAAGCTGTGCTAGGAGACTGAGACTGTCCGGTAGCCTAGACTTGGGCTTGTCCCTGAGAAGACACTCATGGACCTTAGTGTCAGTGAGGGCAAATCGGGCACTGGCGGAGGAGACAAGGCCAGCTCCCACCCCGCCCCAGAGCAGACACACTGCACCCCAGAGACTGTCGTCTCCAGGGCCCACGCTGCTCGGAGCTGTTCTGGCCAAACATTACGGCCCCTCACACCTCAGCCTGTCACGCTCAGAGCTCAGCCCCAGAGAGGGAGGTGGGAGGGGTGCTGGGGACCTCCTCAGGGGTTCTGAGAAGCTGGGTACAGAGGCTAGAATATTCTGGAGAGAGATAACAGGTTTCCTTGTGCTGCTGGGTGGATGCAGGTGATGAAGTGGGGGAGCAGAGCAACCCCTGCTGACCAGAACTGACTGTGGCCGGGCAGATGGCCTCAGGAAGTCCAGCTTGGGGAAGGGGTCTCTCTAGCTGGGCCGCCACACAGGATGAAACACGAAACCTGTGAATCAAGTCCTGCTTTAGCCCCTCTATGGCCAGCTCCTCTGTCCCGTTCAAGAAGCTGCTGCCTCCTGCACAGCAGGGTCCCTGGACCCACGGGTGCCTGGCTGACCCGTTGCGGGAGCTAGTCACGAGTGGCAGGGACAGAAGCAGAGGAGCAGCGGGCTCCCACAGGGCTGGGGCTACTGATGCCTGAGGGAGCCACACAGAGGGGCATGCTCAGGGCTGAGGCCTCCCGGGAAGTGCCTCGCACAGCCCTCATCACCTATGACAGGGGACGCTTTCTCAGACATGTCAATTAGAAGCTAAAGAAACTCAGAGCCTAAGAAAGACATCAAGTTGGAAAGCTCTGAGTCTGCAGATTCATCAAGACGTCAGTGGCCTGCGGCTCAGAGCTCACTCGGGCTCTGACTCAGCTCAGCCCACAAGGACTGAGGCATCTGGGAAGGCAGCCTCTGCCACATGCTCAGTAGGTCCCTGGAGGAGGGGGGCCGGGTGAGGACAGGCTGCAACCTCCACCGGCTCCGTCGGGGTTCTCAGCCTGTCCTTTGCTCGCTTTTCCCCCTTGGGGCTCCCAATGCTGGAATGGGGAGCCCCTCTCCTGGCCGGCTCTGACCTTGGGTGAAATGCACACAATGGATCCCTTGTTCCCAGACAAGTTCAATCCTAGCTGTCACCCGATGCTACAGGATAGTGGCAGGGGCAGAGTGGGGCATTCTCAAAGGACAGGGGACACTTGTCCATACCCTGCTCCCACAGCTCTGTGCGCAGACAAACACCACACCCGGACAGAGCCAGGCCCCTGTCGCCCAACAGAAACCATCACCAGGAATTCTGTCTCATCATCTCTTTATTGTTCCCCACAGAACCGCAGATGGGCCTATCCTCTGGGCCCCGTTAGTGCTTGCTGGGCATTGCTGACTGATGCCCCAGAGCTCCGCCTGAAGCTTGGCCACTGCATCCTCTCATTACATCCCTGCAGCTCCCTCAGGGGATACCTACGCTCGTCCCCTTCAGAGGTTGCAGCCCAAGGGGGTCATGCTATCTGCAAAGGTCATGCTGCCTATGGAGTCATGGTCACGCCGCTGGCTCTGGGTCCAGGGCTCTAAGTGACTAAGCTGGGCTGCCTGACACCACAGCACAAGGTCTCCCCACCGCCCACCGCCCACTATGGCAGTGCCAGCCCCGAGCTTTGGGCGCACGGTCCCATCTGTGGGCGGGGGACATTGGCTGAGTGAAGTCTCCGTACCAGCATCTACTCCGGGGCTGTCTTGGGGAACCTGGGCCAGCCTGCCACCTCCTCAGTGGCGTGGCCCTGAGAATGCCCGTCACGAGCCTGTGGTCTGTAACAATGCTGCAGGAAATGTGTCGAGTGGACTCAGAAACCTCCGGGGCTTGTGATTACGAACCACTAGAGTTCTAAGCTCCCCAACCCCGAAGGCCCGCAAGCACCTTTAATGACGGCGCAAACGCTGCGCAGGCTTTACCTTTTCCTCCACGACTGACGAGGACTGTGGACAGCGACACACACAGGCCAGCGGACGGCAGGGACAGCACAGAGAGCAAGACAAGAAGACAGCATTAGAGAGCACACCCAGAAGCGCATCTGCTCACATGGAGAACACATGTGCAACGGCCCAGGCAGGCGCCCCACTCCACACTTGAGACAGACGCTGAAACATGCAAACATCTACACGAGACAGACGCACGGCACACGGACACGTGCCCCCTTAGCTTGGATGGAAGGTCCGAACGAGGCCTGTGCAGCAGGCCAGCAGCTCACACGTGCACTCAGCACAGGGCGGTGGGCAAGTGTGCTCTCCAGGTGGCTCAACACACGCGTACACATGGGCATGCAGGGACGGAGCGCACAGTCACACGTGTTCATGAACGGAACCGAGCGTTTCGAGCACACAGTGGTTTTTACTCTAACGACACACAGTTCCAGAAGCCAGGTCAGGAGTGAAGGAAAACGCCTGTTGGGGTCAGCGGCAGCCAGAGGCTCCCCAGCACTAAGGGTGGGCCCTCGTGGAGGGGGTTAGAGAGCCTGAGTGAGGAACCTGGGCAGACATACACGTGTCCCCCAAAGATCCCGAGTTGTGGCAGGAGAGGCTGCACCCCAGAGCAGAGTGGTCCAGGATGACAGGCAGGGCCTCCCCCTTAGCCCACCAATGTAGCAGCACGGGTCACAAAGGAATATCTGACCCCGTGAGACCCCCAAAGGCCAGCGGTCAGCACAGTGACAGAAAGCTCATGCTTTCTCTATGTCCGTGAGTGTTCCTTGTGAAAACGTGAGGCAGTGGTGGCCCTCCACGTCTGTTCACCTGGAAACCGGTCCAGGGGCGCATGCTGGCCCTCAGAACATCTCGCTCCCAGCAAGTGTCCGGGCCCCGGAGGAACAGCTGCAGGGAAGGCCAGAGCCCCAATGGCTGCTGCGGCAACCACAGCACAACCAACCATGGGCCGTTGGCGAAGCTAAATGCCTCCCGCTGGCTGGCGGGGCAGTGAGGGCCCCAGTACCCTGCGCCCCACCGCTATTTCCCATGCCCTGCTTCCCGAACACATGCTGCTCCAGCCACTACCCCACAGGAACATGCTCCTTTCAGCTGTGGACCTCCTTCAGGAGGACTGTGCTGGCAGCCCCGGGCTCCTTCTCCCTCTAGCAGGCATCTCTGACAAGGGGGCAACTCTGGATCGGGATCGTCTATTAACAGAGAGCCCTGAGGGCCCGGAGACGAGGGCAACACCCGACACAGTGTGCACGCCTGGGCCCCAGGCACCCCTTCCTGGCAGAGTCAGACTGGGAGGCTAGGCTCGCAGAGATCTGGACCAGAGCCCCAGCCTCTCCTGGACAGCCAGGGTGTTTGCTTTACAAGCGAAGTAGCTCCTGTGGGCCGTGGCTCGGTGTGGAGAAAGCCCCTGCCTGGCACCACCTCACCACAGGCATTGCTCTCTACTCCAGGCTCCAAAGGCCCCGCGCACCCAAGGCTACAAATGGCTATGGGCGGGAAGCAGGATCTGGCCTTGCTGGCACGAGAGAAAAGGCCAACGGACCCATCCCTCATGAAACAGGCTGGCGGGTTTCTTACAACCAGCCTGTTCTAATTCCCTGGGGAGGAGGAGGTCCAACACAGTCTTCAAGAGCTGCTGAAGGGCCTCAGAGGGGACCGACCCTGCGAGGCACCTAACGCAGACCCGGGAGTCATGACCACAAAGACAGTGCCTGCCACGGGGCCAGGGGCTTCTCTGGGGAAAGAAGGTGCTAACTTCCCCCAGGCCTGCCTGCCACGGGGGCTGAAGCAGAACTCAGAGGCCAGGACACCAGAGGAGCCAATGCTGTGCTCGTCCAAACTCTGCCCCATGGCGCACACTGACGGCAGGTTCCCAGGCGGTCCTGCCTCCACCACACATGGGGGCAGTGTTTTCGAAATTCCCTCACCAACTTATGAGTACCAAGAGTGAGGATTTCCCAGGGTGCTCAAGAGAAAATGTCCAAAGCCATGAAATGGTAGCTTGGAGATCTGTATTCCCCACTGTCACACATACCTGATGCAGGAATAGTACCTGCCGAGTTCTGCAGGTTAACAGTCTCTGACCCACACCCCTCAATTCCCACAGGGCCCCGAGGCTGGCTGGGCACAGCTCCCATGCCCTTCTCGAGGGCAGGAGCACTTTCAGCAGGAACGCCCACAGCAGCTGTGGGCCCTACTCCCCACAAACAGCTGCAGGATGCTGCTCCCGCCTTGCCATCCCCACTTCCTGGGCACTGCTGAGCCTTTGCGTACACAGTAAGTATTCCTTATTTTTTCTTTCTTTCTTTTTTTAATTTTTATTTTTAAATGTGTTTTACTGATTGTGCTATTACAGTTGTCCCAATTTTCCCCCTTTGTCCCCTTCCATCTGGTACCCCCATTCCCTCCAGCATTTCCCCCTGCCCTAGTTCATGTCTATGGGTCATGCATATAAGTTCTTTAGCTTCTCCATTTCCTATACTGTTCTTACCATCCTCCTGTCTATTCTGTACCTACCAATTTGTACTCCTTAATCCCTGTACCTTTTCCCCCATTCTCCCTCTTCTCCCTCTAAACTCCCCCTAAAAGATCTCCATATCTATGACTGTTTCTGTTCTGCTTGTTTACTTAGTTTGTTTTTTAGATTCAATTGTTGGTAGTTGTGAATTTATTGCCATTTTAATGTTCATAGTTTTTATCTTATTTTTCTTAAATAAGTCCCTTTAATATTTCATATAATGGTGGCTTGGTGATGATGAATTCCTTTAGCTTTACCTTGTCTGGGACACACTTTATCTGCCCTTCCATTCTAAATGATAGCTTTGCTGGATAGAGTAATCTAGGTTGCAAGTCCTTGATTTACATCACCTTGAATACTTCTTGAGAGTCCCTTCTAGCCTGCAAAGTTTCCTTTGAGAAATCAGTTGATAGTCTTATGGGAACTCCTTAGGAGGTAACTCTGCTTTTCTCTTGCAGCTTTTAAGATTCTCTCTTTATCTTTAACCTTTGATATTTGATTATCTGTAACCTTTGGAGTTTTGGTATGTTCCTCTTTGTGTCCATCTAGTTTGGGACTCTCTGTGCTTCCTGGACTTGTATGTCTGTTTCCTTCACCAAATTAGGGAAGTTTTCTTTCATTATTTTTTGAAATAGATTTCCAATTTCTTGCTCTTTCTCTTCTCCTTCCAACACCCTTATGATTTGAATGTTGGTACATCTGAAGTTGTGCCAGAGGCTCCTTGGTCTATCCTTGGTTTTTAGGATTCTTTTTTCTTCTTGCTGTTCTGATTGAATTTCTTTTTCTACCTTATGTTCCAAATGATTTGATTCTTGGCTTATCTACTCCACTGTGGATTCCCTGTAAATTTTTATTTCACTTCGTGTAATCTTCATTTCTGCCTGGGTCTTCTTTATTCTGTCAAAGTACCTAATGAGTTCTTTGAGCAACCTAATAACCAGGGTTTTGAACTCTGCATTTGATAAGGCCCTTTAAGAGGAGACTCCTGAGACTCACAATTTCTTTTCTTTTTTTAAATATATTTTATTGCTAATGCTATTAGTTGTCCTATTATCCCCCCTTCACTCCCCTCCACCCTGAACACCCTCTCCCACTACCATTCCCCCCCTTTAGTTCATGTCCATGTGTCATAAGTTCTTTAGCTTCTACATTTCCCCTTCTATTCTGGCCCTCCCCATATATTTTCTACCTACCATCTATGCTACTTATTCTTCGTACCCCCCCCCCCTCCTCCCACTCCCTTGTTGCTAACCCTCCATGTGATCTCCATTTCTGTGGTTCTGTTCCTGTTCTAGTTGTTTGCTTAGTTTCTTGTTTTTGTTTCAGGTGTGGTTGTTCATAATTGTGAGTTTGCTGTCATTTTACTACACATGTTTTTTATCTTCTTTTTCTTAGATAAGTCCCTTTAACATTTCATACAATAAGGGCTTGGTGATGATGAACTCCTTGAACTTGACCTTATCTGAGAAGCACTTGATCTGCCCTTGTATTCTAAATTAAAGCTTTGCTGGATAGAGCAATC
>CM052540.1:87772675-87803638 GCA_028533065.1 Trachops cirrhosus | reverse complement strand
TTTTTTTTTTTTTGGTCTTGTTGAGCTCCTGTAGTGAGGGGCGGGGCCTAAGGTTTTCACCAGGGTGGGGCACCCCAGTTGCAGGGTAGTGACGCTGTATGTGGGGACGCGGTCCGAGAAGGAACAATGGCGCTTGCTCTGCTCTCTGTAGGACCTCAGACCCTTTTGCCGCTTTCCACAAGCCAACTGGGTCCCTCTGGCACCAATTCTGGTGTGGGTGGGCCTGTGCACCCAGCAAGACCCTTCAGTCAGTGCCCCAAAGCTCCACTTTCCAGTGCTAGGACCCTGAGCTGCGCGCAGTGCCTTGCTTCACAATAGCCACCTGGCTGGGTCTGCTGGTCGCCACCCCCCAGCCTGGCCCGCCAGCCACCGCCACTTGTGCGCCCAGGGTCTGCCTGCTGGGGACTTGTGCGCCGCCCAGGTTGCTCAGGTCTCTGCTCCGCGTCCCTCGCCAGACCCGACTCCGCCCCTCCTACCGGTCTGGATGAACGTGTCTATTTTTAACTCCCTGGTTGTCGGACTTCCAGGCACTTCAATTTTCTGTCAGTTCTGGTTATTTTATTTCTATAGTGTTGTTGTCCCTATCTTGGATGTGCGCGGGGGCACAGTGCATCTACCTATGCCTCCATCTTGGCCGGAAGTCCCTTATTTTTTCTTTTTTAAATTACATGTTACTGATTATGCTATTACAGTTGTCCTGATTTTTCCCCCTTTGTTCCCCTCCACCCATTCCCTCAGGCATTCCCCCTATACTTGTTCATGTCCATGGGTCATGCATGTAAGTCCTTTGGCTGCTCCATTTCCTATACTGGACTTTACATCTCCATGGCTATTCTGTAACTACCTATTTGTACTTCTTAATCCCCTCACCTCTCACCCATTCTCCTACACCCACCTGCCATCTCTTTATCTTTAACCTTTGGCATTGTAATTATGATGTGTCTTGGAGTGGGCCTCTTTGCATCCATCTTGTCTGGGACTCTCTGTGCTTCCTGGACTTGCATGTCTATTTCCTTCACCAAATTAGGGAAGTTTTCTTTCATTATTTTTTTCAAACAGATTTTCAATTTCTTGCTCTTTTTCTTCTTCTGGCACCCCTATGATGTGAATGTTGTATTGCTTAAAGTTGTCCCACAGACCGCTTACACTATCCTCACTTCTTTGGATTCTCTTTTCTCCTTATTCTGATTGCTTGTTTTTTGCTTCCTTATGTTCAGAATCATTGATTTGATTCTTGGCTTCACCTACTCTACTGTTGTTTCCCTATAAATTGTTCTTTACTTCAATTAGTGTATCCTTCATTTCTGACTGGATCTTTTTTATGCTGCTGAGGTCCTCCTAATTTCCTTGAGCATCCTTATAACCAGTGTTTGAAACTGCATCTGACAGATTGCTTATCTCAATTTTGTTTAGTTACCTTTCTGGAGTTTTGATCTGTCCTTTCATTTGGGCCATGTTTCTTTCTCTCTTCATATCGGCAGCCTCCCTGTGTTTGTTTCTATGTATTAGGTAGAACAGCTTTGACTCCGTGTCCAGCTAGTGTGGCCTAATGTAGCAGGTGTCCTGTAGGGTCCAGTGACACAGCTTCCTATCACCGAAGCTGGGTACTCGAGGTACACCCTTTGTGTGGGCTGAGTACACCCTCCTCTTGTAGTTGAGCCTTGGTTGCTGTGGGCAGGTCAATGGGAGGGATTTACCCAGGCCAGTCAGCTGCAAGGACTGGCTGTGACCACTGACCACCAACCTCTGCCCTCAGTGGAGGATCAGCTGTGCAGGGACAGGGATGTGGTGTTATGACAGGGTCTGTTGCTGTCCACTGGGTGTGCTGGCCCTGGGGTTTCCCAGGTGGTACAGGGCAAGATCAGCCCCCACTTGTATTTTCCCAGGGCACCCTAACTGAGCTGTAAAGCAATCTGAGATGGTTGCTACTTGTGATGGGCTTGGAGATTTCCAGGCAGAGCCAGGCTGTGAATCTAGGCTGCTAGTTCCGGGCCTGAGGCTCACTGAGGCCAGCTGTTGCTCGTTTGAGAGGATTTAGGAAGTTGTGAAGCATGAGTCCTGACCACCCATTCTTAGGGAAAAGCAGCTTGGGTGGGGCAGAGTCTCTGGAGATCTCCAAGACAGGTCAAACAGTGTTAGCCAGGTTGATGGAACCTTAGATATGGCATCAGTCTGTAGACTCTGTCGGGGGAGGGCCCAGAAAAGGGACAATGGCCTCTACTCGCCTTGATGCCAGACACTTCAGCCTCCCCCTGCACACCACTGTTGCCCTTCAAGCTACCTCCCCAGCACTGAAGCCCAGAGGGAGAGAGTCTAAGTAGATGAGACCGTGTGTGGGTTCTTTAAGAAGAACTGCTTGGGGCTCCAGCACTTTCTTCCACCGACTCAATCCCCACTGGTTTTTGCAGTCAGAGGTTGTGGGGACTTATCTTCCTGGCACTGGACCCGTGGGCTGGGGGCCTGGTGTGGGGCTGAGACTACTCGCTCCCAAGATACCCCTCCCAATTTTTTGGTCACCACACGTGGATGTGGGACCAGCCTGTTCCACTCCTGCACCCCTCCTACCAGTCTGGATGGATGCGGTTTCTTTCATTCCATAGTTGTCAGACCTTCATTCAACTCGATTTCTGTCAGTTCTGAGAATGATTGTTCTATATTTTAGTTGTAATTTTGTTGTGGTTGTACAAAGAGGCGAGCCATGTCTGCCTACACCACCATCTTGACTGGAAGTCCCAAAGTGCGCATTTCTGTTTTCGTATTTGAAGACTCCAGTACAGGGATGAAATAGTTTTGCCCACGGTGACGCACAGAATAACTGAGGATGCCCATGAGGAAGGACCTGAGTCTATTTACAGATGTCCTGTAGGGATGCAGGACAAAAAAAACTTCTGGAGCCAACAAGGCCCACATGTGACCTGACTGGAAGCTGTAAGCCTTTGCCTGCAGGAACGCGGGGCCACAGCTAGAAATGGGCGAATGGCTGAGCGCAATCTGTGGGGCCTGGGATGCCTACCTCAGTCCATCATCCCACCTGATGGAGACTTAGAACACTGGTACCCAGTCCAGGTCAATAACTCTGGTCTCTCATGGGCCAACTCCCTGAAGCTGGTAACACCCTGAAGATCTTTGACAATCTGCTCCCTTGGGGCTGCGGTCTGGTTTTTATCTGACCCAGGGGTGCAGAAGATGGAGAAGGAGCCTGGCCTCTGCAGGTTTCTCCCCACTCCTCTAATAAACCAGCGCTGAGCTCCTGAGCTCAGACAAGTCAGGGCCTCTCAACCTGCTGGCACCAGCAGTGCCCTGCCCTGAGGCAGGAGTGCAGCTCTCGGATGCTGGGGCCACTGAATGAGACCCGCACAGCACTGTACCACCATCCATCTCCATCCTTTGGGCATCTCTTCATGAGGCTGGGACAAGCAGGAAGCGGTACCTTGTTTGACCTTAATGGGCATCATGTATATTGGGTGACTCAAACTTTTCACTGCCCTGCACGTGTCTGTAAGTGACTTAAAAGCTCCGCAAGTGTTGATTCTGAGACTACAAATAAATTTTAGTGAGTAGGCGAATTTGCAAAAACGGAATCTGCAAGTATTAGGATCAACTGTCCACAATTTCCCCTGGGCATTCGTGACTGCACGCAGGCTGGCAGAGGTCCACCCACGTCCCCTCACCCCTACTCTAGTGCCTGGGAAAATCTCAGCACACATTCTTGGCTTAAGCCACGCACTCCGACCAGACACCCCTCTTCCCGAGTCAGGAGGAGGCAGCTCTCTGACCTCCTCTGCGACAAAGCGCCACTGGGCTCTGCAGGCTCTGGCCCTGCCTACCTTCGCCCAGGCAGGCTGCTGTCAGTCTGGCTGTTTCCCCCAACTTGCTGCATCTTGGACCTCTCGATGTGCTCCACGTAGGTCTGTATCATCTGTGGAGAAGGACACCTCTGTGTGAGTAATGCCTGCTGACCAAGGCCTGTCTGCAACCCCTCTCTAACTTACAAGGTTCTAGACTTGCTGTGCTCTGATAGAAACAATGATGGAGCTCAGCAAAATGGAGCCTGACCAGCGAGAGGCCAACAGCTTACCAGCTTGGCAGTAGAACAGGGAAAGAAAGGCCAAGGAGGCAACCCCAGGTCAGTGGCTGCCCCAGTGGCTGCTTTCTCGTGTTTTCGCTCCAAGTGTGGCCTGTGTGGGCTGGAAGTCATGGCTGGGCACCTACCTCCGTGTGTCGCTGGTGCAAAGCGTTGTACTCCTTCTTCATCTCTGATTCCCGCTCCTCCAACCGGGAAACTGGAAAATACGACAGCTGTTTGTCAACCACACAACCCAGCTCTCACCATTCCATCCTGCTCTAGGCTTACTGGATGGAGGGTGGAGGGTTCCAGGACAAGCCTGGTGCAGACCACTGCAGCATCTGAAGCTCAGAGGTTGTTATCAGCAGGGGAGAATGCCCTGGGGGTGGCTAGGACGCAGATTCTGACTTGGTCTGGGGTATGTATCGTTTGCGTGCTGTGTTATCTGAAGCTATTCAGTTCTGCTACAAAAAGGTCCAGAACAGGTAAAACACACAAAGCATTACTAACTAAGCTTAAGTTAGCTAGCAGCTTCAGAGATGCAGGCAAAACTCACAGGATGTGTGAAGTGTGGACCAGAGGTGAGCAAGTGGCTGTGGAGAAAGGCAGAATTCGTCAGTGAATAACCTCTAAGGTATGGTAAAGAGCCAAAGCATATCCATCTCTGAGACACGTGACAGACACACAAGTGTCCCTTACATGGGGGTACCAAGGGCTAAAAAGACCAAGTCATGATTATACCACCTGCAGGCTGGCAGCTGTGTCACCCCTACATCGGCAGCCCGTGGCATACAGGATGTCCCCTCTGGCCTGCATGTGTTCTGCCGCCTGATTGCTCTGAGGTGGGGCTACAGCAACAGCTGGTGACCACACCCCTACACCTCACCAACGGGGCAAGCGTGCCACTGGACTCGAAAACTTTCCGTCTGTGGTCCTTTGTTCAAACTGCAACTCTGTCCTTGTAGTCCCACCAAGAGGGGACAGCTGATGTGCAGAACCAGGGACAGGACACATGACAGTCATGGGCCCAGGACTCATGTGGCAGTCCTCCCAGCACGCACCCTGTCCTCGGCGTGTGAGCCTCTCCATCTGCCCTGCTTTCTGATTACTGCTATAAACTGATTTAACGCGACACCCCTCAGCACCTCACTCGGTCCCTTTGCTCTCCTGTCCCATGGTTGCTGGTGCAGCTTTCCCAGCAGTGTCCTTGGAGGCTACACTGCCAAGGTCGTTCCCTACCAACCAGTAGGGCCTCAGAGCCTGCATTTCTAATACTCCAGGTGATGCTGACGCTGCTGGTCAGAGGACCAAACTCTGAGGAGCAACAGGTATTTGCACAAAGCAGAGTAACAGCTTGGTCAACCCTGGAAGAGCTCAGAGTACCTACAGACTCTGGCACCGTCACACACATAGAACTGGCTGCCAGAGGAAGACCCCCACCCCCGGCCTCTACTCTAGCCTTGGGAGGGGCTGGCTGGCTGTGCACGAGTCCCTGGAAGGGACTTCGGGGTCAGAGCCCCACGACCTCTGCTGACCGCTCTGCTGGGGCAGGTGTACAGACCGCCGCCCGGAGGCTCGTCCTCCTCTCCCCTCTGGCTCCCACTCCTGGCACTGACCAAGTGACCAACTTCAATCTGTAATTTGGTGCTTACGTGTTTTCCTTCTAAGAAGAGCTGAAAAGATTTCACTATTAAAAGTACTCTAAGCAAAGCGAATGTTAAGGAGTCTGTGTGGTTACAGAAAGGGTTTACCTGTGCATGCCTAAGCTGGGCCTTTCCTTTGCTTCCAGTGTGCAAATGCGAGCGTGTTTTTACACGCATGCAGCCAATGGCCCGCTGGTGGCCCAGAACTCACCACCACCCTGTGGGGTACTGGCCTTTAAGCCCTGGTTTGGGACAGGGATAGACCCAACACATCCAACCATTTTTCTTCCCAATTTTGTCTGAAGTTTTCAGGGAAATGAAAGCTCCCACCATCCAAGGGAACTAGGTAAAGCAGCAAACTAGGTCTCTGTCATCAAAACCTCCAACTACAGAAAACTGAAATCACACGGATCATTTTAACACTGACAGTACAATTTCAACAAAGACTTCTGAAAAGAATAGTTCTTATCCCAAGAATAATCAAAAGCCCCTTTCTTCCCCTCTCCTTGCAAAGAGGAGAAAGGAACCTATAAGGACCTTAATCAGATCCTAGGAACTGTCACTCCAGGGGGCTGCATCATCAAGCCCAACTTCCAGGTCACAAAACAGCAATCTTTCCTCAGCGGGGTGCAGACAAAAGCCTCACAGGGCAGGTAGGCAGCTGGGAGCTTTGTCCCGAAGGACTATGCGAGGGTCACAGATTTGTGATTCCGGGTCAGACTGCAGTATGTGCAAAAGTACCCCATCACCAAAGGAGCCTTCATTATTTACTGTATTTCCACAACGAATTGGAGATTTCTGATTACAGAAATATACAGCAGTGTGACGCCTGAAGGAATCACAGTGAAAATAACATCAGGCTCTCACTGGGTTTTCTCACTCTGTTTATCACAGGCTCTCGACATCCTGCCCAGCTGGCGCAGGTCTGAAAACGGCAAACAATGCAATTTCAGCCGTCAGGCTGGCTACTTACTCTGGTCTGCATAGTTTTTGGCCTTCAGTTCCAGCTGGCGGGTCTGAAACTCATAGTGTTCCACCTGGATTTGTAGCTCTTTCTTCTCTTGTTCCAAGGCATCTTCAAACTCAATGAATTTCTGCACATGGAAGGGAAAGAGCTGGCATCAGGAACGTGGGATGGTCAGACGGCAGCGGCCCCTCTCAGAAGGGCCACGGGCTTCAAGGACCGAAGCGAAAGACCAGGCTCGGGCCAGAATGCAGGGCTCCCCGGCCTAAAACCTGCTTCCCTTTACGTCACATTGCCTGTCACCCCCTTCAGGCAAACCCTGACAAGACCACAGGGGCAGGAGGAGTGACTGGATCTGTAACCTTGTAACCAGCCATCTGGGAAGACACACGAGGCCCAGAATTTAGAACGCCCCATTCTTGGTTTAATTTTGGAACTCGGTACATTTTTAACAAGGCGCCCCGCATTTCCATTTTTGCACTGGACCCTACAAATTATGTAGCTGGTCCTTGTGCTAAGTTTCTGAGCAAAATTTTCAAACCAAGTGAAAAGAAAGCTCTTTGAAAAATAAAAGCTCTTGAAGGGTCATGGGAGGAGACCTAGCTTCACACTGAAGCGGCTTGTGAAGCCAGCCTCTGGCGGGGGCAGGGATGGGCACCAGCTGCCACACAGATGCCACCAGCTACAGTCCTGCGACAGCCTCAAGGGGGAGCTGTTAACACCTCAATATTACAGAGCAGGAATAAGTACTACTATTGAGAAATTTCATTTGTGAGAACTAGTATCAGCTGGGTTAAGACAGAAAGAGTTTCTCAGAAGATGGCAATAAGAAACATCGCTGATTTCAGGTCTGGGGTATCTAGAAAGGTTGATTAACTTGGGTAGGCCACAGCTGCGTTTCCGTAATACCTGCACCCCATCCCCCCACCCTGACACTGGGCCCTAGAGACACTTCCTCTGACAGCAGAGATTCAAAGGTCATTGTGCTACAACGGCTGGGGGGCAGGTGGCTCCAGTCCGAAGGATGACCTACTCTGTGCTGGGGCTGAGAGGGTGGAAACCCCAGAGGAGGGGCGGGCAAGGGAAGACCTGGCTTCAGGAAGAAAGTCTGTGTCAATGACGTCACATGTAATTTAAGTAATGTGAATAAAAAAATGCCCCGCAGCCAGGAAAAGCCAGTGTTTTTGAATGACCGTGGATGTAACCAACATATGTAAGATGAACAAGTGCTCTTGACTGACTGGTAAGGATGTTTTAAACTGGGCAATTTTAATTCCTATTACTTAAAAAAAACTTAAAAGAATGGCACAAACAACACATGCTTTTGTAGAAAAATCACGAGAAGGTGAAGTTAAAAAGGAGAGTATTTTTTAAAAACCATAATTCTATCATCCAGTCAGTTAAAATTGGGCAAGCTGGCGCGTGTGAGTGTGTGAGTGTGTAAGGCGGATTGCGATCATTTTGCACACAGTACTTCATGTCCGATTTATTCATTCATTTAAACTGGAGCATCTTCCTACATGGAGACACGGATCCTGCCACCTCCGTTTTTAATAGGTGTGTGTTCCACTGCACGTGTACCTGCAGCGCAGTTTACCCATCTGATGGCCTGTGGTTCTTTGAAACGTCCATTATTATCATTACTACTTGTGTACCTGCCCGGGGACTCCCTACTACGCGCGGCTGTGGCTGCGCGCTGCTGATGGCTCTGCAGATGGGTGGGTATCCCAACTCCTGCGCCCGCGCGGGGGTGGGCCCCTCTCCCAGAGCTCCCACCACTTCTCCATACAGCTTAACAACACTGCTGCCCCTCTGACAGCTGGGAAAATGGCCTAGCATAGTTCAGTTCCTTGACTGCTGGTAATATTTAACATGTTTCATAGATTTATTGATAATATATAGTAATTTCTCACATAATGTCAACAGCTTCTGCGACTTCAAGTGAAGTAACATATAACGAGGGCATTTTGCCATAGGCTAACTGATATACACAAGAGTTAAGTTCCTACGGCATTTTATCAATATTCTAACAAAAGGACTTTGAACAAAAGGGTGTTATTTGAGGACCTGATGTATATTACTTCTTTGTGAACAGCTCACATGTCCTTTGAGCCATTTCCCACCAAATGTTCATATTTTTCTTAATGATTTGTAAGAACCTTTATTCTATACCTATTCACAGATTTGTCGGTCTCATGTGTTACAAATACTTGCCCCAGGATTAAAGCACCAGTTCTCTGGTCTTCGGGAAGAGGCCCCTATTTCTGATCGCAAATGCTCAAGGCCAGACGTGGGATGAGGTGAAAACCTGTCCTGAGCCGGTGAGCAACTCTGTGATGGGGCAGCTGAAGCTGGTGGACGGACAATGTTTAGAAGTGATCACTGTCCTACCTCAAGGAGGTTGTATACAAAGAAAAGGGTTCTTTCGTGCTACTGTCATTTCACTAGAAGTTTTTCCCACCTGTATTTCATCATTATTACCTATATTTGATATTTGGGAGTCAGCTAAAAAGATTTTCAAACTAAAGACAATGTAAGAAAACCCACCTCCAGTTTCTTAAGGTCAGACAGACTTTTTAAAATATTTTACTTATTTTATTTTTAGACAGAGGAGAAGGGAGGGAGAAAGAGAGGGAGAGAAGCATCAATGTGTGGCTGCCTCACGTGCGCCCCCTGCTGGGGACCTGGCCCTCAACCCAGGCATGTGCCCTGGCTGGGAATAGGACCGGCCACCCTTTGGTTCACACAGGCTAGCGCTCAATCCACTGAGCCACACCAGCCAGGGCCAGACAGACTTTTCTAAATATATCCAGAGAGGTGATCATTAAAATCCAACACAGTGCCAAAAAGTCGTGTCATGCCAAAAAATCCACATGCCTATATATTCCTGATGAAGTTGGCCCCAAACCAGGTCACATGCAAAAATCTTCTGCCTATGGTATTTTAAGGCTTTTCAGCATCAGGAAATACAGAGACATTAACCTAGAGAGATAACATCTATATAAGCTGTGCACATGGACAGCCTCAAGGCCAAAGGCAAAGACACAGTAGAAGCAGGGAAATGGACCCCACGAGGGTGGGTTGACACACAGGACGTTTGTGGTTCCCTGGTCACATGGAATCCTGGTGCTAAAGAGATGGTCCCCCGAGGCAGGAAATGCTCGGACCTTATTAACTGACATCCTTTCCATCCTCTAGGCACTACCAGCTGACAAGGGGTATGAGTGCTCACGGGGAGCAAGCCCCTACATGAACAAAAAGCCCCAAGGAGCCCACAAGGGACTACCCGTAGACTCAAGAGGACCCTGGCCTTGGCCAGCCTGATCCTCCCTGCCGGGCTCCAGGGGCTCCAGGGCCTCCTGAGTGAGGACCGCCGCTGTCCAGTGTGAGACCCTCCCAGTCTCAGAGGTCAGCAGCATCTTTCCAGGGCCGTGACGAGGGACCCGCAGGGGCTCTGGGTTTAAGAAAATGTTACCGACACAACAAGGTGCTCTACAGCTTAAAAGAAATCCTCCTCTTTCTTCCCCTCTTGAAAAAAATATTTCAATGTCATTAAGGTAACTGCAGTTAACAAAAATGCAAGCTAGCCATTTAACCTTATGGAATATGCAATGCAACCCTCACCAAGTATTATAAGCAGTAAGTGATGTGAAGGAACAGTGCCTGGCCAGGACTAAACACACACTTAATCCTCGCTTTTTATGAGGCCATGCTCAGGGCCAGACTTGAGATGAAGTAAAAATTATATTGACAAGTGAAGAGTAGTGGACGGGGCCAGAAACAAAGCAGAAGCTTTGTGTTGGTAGTTAAACAAATAGATGAGGAGAGGAAGCTGCAAATCAAAGCTCTCTTCCAACCCGAGGGAGGGAGCTGCGGCAGGTGGGGAGACATGTCAGTAGGGGATTTTTAAACTGGATTAAAGTGAGAAAAATTCAAAAGGTGTTTTCAAAGGAAAAAACATTTTTATTTACAGATCACTTACTTTAGATTTAAAAGAATCAAGAACTTTCAGCAGTGGGGGACAGTGTAGGGTAGAAACTAAGTTAAGTCTATCAAGGAAGTCTTCTGTAAGAAAAGTAAAAAAAAAAAAAAGGTAGAAGCTGACTACAACAAAACATGAATGGAACTGAGAATAAAAATTTAACCCCCAGCATTCGGGTAGAGAGGGTCTGCATGGAGCTCACTGGATTATAAGTACGTCTCGCCCAGCCCGGCGTGGCTCAACTGGTTGGGCTTCATCCCCAGAAGCGAAATGCTGTCTGTTCGATTCCCGGTCAGGGCACACACCTGGGTTGCAGGTTTGGCCCCAGTTGGGGTGCGTACCAGAGGCAACCCATCGATGTTTCTCTCTCACATGGATGTTTCTCTTCCTCTCTCCCCCCCTTCACCTCCCCCTTACCCATACTATGGACTTGAGTTTATTTGGAATTATCATCTGTCTAACCAAGTCTATTCAAAATGTCATGTAGTGCATGAAAACCCACGGATGTTTAAGGCGACTTTTATGACAAACCTTTAAGTACCCCCAAAAGCAATGACAGCAACCACACAATTGAAAACACACTGGCATGGCTTATCCTTAACATGTACATGTGAAATACCTGATTCCAACTTCGAAAGACCGATATACCGCAGCAGTCCTTCTGCAGATCCGTTTCTAAGATATAACTCCCTACCCCTCCCCATTAATAAAGTGCTACTTAAAATTCAATTCTACCTTGGTATCTGAATTTGTGTTTTGGTGAGTTCAAGATACAAACTGAACTACCCTGAGTGTGGGCTCTTCCAAAATCTAGGATTCAAAGGAAGCTTTTCTCAGTATTGAGGGTAATAAGACCATTCCACCCACTTTATACGTAAAAGCAAAGTTAAGAAACTGACTGTTCATGTCAACTATAAAGTTATGATAACAGAAGCCAGTATTCCCAATTCCCAGAATGCAAGAGAGCTTACTAGGTAAACACTCTCTGAGAACGTAATCATTAGAGTGTGGGCGACTTTTCTAACTCAAGGTTATCTCATAGCAAAGTAAATTATCATATTAAATTGAATTCTTCCCTCTCAGATGTCCCTTAGGCCAGGGTCACACACAGGAAAGAAGTCAACTCTGGCTTGTTAGAAATGAACCCAACAGGAATCAAAGACTTGTTCTTTTGGGCTCAGTGGGTTGGGCATCATTCCACAAACCGAAAGGTCGCCGGTTCACTCCTGGCCGGGGCACATGCCTGGGCCGGGCCCCCCAGCTGGGGATGTGAGAGAGGCAACTGATTGATGTTTCTCTCCCTCCTTCCCCCTCTCTCTAAAAATAAAAATAAATAAATAAAATCTTTTAAAAAATTTTTGTTCTTTTGCATTACTGATCATTTAATTTCTTCCTGGGAGTGAGGGTGCAGAGTGAATTTCCAGAAGGAAAATGCTTTTGGGGGGTCTTTTATGTTAGGGCAGGCAGAGCAATAAACACTAGGGATGCTTGGTGTAGGCTCTGTGCCTGGAGGAGACGCCCTTCTCCTGATGGCCAGTTTCTGGTACTGACAGTGACTTCCTGACAGGACCAAACATCTACCAAGGGCTCACAGGGGGCGCCGCTGAACTCCTAAGACCTCAAACCACAGATGCTCCTCTACAGCTTCCTTTTTCTATGTCTCACACCTGCCGCCATTTAGATCTAGAATGCAGGTGAGTGGAGGAGGACATGAGCGTGGGGGCCCTGGAATCAAAGAGCTGTCCCCGAGGCCTGCTGGGTGGCGCGCAGGAAAGGAAGAGCATTTCTGTAGTTAGGCATTAGACACATGTCCGAGAGACCAGGCCAACAGGCAGAGATCCAGGAACCTGGTTGAATTCATAAAAAAAAGCAAAGGTTCCTCACGTTTATGTTAAAGGGACTGCTGGTTCAGCATCTGCCTAATAAGAATCCCAGCCAATGGCACTGGGTCAGCCCACACTCATTTTCAAGAATTAGTAAGACAGAAAAAATGTACGTGTGAGTATATAAAACATTTACATATTATATACTTATTTATATACTATATATTAAATACTAACACATACTTTATATATTAAACATAGCATATATATTATGT
This sequence comes from Trachops cirrhosus, assembly GCA_028533065.1. NCBI lineage: Eukaryota > Metazoa > Chordata > Mammalia > Chiroptera > Phyllostomidae > Trachops > Trachops cirrhosus. The sequence continues at coordinate 87,790,885 of CM052540.1, read as the reverse complement.
TTGGTACATGGGGAAATAAGAAAAAGAAAGATAAAACTAAAACTAAGTCTTGGCTGGTGTGGTTCAGTGGACTGAGCACCAGCCTGTGAACCAAAGGGTCGCCAGTTCAGTTCCCAGTCAGGGCACAGGCTTGGGTTGTGGGCCAGGTCCCTTTTGCACACTGATGTTTCTCTCCTTCTCTTGCTCCTTCCCTTCCCCTCTGTCTAAAAATAAATAAATAAAATATTTTTTTTAAACTGTAAACGTCCCACCCTAGAAGAAATTTCCTCGGGGGGAAATTATTTTCAAGTAAACTGTATTCTCCAAAGCAATCTTGGTAGTGTATACTGGCTTCCTGTACAATTTAACAGGAGGCATGCTAAGGAAGCTTGTAGCGTGCCTTTCTGCAGACAAAGGCTCTTGTCCAGAACTGAACACCGTGAATTTGGGACAGGCCCACAGCCACATGCACAAGCAAGCACCCAGGGGCTTTTGCCCTGATCTGGGTATTCGTTTCCTGAGAGGACAGAAGTGGTAAGAAGGCTGGTGTGGGTAAGGCTAGGGAACAGGAACCCAAGACGAAGCACAGTAGAAGGAACGGCACTCAGAGAGCATGGAGAACCCAAGAGCTGGGTAGGTACACCTAGGAAACTTTAATGAAAGGTACCCCTTTGAATATGTCGCTGTTGATAATCCGAATTTAAACTCCTAACCCCCATCTCCCCTGTCCCACTCCACTTGGCATTTCCCAAATCTCTCGCCCAGAAGAGGTGGTCTGCACTGAGACTACGCAGACTCTCAGTGTCTTGGCAAATATCTCATTTCCTTGGGGTGAGACTTTTCCACCGGCGTAATAAGGGTTCATTCTTAGGACACGGCAGTCCCGAGGCAGGCCACCAACTGATTCTAGCCTCTCCGGAACAAGTTACTGGGGAAGTGCTGCGGGCTATGGGACTGACAAATGCAGGAGGTTACTCCATCGACAGGAGAACGAATAAACACCTCTCAGCACTAAAGGAATGAATGAGTAAAAGGATAACTAACAACTACCTGGATGAACGTCAAAATCATTCCGCTGACTGAAAGAAGCTAGAACAGAAGAAAGTATACACTACATGATTCCAGTCATATAAAGTTCTAAAAAATGCAAATTATCCACAGCGACAGAAAGCAGGTAGGTGATTACTAAGGGTAGGAGAAGCGGGGAGAAGAGAGACTCTGGAGGGGCACGAGGAAACTTTGGGAGTGCTGATGATCATCGCTGTCTTGACTGCGGGGATGGTTTCTGGGTGTTGATGTGTCAAAACTCACCAAACTGCACACTTCGAACATGTACAGTTTAGTGCACTGACCTCAATAAAGTTGTCTTCAAGAAAGAAAGAAAAGAGAAAAAGAAAAGGAAGCCAAAGATTTAAATCTGGCTCATAAGCACCAGACAATTTCTAGGTTCTAGGATTTCCCACCAGACCTCTTCTCAGCCTTTCAAGGATTTTATCACCTCTGCTGTTTCCTAAATAGCTGGCATTCTTTTTTTTTTTTTTTTCCTTTTTTGGTTCATCTCACATAGTGTCTTCTGTCTGGTCTCCTGTATCAAAACCCACTGCTTTGGGATCTCCCTTCTTTCTGGAACATGTTCACTGAAACAACAAAAATGATCCATCTTTTAAGCATCTTCCTTTCTTGCCTGAAGCCGAGTAACAGAAATGTTTCCTGCCTGCCCTTATAGAAAAGTGACTGAGTTCCTCTTGATTGGGACTCTGTGTCTCCTGGATTTGCACCACAATTTACAATAGCCAAGTGCTGGAAGCAGCCTAAGTGCCCATCAGCAAATGAGTGGATCAAAAAACCGTGGTACATTTACACAATGGAATACTACACAGCAGAGAGGAAGAAGGAGCCCCTGCCCTTTGTGACAGCATGGATGGATCCGGAGAGCACTGTGCTAAGTGAAATAAGCCAGGAGGTGAGGGACAAATACCATGTGATCTCACCTTTAACTGGAACCTAATCAACAAAAGAAAAAAGCAAGCAAAATACAACCAGAGACATTGAAATTAAGAACAATCTAACAGTAATCAGAAGGGGGGCAGGGGATAGTGGGGGGAAGTGGGGAAGGGTTTTCAGGAACAACTATAAAGGACACATGGACAAAACCAAGGGGGGTGGAAGCAAGGGAGGGAGGTGGGTTAGGCTGGGGTGGGGGGGACTGATGGTGGGTAAACACAGACAACTGTAATTGAACAACAATAAAATAATTAAAAAAAAAAAAAAAAGAAAAGAAAAGTGACTGAGCCTGACTGTGTTTGGCTGTGACGCCCAGTACGACAGCCCCACCAACCACATGTGGCTGTCGACACTTACACTAGTGAGAGCCACATTTGGAGTGTCAATGGCCCTGTGTGGCCATGGGCTACTGAATTAGACAGCACAAAATAGAAATTTCCATCACCACAGAAAGTTGTGCTGGACAGACGGCTGCTTCACACTCAAACTACAGAAAAGAGCTCCTGACCTTCAGGAACTAAACAGAACAGCTCGGTGTAAGGTGCACAGAGGTCGGGGAAAGCTGCTTTCCCCTCGTACACACACACACACGCACACACACACACTGAGATGACTAGCATTTCTTTGGGGGGTGTGATTGGGGAAAAAAGAACCACAAGGGCACTGACCATTGGTGAAGCAGGAAGCAGGTCTGGGGATGTGGGGTGCAAGGCACAGGTGCGGGGCCTGCGCCCCGGGTCTGGGGTGGGCCAGCTGGAGTGACAGGAACAGTTCACTCCCAACATGCACTCACTCACGGGAGCGGCCGGCATGTAAATGCGCTCCACGCAGTCTCTGCGCCAGATGTGCACAGGGACTAGCCAGTGGTCTGGCAGCGGGAGCGGCATGCAGACAAGGCAGAAAGGAGTGTAAGAGCAGTGAGGCAGGGGTTCAAGCAGAAGGGGGTCTCCTCCTGGAAGTCCCTTTGTCTACTGAAAGTAGTCCCCATTCCTACCTTTCACTCTACAATCCACGTCCCCATTTTATCACTATCTGGATGTGCGGCAGCACCTCCCTCAACATCTCCCCACCCGAGTGCCTGCCCCAGGACAGAAGGGAGCTGAACCCTGAGAGCCTGCAGGCGAGCCTGGCACTCGGGGTATTTTGTTGAATGAGTAAATGGATGAGCGAGAGAGGGAGGTGTGATCTGCTTCCACAGAAGCTCACTCTGGCTAGGGAAGGTTTGGGAGAGGGAAGAGTGGCTGGGGAGACCAATGTGATAGTGGCAACTGGAGCCAGGATGGTACAATGAAGATTTAAAAAAAGAAGGCTGGCGTGGCTCAGTTGGTTAGAGCATCATCCGTAACCCAAAAGGATCCCCAGTCCAGACGCCAATCCCTAGTCTGGAAGTGTATGGAAGGCAAATAAATGATGTCTCCTTCTCACACTGATGTTTTTCTCTCTCCCTTCTTTCCTCTCTCTCTAAAAGCAATGAAAAAAAATGTCCTCGGGTGAGGATTAAAAAAAATTTTTTTAAAAAAGAAGGCATATTAAAACAAAAAACTGGGCCAAAAGAATGCTGGCACTTAGTGAGCAACTAGATCTGAGGTGATAGGGATGGCCCAGGGCCCTGCCCAACAAATGCCTGGGAAATCCGGGTTGCCACTGACAGCGCTCCTGGCTTGGCCTCTCGCAGCTACCTTTTCTTCATGCACCAGCAGTCATCCCCCACCCTCAGCAATGAACAGAGCTGGAGAAAAGGAACCCTGTCTCACACTTGGGTGTCTCCTCCCCAACACCCACCTTGTACACAGTAAAGATTTAAGAGATTCTTAGACAAGCTCAACATCACCTCTGGGGGCGTCCTGAATCTCGTATGAGGTCACATGAAAGCCACACTGAAGGACATCCTACAGAATAACTGGCCTTTGATGTCACAATCCTCAAGGTCATGAAAAGCAGAAAGTGAGGATCTGACCCAGAACAGGGGAGACCCCAGGAACATACAAGTTCCCGAAGGTCTTAGCAGAGTGAGAGGCAAGGACGGACAGAGAATAATGTGGGAAAAAGCTCACATCTCGGAATCTGGGTGAAAGGTATGGTTTTTGCAACCTTGTTATAGATTGTTCCAAATAAAGAACCAGATATCAAATTTAATTTAGAAATCCCAGTTTTGGAAGAGCTAACTTGCACTAGTCTTTGACCCTGCTGCCTAACAGCCACCAGAGGGTTCCCGCCATGGCGGGACAGGGCGCGGCAGCAGGGAGAGGCCCCCATGCCAAAGTGGGCATCTTCCCTGCATGCTCGCCCCACCTGAAAAGTGCCCCTCTTTGCTCTTGTACACCTTTTTTTTCCATTTTGGTGGAAAAAAATCTCCAGGGGAGATTTTGGTATACTTCTGGTCACTCTGGCACAGCTACACTGGGCCAACATTTGGAGACAACTAGGAAAGGCAGCTCAGGCCACCAAATCGCAATGGCTTCATCTAAAACAAACACACAATTTTTAAAAACTGCTCTTAATACTTCAACATGGCAGAAGAAGAAATCACATACCTTGTCCAAACCGTGATAAATTTACTATGTGTAATATGGGCAACAAGAAGAAAAACTTCTGATTCAGTGTATCCATTCACTTATGAAAAAAGGCAAAATGATAATCTCTGTGGAGTAGGGTTATGGCTTTCCCCCCACCTCCATCCTAATCCAATCTGAGTGCTCTTCTATGAAATGGATTACTTTTACTTAACTAGAAAACAGTCTGGGGTCAAACTACCCACCAGTTGGATGCTCTTCTTACACAGTTCCAAATGCTGCAGTATCAGCAAATAGCCACATGGATACCTCTTCAACAGCATCCCCTTGGGTTGCTTGTGATAAGTACTAGTTTCCTCAGGGCAAAGAAGATTTTAAGGCAAATGATGGCTGCTAAACTCACACGCAAACATTCTTCCTCTCATCAGCTAAGTCCGTGGCCACGGCAGGGAAGAGGGCTCTTTGCTGCCCAGGGAAACAGGGCACATGGAGCCCTCCGCTCGTTGCCGCCTTGGGTTACTGCCGAGGGGCATCTACTCGCTCTCCAGCTGTCCCAGTCAACTGCCCACTTCCAACCTTCTTTTCTAATGGGAAAGAACTTGGATTTTTTTAACTTTCAACATTTTTTAGGCCTCTGTAGAAATTGCAGAAGCCAGCAGTAGGTCCAATTAGCTCTGCAAGCTTGAGCGAGATGCACTGCTCTCAATCACAAGGGTAAAACCTGCACAAGGAGAGACTATGATGTCCAGTGCTTACCAACCAAAGCTGCCCTGAAAATCCATCAAGGTGCTTCTCCCTGACTCCGCTACATCTGCCTCGCAGCAATTCTGCAGAAAAACAAGAGCCAGTGATGGGACTTGGCACTTAAGATGAAGGTGATTTGCCACGTCTGGCAACCCACTCGCTTTACAGAGGTAGCCACTGCAGCCAGAGTGGGGACTGGTCACCAGGTATGCGGCTCCCAAGGGCAGGGCGGGCGCTTAAGCTTGCATCTGCGGACTCCAAGGCCTTCTCCCTGGACCCTACTATCTCTAGCCACCATCACTCTGATTGAGTGAGCAGTCCTGGGACCAAGGAGACACCCTAAGACCAGAGCACACTTGCAATTTCTCACTGCTGTTATTACCAGCAAGCAGCAGAGGACAGGGTTGTTTGCTGTGCTCAAGACTTGGAAGGAAAAAAAAACAAAAAACCATGAAGATCTGTCGGCTCCAAAGGCTGCAGGCGGCTCAGGTTACCCAGCTCTGACTAAGCCTTCTGGAGCAGAGTGGTCGCGATGCCGGAGCTACTCGGTAACATGAACATGTCTGCAGCCTATGACGTGCCAGCTCTTGTGCTATCAGACACATCTGCGATCTCAATCCCTGCCTAGAAAAAGAGGCCAATCTACAAAGCAGTGGTCCTTTCCACAAAACTGAATGTGAATGCCTGCTAGGTTTCATAAATGAGCTAGAAAGCCAAAATGGTTACATGATTTGGCCATTTTTTTTTTTTAGTTGTAACATCACTTGCAGTCTTTCCAAGGGTAGACATCTAATCATCTAATCACAGCCATGTTGCTGGCTAGCCAGGCATTTGTTTCATGGCTCTCTGCTCAGGAAGCTCTGTGCAGTTTCTCCTAATAGCTGGGACAATGGTGGGGTTTCGCCTTGAAGGCATTCTCCTCCAAACCACAAGCACACTGCCCCCAGCTTAGTCCAGGGGAGTGGAGGTGAGAGGTCAGAAGCACACTCGCTCGTGGTTGCACTTGAACTGCAAAGAGCAGAGCAGAGACCTAATCTATGTAGAACTAATCTTAAACTAGAGGGTATGATTCTTAGCCTTATGGTTGTCCATCTTGGTTTTCTCCTTTTAGTTCCTTCTCATCCACGATGTTGACCACATAGGTACTGATGAAAGAAAACAAACCTACTTGAAACCTCAGTTTGGCATCCAATGGCCACCAAGAGTGGCCAGAGAAGTGGAAGGAATGCCCCAGCACAAGAAAGGTAGTCATAGCCTCATGGGTGGATAAGGGGAGACCCAGTGCTTCAGCCCTCAGGGGGTGCAGCTTTCTGATCTTCCATAGCAGAATGACAAGGAAAGAACCTAGGCCCAGAGTCAAGAGACAGGGTCCTGGCCTGGCTCTTCTAGGGCATGTGACCTTGGTACAGTCCCTTTGGTTCGCAGACCAGCGCTCAATCCACCGAGTCACACCAGCCAGGGCTGGTACAGTCCCCCTACTTCACAGACCCAGTGCTTCCCCTATAAATGGCCAGGGCCACTCTGAACTCTAAAATCCTATGAGCTTTTGCATCCTTTTGAGAGTTTTTAAATCAGTTTTGGTGGAGCTTGGCACCCCAATCAATAGACAATAGTTTCTTGACAGACGCATGAAACCAAAAGCAAAATGAATCAAAGTAGGACTAATACAAGACAGTGTTAATTTTTATAAACATGCTTTAAAACAAACCAGAGCATAAACCACTCTGGTTTAAATAAAAGAGAAAATACTGAAATAATCTATTTCAACGGTAAAGTCAAGACTATGTTCAGTCAAGTTAATTGGAAAGTTTAACTCATTTAATAAGAAACTGCCTAATCGTCAAACAGTATCACCTAATGTCTAGAATAACAGTAAGTCAGGTCTTAGAGATCATCTAGGGCAAATGACTCATTTGACTGATGGGAAATCAAAATGCAGATGGGGCAGGCAACATGGACAAGGTCACGAAGGCAAAGCAGGGATGGGAGCCCACATCCCACATCTGCTCGGTCTGCCACATCCTGCTAAATATTTGATAGTGAATGAATGAAGTTAAGTGGCATTCCCTACAATGCACGATTCTCCTAACTGGTTCACAAGTAAGTGATTCCCAGGTCATGCAGGTATCCCAGAACATAAGTATTTTGAAACTCTACTTTTAGCTTCTTAGAAGCCAGACTGAAATTTCTCAGCCTTTTCCCACCTAAGCTACCAATCTTCCCAACCGAGGGAACTACCGGGCAAAGAAATCACCTTCGGAGACCTGGAGTCCTTCACCTGGTGCCAGAGAAGCATCCTAACTGTAGCTTTAGTCATGTGTTTACATCAATTATCAAATTGATCCATGTCACAGACCTTCAAAACACTGGATTAGGGACAAGGAAAAGGTCTGAGAGCAGACCTCTTCTGCTGCAGAACCTTAAGAATCTCAGAAATCCCTTTTCTGGGAGGGTTTAGAATTGTACCAACAAGAGGTAGCAACTGGGGTCTAGTTTGCGAAAAACAAACACAAAAGCAAAAAGAACTGGAAGTCTGGAACCAGAGGTGGGTACTGGGGGAAAACCGAGACTTGGCCCGAGGCTAGGGGCTGTTTAGGCTGCAAGCTCCACCGGTGAAACCCAGTGGTTACCGGTCTGGCCTCGGCAGGAGCAGCAGGCAAGGAAGTCGGAGGGCGGGGGCGGCCAGGGCTCATCCCCTGGGCTGGGCTAAGGGCCCCAGTAATGTGGGAGCAGTGCTGGGAAGGGCTGGCGGGACAGGGTGCCCGGGCGGGGCGGGGAGTACGCGGTCCACGGGCGGGTCCCCGGCGCGGCCGGCCCACGCACCTCCTCGGCCTGCTTGCGCAGCGCCTTCTCGCGCTCGTACTGGGTGAGCAGCTGCTCGTTGTCCTCGCGCAGCAGCTCCAGTTCCACTTCATGCTCCTGGTTCTCGCTGAGCACCGAGTCCAGATTCTCCAGCACGTTAACCACGAGCGGCATGAGCTCCTTGACCACCTCCTCGTCGTAGCAGTGGATGAGGCGCTCGAATTCGCGGTAGATGGAGCCTGCCAGGCCCGACACCCGTTCCGACATCACGGAGCCGGAGCAGTAGTCATCCTGGTACACCACCACGCCGCCGCCTTCGTCCATCTGGATCTCCATCATCGTGGCCACCGCTGCCGCCAGCGCGGCCCGCTGTCGGCCGGCGCGCCTGCTCTACCGCCCCGGCTTCCCTTAATCCGCAGGCCGCGGCTAGTCGCCTCGGTTGCAGCGGCTATCGCAAAAGCTTCAGAGCTCAGTCACCCCCGCCGCTGCTGGTGCTGATGCTGCGCCCGTCAATCAGCAGCAGGAAGTCCCGCCTCCAGGAAGTCCCGCCCACCGTCGAGATGGAATGCTACCCGTCGGTCCCGCTGCAGCCCTGTGACGCCGCGCCGCTAGGGGTCGCAGGGGCCGTTCAGTAGGAGAAAGCCGGCCTGTGGACGGGAAGCTTGGGGGTGCAGGGAAGGGAGCGCTTCCGGTCAGGCGGTCACCGTCACTACCCGCCAGCCAGCGTATGTGACATTTAGCGTGTTCCCGTCAACTCTCAGACATTGGCCCGGACTTTTAAGTGACTTAGTATATGTCCCAAGAGCATATATAGGCAGTTGTGTACGATTTAGAGACTTGAACGAGCATCTGTGCGCCCACGCTCCCCTTCAGATGTGACCATGAAGCTGACCTGGTGTACTTTGATTTACCGTTCTGGTGTTAACTACGGGGTAGTGCACACGCCTACACAGTAAGCATTCAGAGCTTCTCTTCACATAGTGGCTACCACCCGTACTGTCCCTTCTGGGATTCCAGTTAAGTGCAAGTTGCTTATTATCCTACAATACAGTCAATAAACTCTTTCATTCCATCTGTTTGTGTGTAACTCCTTCGGATTTCCCAGCTTCACTTCAGCTACGTGTAACCTATCTAACCCATCCATTGAGTTATAAATTTTAATGATTTTGTTTTAAATTTCTACTTCGATATAATTTTATTATCGTCTATCAATTTGGATACACTCTCATTTCTTCCACTTTGAGCTACTTATTTTAAATCTCTAGGGTTTATTTTTTTTAATCTCAAAATTAACAATATCTGTAGCCTTTGCAGGATTGATTCTGGGGTCTGTTGTTTTGGTTGACTCTTGCCCAGGCTGCTTCTCCCTTCCCTTGAGATACTATTCCTTGGAACTTCATCTGTGGAAATACTTTAGGCCAGAATTTAAAATAAATTGCTCCCAAGGATTTTTTCTTTCACAGGCAAGAGGACACCATGAACCCAAGACTTTCAGCTTAAGGGCCCCACAGGTAGTGTGAATTCTGACCAAAGTCAAAACAAATGATTAGTGGAAAGGATTTTGACTTATTCTAAAATATAAGTTTCTCAAAACAAATTTTCAGATCATACATTTGAAATAAATGGGGATTTGTAGGGGTCTGGGAATGACTCGGTTTGTAGAGATATAGGCAAATAATAGGGATAAACAGGAATTGATTGTGGGCCTAAAGGACCTGAAAATACTGTTGTGACTTTGTTCAAAATACTGCTGACTTTCAAAAAACTTGTTTTCATAAGGCAATTTGATAAATTGTAGGAATATTGAAGCATTTATATTTTTCTCTTTACTTGATCCCTCCAGAATTTGGAAACTCTTAGTATTATTATTTTCATGGCAATATATCTGTTCACATGAATTCAATAGTAATCTGATTTTCTTCCAGCTTCCAATTGTGGGTTTATGAACTAAGACTTTAACTGGAATGTCATGTCTGGGAGAGACATGCCTAGACTCTGGATATCAGCAAAAGCTTTAAGGAATAAGATTGACCTTGAAGCCAAGAAAAGCCTCTTGCAGAAATGGCCTGATAACTTGCGTATTTACACGGTTCATGGCAGTCTCTCCAGGTAAGAAGTGAAGGGTGCTTTCCTGGGAGATGGCAAGGAAGAATCTCAAGATATGCTAGGGACCTCGAGAACTTGAGTTTACCCAAACATGGAGGTATTGCAAGCAAAGCCTGATGCCAACTGTGTGGCTTGGCTTTACTACCTTGAGGGGCTAAAGTTCATTCTGAAAATTCCTTGTAACATTCCAGCAAAGTAGATTTAAGAAAGACTATATGATCAATTGCTATTCTTGTTGTGTTCATGCAAACAATCAGGCTGAATTGAAACTGGACTTAATACAGTAAATGAATTGGTTTTAATTTGGCTCTGATTAAAATGAGGGTGATTTTATGAGAAAAAATAGGTTTCAATAAAATCTGTAACACAATTACAGACATTAGACTATAATTCGCTGAATTATCTGTAAAATTTTATTTTTCACCTATAAACAAGAATGGATCCTGAGTTTTTCAATTTTCTTAAATGTTTTGGCTAAACCGTCTAACTTCCATAGAAATGGAAGAAAAATTGAGAGTGGGGATTTGTGACAGTAGGAAATTGTAATGGTGGTAACTTTTAACCCACCCAACCATTCTTTTGACATTGTTGCTGTAAGTGCCGACTCTAATACCTCTAATACGTGGCTTGTAGATGAACAGCATGTTTGCATAAGAATCCTAGCAACTAACTTCAAAAGATACAGACCTCAGCCCTCAGGCATCCCACCTCTGGGAGATTTGCTGACCTTTAACCATGCAACCATGACGTGAAGCCAGGATGACGCACATCAGACCATCACTTGCCTTATCGAAATGGACTGCTAGTCTTCACACAGAGAACTTTTCAACCCTTCCCTTGATCTGTTTGTTCTGTTCCCTTCTCTCTCCTTATAAATAAAAAACTGTCTTCATTAAGAGGTGGGGATGGGCTTTGTGAGATGAGTCCCCCATCTTCCAGGAGATGGGCTTTGAGACGTGAGTCCCCCATCTTCCAGGTGACCAGAATCTGCAAATAACTCACTTTTCCTTCACACCAGCTCCTGCTTCTTGAGTATTGGCTTTTGTAGCGGTGACCAGATGAACCAGTGTTCAGTTACGCACCCACCCACTAAAAGATAAACTGAGGTTTCAGTCTTAGATTCAGATTGTCTGAGCTTTGATCCTAGCTAAGTGCCTTAATCATTCCATTTCTAACCCTGTAAAATTGAGCCTAAAAATATTACCAACCTACTAGGAATGCTATAAAGTAAACTAATCCATGAAAGATTTAGCACTATCTCTAGCAAATAGTAAGCATGCAATCAATGTTATATAGAATTGTTAGTTGTATTCTCAAAATGAGTCAGTACAAAGAGGTGAAATGTTTTTGTTTTGTTTTTGTTCCTGGTGAGCAAGCGTGTGGTATGTGAGAATACCGGCCCCTTCCCACTGTGTGGGAATAAGATGAAGACCAGCCACGAGCAGACTGTGGGACCAACCTTGGGAGCCTAGCCATCTCCTGGGTCAAGAAAAGCCAAAGAGCCCTGGCTGGTGTAGCTCAGTGAACTGAGTGCCGGCCTGTGAACCAAAGGGTCACCAGTTGGATGCCCACTCAGGGCACGTGCCTGGGTTGCAGGCCAGGTCCCCAGTAGGGGGCATGTGAGAGGCAACCACACGTTGATGTTTCTCTCCCTCTCTCTCTCTCTCCCTTCCTCTCTCTCTAAAAATAAATAAAAATCTTTAAAAAACAAAAAAGGAAAAAAAGAAAAGCCAAAGAAACTGCTTCTAGGTGAGCCCACACTGTAAACAACTTCAGAGAAACAGCTAACGTTCTGATCCCACACAGCTTGTATGCGACAGCGTACTTCCCCCTCCCCACATGCCCTGTTTGCTTTGTTGTCTGTGCTCTGCATAACCCGGTGCTGGGAAAGCCCACGCTGCAGAGAACTGTCCCAGCCAGTCACCACCTGTGGGCACATAAGTCTCATAAACCCATGTCTTTCACAGCCAACCCCTCTGGGTTATTTCGTTGGAATTGGCAAGCAATACTCTGAGGTTTTCTTATTTTTTAAAATATATTTTATTGATTATGCTATTATAGCTGTTTCATTCCCCCTACCCTTTATTCCCCTCTGCCCTGTACCTGCCTCCCACATGCATCCCCCCACCCCTTAGTTCATGTCCATGGGTCATACATGTAAGTTCTTTGGCTTCTACATTTCCTGTACTATTCTTACCCTCCCCCGTCTATTTTGTACCTATTTATGCTTCTTATTCCCTGTACCTTTTCCCCCATTCTCCCCCCTTCCCCTTCCCACTGATAACCCTCTATGTGATCTCCATTTCTGTGATTCTGTTCCTGTTCTAGTTGTTTGCTTAGTTTGTTTTTATTTTTTTAGGTTTGGCATTTGTTTAGGTTAGGCTTAGTTGTGAGTTTGTTGTCATTTTACTGTTCATAGTTTTTAATCATCTTCTTTACCTTAGATAAGTCCCTTTAACATTTCATATAATAAGGCCTTAGTGATGATGAACTCCTTTAACTTGACCTTATCTGGGAAGCACTTGATCTGCCCTTCCATTCTAAATGAAAGCTTTGCTGGATAGAGCAATCTGGGATGTAGGTCCTTGCCTTTCATGACTTGGAATACTTTTCTCCAGTCCCTTCTTGCCTGCAAGGTCTCTTCTGAGAAATCAGCTGTCAGTCTCATGGGAACTCCTTTGTAGGCTACTACCTCCTTTTCTCTTTCTGCTTTTAAGATTCTCTCCTTATCTTTAATCTTGGCTAATGTAGTTATGACGTGCCTTGGTGTGTGCTTCCTTAGGTCCAGCTTCTTTGGGACTCTCTGAGCTTCCTGGACTTCCTGAAAGTCTATTTCCTTTGCCAGATTGGGGAAGTTCTCCTTCATTATTTGTTCAAAAAAGTTTTCAATTTCTTGTGCTTCCTTTTCTCCTTCTGGCACCCCTATGATTCAGATGTTGGAACATTTAAAGACGTCCCAGAGGTTCCTAAGCCTCTCCTCATTGTTTTGAATTCTTGTTTCTTCATTGTGTTGTGGTTGAATGTTTATTTCTTCCTTCTGGTCCACACCGTTGATTTGAGTCCTGGCTTCCTTCCCGTCACTGTTAGTTCCCTATACATTTTCCTTTATTTCACTTTGCATAGCCTTCACGTCTTCTTCTGTGTTGTGACCATACTCAACCATTTCTGTGAGTTTCCTGATTACCAGTGTTTTGAACTGTGCATCTAATAGGTTGGCTATCTCTTTATTGCTTAGTTGTATTTTTTCTGGAGCTTTGATCTGTTCCTTCATTTTGGGCCTTTTTTTTTTTTGGTCTCAGCGTGCCTGTTACATATAAGGGGCGGAGCCTTAGGTATTCACCAGGGTAGGGCAACCCCCATCGCTGTGTTGTGACACTGTATGTGGGGAAGGGGTCCAAGAGGGAACAATGGTGCTTGCTGGGCTCTCAGCTGGCTTTCAGTAATTTCCTCCACTACCCACAAGCAAATTGGGCCCCCCTGGTGCTGATTCCTGGTGGGTGAGTTTGTGTACATTCTAGGACCTTGTGGGTCTCTCCAGTGAATACTCCTGTGAGGCTGGGAGTTTCTCCCACTGCAGGCCCCACCGGTTTTTTCAGTCAGAGGTTTTGAGGCTTTATTTCCCCACACTGGAACCCTGGGTTGCGTGGTCTGCCTCACTCCCCAGTGGTTCCTCCCAGTTTATCCACACACCAATGTGGGACCACCTGGTCCACTGGCTGCCACCTCACTGTGTCCGGGAGCCACCACCTTGCTGCAAGTCCTCTCCACCCAGCTGCCTGTCTCCATCCCTCCTACCAGTCTGGATGAATGTTTCTTCTTTAACAGCCTGGCTGTCAGACTTCCACACAGTTCGATTTTCTGGCAGTTCTGGTTGTTTTTTGTTTTTAAATGTGTTGTTCTTCTTCTGGTTGGGTGAGGAGGCACAGTGTGTCTACCTATGCCTCCATCTTGGCCAGAAGTCGAGATACTCCGAGGTTTTCTTGAACCTCAGCTCTTTGCATAACAATTGGCATACTTGGCAGGACTCCAAAGAAATTCCATAGAGTCTAGGGCTGGTAGAGATGGGATGGGAGGCTTTGCCAATGTTGTGGGGGAAATCCCTGTTTGGAAAAAGAGCTCCAGGTGGTATGACGTGGCAACCCTGATAATTAGGGGCCACTGTGTGAGTGGAGGGGGATGCCCTGAAAACACCAGCAGGACTACTTTTGACTTTGGAATTAGTGATATGGAAGCTGCAACTGGCAAAATGAAAGGAATATTTTAAAATGAGACCTTTGTCACCCTAAATCCTCTTCCTAGAGTCCTGGAGGCTGCTGTGGCCCCAGGGACAATGGGGGACTGGGTGCCGCCCCAAGCCCTGTGTAGGCTGCCTGAGGGGCAGGGGCGACTGTCCCACCTTACTGTGAAGGGGAACAGTGCCACTTTTAAAAACTCAAGTGGCTGAAGTCACCCAAGCCTGGTGGTACCCTTCCCTCTTTCAGCCTCCTTAGAACAGTAGGTAATTAAACAGCTCACTTTTTAACACACTAAAAGAATGCAATAATCACCAATAATCTAAATTGGGTGGTTTAAATTTAGTCTTTTAAAGTCATTAACATAAAATACATGTTTATTTTGCTTGAGATTACAAAAATAAATTCATGTTACTTATCTGTTACAAAATTTGTCAAGAAAAAGGCTTAGAGGGCCCTGACTAGTGTGGCTTAGTTGGTTGGTGTTTTCCTGCAATGGGAAAGGTTGCCAGTTCGATTCCTGATCAGGGCATGTGCCTGGGTTGCCAGTGTGGTTCCCAGCTGGGGTGAGTACTAGAGGCAATCAGTCAAAGCTTCTCTCTCTTCTCTCTTTGATGTTTCTCTCCCTCTCTTTCTTCCCTCTTTCCACTGTCTCTAAAAATAAATAAATAAAATATTTAAAAAAATGATTAGGTAATAATTAACTTTAACATCTCATAGGGTTATTAAGAACTAATAAATAAATGTAAATAAAGTGAAAGGTTTTTGATAAAGCTCTTCAGTAATAACTATATATACCTAAATCTAGTTTTCCAAAGTCTTTGGTAACTTAAAATTTTAGAGTTTTGTTAAATAATAAAAATTATTAAATAACTAAATATTTTAAAATAACAAAATACTAAAATGTTAATTGATCAAGTTTACCTACTTTTGGCTTCTTATTACAGAGAAGCTAGAAAATGAATTTGGATCTGTTAATGAATACATCTTGTACTTTATTTGAAGTGTGTCTCTTAAAAGTGTGAGTGCTAAGGGACTTATCTGAGAAAAAGAAGATAAAAAACATGTATAGTAAAATGACAGCAAACTCACAATTATGAACAACCATACCTGAAACAAAAACAAAAACAAACTAAGCAAACAACTAGAACAGGAACAGAACCACAGAAAGGGAGATCACATGGAGGGTTAGCAACAGGGGAGTGGGAGGAGGAGAGAGGGGGAAAAGGTACGGAGAATAAGTAGCATGGATGGTAGGTAGAAAATAGACAGGGGGAGGGCAAGAATAGTATGGGCAATGTAGAAGCTAAACAACTTATGACACATGGACATCAACTAAAGGGGGGAATGTGGGTGGGAGAGGGTGTGCAGGGTGGAGGGGAATGAAGGGGGGGTAATGTGACAACTGTAATAGCATAATCAATAAAATATATTAAGAAAAAGTGTGAGTGCATTTGCCAATGGGAAAAAAAGCCTGTCTCTAAAGTAATGAAATGTAGTCATAAATTTGCCACCTAAAGAATGCTAATTACGTAGTTTTAGTTGTCAACAAAAATTGAGGTTTCTGACTTTTTTAAAAGGTTTCATTTATTTATTTCTAGAGAGAGGGGAAGGGAGGGAGAGAGGGGGAGAAACATCAATGTGTGGTTGCCTCTCACATGGTTCCCACTGGAGACCTGGCCCGAAACCCAGGCATGTGCCCTGATTGGGAATTGAACCAGCGACCCTTTGGTTCACAGTCTGCACTCAACCCACTGAGCTACACCAGCCAGGGCAAGGTTTCTAAGAGTTAAATATTGTAATTAAGTTGGAAAAAATTATATGGCTTTGGTAATAAAAGGTATAAATTATAGTAATATATTTTTAAGAAAATAAGGGGAAAATAATTGTTCTAAACCTAGTTATTTCTGAATGAGTCTAAGAAGAAGTCAAGCTGGAAATGGGCATTATGTTGACCTCTCTTTCTCTCCAAAGTCTAGAAGAGGGTGTTCTATGGGTGGTATTGCACCTAGAAACACAAAGATGGGCAATAAACCCCAACAAAATAAAAAGGCCTGGGCTATCTGTCACATTCTTGGGTGTCATCTGGTCTGGTGAGATGAAAGCATTCCCTAATGCTGATACAGATGAAGCACAAGCTTGTCCCTCACCCGCTAGGAGGAGAATGCTGCAAGAATGTGTTGGGTACCAGGTCATTGGAGAACCTTTGTCCCTCATGTAGCCCAGACACTGCAACCTTTGTACGCTCTTGTAAAGGAAGGACGACAGTGGGATTGGCGGGAGAAGAAGCATCAGCGGGCTGTGGAGGTGCTTGGTGTCTATGAGCCAGCCCTGCCTGGGAACTGGGTGTACACGTAACTGGGGTGGGGGGTGACATGGGGTCTTTGGCAAGAGCAGGGGGTGGGGAGTCTGCCCTGCCTGGTTGCAGGAGCTGTAAACCCCCGTGGCTAAGGCTGAGTGAGAAACCTCCGAGAACCAGGATGCCTAAGGAGAAAAAACTTATTTCCCTGAACATGACGCTGCCTGCTCTATGTTTGGCTCCCTTTTGCTTGATCAGATAGTCAATGACGGGTAACAATTCTCTAAAGAGAATGAACCTAAGACAGACATGATTACGTGGGAATAAGCCATCAGAGAAGAGACTCCGGGCTGTGGAAGTGAGGGGGTGATCGATATCACCCCTGCCCCCTCGGCTTTGACAAAAGCCTGAGTCCCTGTTCTGGATGTGAGAAATCTAAGTCTCTCAGCTGCCTTTGTCTCCTCCACCCAACTCAGGGCCTGCGGAAATAGCGGGGTAGTGAGGTCCAGACCAGAGTTGGCAGACACCTGGGGCACATTAGACCTGGTGCATAAAATATGCAAAATCCTGTGAGACCTGCTTGCTAGGATGCCCTTGGATGTGTAGGCACGGGCAGGAAATGAAACTAAGCCTGTGTCTGTTAGGTGATAATAGCCCCAAAACTCAGCGTGAGGTCTTTGAACGCTTTGTAAAATATCTACCTGTTTTTGATCTTCTCTGCTAGATGATAAATCCACATTCTGTATCCATTCCCCTACCCAATACTACCTAATAAAAAGGTAGTATTTCCTGCTCGGGCGGGAAGGTGGAGTGCTCTTCACTAGAGAGAGTGGCCATGCCGTTCCTATTCCCCCACAGGACTCGGTAGTCCGTGTGTATTTCTCTCGTTTCTTGCAAGCATCTACAACATCTGCGATCACCGTGGGCTGGTGGTTGCAACAAGGGGGGGCTTTGCAACCAACGGGGCTTGGCCCCAGGTACAGAAAGGGGCTGAAGACAGACACAGTCTAATGGAGAAACAGCCCGTCGCCACTTACCAAGCCCAACAAGCAACCGAGCCTGTAACCAGGAGCTCAGCAGTGATGGTGCGGACCACCTGTCCCATCGAGGGATGGCCGCACGACCTGCCTCACACTCCAAAGGCTGGTGTAGCACAGACACAAACTACAGTGAAACGGAGCGTTTACCTGCTGCGGAGACACGTCCGTGCAACATCCCCCCTCAGCCAGGAGCTGCAGGTGTTTAGGGCCAGTC
This sequence comes from Trachops cirrhosus, assembly GCA_028533065.1. Taxonomy (NCBI): domain Eukaryota; kingdom Metazoa; phylum Chordata; class Mammalia; order Chiroptera; family Phyllostomidae; genus Trachops; species Trachops cirrhosus. Next base: position 87,772,952 of record CM052540.1, on the reverse strand, counting down.
CCCTGGGGTCAGGGGGAGATGCTGAAAAGAACACTCAAGGACCAGCCTGATGGCCCTTCGCCGGTGAAAGCTGACACGGTTCCAGTGCCACCCGAGCATGGTGTGCTGCTGGCTCCTGCAAAGGACAGCCCCCCAAGGGCCTGCTCAGGACTGGACTATCCACAACAGGCCCCGTGGGGAAAACGATGTGGGCTGACATGCGGATGGTTGTACAGTCTAAGGAGGTGGCCCTACATCATGTCACAGGACAGCAGCTGTTACAATGTCCAGGGAAGGA
>CM052540.1:87654767-87772175 GCA_028533065.1 Trachops cirrhosus | reverse complement strand
TTGAGGTCCTGTAGTGAGGGGCGGGGCCTTAGGAGTTCACCAGGGCAGGGCACCCCAGTTGCTGGGTTGTGATGCTGTATGTGGGGGCGGGGTCCGAGAAGGAACAATGGCACTTGCTCTGCTCTCTGTAGGACCCCAGACTCTTCTGCCACTTTCTGCAAGGCAGCCGGGCCCCTCTGGCACCAATTCTGGTGTGGGTGGGTCTGTGCACCCCATGGGACCTTCCTTTTCAGTCAGCGACCCAAAGCTCTACTTCCTGGCGCTGGGACCCTGAATTGGGTGCAGTGCCCTGCTTCACAATGGCCGCCTCTCTGGGTCTGCCGGTCACCACCCCCTGGCCGGGGCCCACCAGCCACTGCTGCTTGTGCACCCAGGGTCTGCCTGCTGCGGGCCTGCACGCCGCCCCGGGTGCTCAGCTCTCCCCTCCGTGTCCCTCGCCTGGCTGCCTGACTCCGCCCCTCCTACCGGTCTGGATGAAAGTGTCTATTTTTAAATCCTTGGTTGTCCGACTTCCATACACTTTAATTTTCTGTCAGTTCTGGTTGTTATTTTGTTTCTATATCGTTGTTGTCCCTATCTTGGTTGTGCGAGGAGGCACAGTGCGTCTACCTATGCCTCCATCTTGGCCGGAAGTCCTGTTTTCATCCTCTTGATAGTCTTTTTAAAAAGTTATTTATTTTTGCCCTGGCTGGTGTAGCTCAATGGATTGAGCAAGGGCCTGTGAATCAAAGGGTCGCTGGTTTGATTCCCAGTCAGGGCACATGCCTGGGTTGTGGGCCGGGTCCCTAGTGAGGGCCACTTGAGAGGCAACCACACATTGATGTTTCTCTCCTTCTCTTTCTCCTTCCCTTCCCCTCTCTCTAAAAATAAATAAGTAAAATCTTTAAAAAATGAGTATTTATGTTTAAATTACGGTTGACATACATTATATTAGATTCAGGCGTACAACACAGTGGTTAGATATTTGCCATTTATATACCTTATGGGGTAATCACCCCGTAAGCCTACCACCCAGTTGACACCACACAGTTGCAACAACACTGGTGACTCTAGTCCCTAGGTGTACTTTATATCCCTGTGACTATTGTTGTAACTGGCGATTCGTATGTCTCAATGCCTTTTACCTTTTTCATCCAGCACTCAAACCCCCTTCCCTCTGGCAACCATCATCACTTTGTTCTCTGTATCTATAAGTTTGTTTGTTTGCTCATTTCATGTTTCTTTTTCTAGATTCCACCTATAAGTGAAATCATATGGTATTTGTCTTTCTGTTTGACTTACTTCACTAAGCATAATACCGTCTAGGTCCATACTGCCACAAATAGCAAGATTTCATTTTTTTTTCCCATTGTAGAAATATACATTTTTATCCTATCAACGGACACTTAGGCTGCTTCCATATTTGTCAACTATAAATAATGATGCACTGATGGTGTCTTTTGATGTATAAAAGCTTTTAATTTTAATGAAGCCCTGTTTATTTATTTAAAATTTTGTTGCCCGTATTTTTGGTGTCATATTTAAGAAAACATGGTCAAATCACTATAAAAATTTGTCCCTAAATTTCTTCCTAGAAATTTTAGTTTTAGCCCTTAAATGTCAGTTCTTGATCCATTTTTGGTCAGTGTTTATATACGGCGTACTCTTCACTCTTTTGCATGTGCACAGCCAATGCTCCCAGCACCATCTGTTGAAGAGACAGTTCTTTCCCCCAGTGAATGATCTTGGGACCCTTGTGGACATACCAATTAGCCATAAATGTGAGAATTGATTTCTTGGTTCCCAATTCTATTCCAATGGTCTGTACGTCTAATTTTATGCCAATGCTACACTGTTTTGATTACTGTAGTAAGTTTTGAAATTGGGAAGAGTGAACCTCCAACTTTGTTCTTCATTTTCTAGATTTTTTGGCTATTAGGGGTCCCTTGAGATTCCATATGAATTTTAAAATGAATCTTCCTAATTAAAAAAAGAAAAAGCAAAGCATTATTGGGACTTTGATAGGGATTCCATTCTTAAGTGTGTTTTTTTAAAAAAATTGGGATATCCAACCACTCTGCCATGTAATTTCCTGTATTTTGGATAACTCTGATTGGATCCCTGTGGTATGGATTAAATGAGGTTTGCTCTGATCAGCCCTGCTTTTTTGACAAGAATTCAAAGGTGGTCCATGATGGCCCTCTGTTATGGGACTGTAGTTTTGGGGTTGTCTCCTGTTTTGTGATGTTGGGAGCCACTGATGATCACTGCCTACACCCACAATTTCCTTACGAGTGTGCAAAAGGGTGATATCCGAATTCTGTTATTCCTGGTTCATTTATAGGCTGGAGTACTTTAATAAAAGGCAACTTTCCCCAAAGAGACTGTTATCCTGAGGTACAGTTCATGCAGGAAGCGCTGTCTAAATACTTTACTCTATGCTTGAGCAGTTTTCATAATGAATTGGTCCTCTGGCATTCTCCAAAGGTGACACGTAAGCCTTTAAAAAGCATACTCAGGGAATGAATTCTGAACACCTGCTGAATTTTAATCCAATGCAGTTGTACTTATTAATAACCACGAAAAACTGTCCAATTTTTGTGAAATGTGAACTCTTCTTTTGTATGTTCAATTTTATCACTATTCTTCCCATCCCTCAGTGGTGTGCAGGGAAGAACAGCAGGTAAGTGCAGTGGGCAGTCGCTGCTACCCACACACTAAGACCAGCTTCCCCCAGGGCTCAGTCATCAAGAGGCTGGAATTTACTTCTCTGATGACTCAGGGGAGCTTCAAAACTCAATTAGTGCCCTGGCTGGTGTGGCTCAGTGGATTGAGTGCAGCAGGCATCACTCGGTGAAGCAGGCATCACTGGTTCGATTCCCAGTCAGGGCACATGCCTAGGCTGCAGGCCAGGTCCCCAGTAGAGGAATGCAAGAGGCAACCCATGCACTGATGTTTCTCTCCCTCCCTTCCTTTCTCTAAAAATAAATAAATAAATAAAACCGAATAAATAAATAAACCCACAATTACTAATGACTGTACCCAGAAAAACCGTCACCCTTCATGTCTCTTCCTAATAACACGTCAAAGCTGCCGCAGAGCCTTTGAAAACAGAACTACAGTCAATGCTTGCTTTTCTTACTTTCATGTCTGTTAAGTGAATGTAGTCCATACCTTGGGTTTGTTTGGGTGTGCCAAGGGTAAAGTGGCAGTCACTGGTGACCCAAAAATGTTACTGGTCTTCCCACCAGGTGGGTTCAGACGCTGTGAAGTGTGCACAGGTGTTGATTCCTCAAAGATACCACTTCCTTTTCCCCCTGCAAAAACAATCATAGAACAGTGAGCAATCCACAACACCCATCTGCTCCTGCCTTCCACACTCACTACTTCAGAGACCTCCTCTCCTAGTAACACCCTAGTCCAGTCCTAAGTTCAGGCCAAAAACGCTGGGATGGCCAGAGTTCCTAAAGACCCTCCCCTTTACCAGGTGCCTGCTGGGGGCTTCATTTTTGGAACTGAGCTGAACTGGGGTGGCCTCTACAGGTAAGAGGGTAAAGATGGCATAAAACAGTATTTCCCCCACAGAATTTCTTTATCCCTGAACTTTTCATGCTTTTTTTTGGATGAAGAATATTCTTTATCAAACCCATGAAAAGTTCTTTAGTAGATTAAAAGCAAACAGCTTCTAAATTTTTAGGTCAGAACTGAATAACATGCCCTGTTGAGAGGCAAACCTGTAATCTGGAAAAATAACACTTAGTAGTCATTTTCTGATCTCATTCTGGTGGAATGTCCAGTGACAACTAGATATGTCAGCAAACCAGAGACATTTAATATCTTTGCTGTCAACTATAAGTGGTCTGATAAGCCATAATCAAAATCTGCATAAGCCTCGAACAATGTGGCTCAGCTGGTTGGGCGTTGTCCTGCAGACTCAAAGGTCGCGGGTTCAATTCCTGGTCAGGGAACATGTCTAGGCTGCAGGTTTGGTCCCCAGTTGGGGCACGTATAGGAGGCAACTGATTGTTTCTTGCAACGATGTTTCTCTCCCTCTCTTTCTCCCTTTCCCTCTCTCTGGAATCCATTAAAAAAAAACATCTAAGACGTAACTTCTTATGAGGAGATGACTAAGGCCTGGATATGAAAAGTAAATGTTTAAATGCCCTACATGAAGCGGAAAGATGGCTATTATACAACACCAACGGGTCATCTCTTCACTCAGCAAACACCAAGTGCGCACCTCCTTCCCACAGAGCGCTGTGCTAAGGGGGCGGGGCCATCCTGATCAGGCCGTGGCGCACCAACAGTTCATCTCACGGGAAGCACGGAGGTGCATTCCGCTAACTAGGCATGCGGCTGCACAGTGACTTGGCCATCCTATACCCCAGTGAAAGGAACTTCTTCACAGCACTATGAGAGGGTTCAATGACTTACTATAGCTCATGTACCAGATACTCAGAACAATGCCCAGGACACAGACGCTCAATAGACGCTGGCTATATCTTCTCTGTCCTGGATGTACTGTTCAGTGAGAAAAGGTGCAAAACAATCCATATTGTACAAAATGCCTTATTCTAAAAGAAGGGGGTATTCTTTTTTGCTCATATCCGAATAAGGAAAAGTGGTCAGTCACTTAGCTGTAACCACTCATACTGTTTCAACACCAGGCCAGGAACCCTTAAGAACAGCACGGATGATGAGCTCCACTGAGCTCTGAGGGGACTGGCGCCCCCGGGGGTTGGTTCTCTCCACAGCCTTCAGACCGCCACTGCTAGAACGGACTCTAAAGCAGTGTGGCCTCTGGGACGCCAGTCTTCTAGGGGAGACATCAGAATCATGGAACACAGAAGGGAGTGGCTGGGGTCCCCTGGCTTTTTTGGGTGGGGGAACACAGAGAACATGTGTGATCTCTGCAGGAAAATGTGCGCACACACTCACGTAACATTAGTGTGATCACAAACCTCCCGAACACTGGCTGCCGGCTGTGCACATCCCAAGGAGCCGTAAACCCCAAGCTGGAAGGCCTCGGGCTGGGGAACCAGCACAGCATGGTGCGACGGGCAGCTGATCTGCGGCCGACTGCTGGGTGAGCGCCTTGCTCAGTCACTTACCCTGTGAGCCCAAATAAGTGACCTCAACCTACTTTTGCCTCCGTTTTCTCTACTCTAACAAGGTATAAATAATAATAGTACCTTCCGAGGGTGGTTGGAGAGATACGAGTTAATACGAATTAATACTCATGAAGTGGACAAGTCCTCAGCAATGCTGCCAGGCTGCTGTTATTAACAGTGTGTTGTTACCAAAAATGTCTAGACCACAAAGTGAAGAAAAACTACTGCTTGAGGCCATCCCCTGATTGCGCTGTTTCTGGTTACGCTCAGGTAAATTATTTTTACAGTGCACATTCACCTTTTAAAAAAATGGAAACCCTGGCCAGGTGGCTCAGTTGGTTAGAGCATCGGCCTGTACACCAAAAAGTTGTGGGTTCGATTCCCAATCTGGGTGCGAACAGGAGATGATAGATGTTTCTGTCTCACATCTATGTGTTTTTTTCTCTCTCCCTCCCTCTTTCTCTAAAATCAACAAATATATCTGTAGCTGGGGATTAAAAAAAGGAAGTAATAAATAAAAAAATGGAAGATAAAAGTACCTCATTTTGAAGATTTTGGCTAGAGGCACTGTTCATTTAAAAACATTTCTTTAATTGTAAACCAAACAGAAAAGTTTGTAAGACACAACTATCACAAATAAAGACAAAGCAAACACCCGCGTGACTACCGCCAGCTCCCAGAAACCTGGTTACTCCTTCCCTATCGCTCCAGGTCACCACATGCCTGCATTTTCTGGAAACCACAAACTTGTTATTTCTCTTATGGTTTCAGTGTATGTGTGCAATCCTAAACAATATAGTTCTGTGTCAATATTTTACCTGAAAGATAAATTCAACTTTGAAGATGAAAAAGGTGCTCAATCCACCCATAATCAAAGAAAGATAAATTCAAGATACACTTTTTGAAGAACCAAATTGCAGCCGTGGCCTATGTGGGTCAGTTGGTTGGAGTGCCGCCCTGTAAACCAGAAGTTTACAGGTTCAATTCTCAGGCAGGACACATGCCTAGGTTGTGGGTTCAGTCAGCGTACTGGTCAGGGCGCACATGAGAGGCGACCGATCCGTTTCTCTTTCACATCGATGTTTCTCTCCCTCCCTCCTCTCTAAAAATCAGTAAGCATGTCCTTGGGTGAGGCTTAAAAAAAAAATCGCAAAAAACAAGACAATCTGGCCCTGAACAAGTGGCTCAGTGGTTGGTGTGTGGTCCCGTGCACCAAAAGGTTGTGGGTGTGATTCCCAGTCTGGACACATGCCTAGGCTGAAAGTTCTATCCCTGATTGAGGTCCATATGGGAGGCAACTGATCAATGCTTCTCTCTCTCTCAAGTTAATATTAACTTACCCTTGGGCGAGGACTAAAAAAAGATAAGACAGTGTGGCGGCAGAGTGAGGAGCAGTGGCATCACATACGTCATGGTGAGCACTGGCGACCCACCCACAGAAGACTAGCTGGAAGTATCTACAGTAGTTTAAATCATCCAGCAATTCCATTTTGAGAAATTCATCCCAAAAGATATCCTTAGGAGGTAAATTTGGAGCTCCAGAGCCAGGACAACCCATACGCAAAGGCCAGTTCTGCTACCGATGCGCTGTGGGGCTTGGGCACACCGGTGAACCTCCTAGAGCCTCAGCTTCTTCTGTACAGGGGGTAGCACCACCTACCTCCTGGGCTGCAGAGAGAACCAAACAAACACATGCAAAACCTTTGGCACACTCCCCGGTCTATGTTAAACAACCCATGCATCCATCAGTCATCATTAGATCGCCAGAAAAACAACTGCGGACCATCTACACCAGGTGACTGTGTAGCACACGAACAAGGAGCAAATGGACACTGGGTATGACAGCCCTTGGTCAGTTTTCAGTGACTCATGCAGTAAGTCGCACACTCTGCCCTGCATACTTTTCTCAAAAGGCCCTATCACTGGAGGGCTGTGGGTCTAAGTCTGTGAAACTGAAAAAAAAACAAGGGCAGGGGTTTAGACCTCAGGCTGTGGACATAACTAGCAGTGTTCCGTTCTGGGTTCCCTTGAGAACACATCACAGATAATTTAAAAAATAAATGTTTTAAATGTTGGGTTTTATAAAATAAATTATTTATTTATTTTTAGGAAAAAGAGAAAGGGAGAGGGGGAAACATCAATGTGTGGTTGCTTCTCATACACCCCCTACTGGGGACCTGGCCTGCAACCCAGGCATGTGCCCTGACTGGGAATTGAACTGGTGACCCTTTGGTTCGCAGGCTGGCACTCAATCTACTGAGCCACACCAGCCAGGGCAATTTTTTTTTTAATTTTTAAAGATATATTTTATCTACTTATTTTTAGAGAGAGGGGACAGGAGGAAGGAAAAGAGGGAGAGAAACACTGATGTGAGAAACACTGATCAGTTGTCTCTCATGTGCACTGAACCTGAAACCTAGGTATGTGTCCTGACCAGGAATCAAACCGTCAACCCTTCACTTTGCAGGACGATGCCCAACCAACTGAGCGGCACCAGTCAGGGCCATTGCAGATAATTTTAAGGAACACGTGGCAGGATCACAAGAAGCAGGAACTCGGCACATGGAATCATGCTGGTTGCTGATACACCTTGTAACTCACTATGCACAACAGAGGCTTTCTCACACTCCAGTCAAGAGGAGCCCAGGGTGCCCACTGGGCACTAGAGCTGGGGCACCACAATAGAAAAATTCATAAGACACAACTTTCACAAATAAAGACAAAGCAAACACCCACACAACTACCACCAGATCATACAGATGCTACTGGCTCCCAGATTCTGTCCCCAAGCTGTTACACTTTCCAGGGAACCTGACACCCCAGCAGTAGCTGCAGATACGCACACTGCTGAGCCAAGGCCAAGAGAGCTGGCTTGTCCACCTTCAGGTGCCTCAGATTTGATTCAATCTGCACGTGGCCCAACATCATGCTATTGCTGGTACGAAGGACGTGCACGGCTGGACAGTAGGAATATTATTCACTTAATAAAACTTTATAGCTTCTCTACTATAAATGTATCTACACCAATTCTACATCCCCAACCAACCAAATAAAACACTAGCTTTTGAACCTACTGCTTTTGTTTCTCTGGGTTTGGTCAAAAAAATATAAGGGAAAAAAAACTCCCCACTATCATCTTCTGGAGGGCAGGCCTCTTGTAGTACAGGCATCCCCCGCTAGGTGTGTTCTAGGTACCCATCTGTATCAGTGTGCCAGCTGGTGTTGTTGTGAGAGGCTGCATTCAGCTTCTGAATTTTTTGGGGAAGACTCAGTGTCTGCCCATTTCATGATGGGTGATTTACAAGCATACCTGCCCATACCGCACTGAGTGTTCAGCAGTTTTTGACTGAAAATGGCATGGCCCCTGCGCCCAACCCTCCCTATTCACCTGATATTGCCCAAAGTGACTTTTTTGTTTCCCTGGATAGATGAAAAAAGTCCTCAAAGGGAAATGTTTTGCTGATGTGGAAGAGATGAAATAAAAATTGGCAGCGGCACTAAAAGGTATCAAAATCAACATGTTCGAAAACTGTTGTGAGCAGTGCAAAAAACGTCTCAACAGGTGTACTGCATCGAGTGGAGAGCACTTTGAAGGTGACTGAGGTTTAAACATACAGGACTAAATACACGTTTTTAAATAAATAAATTCCTGTTTTTTGGGGGGTCCCTCCTTGTATGTATACCTATAAAAAAAAAAAGTGTATCCGGAATTGAAGCGGAGTGGCAAGCAGCCCTAGCTCTGGTTCTGCTTGATTTTATTATTTGTCTGAAATACTGATTCCTATGTCTGGCCTCTCAGATCTTTAAGGTTGGGACGAACCTTGCTTCTCCTCATAGATACAGATGGGGGAGAGCTCTTGCGGCAACTAGCCCTGCGTGGTCACTCAACTGGACAGTCTATCAGCGAAGGAAAACATCGTTCCAGATGCTGTTCCACTCTAACCACCAGAATGCGGGTGAGAACAATACAGATGTGCGCTAGACCAGGTCACCCTTATTTAGAGCTCCAAACCCATCCACACGCTGAATGTCCTTCCTAAGAAAAATGTTTAAATATGTAATCTGCGCACTATTTTAGGAATCTCAAGGAGTCCATGGGACAACGGGGAAAGTCTCCCTGGCGGGCGTCTGCATCCTCAATGCCTACACCTAGCCTATGTCTGCTAACAGAGAGGGACAATTCAAGAATGATCGAGGCACCTTCAAGTAAAAGTCTTCCTCACATTCTAGAACTCTGATGGCAAGGGATAACCTGTACCAGAAAATATGCTAAAGGATGTATAGAAAATTTTATCAAAAGAGTAGCTAAAAAAAGAACAGGTAGAGGCCAAAGAAGAAATGAGTCACAAAGGCCCATACCCGGGGGGTTGGTTCTCTTAGGAATGTTCTGAGGTTCTTCGGTTGGTCCAAAAATATTCGATGCCATCCTGTTGGGTCGGCCTGAAGGAACGCCTTCTTCTGGACTTCCACAAAGATCGCTTGCCATCCCTCCAGGAGGCTTCACGGCCCTGCAGACACAGAGCGAGCAGGAGTGAGTCATGGATGGCTGACCTGGATCTCAATGCCCCAAACTGGACAGGGCACATGTACTTTCTTTTTCCAAATTTTATCCCCACCCAAGGATATGTTTTATTGATTTTAGAGAGCAGGGAATGGAGTGTGAGAGACAGAAGCAATGACCAGCTGCCTCCCATACATGCCCCGACCAGGGATCAAACCCTCAAACTTTTGGTGTATGGGACAACGGTCCGACCAGCTAAGCCATCCGGCCAGGGCCAAATGTACTACTTTCTTAGTGTCTGTGGAAAAATTCCATACTGGCGAGACTAGTTTACAGACGGCAATATGGCAAGCTTCCTTAACTGCTCTTAATAGTTCCCTTAAAAGTTTTCTTCATATGTCTTGATTATGCCAAAAACCTCTTGAAATTGTGTATACTTTGAAATTATTCCTGAGACCTCTTAAAAGTAAGTTAAAGTTTCCCTAGGACAGGCAAGTTGAGTTGTATTCAGTAGCATTCAATACAAATTTTAATTAGTATACAGTAGTTTGAAATACTATAAACACATACAGTGGTGTTTAATACTGTAGCTCACCATATGCTAGCTACAGCCTTAAAGACCTTACACGGACAGCCCTCTGAGGCAGGAATTACCATCACAGACCATGAATCCGAGGGAAAGCGAAAACACGAGGCAGGCCACACGAGGAGTAGCAGAGTCAGGACCCACTCCCAGGCAGTCTGGATCTGGAACTCAAACTACGCCCCAACGCCTCTCTAAAGGCCTCCGTCAAAAAATGAGGTGGGCAGCTCAACATGTAACCACAAATCGAGCCTGGCCCACAGAGCTGAGTCTTTAGAAGGGCAGCCGCCGGCCGCCACGGGCCCTTGGATGTGTGTGGGGGGGGCTCCAATGTGCTACACAGGTAGGCTGCACACCAGATTTCAAAGACGAAAAGGCAAAGTATCTCTTTAATCTTGTCTTTTATACAGTTCATATGTTGAAATAGTGTTTTGTACGTGATAGGTTGAATTACATATTAAGTTTGTCCTGATTCTTTTTACTTTTTAAAATGAGGCTACTAAAAAATTTAATATTCCTTATGTGGCTCACATTTCTACTGGAAAGTGTCAGCTCAGACCATGGGGAGTGCCAACACGAATCCAGGTGTGTCCTGAGACTACACCAGGATAATCACCTCCGGTTCTCAGGTCTGGAGTAACTAACCTGTGACATGCTGAACACCAGGACTCAGAGAACACACCTGCCAGCACCGCTGTGCACTTCAGATCAACCCATATGTACCAGTGTCATCTCTAAAACACGTCGCCAGATTCTGAGGGTTGATTTTAATCGAACATCCACGGGGAACAGCGGCGCTCAGTCAACAGCGCTGCTCAGGCAACAGCAGCAGCAGCACCCGCCCGGAGCCTCCGTTTGCGGGGACCTGACACGCACAGCCTGGCGGTTCTAAGGTGGACGTTTCCGCAGAGGAAGATCAGGACCACGAGTCATTACTGCAGTAAATGAAGGGTTCAATCTTCACAGAGCTCTACCCCGATACCCGAGTTTGTTTACTTTCACAAAGAAGCAACACAATGAATTCATAGCATTTTTTTAGAACACTACAATTTTTTAAATGGTATTAAAGGGGAGAAGGGCCTACTGAAATGGTGTTAAACTGGTGAGCGGCCAGGCTCCTCCACGAGTCCTAAGGAACAGTGACATTTAGAAACGGAATAAACTGCAGAGTCCGACACATGAAAGCTCCAAGGCCTCACTGGGAAGCTGTGCCAACACTGTCAAAGATTTAGTTTACACAAATAATAGGATATTTAAAATGTTTCCTCAAAAGAGCTAGACGCAGCGCCTGGAGTCCCCGCCTGCTCGGGAGGACAGTGAAGGGGGGGCCTGTTCAGCAGTTGGGGTTTCCTTAAGGATTTAATGAAGAAATAAACATTACTTCAGCTGTAGGGAAAAACCTATTAAAACTAATCAATAACTAGATTAAATTAGTAAAGACTTAATAGGCCTTTAGATCTCGTACTTTGTTAGTGGACACAGGGAGGCCACCTGACTCCTGTGTGCGTTTGTAAGTCACGGAGCCCTGGTCACAGGGACGGTCTCCGAATTTTTCTTGACACTCTGCAGCAGGTCCAGCGTGCTTGGGTCCCCAGCACCATCTCTTTGAAAAAGGGAATGGAGACCTGCCATCTTCAGAACTAAAATGAATTTAACACCACGTCTCATGCTGGTATGAGTTAGAATTCCCACTTTACTGACTTATTTGAAACATGGCTCTTCTTTCAAACAGACAACGTCCCATGAGTTGTCAGGCAGATTCGGGGAAGACTCATCTTGATGCAAAGCTCTCGGACCCTTTCCTGACTCTCATTCTGCGTTCCTGGATCGCCCAGGTCTCCTCAGTCTTTGCCCTCGCTTCATCCAGTACAGCCCTCACGTCTGCTGAGCACCTACTGCTGGCAAGTCTGTGCCAGGCCCCGTGGCCAGAAAGATGAGTAAGAGCAAGTCTTTGGCTTAGAGAAGCTTCAGGTTTACCGGGACTGATGCGACAAAAGCACTAAATGTTACTGAAACGCCAAAACCGTGCTTGGAGGAAAGGCCCAAACCGAGCCTGCGACCGCAGTGAGCAAAGAGCACCTTCGGGGCACAGGAGGTAAGTCACAGCTATTTGAAATGACGACATGCTAACCTGGAGTGGTGGAAATGGAGTGTTTATTCTATCATTCTCTGTACTTTTCTGGATTTTATTTTACTTTGAAAACAGGGAAGAAAAAACTGATGGTGCCAAGAATGCAGCAGCAGAGACTCCTGTGCATAACAGCCGAGCCACCGTTTCCGGCACAAAGGCAAGGGGGTCCGAAGCCACACGCGGCGGTGACACACCCTGCACAGAGCGCCGAACAGGGTCTCAGATAAACTGGACATGAAAGAGTTAAACAGGTGTTTCAATAAAAATGGAACCCACAACAACAGCTTAATGTGGCTCTACTATCACTTATCACCACGACACTAATTTGGGGGAGGGCGTGGGAATACTACTGAGCACAGACATTTTGGGGCTGAAACCACATGTGGGGCTGTTTCCCAGTTATTTTTTCACTTCAATACATTTCACCAAAGATATTCAAAACACAAGAGAAGCCAAGGGGCGTGTGACGAGAAGAGGAGGCACACACAGCTCAGGGACTGTGTATGGCAGGAGCAGAGAAAACAAGGCCTGGGTGGGTCTCCACGTTCCTGACCCTCCAACATCTTGTCCCTGTGTCAGAAAAGCTTTTGGGGATTAGTCAAGTTCGGAGAGAAGCCAGGAAATACACTTGGATTAAATTCCTTACAAGCAGCCCTGGCTGGGTGCTCAGTAAGTTGGAACAACACCCCTGTACACCAAAAGGTTGAGAGTTCAGTCCCTGGTTGGGTGCATACAGTAGGCGATTGATCCCTGTTTCTCTCCCTCACTCTCAAATCAATAAAAACATACACTCCGGCGAGGATTTTAAAAAAATTCTTTACAAATACACACCTGGGGTGTCCAACCTGTAGCCCACGGGCCACGTGCAGCCCAACACAAAACTGTATACTTACTTAAAATATTATTTTTTTTGTGATTATGTGTCACAGTGTATTTAATGTGTGGCGCAGAGACCACCAAAAGGTCGGACACCCCTGCCAGCTTAAAGGAAGGACCTTGGATTAATGACGACTAAAGCAAAATGCTTTTATAGTTCAAAATCCCTTTAACACAAAATGATTAAGAAAATCAAAAACACAGGTCTTTGAAGAGGAAAACCTGGCTGGGTAATCCTACATCCACCACTTAGTTCCCTCCCTCCACAGCCAATTAAAGTGTAAACCCTACAATGCCTGTCTAGCTAGCTAATCAAGTCCTTTAAGGGAAAGCTTCCAAGAGATCCCAAGCAGAAGCTTCCAATTACAAGTAATTATCCAATTATGAAGACTGCTATTCCTTCTTCAAAGTCCTGAAAGACTTTTCTCCTTTTCATAATATCCTCTCCAAAAACGAATCTCCCTAGGAAGTGCAGAGAACTGCCTTAGAGCGCCAGCTCTGCAGCTAACGACTGTAGCTTGCAGTCAGCGTAACATCAGTGTTACTCATGGCTTTTATTCCTAAAGTCAACCAGCATTTCCTGGGCATCCACTGTAAACAATGAGGGGATACACTTAATGGACCCAGCTGGGAAAGGGCTAGGAAGAGGCTGCGTGGGTGGTGCGGAACAGCAGTTACCAGGCACCAGAAACTCAATTCATCCTGGGCACTCCAGGGGAAACTCCTGGCCTCCACCAGTATGCCTGTGATTAAGTCACTGTTCCATGGATTAACAACTACTTAATTCTTAGGGGCATTAATGAGTTAAGGCGTTAACCCTGACTCTACCAAATTTAAAGGTTTTTAATTGAGTTCAAACAGTTCTTTTATTTAGTATCTAGTATACAGTATTTAGTTCAATAGTCCTTACACACACAGCCTCTTCTACAGAAGAGCTCATAATAAAGAAAACTCTTGGGCATCTTAAGACCCAAAACTCAACAGTGCAAGCAGGCTCCCCAATGGCGTGACAGACCTCAGCAGCTTTGGCAACTAACATATCTTACTTCCAATACTTTAAAGTTAAAAAGAAAGTGTGTTCTTTTTCACAGAGCCTTGAACACTGCTTCAGAATGAAGCTGAACGTCTTTCCCAGCCACTGGCTGTCAGAAACTCACTGAAGTGGACAACAAATGCAAACTTTGTACCTTCTATGAGAAGCATATGGCCACAGAGGTTGCTGCTGACGCTCTGGGTGAAGAGTGGAAGGGTTATGTTGTTCGAATCAGTGGTGGGAACAACAAACAAGGCTTCCCCATGAAGCAGGGTGTCTTGGCCCATGGCAGTATCTGCCTGCTGCTGAGCAAGGGCACTCCTGTTACAGACCAAGGAGGACTGGAGAGCGAAAGTGCAAATCAGCTCAGGGTTGCATTGTGGATGCCAATCTCAGTGTTCTCAACTTGGTCATTGTAAAAAAAGGGGGGGGGATACAGATATTCCTGGTCTCACTGATACTACTGTGCCTCATTGCCTGGGGCCCAAAAGAGCTAGCAGAATCCTCAAACTTTCCAACCTCTCTAAAGAAGATGGTGTCCGCCAATATGTTTAGAGAAAGCCCCTAAACAAAGAAGGTAAGAAACCTAGGACAAAAGCATCTAGTATTCAGAGTCTTGTACTCCACGTGTCTGCAACATACTAAGAAAAATTAAAAAGAGGCTGCAAAATATGTCAAACTTTTGGCTAAGAAAATGAAGAAGGCAAAAAACCCCACCAGGAACAGATTCCGAAGAGACATAGTCTGCTCTCTTTGAGAGCTTCTACCTCTGACTCCAGTCAAAAATGAGGTTTTCTAAGAGCAACAAATAAGAACAAAAAAGGAAAAGAAAGCATGTTGCGGTGTGCAGTGAGATCTCCGTTTCTATTACCTGTAATGCGGCCTGGTCCACCATCAGCAAAGCAGGGACGGCAGTGCCTTGCCTACTTCCTGGGCTGCGGGATTAGGGAATGGCCACAACTACAGCCCAGGGCTCTGGGATCAGGACAAGGGCATACCCTGGCTCCTGGGCTGGGGGACTTCGGGTGGACACCACCTGCCTCCCCAGGCTGCAGGATTAGGGAAGGGCTCCCTCCACCAGGCTACACAGGGCTTCGAAATGAGGGGAGCGGTCCAAAGGATTGAGATTAAGAGAGGACTTCAGGATGGTGACCTTCCCCGGGGCCGTTCAGCAGCGCGACAGGCGCCAACACAGGCTCCAGGAGGGCGCCCCGCAGCCACCCACACATCCGCTTTGTCCAGGCTCCCGGAACTGCCCGTCCCGAAGTAGCAGACCACTCAGCGACGTCTTTCAGGCGCGCTATGAAGGAAAAATGCGGAAAGGCGCACCTCCAGCCCTCAGCCGAGACGCTGGCGGGCGTGGGAGCACATCCGCTTGTTTGCCCATCTCTCCGACGCCGAAGCTGAGACTGCGGCTCTGTGAGGTCACCCGACAGCCTCCCCGCCGGCCGCGCCCGCACCCACACCCGCGCTGCACCTGGAGCCGGTTCGGCCACCCTCGCTCTCCGAAACACGGAACATGTCTGTCGCCGGCTGCTCAGCCCCTCGTCGTCTGCTGCACAGCGGTTCCCGCCAGGCTCAGCGCAGCCCAGGAAAGCACGCCAGCACTTATTGGACGACGCCGACGCTGGTCATGCCACCGCACCCTATCATGGCACTGAGTCCCGCCTCCACCCCAAAAGCCGAAGGCCTGTGGAGGACCACGCTCTCAGCCAATTGGTGGGAGCAGGTGCCGCTGATGGTGTCAGGCGTCAGCATTGGACAGGAGGCCAACAGAAGGCGGGCTGCTCGAGGAGGGCGGGGCCGTGACGTAGGCCTGTGCGGCTGGCGGCCTGAGACCCGCCCGTCCCACTCCCCTCCAGGCCTTTCGCCAGGAATCGCTTCCTGGGCGGGAGCGCGCGCTACCCTACCGACAGCCAAGCGGAGCCAGACATGCGGGAGTAAGGGGGCAGGAGGGCCAACCACTTCCCCGAGGCCACTGACTCGCTGCTTATTCTTAAGGGATAGTGGAAGTACCTGTCAGGAGACTGTGGATTTTGCAAACTAGTCAATGGCAGGTGCAGTGGTTGGCAAAAGGCCACTAATCCGAATTATCTGTTCAGGGATTCGGCAGTTCCTGTCCTTCCCAGTCCCGGAGCGCCTCAGAAAGACATCTTCATAAATAGGGAGCAAGGGATAAAGTGTACCAGTTCCCTCTTTCTGACTCAAAAACGAAAATTAAACATAGTCGGCAGTGTTCTGTTAATAAATTACACTGCAGACAGCCCTTCTATTCTGAGAGCTTACCAACCAAATGAAAAGACACTTGAACTGTTTTTAAAATGCACTTAAAAAAGGAGACAGAAACAAAAATTATTAGATCAAGTATTAGTATGTATTTATGCACAATAATAAAAACATTTACAAGTTAAACTGGAAATTTAAACATAAGAAGTTTAACAGCTTTTGTTTATTATATTAAATAACCAAAACACCTTTTATTCCCAAAATTGGTAAAGAATAAATAATGTAATTTACAATATGGTACAAAAAGTAATCAGGAAGGACAGGCATTCTGCTTTATACATACACTGTATATGTATATTTATTATCTATAAAACAAATTCACATCTCAAACAAGCCAAAAACCTTATATGATATGGCTTAACGATTATTTAAAAGAAACAGCAGTAAGTTCCGCTGCCCAGACCAGAAGCTCTGGAGCCAGTTATCCTGTTGCAGAACAAAGGGTACAGGTTGCTGTAGTGCTTCCAAGCCTGAACTTAGTGAGACTAACAAACTACTGTGGGACTAGGAGAGCTCTGACAGGAAAGGTCTGCTGTGGTTTTTCCTCCCCATCAAGACAAAGTGCCCTATTTCCTCACAAATGCATCTGATAGATCTCAATGCCTTAAAAAAAAAAAAAAAAAAAAAAGCCCACAGCAGTAGGTATACTCCTCATCTGCTTGTTTCCAGTGTTTTATTCCATAACTGTTTTCTGCACGAGTTTGGGTTCAATGGTGTGATCTCAGTTACAATGTTATTACACTGAAAGAGACACCCATCGGAAGTGAGGCCATGATACAGAATGGAAAAAGAATGGGATTCTGAGGCTGAGAACCTGACGATGTGAGAAAGCAACTAGATTAACTGATGAAATGTTTCCAATTATCCCCACTTCCTGAGAGCAAGTGCTCTACACCCAAAAGATACAAAGAAATAGAAAATGTCATCACAAACTTCATGTGGAACCATAAACTTCCATTTGCCCTGCATTTTCTAGAGAAGGGAATGCTCACCACTGGATGGTCACAGTAAGAATCAAGGCCACAACACCAACTCCCTGGAGACCAGAGACAGTCACTCTTCATAAAAGATGGATCAGCAAGAAGATGCCAGACGACATTCAAGTGACCAGGAAAACATGTCTCTGAGAAACTGATCTGTTCTTAATTATAACATGCTCAAATGTACAAGGAAGCCACAGGTGTACACTGAAACTAGTACAACTTCCACGGAAAGGTAGAGAAAGACACAGGAGACAGGAGGCTTTTCTACTGGGTCTTTTGCAACTTTCAGCCTCTAGCAGTTGCTTATTTTAATATTCACTTAGGCTGGGGAAAAAATGCTTCCATCCTTATAATGCTACAAATGACACCATTTTCCCCTTAATATGGCAAGCAAACACTTATATTAAGCATCTGGTTGCTAAAGCAGAATTCCCTGGAAACTTGTGAGCTTTGTTACAGGTGAGAAGAGTTCGTCTACTCTTCTCTGTAGCCCACTTCCCCCAATGAATGACACGGGCCAGTCAGCAACTCCCAAATGGAGCCTATGCCAGAGACCTAGGCAGTAAGTGCTACTAAATAGCCTACAAAAGCTGACCTGAGTTTCCAGAGTTTTTCTCATTTTAGGGATCACTGAGTAACAGGTGCCCCCCGAGGAACACGCAGCTCAGGAGCCCTACATCTCCGGCACAGCACACACTGCCGTTGGCATCTATGCTCTAATGTTACTTGGCATCTCTGGTCCCACACAGTGGAGGGTTATGAGGAAGCTACTTGTGGCCTAAGCTCAGTCTGGTTTCCTAACCTACTGCAGACCCAAAAAAGTAAGATGCTCAGAGAAAGATATCCTGATCCTGTTCAGCTCAATAAGGTGCTAATTTCAGGAAGCTCATATACTGATCATAAAACATAAGTAGTTTAAAGATACTCTGGTTCAAATAATGCTGTCCTATCTTTTAATAACACGGCACCATGTCCCTTTCTTTCATATCTCCAGACCTTTAGAACTTTTCTTAAGAGTGATGTTTGTGCCCAGAACCAGATCTGAAAGAAGGAAGCCACATGAGAGGAAAAACTCCTGGAAAGGCTAGTGGGAGCCTTGTTGTAACTCTGTTCTGTGGAAGAACTAGATGCTGGACCACCTGCAGGGGTAACAGCTGATAGCCCAGGGAAGTTCACAGAGCACAACACAGGGATGTGCTCAGTGCTCTAACTGAACCAGGACGCAGTGAAACAGGAGACCACAGGCCAAAAGCAGACACAGGGATTAAACCTGTGCATCATAGTGTTCTCTGCTCTTAGGCTAACAAAAGGAAAAAGAGACTGAAGAAGAGAACCATCCCTGCACAGTCCAATGGTCAAGGGTGCCAAACAGTAACACATCAGAAGTTCAAGAACTCATCAGGAAAGTCTTAACCGTAGTCAAACAAGAGCTTAGGGATCATCCCAATAGAGACAAGTAACATTGTAGATCACCTAGAACCCTGTAGATGGATGCAGGAAGGAAACCAACTAAACTGTTCTACCTCTCCATCGTCTATTTCCTAAAACAAGAGAAACATTCCCCCACCAGATTACCAGGATTTTTTCTAAAAGTCCATACAATCATGCAGAAGACGTGATTCTTTCCCTTTCCTGTTTGGAACACACATCTAGATGGGGAAGCACCAGGCAACGATCAGTATTTCTGGGGTGATGGCACCAGTTACACTGCCCCATGATCAGTGTCCCCTGAAGTGTCTGCTGTCTATGGGTGCAGATATCACCAGGCAAAGCCCAGGCCAGGCCTAGCTATTTCCCACACCCTGCCTCCCTCCATCATCACTCTGCAGAGAAGCAACCCAAGCGTGGCACAGGTTTTGTCAGAAAGAATGCGGCCACGGTCTGGAGCCTCCCCACAGAGAGCAGCGAGATTACAACTCCCCGGACACAACAACTGCACCAGGGCATACCCACCCCTTTCTCTCAGAAAGTTAAAACCCACTGGACTGTCTGAGACAATAAACAGGCAGAAGCCCGCGTGGAGACACACGGTCATTACGCAGACCCCAATATGAGATCCCACAACTGGTGAAGGATGAAGAACTGCTCCAAGGCCACAGTAATGTCTGACACGGACCCTTCCAGGACTCGGCCTCGTCTCCCAGGCCACTACTGCCCTATGCCTGTTGGGACACAACTTCCAGCATTTTGCATATTCTGGAGTGCAGAGGTGTCTCGAATCTGACTGTCTTCTAGGGGTCCTGGGCTTGATTTGTGTTTTTCTAGTCTGAAGAGGGCTATACCTACCACAGTCGAGGACCACTAGCCCTGTAAGCCCTCCTATGATGCCTCTAGGATGCCCCCACTACGAGGTACATTCACTGGGATAGGTCGCTGACAGGGGGTGCACCTCCACTGCCATCAAACAGAACTTCTCGGCGGCTGGGCTCAGCAATGGACAGCTCCTGGGCCAAGTCGTTGAACCGAGATATGTAGTCAACACTGTTTTCGTTCATCATGCACACCAGCTGGGAATCCACGACCTGTGGGCAGAGGACACAAGGCAAGACATCAGCTAGTGGTGGCCTGCCATCTAGACTGGACAAGAATGGCCGCCACTGGGACTTCCAGTTGAAGGTAAATGAACCTGAGACCCAAAGTCTCTCTACAACGAACACTGTGATCTCCCATCGATTTGCCATGTAATAGCAGCCCAGCACTCTGGGAAGGATCTCCGAATACCCCATCTTTTTTAACTCTGGGTTTTTTTTTTTTTTTGAGTGAAGAAAATGCTTTTATAATCACAACATGAAGTTAACATGACATCTCATTAGAACTGAACCAGGATAAATATGCTGGCAGAAAATTTGTATTTCTCACATTCATTTTGAGGAAAATAGTACATAGTAAGGCTCTTCTAGGTCTTATAAACTGATTCAATAAACTTTTTTTTTAACTAGTAAGCAGCATTAACATATATTCTCAAACTGTGCTAAGAAGTTAGAAAGGCAACTATGAAATCTAACAGTGATAGCAACTGGCAGGATTAGAACTGTTTTGTTAAGAATGTTAAGATGTTAAGAACCACATTTCTCTTTTACCTGTAACATCACTGCACCTTTTTCACTGACAAGGCCACTGTTTGCTGAGGGTGCCACAATGATTAGAAAGTTTCTTAATAGATGTGTGATTGATCAGGGCTCAAATAAGCTCCTTTCCCAATTTTGTCTCTTTTGGAGCAGAAATAACTTTGCCTTTGCATGTAGGGAAGGTAATATTCTGAAACCTAGCTTCTGTAATCTTCTAGCTCATAATTAGAAGGGGAGATGAATTATTAGGGGTGCGTCTTTGAAATACTGCAAGTTTTTAAAAAACCAAGGCTTCTGAACAGCTTCTCAAACCTATCTTTCCATTCTGATAAACATAACACATTGGATCTGTATTATAGGAATTTCGTCTATCAACTACATCTTGCCCTCAATAAGTGTGAGAACTGTAGAGTCAATTTTTACATATAAAGCATCTTTAAATTGGTTTCCTTTTCACTGAACTGCAATTTCCCCCTACTTCTGTGCCTGTGAAAGGTAATCTGAACACACACACATACTTGCATGTTTAAAGTAACTTACTTTTACCATTAGAATAAAACTAGACTATAGGAACAACTCTGCGAAGAGTTTGGTCTTCCTCAGAAACCCTCCGCTCAGTTGGGGAAGGCAGGTGCAGTCTGCTGAAGGGCGCAATGAGGCTGCAGTAAGCCTGCCCACCATCTGTTAGCCCTGCACGGCCTGGCCTCACCCCCGCAGCTGCGTGCGCACCTGCTTTCTCAGCAGCACACGCCTCTAGACTATGTCTGTCAGAAGCAACACGCCGGCTGATGCTGTCAGAAACAGCACCCGGTGCTGTTTGCAGTCCTTCAGTAACGCTCACACTCCCCACTTTGTGTCCAATCTTGGTATCAAAGTGGCCAACAAGAATGCCTCCCTCTGTAGAACGCCCAAATAATAGTTTCTGTGCCTCTCCACTCTCTGAAGGATATACACACACCTTCATTTCAGTCTCTCTCTACTTCCTGACTGCTGGGAGTTCATCTTCAAAGAAACTATTTCATCAAAAGATTGACATCCTGCTGACACTCCTCTTCTTCCCGACGTGTGTGTGCAAACACTTTCTTTGATGTAAGGAAATAAAATGTTGAGAGGAGGAAGGCCACAGGGCTGCAATGGAGGTCCTGCCCCCATCCCTGCCCATGTGCTGCAGCCTGAACTGTCACAGTTTTGACAAGTGTGCAGGAAGCCTGCTGTGAACCTGGCATATCTGGCTGCCAGGATCTGAGTGGTGCTTCCCTCTCTATGAGACTGTAGGGAGGGGACAGTCAGACAGACAGACAAATGGCACAGAGTGCAACGCAGACCCTGTGGGGTTGCCCGTAGGAGACCTAAGTGGAGAAAGGGGACAGAGCTTGCATGGGGGTGGTGAGCACATGCCTGCCAGAAGAAACAGGAAGTGCAAAAAGCTCGAGTGGGAACAGGCTTCGGCTCTGTCATTAATAAGAAAGCTGCTGGGCGTGACAGTGAGTAAGGAAGAGCTGCAGACAAAGAGAGAAAGCCCCAGTGTGTACAGGAGGGTTTTAGGTGCTGGGATTTCATTCTGTGGACAAATACATGGAACACACAGTCTTCGGGGTTTACACTCTGCCTCCTCTGCTAGAGTAGAAGCCTCAGGTGGGAGGGTTTGTTTTATTCACTCAGTGCCTGTAGCAGTGCCTGGCATGTCATTAATGAACTACATGATATAATGAAATAAGAAGCCTTGGGAAATTCTGAGTAGAGCTATGGCCTGAACTGAATTTTAAAACTTTTATTGTAAGAAATAGGAAAACAAACTGCAATTTGTTTCCAAAGAGCAATTTGTTTCCAAACAGTGACTGTCTTCCCTCCACACGTCCGTCTCCAGCCTCATTCATCCATGGCCAATCCAGGCACCCTCTCCAACACACTCCTTGCTCCCATCACTTTTATTCGAGTCCCACCATCAGATCATTTCAGCTACATGTTTCAAACTGCACCTCTAGATGATAAGGACTACCTTACAAACAGTCATGTTTTTGAATGTGCGCAGTGACTGGTCAGATCCTTTCGATAAACACCCGCCGTTTCTGCAGGTGACTGTGTGTTGCTGGCTATGGGTTTAGCAGTCCACGAAGAGCACCTGCCTTTGTCCGTGCCGCTCACCTTTGTGTGCAACGGGCCACCCACAGATCTTGTTAGAAATGCAGGTTCGGTTTTGCTGGGCCTGCGGTGGGCCCAGAGCCTGCCCTGCTAACAAGTCCAAGGTGTTCTGCAGTGGGTCTGTGGACCACCGTTAAATAGCACAGCCCTGGCGTGTCGTCTTAGGGTGTCTGTGCAGTGCCCACCTTCGCAGGAGCTGGGTGCTTATAAACAATGTCCAAACAGACACAGGAAGGGAAAGAGACCAGCCTCTTGGGGGACATTAGAGTCACAAAGTGTTCTCTAAATAAAGGTTCTGTGGCCACAGAAATGCTCAAGGGGGAGGGAATTTACTATTTTATTATATTGTTCTATTTAGCTTGTATTTGGCAGAAATTTCCATTCATGTCAGGGTCAGCTGAGAATCCTCCAAAGCCTTCCCATTAAGTTCCTCAGATCTTAGTAAGACCCACAGGAAGATACCGGGAGCTGAATGGCCATGGGATGCCACTGTGTGAGCTTCCTCCGACCCAGGGCTTCCCCCCAGAATCTTACTATAAACCCTTGAGAGACACTCACAAATACCTCAGCAACCCAGGGAACCAGAGCATGGGAAATACTGCCCCAGGACTTTTACCAACAGGACCAAGCCCATCCAAGTGGCATGCTAGATGTTATTTTAAACATATCCTCTCTCTCTTCAGCACCTGTTACTTTGTCCCTTGCCTTACAGTTTAAATGTACCTGTCTCCACTCCTTCAACAAGTGTGCATCCTTGCAAGCCTTTCTTGCTCAGACACTACTCATACCACATGGGATGGAGCCTGGGTGGCTACATGAGAAGACAGCCTGGCCTAAGAAGAAGGGACACTGCATTCTGGTCTACAGATGAGGGTCACAAACTGAGTTCTGCTTGCACATCAAGGGTCTGCCATAGTGAGACTTCACGGTCATCACCCTGACCATGAGAGGAGCCCATAGGAGTGTCTGTACCCTTCCTGAAGACCCCCTTGTCCTGCCTGGGGAGCAGTGACAAGTAATGACACAGGGAGGTGCTGCTCGAAGGCCCCCTCCCCTCGGATGGCAGCAGGGACGACAGTCTCCTGCAACCGCTCTTTACTCCTCTACCAGGAGCGTCAGCATCGCACAGAGGCAGCGCTCCCTGCCTGAGGTCACGCGGCTGGTGGAGGACACAAGATCCGGTTTGCCGCAGAGTTCCCACAGTCAACCCTGACAACAGGACTTCCCAGGTTTCGACGCCTTCAGGGCTCAGCTACTACTTTGTTGTTTGCCACCTGAGTTTCCCTTCTCGGAAGCCGGAAATCTGGGTATGCATGTGCTGACTCCTGGTTTTGACATCTTGATGAGTAGTTCTTAATAACCAAACAGGTCAGCTGGAGGGACTTGGCCACCTCTGGTACGTGGGGTGGAAGTCTAATTCAGGCGTGAGGTGGTGTACTTACCTCTGCCACATCGGCCAAGGATCTGGACACAAATGAGTCTCTTGAGTTTCCATCTAGCAGGCTGGGGCCCAGCAGGGAGGTGCCACTGTGGGTCCCCACGGGAGTTGGCAGCATCTTCCGGCCCTTATCCGAGGAGATGAAGCTTGCTGCCAAGAGGAGGAGGAACAAGCCCTGAGACTGGCTTGGTTAGCCCCAGGCCAAGAGAAGGACCCTGTGGGCTGGAGGTGGCCTCACCAGGACCATGCAGGCCTCTGCCTGCATACTGTGCTTTGTGTAGAGCCAGAGCTGCCCTGGTTTGTGTCAAGTAGGGAGCCCTGGAGGGTCCCCAGAAGCACACTTAAGATGGCCTCATATTTCCAGGGGTGCTCAGTATTCCGCTCTCCAGTCACCACTCCCACCTCCATATAAGGTGGCTTCCAAGTTTTCACAATTTGTACTTGACTTTGCAGTGGTCTGTACTATTCTATGGGGCTCCGATATAACAAGAAACACTCATCGGGTGCTGGCTCCCCGAATCACCCAGCCCAGAGCCACATTTGGGCCGTCGGGTGTGGCATCCACATAGGGTGTGGACCCTGTTCAACATGTGCCCAGTGCACTCCTCCCTGGGGCTGCAGTCCAACGGCCACGTGTATGGACTGGCTGCTCTCTAAAAAGGCGAAGTGCATGGATCCAGGACGTGTCTCAGAAGCGCTTCCTACAGAGGCCAGTGAGCCTCTCCCCAACACCCCCCTCCCATCACACACACACCTGGGGCCCAGCGGGGATGAACACACCCTGTGAATGTGCCAAACTGTGCTACAAGACAGCTGGACTGGCCACATCAGAATACTTTACTAAGAGAAGAAAGAGGAAGGCTAAGAGCATAAAAAGCCAATTTCTCCCCACTGTTGGCAGCCAGAACAGAAGACCCTGGTTGGGGAGAGGCCAGGACAGCTGGCTGGGCTGCAGAAGGGCACAGGGGACATGGACGTGGGCTACCTCTCAACTGTGCTATGGGTTACAAGGGTTTATATTTGCCAAAGCTCAGTAAACTACACACTGAAGATATGAACATTCTCTCATATGTAAGTGGTGCAGAAAAAATAAACCCTGGAAAAAAAAGCAAAGGGTCCTAGTGGGAGTTCTGCCAGACGGCACAGAGAATCCAGATCCTAGCCCCCCCAGCACGTTCACCATGTGGAGCCCTGCTTGTCCCCTGCTAGTCTAGGACACAACCCTGGGCAGCCCCCACACTCACCAAACAAGCTGCTGAGGGATGAGTCCGTGGGGTCGCTGGGGCACCACTGGGGGTCATGGGTAGGTGAGGCAATCCAGTCTGGCTGGGGGCTGCTGGATGGGGAGGGGAGACTCTTGGAACTGTCACTGCCATTTAGTTTTGCTGGAGAAAGAGGAACTCCTTCACCTGTCAACCAAAATCCTGGGTCAGAGATGCCACGTGGGGTGAACAGCATTCCGCTTCCTCAACCTGCCACTAAGGCCCACTGAACTCTGGAGACCCAGGATGCTGCTAGGATCCCAAAAAAGGATGAACAACATTGGTTTGTGAAGGGGATCCCTCGTACAGTGGAAACACACACCCATCTTAGGGAATGAAAATAGCCACAGCTATGACAGATGGAGTCAGGTCTTATGCCTAGAGCTTCACCTAAACCCTCTCACAGGTGCTTATGACAGCCCTGTGGACTGCACGCTGTTCCCAGTTCACAAATGAGCCAGTGATCGGCCCATAGCCACACCCTGCTAGGTTGTGACCCCAGCTCAATCTGAATCTATGGCCTGAATCATATCAGCAGATGCCAACCACACCACTAACAGGACACCAGACCAACCCTCTCCTGCTACATGCAAAACCCAAAGGCATCCACCCAGATTCATAACCAACTAGGACAACGCCCCACCTAATCTCTTCAGGCTGAAGAGGCCTTGCTGGCCCAATAGTGGTCTCAAGGTCAGGAGCTGTCCCACCAGACCATAAACAGCCACAGATCCTGGCTAGCCATACCTCATTGACCTGTGCTGTCCTTGCTTCTGCTGGCCAAGGCAGGTGCTTGTTAAGCAAAAGGAGAGTGGAATGGGAAAACATACCCAGCAGGTTTGGCAAATACTCAGATGGGAGGTCAAAGGCAAGCCCGTATTCCCTATCCTGATGGGGAGCTGATTCCAAGAAGGGTGTGCGGGGGCATTACCATACTGGCCAGAGCTGATGGCAATCTCGATGATGGAGTCGCTGATCTGAGTGGCAGGCTCTCCCTGCGAGAGCACATCCTCAGGTGGGCCAGGCAGGGAGATATCAAGCAGAGCGGAAACATTAGGTGGAGAGAGCCGAGTGCTGGAGCCCTCTGCCAAGGGCGAGGTGGAAAGTCCATTGTGGAGAGGAGCCTTGGACAGCTCTGATAAGGAGAGGACAGGCGAACCCTGGTGGGAGATGGGGAATTGTTCAGATACAATTGATCCCTAATAAAGAACAAACGAACCCACCTCAGCCCCACTTGGTGGTAACAAAGTGATGGGTAAGTCAACAGAGAGGTGATGACCCTAGGGAGAAGGCATCTCTCCCTTTCCAGTACCAAACATAGTGGGGGATTTACTTCTCTAGAAACCACTCTACGGATGCAGACAAGGGTGGCCTTGGCCAGGGTGCCCTGGTACTCTGGACCTGCTTCCCCTGATGGCAAGACAGCTGGTAACACCCAGGCAGAAGGTAAGTGCTGAGGAGTGCTACCAGCTGACCACCTCTTCCCCTTAGCTCAAGAAACTGGTCTTCTAGAACTGTGTCTCAATCAGCCATAGATGGGAAATGTGTGTTCTTCTATTTAGGCAATGGAAGGACAAAGCCACTGGGTGTCCATGGGTCCTTGTCACATCCTGGCAGTCCACAGCAGGGATACTAGGTCTGGTGGCAGGACCAGGAGGACAGGGATTCAGCACTGGAGGGGGTTCTTGGGGTAGCTCTTTTGCTCAACAGCCATCAGCACACATTACCTGGAAATCGTCTGTCATTGGCTCCTGCTCAGGCCTCGGGGGGATGCTGATAAATGGATCGCTTGTACTCTACAAGAAAAGAACACACCATGAGTGCCAATGAACCCCTACACACAGCCTGCCAGACCTCTGCCCAAAGGCTAGCAAGCCACTAAGCTCCTAAGGAAAGAGCCGTCCCGCTCCCCAGCTTCCTAAACCACCAGCAGCAGACCAACACATTGTGGTCTAGGCTGGAAACCTCCTCCTGTGTGGACAAGCAAGCCCACTGCTTCCAGAGGGTGGGCCAACAAGTTGCTGCACTTAAGACTGAAAATTTAAAACCTCACAGTCCTCAGGCGGGGCTGGGCTGTGAAACCAGAGAAACCTGAGGGCTGACAAAGGTGGAGAGGAGAGCCGGTCAGGGGCCACTAGGCCCAACGTCGGCCAACTTGGTTCATGTTCCTTCTCAGGCCAAGCTGACACAGAAGTCTGCAGACATACAGTTCTTCCTTGTCTCAGTCCTGGATTCTCCTGTGTCACCCAGCAAGCCTCTCGCTGCTCTGTCTTATTCCATGGCTCTGTCCTCTGAGCCATGCGGCACTCACGCATGCCGCACCCTCCCTGGTTTAGCAGCTCTCCTCCAGCCGTTCGGACCTGTCCCCTCCTGAGGCAGAACTCCTGAGGGAGTTCAGCATGACCTCAGTCCCATTATCTTGGCTCCCGTCCCTCTGGAGAGTGACCAACCCATCCCGAAAGCTGGTGGTAACTCAGAGAAGCCTTTCTAAACACTCACCTCCACGGTGGGGATGGGGTCTCTATTTTGGTGGGTGCCAGTGGAGCTGTGACCCGAGAGGGTAGCTGTCGCCTCATCTGAAGACAATGGAGAGATGCCAGACAAGCCCTCGGCATCCAAGACGGGGAGGGGGCTTCCAGGGATAATGCCAGCACTTGTAGCTGCTAAGTCAACAGCACCTGGCAACAGAAAAGACACTGCCAACCCAAGCTCTACTGACATTCCACGCACGCTCCGCAGGGCTCGCAGGAACAGCCTCTCCCTCGTGCCGCACTCTTATGAGCAAGGGCAATGACTTTCCTGTTCTCTCTGGGGGACACTAAGACAGCATGGCTTGGGGAAGAAAACAGAAACATCACTCAGAACCCTTAGTGGTGTCTGTCTCTATGCTGGTCACACAAACTTACTGGCCAGGTGGCCTGTGGCCTGTGGTGGAAGGACCTTGGGCATGATTGGCCGAGACAGAGCCGCTTTGGTCAGGGAGGACTGGATGGGCCGGAATGATCCTCTCCCTGTGAGAACAAAAAGAGAAAGCAGCCGCATTAAGCCCATTTGCCCCCAGTGCACGGTGGGAGCTACAGAGTTTGCTTCACAGCCAGTGGGGACCACGGAAGCTGAGCCGAGGTGGAAACCACACTGAACATTGCAAATATGTGCTGACTTGAAGAAGTCAGAGGTCAAACAGGCCCCCACTGAGGAGAAAACTCTGGTATCCATAATGGCGGCACCACTGTGCCCTTGGGGGATAACGTCAGTTAGCACAGTCATCCTCTGGTGAGGGCCCTTTAAAGGTGAGGCACACCTTAGCTAACCTACAAGCTCCTCTGAGGAAGTCAGAGCATCAAATCTTGGACTCAGATTCTGCCTCTTCAATTGGGGTCTTTCCTACTAGGCTTTCTGCAGATAAAAAGGAGGAATGAGAAAAACCAATCAACAGCTGTCTGGGTCTAGCAGTTAAGGAAATCTGAAATGTCAGAATCAAGACTGAGCCATGACTGATGTGGCTCAGTGGGTTGGGCATTATCCTGCAGACTGCAGGTCGCCTGTTCGATTTGCGGTCAGGGCACACGCCTGGGTTTTGGGCCAGGTCACCTTGGCGGGTGCGGGGAGGTGTGCGTGGGAGAGGCAACCGACAGATGTTTTGTTTCTCTTCCTCTCTTCCCTTCCTTCTCTTCTTTCCCTCTCTCTAAAAGGAAAAGATCTTTAAAAAAAAATCAAGATTGATTCAAAAGCTAAATCACAGAGTATGTGTTTCACTAAAAAATTCTCACTGAAGTAAGAAAATTTATTTCAAAGAGCCAGGGCAGTCAGTGACCTTAGAGACCTATGGAAAGCCTAAGTTGTACTCCCCAAGATCACTTCTATTCCAAAGAATAAAACAAACAAACAAACAAAAAGCCTGACAAGACTTCAGAGAGAGGGTAGACTGAACTAAGCAAAGCATTCCTGACAGGGCCACCTAAGCCCGCCTTTGGAGGAAGCTGCCTGCGCACCACCTCTCAGAGGCCCACGTCTGCCTGCACTGCAGCCCGGCCCGGCCCGGCAAAGGGGCACCCTCGGTGTCCACTGACAGACTGGACGGTGGACTGCTGGAAATGCATCCTGGGAGCTGTGGAAGCAAACGCCTGCCATTCCCAAAGACGAGGCCACAGATGAGTAAGGTGGAGTGAAAAGCCAACCCCAGCAGCCCCAGTGCTTACCAGTTATGGAGGAATTTGACATGATAGAGAAGGAGCAGACGTTGTGGGACTGGTTTTCAGATGGTCTAGGAAGCAGAGTTCTCTGTGGAGGGAAAACCACCAACAATCAGGTGACAAGAAAAACCCCAACACCAAATATCACTCAGGAAACCAGGGAAGAGTTATAAATGGATATTCCAGTTAACGGCAAGCTGAGCGCGACCAGATGGCTCTGGTCCCAGAGCTAATGACACAAGGGCACCTGAAAAAGTCTGAGGATGAACGTACCCTATGGACACAGAGCCCTGAACACTGCGCCCTCTCTGAATCCCAGAGATAGAACCCTCCCCCAGGGAAACTGGAGAAATGTCAGAGCCATCCACTGTTAATCCAGAACGTTCTCCTGGACTTGGCTAGAATGCAACTAGTCATGTATATCTCTTTATAACTGCTCAATGTGGACTGTTACAAGACACCCGCTTATTCTGGGCCTCCTCAAATTTGGGGTGAAGAAAATAAAGCTGCTGGCTGTAAAACAGACAGGTTAAGGGCCTGAGGCTTCCCACCCCATCCCGGTGCCCACCCCTGCCTATCTGCCCAAGGCTTCTGTGTATGAATAATTAAGTTCCAATGTGACAAATACCATCTAAAGAAATATTAATTGCTGAAATGGTTACTTGTTAAAGTAAAACATTAATAGAAAGTATCTGCCAACCCCAAAACGTCCCAAGGACCTCCAGCCCTGGGGGCACAGCTGCCTCTCTGCTGACAAAGGACACCTCTGTGCCCTTCAGAAGCGTGCCGAAGTGTCGGCAAAGAGTAAAGGGAGTGCTCCAGGGGCTGCAAACTCGACAGGGCGACCTGTTAAAAAGGTGGGGAGCCGAAGACGCGCCTGCTCTGCTCCAAATGCACTTTCTGTTCAAGAGTCAGCCACAATCTGCACACACACACACACACACACACACACACACACACACGAAAACACTCGGGATTTAGAACACTCTTCCTTCCTAAGACCCATCATGCAATCTTTCATTTCTAGATAAATTAATCTCAAGAGATTTCTAAGAGTCTAACAAAAGGAAATCCAAGCATTAATCCCAAAACAATGAATACTGATAACTTTCTCAGCCCACAGTCATTTCAGAATTCCAGCTTCAACTCTTTTATCTTTCTACCTCCAAATAAAACTGCCCTCTTTCTCACATGCAGCTTATTCCTGGATCTCCTGGTCTGGTCTGCACATGTCACCTGCAGGTCCCCCGGTGGTCATCATTATGAACACTGATACGGTTTGGCCTCTGACCAATCCATAAACCTTGCCAACTGCTTCCACTGAAGCAGTTTTTATAAAGAGATGTTCTGAAAGTCCTCAATACATACTAATGTGAAACGTTCTTGACACTCGAATCCCCAGAACTTTATCTTTTTTTGCAAGTAGTTTTCACGTTGTGCAAAGATTATCTTTAATTTCAGATGTACTTAGGGACACTGTCATCACTTTATTTATCCTATTTAGAAAAAGGAAGAAAGGGACAGGGACTCCCTATTTCAGGTGAACACTGAGACACAGGAGAAAAACAGTGTGTCTGGCCACTTGGCCAGTGGGAAGCCGTGCAGACCTGACTAGGGTTCCTGACCTGGACCACCAGTGGCTTCCGAAGGTGCCGGTTCTGCAATTTCCGGGGCTTTGGCAAGAAGAAATCCGACTGCATCTGTGAGGAAAAGAGCGCCCAATCCCTGAGAGTGTTTTCACAGCAAACTCGGGTCAGCATGCAAGCGCAGGGGCGCAGTCCTCGCACTTACGCTGATGGAGTTCAGATGCTGAAGGAAAGTCAATTCTGTCTCTTTATTGGGAGAGAAGAGCTTCCCGTGTCGGCTGTTGGGTGGCAAAGTTGTTGGGACAGCAAAAAGGCCACCATCTGAGTCACTGCTTCCTGTACTGGAGGGACCAGCCACCAAGAGGGGTCTTGGAGGGTTTCTCAAACCTAGAGAAAGAGAAGGGGAAATGAACACAGCTACAGTCACCTAGAAACATCTCCACTGTGAATGGTGTTCTACTGGGAAGAAAATCAGAAAGAATCCCTGACAACCTGTTCAATGAAAGAAATTCCCCATATCTTAATCCCATAAAACCTACTTTTCCATCTTTCTGAAATTCTAGTTTCCATGGTGAGATCACAGCTCTCGCCTGACAGGATAAAGGCACTTTCCCACCCTGTTCGATCCTCAGTGGGAAGGGTAGCTATGCCTTCATTTTCCAGAGCTAGAGGAACTACCAGGACATCTGGTGTAGACCGGAGGTCAGCAAACTCTCTTTAAAGGGCCAGATAATAAATGTTGCTTTGTGGGCTTACACGACATGCTCTACTAAACTCAGCTCTGTAGCAAAAAAGCAGCTACAGACAACATGTGTATGCACCAGAGAGCACAGCTATGTGCCAAGAAAACTTTATTACAAGAAGTAGGCTGTGGGCCATAGTTGCTGATATATGGTCTAAATCTCTAATTACACAAAACACAGACTCAGACAGAAGGACAGAAAACATTTATCGAGGAACCACTGTTCTGGGACTCTACACACTGTTTTTATTATTGCAGATGCTGCTGCAAAGCCCCCTTGATTCATGGTAAACTGGCTCTCACTATTATTTGTAAACCTATGAGTTTACACACTGACACTCATGGCATCCAGAGACTAGGTCTTCTAAGCACTAGCCTGGATTCTAGCACTGCAGGTGCACTGGTCTAGAAGCACCCTCAATTCAGAAAGAGGATGGATACTAAAGAGTACATGAGCCCTGGCTGGTGTGGCCTAGTGGACTGAGCACCAGCCTGCGAACCAAAGGGTCACCAGTTCAATTCCCAGTCAGGGCACATGCCTGGGTTGCGGGCCAGGCCCCCAATGTGGGGTGTGAGAGAGGCAACCACACGTTGATGTTTCTCTTTTTCTCCCTCTCTAAAAAAGTATATAAATAAAACCTTGAAAAAAAAAAAGAGTATATGGAATTACAAAATTTTAACAACAGAAAGACTATATAAATAGTC
This sequence comes from Trachops cirrhosus, assembly GCA_028533065.1. Taxonomy (NCBI): domain Eukaryota; kingdom Metazoa; phylum Chordata; class Mammalia; order Chiroptera; family Phyllostomidae; genus Trachops; species Trachops cirrhosus. The sequence goes on along the minus strand of CM052540.1, from coordinate 87,739,556 downwards.
CTACCCGCAGGTACCATGCCTCTATTTGCGAGAACCAATTCACAGGTGCTGCTGCCCTTCCTTGTGAGCAGCAGCACGGAAACAGGGTAATGGTGAGGAGAAACAAAAACAAGACCTGCAGGAGGTGCTGAACCCGACACAGAAGCAGCCCAGTTTTCTTGAAGGCCCTTAGGAAGTGCTCTCAGGGAAATAGAACCTTCAAGCACTGAACAGGCAGGCACGTCAGAGAAGACAAAAAGCTAGTGACGCTGTCTGAATGAAAAATAACCCTAGAGCCACAGTTCCTAACCGTGCCACAACAATTTTAAAACGTGCAATACCCAACTAACTATTTAGTCAGCGGCACTGACTTCTTTTCCCTTAGATTGTCAAATAAAAAAATGGCAACAGGCAACTCAACAATAGCCATCTGGTGTAAATGAATCAAAATTATACCTATTTTTTTGTCAGATTGGCAAAAATCTTTTTTGGTGTGTTGCAAAATTTTAGTAAATAGTTTGTGCCATGAGACGAGAAAGGCTGAAAATCACTGCCCTAGAGAATGTTAACTCTTCAGCCAGAAAGTTACTGCAGGCTTTAGGGCACCCGTCTAGATCAGAGCAAGAGCAGAGGCAGGTCAGCTTGCCTCCTGCATGGTGCCCCACACACCAGTTAGCACTGCAGACAGCCTGGCCAGTGTGGACGTTCCAGATGTCCAGGACGGCCGAGGTGCGGGGGCAAGAAAGTCTGCCTTTGGGAGCAGTTATGACACTTCATGCCTAATGTGGAAGTCTTCTGGGTCACAGGACACGGAGGAATGTGCCAGCCCTTAGCCCCTGCTGTCCCTGCATCCCCAGACATCCCATCTCATCAGGTCAGTCTCAGAAACAGTTACAAGACTTTGGTGAGTGAAGGGAAGGAGGCGGGCTCAGGCACACTCCGCATAGACTTACACCAGGGGCACAAAGGGCAGGGCCTCAGGGCACAAGCACGTTTTTTTCTATCTTTAAAATCCACGATTCTAGCCATAATTAATCTGTTTTACTAAAAAGAACTAAGCAAAGAAAACTGATGCCTCGGGGAAACAAGTCATGTGGGTTTACATACCTGGTAACCCAATTAAGGACCCTAAATTTAAATGTCTCCTGGATAGCCCTAACTGGTGTGGCTCAGTGGGTTGGGCATGGTTCTGCAAACCAAAAGGTCACTGGTTCAGTTCTTGGTCAGGGCACATTCCTGGGTTGTGGGCCAGGTTCCCAATCAGGGGGCGTGCGAGAGGCAACAGATCGATGTTTGTCTTGCACATCAATGTTTCTCTCCTTTTCCTTTTCTCCCTCCCTTCCCCTCAGTCTAAAAATGAAAAAATGGGCATGGACCAGCACCAGCCACAGAGCTGCCGTGGGTCGGCCCAGCCCCGGGCCCCATGCTGCACAAGTACTGACCTAGAGCCAGAACTGAGGCTGTAAGATGGCTGGCTGATCAGGATCCTGGGGGTATTAGCTCCGTCTAACAAATAGTGACCTTGGGTGCTGGGGCTGTGGTCACCTCTCTTTATGACCCCACTGGACGTGGTGAAGGTTTGCCTGCAGTCTCAACACCCCTCAGTGGCCACCGAGCTGACACCTCCCACCAGACTCTGGAGGCCCTCATGTGCCAAAGGGAAGTGCCTCCTGTATTGCAATGGTGTCCTGGAGCCCCTGTATGTGCCCAAATGGTGCCTACTGTGCCGCCTGGTTTCAGGGCCCCGCTTGCTTCACTGGCACCATGGATGCCTTTGTGAAGACTGTGGGACACGAGGGCACCAGGACCTTGTGGAGTGGCCTCCCTCCCACCCACCCACCCTGGTGATGACTGTGCCAACCACTGCCATCTACTTCACTGCCTACAGCCAACTCAAGGCCTTCCTGTGTAGTTGAGCCCTGACCTCTTACTTCTATGCACCCATGCTGGCTGGTACTCTGGCCCCTTGGGCACCGTGACTGTGATCAGCACCCTAGAGGTGGTACAGACAAAGATGCAGGTTCAGCATGTGTCATATTGGGAGATGGGTGTCTGTGTCCGAGCCGCCATGGCTCAGGGCAGTTGGTGCTTACTGTGGCTGGGCTGGGGCCCCACGGTTCTTCGGGATGTACTCTTTTTAGCCTTGTATTGGTTCCACTAGGAGCTGCTGAAGAGCTGGCTGAGTGGGCTCAGGCCTAAGGACCAGATGTCACTGGGCATCAGCTTTGTGGCTACTGGCATCTCAGGGACAGTGGCAGCCATCCTGATTCTACCCTTCAATGTGGTGAAGACTCAACACCAGGCTGCTCTGGGAGTGGTGGAGGCAGTGAGAGTGTCACCCCTGCACGCTGACTGACCTGGCTGCTGCTGCAGAGGGTCTGGGCTGAGTCTGGCACCAGGGCGCTCTTTGCAAGCTTTCTCTCAAGGATCATCAAGGATGCCCCACCCTGTGCCACCATGATCAGCACGTGTGAGCTGGGCAAAAGCTTCTTTCAGAGGCTCAACCTGGAACAGCCTCTGGGCCAGTGAGGGAAGCAAGGGAATGTGGGCCCCATCTCTTCCATGGGTGGGGTGGGGCAGGAGGAGACTGAGCCAGGTGCCCTGTCCTCAGGAGAGGGGCCTCATTTTTCTTCCCTCTCAACTCTGAGCCCCAGGGGTAGTGCCTCGCCCCTTTGGGTACACCCATGCCCCCCTCAGACAGCTTTCTTCCTGCTGGTCCTTATCCCAAACCCCAAGGATCATCACTTTCCACCCTCACATTTCAAGTTCAAGACCAAATCAGTTAACTACCCCTTCTACCCCCTTGCCCATTTCCCTGTGTGTTGTATCTGGGCCTGACCCTGGTAATTCCTTGAGTGTATAAAGATGAAAAAAAAATAAATCAGTAAAATCTAACAAATAAATAAATACCTCCCAGATGTGCAACTGGGGCAAAGAAACACAGTGTACTGGCAGGTCAGACTCTTTCCAAGGCTTATGTTGTACTGCTGGGAAGTCCTAAACGTAGGCACCTTTACTTTTATTTTTAAAAGATGCCTTAAAATTTATTTTTGGAGAAGAGAAGAGAGGGAGAATGAGAGGGAGAGAAACATCGATGTGTGAGACGGACATCGAACGGCTGCCTCTCAACCAGTTGCCTCTCCCACACTCCCAGCCGGGGACCAGGCCAGCAACTCAGGCATGTGTCCAGACCAGAACTGAACCGGCGACCTTTCGTTTCATGGGACAGTGCTCAACCCACTGAGCCGTGCCTGTCAGGGCTACTCTAATATTTTAGATGTAAAGAAAAATATTCTCTATAAGATTCAGAAAGAACAAAACCTTCTCAGACTTTAAGCCGACTCAGCACATTAAGAAGGCTTCTGCTGATCTCACAAAGCACAATCCCCCCAAAGTGAACAAACTGGGAAGAGCTACCCCATGTTCTCACTTGCTTCTGCACCAGAGGACCCCAAAGCCCTTGGTGACAGGTCCGCATCCACCCTCCCCTCGACAAGGTGGCAACTTCTGTCATCTTAACCTTGCTTACTGGAGTGTGACTGAGTGGGGCCAGGCCTCAGGCATCCCTGTGCTTTCAGTCCTGGCATAGCCCCCATGCCCAGCGGGGTGCCCAGGATGGTGGGATCTGGGTGAAAGGGGCTGCCAAGACTCACCTGAGGAGGGGCAAGGCGCAGAGCTGGGAGAGAAGGTCTTGCTGTTGCGAAGGGTAGACTGGTTTCGAGGGCAGCGGGGGCTCCGGGAGCTGATGTTCACCACCTTCCCAGGGGGAGTTGTCAGCTGCTCCTCCTGAGCAGGCCTCACTGAGGCCACAGAGCTGGCATTCGATTCTGGAGCCTAGGACAGAAAAAGGCCAAAACAAGAGCCAAACTCAGCCTGTGAACAATGGTTCTGGAATCAGTGCCCAGGAGCAGAAGACACAAGAACTCCCTGAGTTTAGAGGGACAGCAAAGGCTAAGAGACCACACTTCCAATGATGGCACAGGTCAGTATCCCTGAGTAACTCAGCAACGCCAGCGGTCAAAATCACCAGTTGGGTAGGTATTTAGGGGCCCACACCTCCTCCCTCCTGTACCTCCCTTGGCTCTTGAGCCTCCAGCCCTGATCTTTTTCCTTTCCATGGGAACTGTCTCCCCCAGCTCCACCCCCTGCCTACACTGCTGCTTAGCTTATTCAGTCTCACTATCCAATTGCCTGAGTGCCCAGCCAGCCTCTTGTCAGCATCCTGACACCCCAGGGAACTTGCTTGTCAGTGTGCTTCACCCAAACCTCAGCAGGAGGGAGACCACAAGGCCAGGCCATCCATCTCTCATTCAAGGTCCCGATTCTCTGCCGGGGCCTTTGGTCAGCGGTTCTCACACCTGAGCTGCATCAGAATCACCTGGCAGAGGGTGTCAAAACATGGTCTGTGCGACCCCAAAAACCTGCATCTTTCACAAGTCCCCAGGTGATGCTGAGGCTGTTGCCAGGGAACCTACTTTAGAAATCGCGGCTCTGAGCACCCTGCTTTGCATTCTCTGCAATAATATCTCCAACTTGCTCAATTCTCCCCTTCAGTTGAGGCCAAGGCCACTACCTCAGCTGTGCTGCTTCCAGCTTTTGCAGGAGCCAGCCTAGCTTATCCTCCTTCCCTAGGGTACAGAACATATTCACGTGTCCCCCAGTCTCCCTTCCTGACCCTTCCAAAAGACAAACTTGAAAGTTTTTTAAACTCGTCATTTCTGTCCCATCACCCTATTACCCTATTATTGCCCATGCCTGCCCAAGGGTCACCTCCACATTGCCAAATCCGAAGGCCATCGCTTACCTTCAGGCCTTGCCTTACCAGTCTCTATAGTGTCCAGCTAGTCCCCACCCAGCCCCGCAAGGGCCACCTCTCTCATGAGGCCTGATTCACTTCACCACTGCTCCACTGACAGCCTCTGTGTAAGCACTGTGCAGAGGTGCAACTGAGAAAATGGGAACCTAGTAGGAGAGCCACAGTGGAAACCAAGACAGAACAGCAAGTTCACAGATTGAGTGTCTGCTCAAGAAAAGTGGAGGTATAACGTGCATCCCAAGGTACCCCTCGAACTTGGCTCTGATGTGAATTAGCACTCAGGGGTGCACAGTGAGTTTGTAGTCCTGACCTGTCCCCCAAAACTACTGCTACCAGCTCCCTCAGCTGTTCCTCCTAGAAACTGTGAGCCTTCAGTCTTCTAAATATCACACAGACACTGCTATCTCAGGAACAACTTGCCTCAAGACTCTGCTTTCTTGTGTCTAGGAGAGCCTATGAGACTTTCCCACCAGGGAAAGTCTCTGCACCATTTGCGGCTGCTCTAATTGGCCACCCCAGGTAAGAGGCCATAAACTGTGGTCTGTGGCAGGGCCTCCCATTCCATGGGCCATCATAGCTGCTCCCTGGGCTCAGGGACCACCTACACACCATGGATCCTGCTGAGGAGCCCTAGACTACTTCAACTGGCCATCTCTCGGACAGCTACCCATGGAGGTCCATCTGTGGAGGTCTCCTAAGTGGGCCCCAGGCAGCTGAGCTCCACAGGGTGCAGCCCACAGCCCCAGCATCCTATTTGTTCCCTCCCTCCATCAAGGTGTGCCACCACTGCCCTCCCAGGACAACCACTCTAAAGCACAAACTTGACCTTGTCACTACTCTAATGAATCCTGCAGTACTCCTGACACTTAGATAAAGCCCGATCTGGCTCAGTTCCTGGCTGAGTTTGCCACTTCACCCCTGTACACTGTCCCCTTGGCTCAGGGCTCAGCAGAACCACTGGAGCCTGGGAAGATCTAATAGGCATGGCCTGTTGGTCACTGTCCTCTTTGGAACCCTGTGTTAGCCTGGAAGAAAAGGGCTTTTGCCTGGCAAGGAGCCAAAGCCCTGACCCGTGTTCCGCACAGCCCTGCTCTACAGAATGAAACACAGCCTTCAAGAACCTCCGCCTCTTTGGTCAAAGAAGTCCTTGCCTCCTTCCCTTCTCTGAGCAGCCTGTGGGACTCCTGGCCATGTGCTATGGGGCTGTGTCCAGCCCTTACTCACCAGCCTGGGGTTGACCTCAGTGGAGATGAGCTTCAGGAGGCAACTGAGGAGGCGCTGCTTGTGGAAGGCAGCAGGTGGGGAGCCACCGGTGGCCTGGCCCTCGGGACCCAGCACAGCCAGCCAGTCATACTCCAGCTGCAGCTTGCTTGGCTTTCCCATCATGAGGTAGACTTCGGCCAGTGTCAGGCTCTCAGAGGTCTGCAGGTTCCAGCCCTCCTCGCGGAGCTGCTGGGCCAGGCGGCTGGGAGGGATGTCCTTCAGGGGCTTAACAGAAGGCTGTCCCTGAAGTGGCGGGGGGTCCAAGGGGCTTGCCTTCTCCTGGGGTTCCTCTGAAGGAGCATCTACTGAGTCTTTAGTGCAAACATCTGGCTGAGGCCCTGGGCTGGGCTGAGGCTCCAGGCCAGGAAGGCTGCGGACGGGGGATGGTGCTCTGCCCCGGGCTAGGTCAGCCGAGTCTGCGCTGCTAGGAGTGTGAATCTCTGGGGAAACGCATGCTGAGGGCTGAGAGTCTACGCAGTGGCATGGCTCAGGGATGATGAGGTCCTGGCAGGACTTCATGTAGCGGGGGAAGGGGTCCAGGAGAGAGAGCTCATCCTCCAGCTCTGGGAGCTGGCCACAGGCACATATCACAGCCCCGGGCTCTTGGACTGGGCCGTCTCCGCCCTCTACAGGAGCTGCCATAGGAGTCTTCTCAAGCCGTACCCCAGTGTCTTGGAGCCCAGGGGGGAGCCTGTCGGGAGCATTCGGGCTGCTGAGGCTTAGGGCAGCCCCCTCCCCAGGGGTACTTTCAGGGGAACTCTCTCCGGAGCTCTGGGAAGCGTCCGTGGCAGGAGGAGGCCGCCCCCCACCCTTGCCTTCGGTGCCACCCCTTGGGTACTTCACCTGGCCCCTGGCTGTACCCTGCCCACTCTGGATGCCCAGGATCTGGGCTGGAGGCAGTGTGTGGGCATCCTTGGAGCTCTGCTTACACCGGCCACCCTCCTGCCAGTGCACCGTGCAGAAGGCCTTGGAGTGCACCACACGAGCCACTCCTGGAAGCGGAGTCAGTGTACAGTTCTCTCCTGGGAACAGGTGCAGCACCACTTTCTCCTGTGACGACTCCACAAACGAGTCCTGCAGCTGCCGCTCTGCAAGTGTCTTTCGCTGAGTACACTGTCAAGGAACCATGTGCAGCAGCACACCGGCCCCTGGGTATCACAGGGCCTTGGGGAAAGCATGACTCAGGCATTTCCTTCTCTAGGAACTTCACGCCTAACACGTGCTGTCCGGGCTGGGGACTGGGCAGGGCTGTGAGCTGGCTAACGAGGAGGGGAAGTCTGGAGCTATCCTTGCCCACTTTGATCAACCTGCTCACAGGAATGCTTGGGCCACACCCCACGGGCCAGATGGTGGCTACTCACCACATGGAGGGCCGCTGTGACAGAGCCCCAACACTGCAAGGTCCGAAAAGAGGCTCACACCCAAAACCCAGAGGACGAGGGGCTGTGGGTTTTAGTTCCAGTTCTGCACTAACTCACAGCATAGCTGTTATACCACACAGGGACCCAATGTAAACCTAGGGGTGAGAGGCAGGGCACCATTCTAGGCAGTAGATGCTGTGGAATATGGGTGGGGCGGGGGGTGTTGCTTTACGTAGGAAAAAGATACAATTCGCACTTCATGGAGCTCCCACTTCTGCTTTAAGAATTCAATGAGGCTAGAGACCTTCCGATGGAGTTCCACAATCATCCTATAGAAAACAACAGACAGGAAGAGGAAGGCTGTTACCACAGAGACAGAACCTTCTATATAGCCTCAGAGGCTGCTGGCAGCAAGACAATCCCATAAAGAGTAAAGGCATCTAGGAAGGGCACTCAGGAGGGGCCAGAGCCACAATGTCTCAGAAGAGACACCGACTCCTTTTTTTTTTAAATTCATTTCTACTTAATTTCTTTAAAAAATGCTTTATTAATTATGCTATTCCAGTTGTCCCTATTTTTCCCCCTTTGCCCCGCTCTGCCCAGTAACCCCATTCCCTCTAGCAACCTCTCCCCTTAGTTTAGGTCCATGGGTTGTGCATATAAGTTCTCTGGCTTCTTCATTTCCTATACTATTCTTATCACCCTGTTGTCTGTTTTCTACCTACCAATTTGTACTTCTTAATCCTTGCACTCCCCCACCATTCTCCCTCCTGCCCCTCCCAGCTGGTAACCCTTCAAATGATCTCCGTATCTATGATTCTGTTTCTGTTTTGCTTGTTTGCTTAGTTTTTTAGATTCAGTTAATAGATGTGAATTTGTTGCCATTTTAACATTCATAGTTTTGATACCTTTTCTTAAAAATTAGCCTTTTAAATTGAGGAAACTGGAGATGCACACGAAGCTGCAGAGACTTGTGTATTTACAGTGCAAGATCTCATCCAGGTCACAGACCTTAGCACAACCCACCAACCTATTCTATTAGGCGCCTTCTGAGTTCAAGAAGGGTCTGTCTGGCCAGCCTTAATCCCAAGAGTATAAAAACACATAAGGAAAGAATGAAGTATGGACACACTACAACATGGATGAACCTCAAAAACACAACGCTCAGTGAGAGACAGGAAGGACCACAGTATGAGATTGCACTTGTGTGGAATGTCTAGAACAGCCAAACCTGTCGAGACAGAAGGTAGACTAGTGGTTGCTGGAAGCCGGGCACCACAGGCAGGGGATAGAAGTAACTATTTAGTGGGTACGAGGTTTCCTTTTGGGGTGATAAAAATGTTCTGAAACTAGATGGAAGTTGTACAATACTGTGAAAGTACTCAAATGTCCTGAATTGGACACCTTAAAATAGTAACACTTAATTCTATGTTACATGACTTTTACCTCAATCTTAAAAAATACAAAAAAAAGTGTAATTGCAAAATAGTCTGTGCCCAGAGTGGTGCCCTGCCCATAAATCAGACACAAATCTTTAGGGAAACAGAGAGAACCAGAAAGGGTCTTAGGGGGGAAAAGTGAGGGAAAGATTCTATAATCATCAACCAGCTAACCATGACATCTTTCTACATCCAGCTCTCTTGGCCCACAAAACCCATACTGTCAGAACCCCAGAACGGTGTGCTACCCCCACACACTACCCCCATGTAACTCTGGAGCAATGGGGAAAATCTGCTCACCCAGGGGTCCACAAGGGAACCCAAACACCTTCCTCTGGCCCCATCCTTTGCAGCTGGCTCCCCATCAAACGCCAAAGGCAGTTACCTGAGCCTGGGGTTTTGGGCTAGGCTCTGCACGCGGGCCCAGGCATGATTGTTCCTTGGCTGCAGCTCTACAGGGACTCGCAGGGGCAGACGCACTGGCTTCTGGTCCTCTTCATCACTCAAGCCTGTGACAAAAAGAGGCCATGAGAGCTTGACAGACAGGTCTCTACACAGAAGTCAAAGCGCTTGGCCAGACAACTCAAGGTCAGGGAGGAGCCATAGGCAAACAGCCTGGGAGGGAAAGCAGAGCTGACAGAGAAACCCACGAGGACCTGTGCCTAGAGAAGCGCCAATGTGGCCACTAGGGTACCTGCCAAGCCAGAGCCACACTGGGCCATAAGACTCGCTCCTGACACCAATGACATCCCATGTGAATGCTGCTGTGGCTTCTGAGCTGACCTTGATTTACTGAGTGGACATACTAAAGGAAGAGTCAGACACAGAGCTTGGCCTGTCCATTGCTAAATGGAACAGTACTGAACACCTCCCCGACCCTACCCCAGAGCACCTTCTACATACCGTCTGGGTCACAGAGTTTCTTCAGGGCTCGGCACATGGGCGCTTTTATCCGTAGGTTTCTCCCTTTATAACGTACTGTGGTGGCCCTGAGAAAGAGTTTTAAAGAAGCGCTGAGACCTCTCTAAATGAACAGTAGCTCCCTGCCCAGCGCAGGAAGGAAAGGACCAGCATGTCAATACACACGGAACTCAGCAGGTGAAGACCCTGGCAGGGCACCCATCCTGGCCTTGCTAGGCCCCACGACTCTGGATTTCCCAATACTTTCCCAATCACACCTCACACCGTAAAGAGGATGACTGCCCTTCACAGGGAAATGTGCTCTGCCTCCTGCTGGGTGAGTGGTGTGGCCTCAGCTGCTGTCCCACAACAAAGGAGCTCCTGTCAGACAGACACCAGCTGGTGTGCCCCTTGCTCCTACTCCTTAGAGTCCCTTGAGAGGTTCCAACCCACCTTTATGTGAATCTTAACCCAGCTCTAGGTGGCCACACTTCCACATTAGCAATCTCCCCCAGTCGCTCTATAAACTGCACTGTCTGGGCCTGGGGACACAGGGCACTCATGGCCCACAGGCACAGGGCATCCTATGTTGGTGCTCCCCGCAGATGACCTTTAGGCAGGCCCAGAGTCAGCAGGATCTGCCCCAAGTCTGTCTGTCATAGCTGTTAGTGACACTCTGTCTGGCAGTATCTTATATATTAGAATTAAAGAAATACTATAAATGAGAACGAATGCCACAAAAATAGTTCCTTCTAAAAATACACTTGAAATGCTTTGGAAATACTCAATAGAGTATTTAATAGTATTACTCTATTAATATTTAATAGAGTAATTAAAACAAATGACAGTCAAGTAAAGTGTGGGCAAGACAATGACGAAAGAGTAAGGATGACCTGGAAGCACTCTGCAGTTCCACTGCTGTGGGCCCCTGTGCTCTTGTTCCACTTGAAAATGGTAAGTCACAAATGATGCACCTTGGCTAGAGTTTCTAAGATAAAAACAACGCAGAACTCTGAGGATAAACCCCAAACAAAAGGCCTTGGCCAATCACCCTGTGGCTGGTAAACAAAAGTAGGTTTATGTTTACGAAAGATTCAAAGTCCTTGTATATTGTTTTTACAATTCTGTTTTAACCAAGTTTTTAAATTATCCAACTCCCAGCTGTGAAACCTGGAGGACCCCAGGAAGCCAGCTCTCCCCATTCTGTCAGGAGGAGAGATTCAGAGAGGATAAGAGTCCACGTGAACAAGCACCATGCTCCACTGAGACCAAATGCTGTATCTCCCGTGGGTTCAGCCACCTGGACCCACGGGAGGTCCAGGCCTGCAAAGTGCTACTATGGCGGGATGAATGTGAACGATGCTGGAGCAGGGTTCAGAGGAGGGAGCTGGAGGAGGGTTTTAAAAGAGTGGTAATTAAGTACCAAGCAGATTCTTAAGTAACCTCCTCCAATAAAGGGCTCTGGGGACAAGTGGACTTTTCTGCCCATCATCACTTTTTGTTGCATCTGCACCCCAAATAAAACAAAACAGTAGCAGGCAAGACTTAAAGAGCAGGTGGTGCTGTGTCATGTAGCACCTGTGTTCGAGATAAGCACATTTTCTGTTAAACTGCTACTTTGTGACTTCCTTTAAAAAAAAAAAGTGACATTGAGTAGTCCTCATTTTATGACTAGATTCCATCCTGACAATACAATCCCTTTTCTTTTCTCTCATATGGAAGTTCTATAAGCAGCCTGAGGCTCAAGCCTGTACAAGGTAAAGCCATGATCAAGCTCATACAGAAAAGGCCCCTCAGGCCTGGCCTTGGTCCTGGGACATGGTCTGCACTCCCCACCCACACAGACCAGCCACACAGCTGCCAGGCACAGGAGACTACTAACAGGCTAGGTCTGGGCTTCCCCAGGGTGCAGGTGGTTAAGATTCTTCTGTCTGCAGAAGAATCACAGCTTGATCTCTGATGGAATGTAAGGACACAGAGGGTTCTATCTGAGCCCCTGCAATTGAGTGTTACTTTCACAAAACAAGCAACAGAGTAATTCCTCTATGTGCATGGGAGTCTGGCTTTCCTTTCCAGAGATTGATTTTCTTCCCTGTAAAGTTAATAAATCCAATAAGTCTGTAACTGGGTCTGTAGCCAATGTAATAAGATTTAATTTGGGAGCTTTTCTCAATTCATTTACTCCTTTATCTAATTCTATACTTTTTATGACAAAAGGAGATTCACAGTTAATTTAAAAGGATCTGCATGAGAAGCACAGACAGGAAGTTGGTTAAGTACTCAATGCTTTAAGGTCTTAAATCAAGGCACCATACTAATTTCCCCCACCGCTGTTCCACCTTTACAGGCTTTTTGCTTTGTACTTAAAAACTGATGTCTATTGGTGAAAAGAATAAATACATAAATCAATAGAACAGAATTAAAAGTCTGGAAAGAGGCCCATACAGTACAGCTGATTGACCTTAGATGATGCAAAAGCAGCTAATGGAAGAAGGGTGGTCCTTTTGGCAGATGCGGCTCAGACAACTGGACACCCATAGGCCAAAAAAATGAACCCTGGTATAAACTTATCATTTACAAAAATTAATCCAAAGTAGATCATGGATTTAGATGTCAAACTATAAATATTTTAGAAGGAAACAGGAGAACATCTCTGTGAACTCACTAGGCAAAAGGTTCATAGATACAAGGAAAAGGGTTCTTAAATACAACACTAAAAGCACTCTCTGTAACAGAAAAAGATGCCAAATTGGACTACTTCAAAACTAAACACTCGACCCTTTGAAAGACTGAAAGAAAATATTTACAAGTCACCTATCTGACAAAAGACTTGTGTCTGGAATATATTTGCTTATGTTTGAGGTCAGTGACTTTATAGACACAAGTCTTGAACAAACACTTCACCAAAGAAGATACATAGATGGTAAGTAAGCACAAGAAAGATGTTTAACATCATTAGTCATCAGAGAAATGCTCATCAAAACCAAAATGAAATACCACCACTCACTCACTTGGATGGTTCAAAAGAAGAAACAAACTGAAAACGAGTGTGGGGAGCAACTGGAACTCTCCCCGGAAAGTTCTGGCAGTTCCATATGGACTTAAGCACACAATCACCATCTCCTCTCCTACGGATGTGCCCAGGAGAAGAATGTTTAAAATCACTCATTCTCTATAAACAGCTCTTGTCTCTCACTGGGGAGTGGATAAACAGACCAGCCACACCAGAGAGACACTACTGTGCATGAAAAGGCATCGATAGATACACACAACTACATAGACGGACGTCAAAGTGTATACTGCAGAGTGGAAGATGCCAACCTCAGAAGGCTACATACAGTATTACCCTGTGTAGGTGACCCTCTGGGGAAGGCAGAACTACAGGGGATGGAGAGCAGCTCAGTGGTTACTGAGGCTGGGCATGGGGAAGGGGATGATCACAGTGGGACAGTACAAGGGTATCTCGGAGTGACCGAACCATTCCATATCTTGATTGTGGTGGTACACAACTCTATGCATTTGTGAAAACTCAGAGCAGTAAGTGAAAGAAGCTGGTCTGAAGAGGCTACCTGCTGTATGATTTCAATTCTTTGGCCTTCTTAGAAAAGGCAACTATGAAGACAGTACAAAATCAGAGGTTGCCAGGCCCTGAGGAAGGGACTAAAGCAATGGAGTACAGGATATTTCTAGGACAGCAAAACTGCAGGATCCTGTAACAGTGGGTACAGGGCACTGTGCATTTGTCAAAACCCACAGAATGTACAATACCAAGAGTGAACCCCAAGTAAACCACGGACTTATGAACTCTGAGAAAAAAGATACCTATTAAAAAGGGCTCCTGGTACCTAACTGGGCTCAAAACAAAACAAAACAAAACAAACCCCAAACACTATAGAGACTGGCAAACATTTTTACACAGGGGCTTTGCATGCAAACTGCACTTCAGGAAGAAGTCTGCACTGAATGGCCTGCCTCTGCACTAAACTGCCTGCCTACCCGCACTGTGTTTCTGCCATCTGAGCTGGCCCTTAAGAAATTCCTGGAATCCTACTTTAACCAATAGGACCGAAGCTTTACCCATTCAATCAGAGCTGTGTAGCTCCAACCAACCAGAGCTGCTCTATTCTGACCAATCAGGATAGTGCCTTCCGGATCAATCAAATTGCAAAATTTAGAGTCCTCATTTACATGAGGAAAGACCAATCAGGGACCAGGGAGGAGACTTCTGAACATACAAGCCCACTCGCTCTCTTCTGGTTCTGAGTTAATTTTTTTGACTGAAGACTGTGTTTCCCTGGCTGAGCTGAAACACAAAGATGATGAAGCAGACCAGCCCAGGCCAGCGCAGAGTGGCACAATGTACAATGGAGCAGACCAGGTAATACAAAGCAGACCATCAAGGTGCACAGCTGAGCTGTCTAGATGGACAGGGGCCTATCCCCGGGGATTCTTCAAAGCCGCAGCTGTGCTGTATCACAATTGAGCTGTTCTGCACTGAACAGTTTCCTCTTCACCACATCCCAAATTAGGGAATCCTGTTGGTGTTGAATTGGCACCAACAACCATCAGTTGACAGACTTTAGCTAATAATAATGCACCAATACTGGTTTATCAATTCTAGCAAACGTATCATTTAATACTAGATGCTCATAATGAGAACACGTGCAGAGGAAAAGGACATACAGGAAACCGGTGTACTCAATACTCAATTTTCCTGTAAACCTACAGTGGCTCTAAAAATAAAGTCTGTTTTTTTTTTAAAACAACTTGTAAATAAAAAACCTTGTGGAACTGTACAGTAAAAAGTATACAATTTAAAATATTATAAATTAAAAAATGGATGCTGTATACCCCGCCTTGCTCCTACATGGAACTAAAGGAATGCTTTCACATAGAACAAGGGGCTGTTATCCTGAGACTCTTGCCAAGACCACCCGGATGCCCACGTACCTACCTGGATCGCAGAGGGGCCTGGCCAACCCTCCTAGTTCTACTCACCATCTGTCCCTGCCCGCAGTCACCTACCCCCCACCCCCAACACACCAAGATGATTTCTATTCAATGAACTTCATTAGCTGTCCTGCCCCAACCCTATCACCACTGTATATCCAGAACTCATTCTTGTGCCTGGCACCACGTGGGTACTCAGATCCTTCCATGACTACAGATAAAAATCTCTTACTGAGCTGACATAGCACCTCATGCTATTTCAAACCTTTTCCTGGGTGTCTCGGCACCTCTCTGAGAGATGACAATGTAACAGGTAAGGCACCCAAGCCCAGGGCAGCCGGATGAGCAGCTGAGGCCTCCTCACCACACACTCCACCCCAGAGCTGGCAATGCATTCACCCACCACTGGCTGAAAACCCTTGCTGACGTGAGCAAATGCCCCGTTGGTACTGCCTGAGTGATTTTCTGATTCCTTAGCCACTTCTCCAACATTTTCCACTGTGTACTGCATGAGAGCCACGCAAGCTACCGTGACACTAGCCTCTATAAAAAAGAGCATCTAATTCTCTTTGCTTCTACTGGTAAATTCAAGTGAAGGGTATACAAGTGGCTGCTGTGCTGTTCTATCAACTTCTCCAATGTCTGAACTTTTCCTGATAAAACTTTCTGAAAGATTAAAAAAGCAGCTAACTTGTTTCTTACATGCAAGAAGGGTTCGTTATATGATGTTCT
The DNA here is from genome assembly GCA_028533065.1 of Trachops cirrhosus. Lineage (NCBI taxonomy): Eukaryota > Metazoa > Chordata > Mammalia > Chiroptera > Phyllostomidae > Trachops > Trachops cirrhosus. The sequence goes on along the minus strand of CM052540.1, from coordinate 87,724,116 downwards.
CCTGTCACAGTGGAGGAAGAAGCTGGCAGCACCGAGCATCAATGTGCTTCTCTGCCCAGCATCTATCAGTGGATCATTGGGACTCAGACTGAGGAAGGCCTGGGGCCTGCCCAACATTCCAGGCTGGAGTGGAGATCCTTCTTGAGCTGCAGGCTGGTGAGACTCCGGACAGGAAAGCACTGATGGCAGCAGGAGGAGGTCTGTGCTAATGAGCCACACATGAAGGACATGTGACATCCAGATATTGCTGTGTCTCAGGTGGGGCGGGGGGGGGCATTGGAGCTTGCAGGCAAGGGGTAAGCAGGAGCTTGTCACCCAGGAGAAAGAGCAGAAGGAAAGCCCTGTCCCTCAGCAGCATTCCTGAGCCCCCCACACTGGACACTATCATGGGGCCCAGGGGAAGAAGCAGGAGAGAAGCAGAGGGCGCAGGGCCCTCTGGTGGACTCTTTCAGTCCGGGGCCTCTCTGGGCCTTGCCAGAGCCGGCTCCTCGAGGGCTTCCCACCAGACGGGAATAGCATCTACTCACGACAGGGCACAGCCAAGCCTTAAGACACACGAGTTACATTTCTGTTGCCAGAAATAGAGATACAGATGAGAGGGAGAGAAACATTGATTGGTTGCCTCTTGTATGTGCCATGACCGGGGGGACTGAACCCACAGCCCAGGCACGTGCCCTGACTGGCAACAGAACCAGCGACCTTTCACTTTGTGGGACGATGCCCAACCAACTGAGCCACATTGGTCAGGGTAGTTCATAGCAGTTTAAAACTAAACTTTCCTCACTATGTAATTTGTCTCTCCTGATCAGATAAAAATATATTCCTGATAAATATTCCAATTAAAAAAATAAAGAGTAGAATGTGGGGGCACCCATATACCCACCACCTCAAGAGAACCCTGATATGAGATGGGGGTTCCATGTCCAAATGCCCGACTGGGGCCACACAGCCACACGTGTACCTGCTTAGCCTCACTTCTGAAAACAATCCCGCCTGAAGCTGAAGCAGCTCTTCCCTCTACGGCACTCCTTTGCTAGCATGAGCATTGCTGTGATATACATCCTCACAAGAGTGGCTGGCCCTGATCTAATTACTTCCTAGAAGTGGGACTGCTGGCAGAGGGTTCATACACTTAGGAGTGGGACATGTTACAAGCTCACAGTCCTTTCCCACTGTTTGCAAACATGATCAGCAACAATGCTGACTGAGACCTCTCCATCCAGTCATGAAACATGGCACTGTTTTAATCTGCCTTTCTTCTTACTTTGTGCAAAGTGTAGTGGGAGTGGCACAGGAGAGGGTTCTGGGAAGGCTGGTGGTATAACATTTATTCTGTTTCTTGACCTTGGTGGGACCACTTTGTGAAAACTCAGGAGCTGTGCACTTAGGGTCTACACGTTATCCTGCAGGTTTGCTATACTCCAATGTAATGTTCAAAGAAACCACACTGTAATTCTGATTGCAACTGCATGTATTTGTAGATTAATTTAATGAGAGCAGACATCTTTATAGTGCCATTGTTTCTCTATGCCATCAACCTGGCTAATCACTGCTGGCATGGTAGACCTCGATCTGGTTGAAACTGTGTCTGGCAGGTGTCTCAACGCTGTGCTCCCCCTCTTCCTTTACCATCCTATTTAGAAAAATGCCACTGCTAACAGCCCACACTTAAGGAAAGGGAGTATCTACACAAATTATGTAGAATTCTGCATGGCAGATTTGCATCTTGCCCTTTATTTATTTAATTATCAATTCTATCAGTATGGACTCATGGAAATCTGTGTTTTACGTAAGTTGTAACCCAATTCTACATTACCAAGTAAGGATTCAAAGCACATACATGATGTAAATGCCCCTCCAGAATCCCTGATGGTTTGGAACCATCATTTCACTTGGGGCTTCAATGAAACAGCTCCTTGCTAAGACTGAGAAGTCTCAGCTCAGCTCCTGGGTTTGTCAGTACCTTCGGACTTTTGGCTCAGAGCTTTGGTGCTCTCCAATCCCCAGCAGCCCCTAAAACCAACCTTCTGGCCATTCTCAAGCTTATCAAACATGCCTTGCTCACACCCGCAATCAGTCATGAGGTTATCAGGCATGCATGTCTCTCCAGATACCCAGGAGACAGTCTCTCACTCTCCTATAGGACAATCTCTTCTCTGTAGAATCTCTCACTCACACACACACACACACACACACACACACACACACACACAAACCCTAAGACAAAGCCAAGCAAACTAACTGCTTTTCAATCAAGCCAGCACTGAACGCCCAAGCAAAGAGCCAGAACACCCACTCACCCCAAAAATCTGGGGCAACTGAAATAAAAGGTGACGTGGGATTTGCCCCCAAAATTGCATCACAGGGGAAGTGCACTCCCGATGGGGGGCAGGGGATGATGGCTCTGATCTGCTGGTGAGACAGTAACATTAGAAACCACCTCAGCCAAGGATCTTCCCCCTGCTTAACAAAGTTCCTCAGATGCATACTACACCAGTCAAATTTCCCAGATCCTGGAGCAAAAACAGTTTCTAACTGACAAACATAAGGTAGGTATAAGGGTGGGAAGAAGAAATGCTGAAGCTGCAACAGGCAAATGGGGTGCAAGGCTGGCAAATGACCCACAAGGCCACAGCCACTGGCCTCTTCCGACTTGCCTGACCGAATTCCATATACCTCCAGGAGGCTCCCTTTGCCCACCACCACCAGTTGTTAAATACTACCCACACCCCCTCCAAGCAGAAGTGAATCACTGCTCTTTCGCACAGCGGTGATACAGACATCCTAGTTACTATCAGGACTTGCTGCAAAAGGGTGGCAGTTCACGGAGATAAAGCCTTGAATATGTAACAGAGGGATCCACAAGGACCCATGCTGGGCTGGAGCCATAGCAGAACCGCACACAACTAGCCTCACCTGGCAGTAGCTCACACCTGAGAAACAGGGGCTCGCAAGCCATCCACCCCCAAGCTAGGGAGATAAGGACCAGAGGTGCAGGACAGCAATGTCCTGTGGATGTAGCAGAGGTCATGGAAGACGGTTCCATGAGACAGCTTAACCTACACAACAGCTGGACTTTGACCAGTAGGGGTCTTGGGTGGTGGGGAAGTTCATCTACGACGAGGAACAGAGAGGTCTGGGTGAGAGAGCAGAAGCTCTGGTGGGGTAAGTGGGCGGGGCAGGTAGATATTTCAGGTTCTGTATTTCAGCAAACAATACAAAATGCCCAACAGGAGCAGGTGGTGTCTCACAATACAACTTGTACTTACCCAACCTGAATGAGCTCATTCAACTTTGTGGCATTCTTGTCATCCATACCTTTAAACAGAAAAAGAAACAGACACGACCTTGAAGCAGTTAGGAGAAAAACTGGTATAGGTTCCCATATAATTATCTTTTACCTTCCATGTAGAATTTAAATGCTTTACAGAATAAAACCCCTACATTAGCAGCAGCCCCTCCCTCAAAGTCAAAACAAGGAGTCACCTGAGCTGAGGGTGCTGACCCCACCTGCACACCCTCTCCACCCACCCAGACTTTCTCAGTGGGACCAATACCTGCCCTGGCACAGATAATCAGTCCTCCCAAAAACTCTAAGACCCCGGGCTACGCTGAACCTCCACTTGTCCCCAGCTGTGTGTTTCAGAGACTCATCCCTCAGGGTAACCACTGTGCCCTGTGCACGCTTCTCCTGCTGGACTCTTGTGTTACTTGTGTGTCTGCCTTAATGTTGAGCCCTAGAGTCCCAGGGTCTGCTGGATGACAAGCCTAGAACCTGTGCATTTCTTCTGCTCTCCTGGTACTTAGCGATGTCCTCAGGAAATGAGAGAAAGCAAGTATAGTAACCAGGTAATGGGAGAACCTAGGTGGTAGGTGTTTGGATGATCACCGTAATAGTTTTTGAACTCTATGTATTTTTGAGGAAAAATAAGTCACAGACATAGCAAAATGAAAACCAAAGGAAAAAAACCTTAAAAGCAGCCAGAGGAAAAAAAATCCCCTCTAGAGGAACAATGACACAGACTGACCTCTCACCAGAAACAGTGCTGGCCAAAGATGATGAAACATCTTTAAAATGATGAAAGAAAAAAAACTGTCACTCAGAATTCTATACCCAGCAGAAGTATCTTAAGACTAAATAAACACTTTTCAGACAAATGATAACTATGAGAATTCAGGGCCAACACAAGTACACAAGGAAGCCTAAAGGAAGTGCTGCGGGCTGCACAGAAGGGACACAGTACCAGATGGAAATGGATCTTCAGGAAAGGAGGCAGAGCCTCTGAGATGGCGAATGTACAGACTCACTCATTAAACAGAGTTCGCACGCAGACCTCCTTTGGATGGGCAAGAATCAAACAAGCACACATGAGTGTAAGCGGCAGTTGTGGCAGCACATGAAGGGTGTACCTCAGTGCTGAGTGAGTGGCATGGAGGCCCAGCCTGTTGTGGACGTTTGTGGACATTTGAGCTGAGGTCAAAGGGTAGGCAGGAGTTCATAAACAAAGGGGAGGGAAGGGCCCATTGTCCTGTGTCTAGCAGGTGGGACAGACAGACAGAAGGCTGGGTAGTTAGAACCACAACTTTGGGGTTTGAGGCACCAAATGGGGCACCATCCAAGGAACTACCCTTCAAAAAAAAGAACCAACTACAGGTGAGTACTACAGGTAGCTATGATGTCTCCCTCTCACCTTGTCCCAACATTGGTGCTGTGGCAGATAAACTAAGCGTGGGGTGTAAGAATCAGGCCTGGGGGAAGCATGAGAACTTGCTGCTTAATAGGCAAGGAGGCTTGAGATCATTCGTTTTTCATCAAAATGTTCTCAGCCCTTTTTACAGATGGGGACAATACCATCTCACATAGCTATTTAGGTGCTAGACTCAAAGTAATGTTTGTTAAAGTCCCTGGAATTAGGAGAGACTCAAAGTCTACTATTTCAGAATTTGCATGTGCCTGAATATCTCAGTTAGAAAAAGGCATTAATAAAAAGCAGGCACTGACCTCCTGAGTGTGGAGACATTTCTGAACAGCCCAGTTACCACCGAGCAGAGGCTGCCCTGGGCAGGGACTCTGCAGAAGGCTGCATGTGGAAGCACGTCCTCTGATAAGATTTCATGAAATGACAGAACAGTGCTCCAGCACATTGATCAGTGGGCGGTGGCTCAGAGGGAGAAGCCCCACCAAGGTATACACACATGCATGTATGTGAACATGTGCAAGTGTGAAGAGAAGCTGGGCTGAGGAGGATGACCAGTCATTACGGACAAGACAGGAACAGGAACAGCCTAGCTGGAGGGATACCCACTAGGGAGACATGATAAAGTCCAAATGCAGAGGTCCCCTGGTTCAGGGGTCCAGGTGATACCCCAGGAGCAACAGGAAGTGACCCAAGGTCATGGAGCCAACAAAAGGATGAAGCCAAAGACTCATGGGAAATCAGAGAATGGCTGAAAGTTACTGGCTGAGTGGCTCATATATGACATAGATAGAGGAGGGGCCATGGCCTCGTTGCCAAAGAAGGTGGTACCTAACATGCTGCCTTGACCAGAAACATTTTAGGTCTAGGACAGAGAGAAGGACACAGTGGAGAAAGTAGAGATTCAAGGGAGGTGGGGCCCAAAAGCCCCTCTCAACAGACCATTCAAAGTCGGAGCTGGGAGAGGTTTACAAGGAAGTCCTCAAACTGTGGAAAGGATGGGATGGACAACCAGGACACCTGTTCCATTCGGAGCCCCTTAGGTATTGCCTGTTATAGAAGAACAGAGGTCACCCAACACAGGCCAGATGTGCAGAACTGCCGGTGAATGCCCATCATCCCCACCCTGCTGCTGCTTCCACACCCCCAGCCACCTGCCCACTCAACTATGGCGTGTTAGGTGACTGGCAAGATGATGGCTTATGGTCATTTCATATGATCTCATTTAACCTTCAGAGTGGCCCTGTGGGTGTGTGACAAGCAGAAAAGTGGCATCTGCAGAGGCAAGGCTGTGCCCTTTTGTCTGTGGTCACACAGGGAGGCAAGGTAGGGACGCAAGATGCTGGGTGCAGGTGCCTCAGGAAGGCAGAGTGCTCTCTACATCTAAAGAGAATCTAATCACTAGGAATGGATCAGAACATTAAAAGGGGGGGGGTCTAGACCCTTCAAAGTACCAGTGTTACCAAAGACCAAAACACAGGGGCTGTCTAGGTCAAAAGACTTAAGGGACACGACAGCTACAAGCAGAGCAATGTCCTCAACAGAACCCTAGTTGGTATGCTGGGATGTGCTAGAAAATCTGAGTATGGGCAGGGTATTAAGTAAGACTGTGGTGCCTATCTGGTAAATGTGAAATGCTGGGTGTGATAATTGTGTTGTGGGTGTGTAGGAGAATGTCCTTGTTCTCAGGTGACAGAGGCCGAGGGATTTAGTGGTGTGCTAGGATGTCTGCACCTCAGCCAAATGGCTGAGCAGGAAAAAAATCAAGTATGTGGAGGGGGAGAGAGTGCACCCAGAAACATGAAAAACATTATGGACTGGGAAATCTAATTGCAGGTTTGTGGTGGTCATTACATTCTTCTTCAGTGTTTTTTTTTTTTTTTTTAAATAATTCTTTTTTTTTAAAGATTTTATTTATTTATCTTTAAATTAGAGGGAAAGGGAAGGAGAGAGGGAGAGAAATATCAATGTATGGTTGCTTCCTGTGCATTCCATACTGGGAACTAGCCTGCAACCCAGGCATGTGCCCTGACTGGGAATCGAACCGTGATCTCATGGTTCACAGGCCCGCGCTTAATCCACTAAGCTACACTAGCCAGGGCTTCTTCAGTGTTTATGCACACTAACACGTTTAAGATGAAAGTCGGAGGGAAAACAAGAGCTACCAGGATCAAAGACCCAACAATGCCAGGAGAGCAGGCCCTGCGGGGAGGAGCCATGAGTGCCTTGTGGAAGGCTGGGAAATTTCTCAAGCTGCCAGCGTGGCTGGGACAGCACCAGCAGCTCATACTCACAGCCCCCAATCTTCTTGCGTAGCTCCCCATAGCAGATCAGACCATACAGCTCCTGGGACGACTTCTTCAGCCCTCGAGAGAACACTGAAAGACAGGAAACGAGAAGGCTTCAGAAGGGGGAGAATGCTGCTGGCCCAGGGTGGGCCAGCTCGTGTGTACCAGAACAGCGCTGGGGCAACATTCAACACTGCTGATTTCTCACTTTTGCTTACTGCACCTTGGAACCACAGAATGTTACCACCAGGGGAGACTGGGCAAAGTGTGTAATAGAACACAGAACTGTTTTTGTAATTTTAAAAAGAAGTTAAAACAAGAAAAAAGATGGGGGGAAGGGGTTAGAAAATTATTCCCAACAGGCAGGTCAGTGTCCCCTGGGCGGAGAAAATGGGATATCCAGCACAGCTGGCTCCAAGGAGGTGGAAGAACTGGGACATGACCATTACCAAATTTGTCATCCACCTCTCTCCACACATGCAGAATCTGCCTGAGCTCCGTGTGAGGTGGGCAACCCTGGCACTGTGGAAGCTGACCTGCCACTGCCTCCTCTGACTGGTGATCAACATGCCCTGGGGCCAGACCAGAGAAGAACTGCGGTTCAAATCTTGAGACTGCTAACCCATTCTCCCTTGTTCCATAGTAACAGGACCAGTTATATCTGGGAAGCAATACATATGGGCAAAGCAGCACATGTCCCAGCCTGCCCTGCGGCTAGACGTGGCCACAACACTAAGTCCTGGCCTTTGGGGTAAGTAGAAGTATTGTGGGAGACTTCAGAAACCTCCTTAAAAGACTGATTTGGGCAGAATCATGCTCATTTTTCTTCAGAACTTCTGCCTACAGCCATCTTGGTCACAGCTAAGCACTAAGGATGGCAGAGCAGAGAGATGGGACGACCTGCGCCCTCTATGCCTGCCCTGGACCACCTACTACAGGCATCTCTGATGTGAAAGAATCAATTCTTATATTCTTAAGATGCTGTTATTTTGAGTTTTTATATTCTATGAAGCCAAATCTAATTGTGATTTGGAAGCCCAGCCACAGCACAGTCTAGGCACCTTTTAGGTCATCTCATACAGCAGCGACCAATGTCATCTGCCTTCACCCTCACAATGTTCCTCACCAGAGGCCCCTTATCAAAGTCCAAACATTCGGGCTGTGTGACTATAACAACAGAAACGGAAAAGAAAAAAAATTAGCAAATGGAGACTATGGCTTTAAATAAATAATTTAAAACAAAGTTCCTGAACCTTGGACAGGCCCCGAGGAGCCTAGGACTCTGCCAACATTACACACCAACCGTTCCAGAATGTTTGCCTGAAAGAAAGATCCACAGACCTAACTGGACTCTCACAGGGGACCACAACTCAGGATACTTTAAGATCCACTATTCAATGAAGAAACACATGTAGTCTCTCCTGACAATGGAATATTATTCGGCCATAAGAGAGAATGAAGTTCTAACACAGCTACAACCTAAACTAACCTGAAAAACATCATGCTAAGTACAAGAAGACAGACACCAAAGGCTAATGTGATTAATTTTACATGAAATGTCCAGCACAGGCAAATCCAGAGACAGAAAGCAGATTATGGTTGCCAGGGGCTGGGAGAGGGCCAAGAAATGGCTAGACAGTGTAAACCCTGATGCAACTGCTGGTACAGCACAAAGAGGCAGGGGGGCCCTCAGAGTTAAAGTGGGCAACGAGCTGCCACCAGCTTGGAGACATTATCAGGACCAGCTAGAGAACCCCAGGCGGAGCCATCAGCTCAACAGAAAGCAGCACTCCTCAGGGGGTCACACCAGGACGTCACCAGGAAAAAGATGTAGAATAATGAGATGCCAAGAAGGTAGGAGATAGAGGGGAGGCGGGGAGGGAAATAGAGGCCACACTGCAGAGAAGGGAGAAAGGACACAGATTGGGTCTATCCCACAGAGCTTGCCATGGAACGAAGGTGTGGAGTGGGAGCTGAACTTGAGGGCAGCAGATTCGTACTCTTCATCCCTGAGTTGGAAAAAGGGCAGAGAGGAATGACACCTCCAGGGATGAGGTGAGGAGCTTAGGAGGTTGTCCAGCAGGGAGAGGTGACACATTCTTAGAAAAGAAACATTCCTGCCCTGGCTGGTGTGGCTCAATGGATTGAGTGTAGGCCTGAGAACCAAAGGGTCGCCAGTTCGATTCCCAGTCAGGGCACATGCCTCGGTTGTGGGCCAGGTCCCCAGTAGGTGGCATGTGAGAGGCAACCACACAGTGATGCTTCTCTCTTTCTCCCTTCTCCTCTCTCTAAAAATAAATAAAATCTTAAAAAAAAAAAGAAAGAAAAGAAACATCCCTTTAAGTTGCCTCTGAAACTGGCAGAATAAAAACCCTGGGTGTGACAGGCCCTGCAACATACCAGACCTCAAAAACAAGAAATGACACCATGTCTGCACTGGGCACCTGAGCATCCCCTGCGACACAGCCCACTCTGCCGGTAGTATGGTCATGTCAAAAGGACAGAACGTGCTAGTTAATGGCACCTGGAATCCTGTCACCCTTCCCTCCATACCTTATCATCCACAGCTTCCCAATCCTCACACACTGGTGACTGCCTTTCTCTTTGGAAGAGAGCTTTTCCAGAAGATTCAAAGTGGATGAAGGGCCTGCTCTCACAGACCGACTTCCATGAAGTCACCAAAGAATACAGCATGTAATAAAAAAAGAAAAATTGTAAAAGACAACACAGCCCTGACTGGGTAGCTCAGTTGGTTAAGAGTGTCATACACCAAGGTTGTGGGTTCACTCCCCGATCAGGGCACATACAAGAAGAAACCAATGAATGCACAAATCAGTGGAACAACAGATCGATGTCTCTGTGTGTCTCTCTCTAAAACCCAATTAAAAAAACTTAAAAAGACAATACAGAAAGAGCAACAGCTAAAACTCATTCCTGAATGCCACCTAGAAAGGCAGGGAGGGTGTCTGTGAAGATGATGGGTATCAGCAAGAGCACTGCACTCAGTGGGTATTTCAAATGAGCGAGTGATCTTAGAACAGCTGCAGGTATGGCCGAGCACAGCAGCACACACGCAGAAGCCATGTCACAACCAAGGAAGAAAACATTGCTGTCTTGCCATATGCCAAAGCCAGCCAAGAACCTTATGTGAACAGTCATATGGACATTGAAAGCAAACAAAACAGTATTAGCAAAAGACCTGCCCAGTCAGACCCAGGGACTGCTCCCAAACTGTGGACACCATCAGCCCATTTCTGTGGGTCTCTAGAAAGTGGTAATCTCACATAAAGATATTCTGTTAAAAGGTCTTCAACACAACGTTCTGTGTTGTTTTTATCCCATAAAGACAACTGGCTGGCCAGAAGGTCCCCTGCAGCTAGAGAGACTAGAGCTAGGACAGTGAGCCCTCCTCCAAGGCAGTCTCCTGGTCACATACAGTAAACACTGAGACATGTGTTCTCTGCAAGGATTGGAAAGAGGACACCCCATGAGGTTGCCAGTGGAAGGCTTTGAAGCCAGAAAGATACCTTAAAATGACTAGTGATAAGAGCATTACTGGCCAGAGAGAACCTGATGGTCCCATAAATACTAGCTCAGCAGAAAAAAGGCACCTCACATTGGGTCTTGACATGAAAATAAGTCTTGCTGTGAGCAGAATGCACTTGACTGCCAGGTGTACCTTCCTGCATTTTTCAAGGACAGAACCAGATGGGAAATATGGCAAGCAGCAGCAGACACCCAGGCTACTGAGCTAGGCATTTGTCTCCCCAGAAGAAAATCAGCACTCATGACAAGATGCTCATAATGAGAAATACTGACTTTCAAAAATTAACTAAAAAATATGATATGTAACAAAAAGAAAAATGTAAAAGACAACAAAGAAAGTGCCAAAGAGCTAAAACTCATTCCTATGAGCCACACGGACTTAGTTTTCCCAATCATGTGAAGTTAGCTCAAGAAAGTACTTCTGGCCCTGGCCGGGTAGCTTGGTTGGTTAGAGCATCGTCCCGTACACCAAAAAGGCTGCAGGTTTGACCCCCCAGTCAGGGTACATAAGGAAAGCAATTGATCAATCTCTCTCACATCGATACTTCTCTCTCTCTCTCAAATCAATAAACATATCCTTGGGTGAAGATTTTTTTTAAAAAAGTTACTTCTGAAGGAACTAACCACTGTATAAATAAAGATGTTCACACTAGAAGGGTCCCTCCCTGGTCAATGTGGCTCAGTTGGTTGGAGCATCATCCCATACCCAAAAGATTGCTGGTTCGATTCCCGGTCTGGGCACATATGGGAGGGAGGTAACCAACTGATATTTTCTCTCTCACGTTGATGTTTCTCTCTCTCCTTTCCTGTCTCTCTCAAAGCAATGAAAAAGTGTCATTGGGTGAGAAGGAAAAAAAACCCACTAAAAGTGGATTGCAAGTCCAAAAGGAAAGGTCAAAGTTATTCATTTTAGAAATGTCAACTCAAAGAATTAACATTTAATGTAAAACACATGCAGAAATTCTACAGCAAAATGAAGACGTGGTCTGAAAATACTACATTTATAGAAGATAAAGATGAGAAGATGCTGGTTGCCTTGGAGCTCAGCTCCTCAGCCTGCTGTCTGAGTGGCTTAGGCCAGGGCCTCCACTGCTAAGCCAGGGTCTTCTCATCTGCATAAGGGCGACAGCACCTCCAGAGAAGAGTACATGACGTGCTCAACAACACAGAGCAGGCCCATGATCAGGTGACAGTGGGGGCAGAAGAAGATTTGTGGAAGGATTTTTGGGAGTACTGACATGAAAGCTCAGCCTTGGAATGTGAACAGGGTTAGGGAGGCTGATGGTAGGGGTGGCAGGGGTCAAGGCACAAAAGCAAGATCAGTTCAGAGTGGAGAGAGGGCCACCACGAAGGACTGATGGCACAGGTTCAGATCACTCAGGGGAGTGACCTGACCACAGCTATCACAGTTACTCTGGATCAGAAGTGATATTATTCGAAGAGAAGCATCAGAAATGAGTGAAGCCAGTATAAGCAAATGTCTGCAATGACTGACCAATGACTGAAGCTGTGTAAGTGAAGACGAAGATTGAAGGAGATGCAACTGAATACTGAGAGGGAGGAATGACACGGAGACCCAATTCTCCTGACAAGTGGAGACAGGAGGAGGCAAGGCCTCCTCTGAAGAGAGAAATGTGAATCAGAAAGAGTGCTCTGAGTCGGAAGTCAGAACTGCACCTGGAAATGACCTAGGCATGTGAATTAAAAACGCAAATCTTGATTCAAAGACAGACGGCATGAGACTTGGGAAAGGGAGCCCTCCATCCCTGGGTGACAAGCAATAGGCTTTGCCGATCTTAAACCCAACGAGCCCCACCGGGGAGAGAAGAATTGGAGGGGTCCAGCTGTGGCCTCTCCTCATTGACTGTGGTGTCAGGAGTCTCCCTCACAGTGGGGGATGCAGGCCCACAGCAGGCCCACAGCAGGCCAGGGACCAGATACCACAGGCACTCAGAGCCATCAGAAACAGGCACAGCTTCCTTGTAATTCGGCCTGACCAACTATAACTAAATTACTAAACATGTGTACCACCAGCCCAAGTGCTGCAAGGCAAGAACATCCCAGGACACATGTCTGGGCAAGAACAATGCCAGAGAGTGTGTTCTGTGACTTTTCAAGAACCCGGCTCCTGACCAGAGCCCACCCCTACCCCCCAGCCTCCCGAGTGACTGATCCTCACATGCTCACCATTGTCAAAGTCGATGTACTTGGTGATCTTGTGCCACGTGCGGTAGTAAAAATGCCGCACCTGCTCCTTGTTCTTCACCATGCTGGCAGGCTTGCCCTTTTTCTTATACTTGAGGGCTATGTTGTTCTGGATCGCTTCAAAGTCTTTCCCATGCTGGAAAATAAGTCCATGATTAAAGCACAGAGTTTAAAACAACGCAGCCTTCTGTACAATGCAGACACTTCCAGCAAAAGGGGACCAAGGTTGTCAAGCAAGTGTCCTTCCCAGCTCTTATTTGTGCATCAACTTCAATCTTGCTTCCCTAGAACCTCAGGTTTTCATCAGGTAACAGCTAAAGCAGCAAAGGAAACTCAGGGCTAGAACTCTCGCAGCAGTGGCTATCAAGAGGCAAGGGTCCTGGAACAGGAGAAACATAAAGCTCATCATTCAAACACCTTAACCTCTGAAGTTCTTCAGAGACCCTGGAATGAGACGGCTCCATGAAGATAATCATCAGAAGACAGAACATGATGACCAGGGAGCTCAGGGGGTTATGTTATCTGGCATCTTAAAAAGATATTGACTATTGAGAAATACCCTTACTGCTTTCATCACTTCGATTTTCAGAAGAGAATTCACGTCCCAGAGAACAGAGTCACCATCTTTGCTGTTTCTGGTACCGCCAAGAGAACCTACAGTTGGCACTCTCATCAGAACCAAGCCAGTAAGAAGTACTGGGAAGGGCCTAGAGGTTAACGGCACCCCAGCATCAACAAACACCGTTAGCTTCTTAGTCCCATTTTCCAAAGGGAACCATGGCTCCTTGAAGAAATGGATGCTGCCAGGTCGAGGGCAAGGAAAGTACCAGGTGAGTCTGGAATATCTTGTGGTGCCAGAAAGTGAGGATGTGCTTGAAATATAAAGAAACATGTTGAAAGCCCACAGATGCCAACTTGAAGAGGCTACCAGTGGCCAAATCTACAACAATTTGAGCAACAAAATCAACAGTAACAATGAATGTCAACTGTAAGTGAAAAATAGAAGGAAAAAAAATAACAATGGAAAGAATGAATTATGATGTATAGAATAATCCAAATATCCCTGAGTCCATACAAATATAAATAAATAGCTGAATAAATACAGAAATAAAGAAGGGAGTGCTTTTCCTTGCACTGGGTTTCTAATTAATAAATGTAGGAATAATGGAGTCAGAAGATCATCACTGGGCAAACATCATAATACTTCCTGTTTCAAGGAAAAGCGGCAATGGTGGCTAAAATGAGCCAGAGAAAGGACAATGAGAAACAGGATGTTTACATAGCCTCAAAGTGAAAAAAATGACTTGACAGTGGAGAGCCTGGGAGATGCAACCAGAATGCAGTGATCACATTCACATCACCAGGGCTGAGGCACCCCACACTTGGGAGAGGATGCTTCAATAACAGCACAGCACTCCTGTGGTGCTCTTAACAAAAATGCCAAATAAACAACAAAATCATGGAGGAAGTCGGGTGTTCCACAAACTAACAGTTGAGGAGTCTTCAAAAGTGTCAGTGTCATCGTGAGAGGAAAAAAGGGAGACAGAGCACCTGCCCTAGGTTGGAGGACTTAGCAGTCATGACAACTAAATGTAATGTGGGATCCGGACCCAAAGAACATCTGTGGGAATACCAGCTCAATGTGAGTAAGGCCTGCGGGTAGGTGAATGTATGGTACCCACATCTCCTCACTTGTGGGTCATACTGTAGTTATGTGAGCGTTGGGGAAGCAGGGTGAAGGGCACATGAAATTCTTTGTGCTCTTTTTGCAAACTTTTCCAAGTCTGAAATTGTTTCAAAATGAAAAGTTAAAAAATAAAAAAACCTAAAAAAATTTAAAGCTTGTTCATTCTTTTTTAAAAACACACAATGGCAGGTAAAACATAAAAAGGCAAAGCTATGTCTGAAATGCCTTCCTCCAGGGTCCAGGTCAGGCGCTGCCTCCCCTATGAAACTTCTCTCACCTCCTGATCAGAATTGTGACTGAAACAATGCAAAACCCTCTCAATCTCATGGCTTCATTTTGCAGCTGGAGTAACACACCCAGAGATTTCAACTGACTTACCAGGTAGGAACTAGATTCTGGGATTTGTGATCCCATGTTCTAAAACTATACTGCCTTCTGAATTCTTGCAGCATTTGTTAGTAGTTGCTTTCTAATGGTCCAGCTTTTTATGTGCCATTACATTTACCAAACTGGATCCTCAGACTCCGTAAGGGGGAACTCCTTTCCATTTCCAGCATGATAACAGTGTTCTATACTGAGATGAGGCTTTCAGCAACTATCACCCCTGTAAGCAATAAGCACAGGATGCTGGCCTTATGACTGAGAGTAAGGTACAAATCAAGAATTTTATGACAGAAACAAATACAGACAGACAGATATGAGAGGGGAAAATGAAAAGCTGACAATAGGCTTTGTGAAGAACTGCCGTTGAAATGGAGTAAGAGGATGTCAAGAATGATGTGGGTCTAGGCATTCATTCTGGTGCACCCCCCTTCTCTGGCACAGGGGACATAACCCATGATTTTGGCCACAGGGAGGAATCTGGGGTGGGGGGCACAGCCAAATTGGGTCCTCCTCAGATTGTGCTAACTAGAACAGAGGTGGGACTCTTGCCTCTGGAGAGAATAAGCACAGAAATGTCACCCCCAATGCAAGAGGATGACGGAGAGAGGACAGATGACATCGCCAGTTTAAGCCAGCCCATCCCTGTCCTGCCCAGTCTTCAGAATCACTCAATCCCCTTGTATCTTTATGCTACTCTGAGCTGGGTCTCTGTCACATGAATTATGCGCATCAAAAAGGCAGGGACAACCTGGACCAACACTGCAGAAACTTTTCTCACAGAGGCCTTTACCCCCATACTCCAGAGCTCAAGCTATCCATGGTCATATATGCCCCAGCTAATCAGCCATATATCAAGACTCCATCAGAGTCCCTCTGAGTTTTGGTCAGACACACAAAATGACAACACATAAAGCCAACACTCATATTCTCTCTCTCCCTCTCCCCACCCCGCCCTCTCCAACCCACACACAAATAACATACACACACTCACACTATTTGGGATACATAGTACCAATAATGGAAAGCATTAAGTGATCAGAACAGCCACTTATTATTATTAATCAAGGGCATCAGGTGACCTCAAAAGAAACACCTAGTAGAAAAATTAGAACAAGAACTGTAGCCCAAAGAGAAGAAACTGAAATAATCTACCCGAGGAAAGGTAAGGGGAGGTCATTCATGGGAATTCTTCCCCTCCTTTTAATTGACAACCACATCTCCCGTTGCTTTCTTCAACCAGACATAATCGTCTCAGTTTAGTATCAGCAATGGTTGCTATTCTAAGAATATTCCAGGAATCACAAGTCTTCTACGCCTGACAGAAAGCTTAAAGAAAAGGCAATTTGGGGATATATTCTATACAAAAACAGCCTCTGTACTGTAAAGTTGTCAAAGGGGAAAAAAAGAACACATTTGAGTTTGTTTGAATGATTCTGAACCTACTGGAACAAGCCTCGATTGCACACTTCCTTCTCTCCTTGGACAACTGAGCCAAACATCACCGACACACTAGCCTCCTCCTTCCCAGATGGGCAGACTGAACCATCAGCTCCAGGAAGGGAGAAGACCAGCCACAGGAATGTTCCAAGTTCTAGTTCTCTGCCTCCACTTAGGAGTCTCTTTTTCTGGTCTATAAACACTTCATGGATTCAATTCCAAAGCCTCCTTTCTTTATTGAGCCCGTTTCACAGGTGTGGCCAGACTTTCCTATCACTCCAATTCTTTCACCATTAAAAGAATAAGGCCCACTGACTGAACAACCTGTTTTAGATTATGATAGCCCAAAGATGTATCCTAAAATACAGTATGTGCACAAAGATATTTCTAACAGAATCTGGAAGGAACAGCAACAATCAACAACACAATGGTTAACTGGAACAAGGCTTAGCCAGAAAGTTAACACTTAGATGTTATGGGCCACTCAGTATCTGCCATAACCGCTCAACTCTGCCACTGCCATCAAAATTGGCCAGAGACAATATACAAATGGGGAGGCATGGCTGTGTTCCAATAAAACTTTATTTAAAAAAAAAATAGGCAGAGAATACATAGACCATGGATTTGCCTACCCCTGGAGAATATTTATAGGCATGAAAAAAAAATACTGAACAAAAGAATTATACATGTAAAAAATGCATGTGACAATAAAAACAGCATATTCACTATAATTACAAGGATTTGAAAAACAAAAACAAAATAAGAAAGTGAAAAAAGGCTGGCATGGAGGATGGCCATTTCTTTTGAGCTATGGGATCAGGGAGCAGCTTTTCTCTATTTTTTAGGACTTTCTAGTTTGTCCCAGCTCAGCTGTAATGCCTCTCAGGGCGGAGCTGGCTGCTCTGACTGATGTGGCAATGTCCCCATACCCCTCCCCCTCAGAAGACACCTCCTCCTGATGGGTCCATTCAGCTGCAAGACCTAGAGAGAAAGGTATCACTCTTCAGCCAAGAACCTGGTCAGGTAGCGTAGTTGGTTAGAGCATTGTTCTGATACACCAAGGTTGCGGGTTTGATCCCTGGTCAGGGCACATACAAGAATCATCCAAAGAATGCATAAAGAAGTGAAACAACACATCAATGTTTCTCTCTCTCCCCCCATTTCTCTTATAAAATCAACTTTTTAAAAAAAGGAGCCCTAGCTGGTGTAGCTCAGTGGATTGAGCATGGGCCTGAAAACCAAAAGGTTGCCGGTTCGATTCCCAGTCAGGGCACATGCCTGGGTTGTGGGCTAGGTCCCCAGTGGGGGATGAATAAGAGGCAACCACACACTGATGTTTCTCTCCCTCTCTTTCTCCTTCCCTTCTTTGTCTCTAAAAATAAATAAATAAAATTTAAAAAATAAAATTAAAATTAAAAAAAAAAAAATGTTTTGAGAGACAATGGGTAGAATCTGAAAAAACGAAACATATAAAAGACGCTTCCAAACAGTCACCTCTCTAGTAACAGCTTTTATTTGTTTACTAATTTATATTAATCTTTACCCAAGAGAATGCGTATTGATTTTAAGAGAGAGAGACAGAAACGTCAACCAGTTGCTTCCCATACATGCCCCAACCAGGGATCGAACCCGCAACCTAGGTATGTGCCCTGACGCACAACCAAACCCTCAATCTTTTGGTGTACAGGACGATGCTCCCACCAACTGAGCCAACTGGCTGGGGCAGTACCAGCTCTTAAGTCACAATGAGGTGATAAAAGGACATGGTCAGAGGGTGAGGTCTCAGCCCTGGGGACCCACACTTGCCACAGTCATTATTCAGAACCTCTATTGGAGCTGCTGACCTAATAGATCTAGTAACTATGCAGTAAAAAAGGCAAAGGAGAACTAGAAGTACAAGTGATAGGAGGCTAAGAGTTTGCATGGCCTCTTCTGGCCCTGTAACTCACTCACCTCATACAGTCCCTCAAAAAATGTGTTCTTGTCCTCGGTGCTCCACGACTCCCACTGCCGACGGACCTTTTTCCCTTCTTCCTTCTCACCGCCAGAAGATCCTAGGTTCCGGGAGGAGGAGCGAGAGGCCCCTGCAGGAGCAGCAGGGGCAACCCCAGACCCATTTCCAGATGATGATCCGCCACCATCAGCTCCTTTGAGAGAAAGAAATATATAGTTATCTGTTCCAGAAAGATGGAGAGGCTCGGGAAGGCTGCACTCCATACCCCTCGAATGCAGAGGCTGTAAGTGGGACAGCACGTGGGCACATTGGGTGCCCAGTGGGGCTGTTCAGTAATGACATCATCCTGCCTGACCTTGTACTCTTTCAAATGTTTTTACAGTGAAAAAAAGGAGAAAGAACATTTATGTGGAATCATTTAAAAAGCACAATGATAATGTCCATGACGGAGGTATACAGCTCTTTCCTCTCTTTGGACCAAAACCAAGCATCACATTTCATAGTATCTTTTTCAAATGAGGGTTTGGCTGAAATAATTCTTATCTTTTCAAATAAACTGAAATTTCAAACTCAAGAAAACATTTAAATGGGTATAAAAAACATTGCCTTCTTTTAGATATAATAAATACTTTAGAATATGAATCATCTGATGCCTAAGAATCTGTAAAAAGTCTTAAAACTCCTCTCTTTCAGGTTTCAGCTCAGAGGGGGCCTAGGTGTAACTTTCTTCGGTTATCCAGAATCTGGCTTCATCCAACACCAAACATCTCCACCATGCTGCCAAAGTTCAACCCCAACAAGATCAAAGTTGTACTGCTGAGGTACACAAGTGGGGAAGTCAGTGCCAGGTCTGCCCTGGCCCCTGAGTCTGTCTCCAAAAATGGTTGTGACAGTGTCATCAAAGGAATAGGTGACTGGAAGGGTCTGAGAGTTACAGTGAAACTGACCATTCAGAACAAACAGGCCCAGATTGAGATAGTATCTTCTGCCTCTGCCCTGATCATCAAAACCCTCAAAGAACTGCCACAAAACAGAAAGAAGCAAAAAATAAAACAAAACAAACACACATATTAACATAGCAGAAATATTGCTTTCGATGAGCCTGTCAACACTGCCCGACAGACGCAGCACAGATCTTTGGCTAGAGAACACTCTGGACCACGAAAGAGATCTTGGGGACTGCCCAGTGTTGATGGCCACCACTCTCAACACATCACAGATGATATCGACAGTGGTTCAGTGGAATGCCTGGGTGGTTATGGTGTAAAAAAAAAAAAAAAAAAAAAAAAAAAAAAAAAAAAGGTCCGGCACAAATAATGCCCCTTTTTCATTACAAAATCGTAAGTATGTAGTTCTGTAATATAATGGTATCATATTCAAGCACACCATGACATTTTAGGTGAAATGTTCATATTAAAACTATAAATTATCACACCTATATTATTACCCTACCAACCACACCCAAGTGGGTGTTACTTCTGCCAAACCCTGTATTTCAGTTAAAGATGATTTGACATGCCCCCCCAAAGTCTTCAAACTCCTTCTTTATCAATTTCCACCAGCAAAAATCTGGTATTCAGAGAGTGACCCTACGACCTTGAAAATGCTTTTAAAGCATCAGTTCCTAATCTCAAGATGAGACCTTAAAAACCGCGCTGAAGGGGAAAGCACCATCAAGTACAATACAGGGTTTCCCCACCATGCTGTAAACCAAGAACTCTGCACTCGTAGGACAATTAAGGCAATAAACAAGAGTTAAAGGTCACAGATAAAAAATGTTTTACCTGATCTAATCAAATGCTCCCACCCATCTAGTGCCTGCCTCTCAGAGGAAATGAGGACTCCCAGGGTATCCCTGTGATAACCAGCATTCTCCTTCCACAGAACTGCAGGGCCATCAAATGGGGAGAAAACTTCAAACTCTGGAACAAGGGTAAAAATAAGATCATAAAAATGAAAGTGCTTTATAAAGCAAAAGCCAAACAAATGCAGATCATTGTTAAGATGTTTTTCCAATATGATAATCAAAAGCTTTCCATTGAGACTCACTTCTTGGTTAATCTGGTGGGCCCTCCATGGGCAGCTCTGTGCAGACCAGGGCCACATTTCCCTCACTCCCTCCATAGTGGTCTATCTCCAAAGGATAAATGAAAAAACAAGCCATTTCACACACAAAAAAAATCATCAAAAATAAAAGAAATGAGTCCCTGGCCAGGTGGCTCAGGTGATTAGAGTGTCCTGATATGCCGAGGTTGCAGGTTCGATCCCCAGTCAGGGCATATACGAGAATCAACCAATGAATGCTAAGTGGAACAACAATTGATGTTTCTCTCTCTCTCTAAAATCAATTTAAAAAAAGAAAGAAAGAAATTAAAACCTGTTGATCCATGTAAACTTTCAAAGACTATTCCTGGAAAAAACACAAGACACTGGTGCCAAGGCTGCCTGGGGAACAGTGGGAAACATTCACTTTCCACTGTTACACTTTTCAAAGCGTGAACCATGAATCTGTTATTATGTCAAAAGAGGGAGCATTTGAAAACAGTTAATCCCATCAGCTTTCAGAAAGCAGTATGTGTTTTTTTATACATGCTGAATTATTCAACCATATGGAATGGTTTGATTCTTTTGTGCAAAAAAGTATATCAGTTTCGTGATGGGCTGACTTCCTAAAACAGTGATTTTCAACCTTTGTCATCTGAAGGTACACATAAACTAATTTCTAAAAATTCTGCAGCACGCAAAAAAATATATTCTTTGCCAACTTGACAAAAAAAATAGGTTCAATTTTGGTCCATTCACAAAGGACAGCTATTGTTGAGTTGGCTGTTGTCATTTTTTAATTTGACAATCTAAGGGAAAAGAAGTCAGTACCCCTGACTAAATAGTCGGGTATTGCATGTCTTAAAAATTCTTGCAGTGCACTGGTTGAAAAAATTACTGCCCTAAAGTAACATGAGTAGATACCAGAAATCGCTGGTTTATCAGAGCTATATGGTCCAACTTGACAACCACCAACCACATGAGGCTATTTCCTTACTTATTTACTTATTTATCCTCACCTAAGGACATGCCCACTGATCTTAGAGAAGGGAAGGAGCAAGAGAGGAAGAGAAACATCAGTCAACTGCCTTTCCTACACACCCCTACTGGTGACAAACCCTTAACCCAGGCATGTTCCCTGACAGGGAATCAAACTCGTGACCTTTCAGTTCACAGGACAACACTCCAACCAACCGAACCATACCAGCCAGGGCCACATGAGGACATTTAAATTTAAAGATTAATTAAAATTAAATAAAACAAAATCTCAGTCCCTTAGTCACACTAGCCACATGTCCAGCCATCAGTGTCCACGTGTGGCTAGTGGCTGCTGTGCTGGGCAGCACAGAACATTTCTTTCATTGCAAAAAGTGTCACAGCCAGAGCTATATTTGAATGTTTGGCATTCACTGTCCCAAACACAGTTAGATAAAAGAAGATAATAAAGCTAAAGCATTCTACATCCCAGCCTTCTTTCCAGCTGCCCCTTCCCATCCCACATGTACTTGTAACACAAACTTAATCCATGGAATCTCCATGCTACAGAGTGGGCTAAGAAAGTACTAGATATACAATCTGACGTTGTCCATTCCTCGCCAAACCAAACCTGAAACACGACCTAATTAATGAACCTGGTACTTCACATGTTTTCAACAGGTATGGCAACTTTAGAACACATTTCCAGGGAAAACTGGCTTCATTCCATTTCTAGTAGGTCTGAGATGCATTTAAAATACCACTCTTAAATACAAGAAGTTCTGGTTGACTTGAAGCCCACAATCCCTCACATTTAATCATTTTAGGAAGGGATGCCTGTCCACCTCTGCACCACCTACAACAAAGAATTTCAGAGTCATTTTTCACTTATAATGAAATACTCACTAAACTCTTTTTCTAAAAGATTTTATTTATTTATTTTTAGAGAAAAAGGGACAGAAGGAGTAAGAGAGGGAGAGAAACACCCACTGGTTGCTTCTTGCACACGCCCAGCAGGGGACCTGGCCTAAAACCCACGCACGTGCCCTGACCGAGAATCAAACCGGTGACTTATAGGTTTGCAGGACAATGCTCAATCCACTGAGCTACACCAGGCAGGGCAAAACACTCATTAAAACTCTTTCTGAAATATCAGCAATTCGTTAACCAGTCCTATGGACATAGCTCTGGTTTACCTGTGCCTGCCCATGCTGCCATTACATGTACTTCCAAGTAAAAGACATGCATTTTTGAAAATTCTAAAGCTATTTTGCTAGTTTTTGTGAGATTTCATCAGGTCACAGTACTGGTGACCCAAGAAAAGGAATGAATCATGAGGAAAAACAGAATGGAAGCATTTCAGAGCTGGAAGGGACCTTCGGAGTAGAAAGCAGAATAAACCAAAACCGTGGATGTAACAGAAGGTACAACAGTCAAAGCAGCTCTGCTGAGATGCATGAGGCAGCAAACCTCAGAGCAGCACCAGGTCTCAGAGCAGCCCGTCACTCTCACAGGCCAGAAGTCATATGCAGATGCTCAGCCCTTCCTTATGATGGTTCCAAATGATACATCCTCAGTAGAAGAAAATAAAGCAATGTGAGCATTCGAAAAAGAACACAAATCACCCCCAAATGACTCTTTTAAACATTTGGTACCCATCATTTGAGACCTTGTAATGCCTTGTAAAAGTAAAGTAAAATCACAAAGCTTCCAGACAGAAAGAGAACTGTGGCATCTGGTTCATTCCCAACACTTCAGAGGAGAAAGACGCTTCATCTCCTGACCTCAGGCTCAGTCCGGGACTCCAGCTCAAGCATTAAAATCAGGAAATAGGATCAGAGACACTGGAAGAACAAGATGGTGCCCACCCAGGAGAGGCTACCATCGAGACAGAAAAATTCAGATGAAAATGGTGATGATTGAAGGTAGGAGAGAGAAGCAAGCAAGAAGAACAGAGGTAGAGAGGCAAGAAGTGGAAAGAGAAGACGATTTTAACAAGATAGGGTAGGTGTGAGGGCTTTCCCCAACGATGGGAGTGAGTGTGAGAAACCCAACAAAAGGTAAAAGGGCTGAAGTTAACCCTCCATCTGCAGCAACATGTCTGAGGCAACAAAGAGGGTTAGCAAGAGTCTACGTGAGAAGTCCGTATCCAAGAAGCCTGAAGGGAAGTGGGATGCAAGAACAGGATGCCCCACAGTGAGCTCTTTGAAAGCAAGAACAGTGTCTTACTTTCCCGTGCCCAAGGTTGGCACCAGGCCTCACATAGAGCAGATGCTCAATGAGAGCTCAGGGACCAACAGAACACAGAGCAGGGGCCTCTTCTGTGCTCACTGTGCCCCTCACCCGCCCCCAGTCCCCTGGGACCCAGTGCCTCCAAAACGGAACCCACACTTCCCTCTCAACTCACTTCAGTGCCCTAATCCTCCAGCTGCCCGGGTGCCACCTGGCTTCTTCCCTTTCCCATTTCCACTGCCATTTTCCCAGGCCAGCTCTGTGCCACCACCGAGTAACACAATCTTAATGGCCTCCCCTCCGGTCTCCCAAATCACCAACTCCAGGTGCAGCCCACTCTCCAGAACTTGCATCCGAGGAACATAGCCATGTGTCCTATCTGCCTCCCCTGGCTGCCTGTCTGTCCACTTCAGCCCCAGATATGCCAGACTGCGTGCTTCCCCCATCATATACCTCTGTGCTGGCCCGGAATGCCATGACCCATGCTCCCTCACACTGCTTGAAGAAGAGAAAATTGTCCCCATCTTTCACTGAATAAGCGGAGGCACTGGTGGAACTGCTTCCCCAGCGGCCTGGAGGTGAGAGAACTTGGATTTCCACAGCACCTGTCAAGCACGTTCAAGCACTGCTCCATTTTGTCCTTACAGTGTGTAGCTGTCATTCAGATTTCAGAAATGGGGAAACTGAGGCTCTAAAGCACAAAAGCTCCGAGGTCACTGGGCAGCAGGAAGCAAGCCTCTTGTTCCAAACCTGAGCATTTCCCTCTGGGGCCACACAACAGCAGGGTGGCTGTTGCCAGTGTCACAGCCACTTCAGTATTTTTATCACACCCAGAACTACAGGAATCAGAGGGTTTTAAGGTAGAGGAAACTTGACCTCAACATGCAACCCTCAGTCAATGACAGATAAGGAAGCCAAGAGGTTCAATGACTTGCCAAAGGCACACAGCAAGTAAATGGCACGAGCCAGGAATGCGGGGGATATTTACCTCTAAAACCAACACTGTGTAACTTAACTCAGGTAAGACACAAGGTGTGATGACAATCAGTCATGTCATACAATGACTTCTTGTCCTGAGATTTCCCTTGTAATTTGGTGAACTTCCTTCCAAGGGTTAGGAACATTAAAATCCTGATAGGAACGGACCCACTAAATGCAAGGTATTCCATAATGCCCTGAGATGAGAGGACACATGAGCCATTCTCAGCTAGAAGATGGTTCAAGTTCAGCTAATAAAAGTGTGTCTCTGCCCTGGCTGGTGTGGTTCAGTGGATTGAAAGCTGGCCTGCGAACCAAAGGGTCGCCAGTGCGATTCTCAGCCAGGGCACATGCCTGGGTTGTGGGCCAGGTCCCCAGTAGGGTGCACGCAAGAGGCAAACACACATTCATGTTTCTCTCCCCCTCTTTCTCCTTCCCTTCCCCTCTAAAAATAAATAAATAAAATCTTTTTAAAAATGTGTCTCTAAGCATTCTGCCTCTCACCCTGGCACAGGAACGCTTATCACCTGCGTCCATGGTGTGAGAGGGCAAGGACCCTTCAGAGACCAACTGCTCTGTCCCCATACATCCACCTCAGGTCACAAAACACCGTGGTCAAGACAGGAGGCAAAAATGCCAAGATCTCCCACAGGTGCTTCTGTGCCTCTCATAATATGTGCCATTCGTGTCAGAGACTGCAACGGCCACTTTTGCTTTCAGAACCCATATGTGATTGAGGGAACACCGTCTACTGGGCCACACAGAGAAAAATGTGCCAGCCAGTCTCCACTAAGACTGTCACCTAAACAGGTGAATGTCAATGCTGTCCTATGGGCGGCTCCTACTGTCACTCACACCACACTATCTCATCTGTCTTCAGAAAGCTACTCCACATGCAAGTGTTCAACGAGGAGGACCCCTCCCACATGCTTGACACGCAGCCTCTGAGAGCCAGTGCAGATGCTCCAGTCAGGAGGTCAGAGGCCCTCTCCTAGGTTCCCAGCCTCTGTGACATCCTCTTCTGTGACCCGAAGATAACCTGGAACCTGCTGGTCCCAGAACATGGCCCAGTCACCTCTGCATCCTCGGTGTCTCCACAGCATCTCCAGTCCTTGGCACCCTCCAAGGCTCGGCATCCTCAACACTACAACCAGGGCTGGCCTCTATCCAAGACTGTCCCCCTCTTCCCACAAACATTTGAGAAAAATACAACTGGAACCCCACTGTTTCTATTAGAACATATGTCCTCTTCTTCAAATACTGTAAAGAGTTCTAATGGTCTTCTGTAGGTAATTCTTGATATCCCACCCAAATTATAAATACTTGGGAATATCTTCTCTTTTTTGTGTGTAGCATTTCTAACTGTTCTCCAGTGCTAAGAACACTTCAGTTACTTAACACGATAAAATGCTTCTGTGCACCACCATCTTCTATGCACACAGCTAATTTTTACATTTGTAACTCTACTATCTGAAAGCATTCCTGTTATCTTTGTACCTTCACATAGTCTAAAAAAGACACAACTGTAACACATGAAATGAAAACTCTAAAGTATATTTGGTTGGCAAAAGATAATTTCAAAGACAGCCAGACACCACAGAAATGACATTAGTTTGACATTAAAAGTCATTATGGTTTTGGCATAACATAAAAAGTTAAAAGAAAATTTAGCTCAGCCTTCAAACCAATATTCAAGTGTTACTTCATCTACTCATCTATACTATCTATCCATATCTTTCACACGAAGCAAATGCAATCTGTGTAACTTATTAATCTACCAATAACCTCTGGTTTAGACTTTTCCTGTGTTCTGCACAGTTCCATCGTGACCCATCTTTGAAGTGGCCTGGGCCACACACAGGTCTTCTGTGCACAGGGGGTGTATGTCACCCAACAGGACCATGTGGAAGGGTTACTGTGTCTTCCACTGTGTGCAGCTGTCACATGGGGTGTGCCACTGTGCGCTAGACAGAGTCAGAGGAACACCTCCCCTTCCTCCTCTTTTCCCAGTGAGGTCTGATGCCTTTCAACACAGCCTGACATTCCAGCTTAGGTGGCCATGGTGGCTCCACGCAGTCATCACTGCACTTGACTTTATTAAATGTCATCTACTGAATTGAACCGGGAAGAACCACAGTGCTGTGGTGACGTATGATGTGTCCTCCTCCCCCAGAAGAGTATGGAGGGCAGGGACTTTGCAGTATGCACAGCTGTACTCTATCCAGCTGCCCGGGCCGGCCCCAGTGCCTTGGTGAAGGGACAATGAGAGCGAAGGCAGTACAGACCAGAGGTGGAGCAGCACCAGGCACATCAGGCAGTTCCGCACCTGGAGGGAGGAGTGTGCACTCTGGCCATACCCTGTCCAGTGCTCTCTGAAAGGCAAGGCTAATAAAGCAGAGCCCACCAGATACAGAACTAGTCTCATTTCAGGCAATGTACCTTCCACAGCACTCTGAGAAGACATACAGGACTCAAATCCATTCTGCACAATGGACTTCTTCATCTCTGAGTGTTAAGGTGAGCAGAACTTTAAGCCACTATCTCACCAGACCCATTTTGCAAGTAAGAAACCTAAGGTTCGGGCACACTGAGCAACTCTTCCTTTGCCCCACAGCTGAACCAGCCATTCGGCAGCTCGGGGAGAGAAGTCGACTCTCCTGACTGCTGGTTCAAACCTCTTTCTCATGATTTCAGTCTCTCTAAAGTTGACCAAATAAGGGTGAGATACTTTATAAGGCAGCTTTTAAAAACACCTAGAAGCTGCAGGCAGCCCAAGATTATGCAAAATGTAAGTACAGTGATTTACTAATTCTTAAGCGGAAGCACAGTAAAGTCAGCCACCATGGTCCAATTGTGGAGATGGTGTGTTTTGTGACTAACTCCCACAACGAGTGGAAGGCAAGTTCAGGGGAAGGGAGGAGAGGGTACACGACACAATGAAAACAAGGGTCTGGCTCTATCCCACCGCAGGCACTGCCTCAGCCCCACTGTCCTGAAAAGGCAGCAGCTTGGTGGCATGCCTGCGACCCCTACCCCTTACCTTCTCCCCACAGGGACCCCCCCTAGCCTGTCCACCAGCTCAGATTCAGCCTACAGCCCCAGACCCCAAAGTCAGGCACATTTCACCCAGGGAAGCACTGAAAGTCCATTAAGCACAGCCTTTAGGGCCTTAGTACAATATTTACTGTGCTGAGCCAGGCACTGACACTACCCTCATTTACAGACAAAGAAATCAAGATGCACTAGTTCACCCAGATTTGAACCCACAAGGAGGGAAGGGCATCGGGGGCTCTGTCTCCTGGCCCATGTTCTCACAGATCTGTGAATTCTGGGTTTCGGTCTCAAATGTGTCCTCCAGTCACTCAGGGCAGCCGGAACATTTGTTTTGGCATCAAGCAGATCCACTGGTTTCTCATGTGCCGCTTACCTTCTGTTTAGGTTAAGTACATTATTTAAACAACAAACTTCAGTTTCTGCACCTATTTAATGGTAATGCAGCCTTGGCTGGTGTGGCTCAGTGGATTGAGCATTGGCCTGTAAACCAAAGAGTCACCGGTTCAATTTCCAGTAAGGTCACATGCCTGGGTTGCAGGCCAGGTCCCCAGTAAGCGGCGCTTGAGAGGCAATCACACATTGATGTTTCTCTCCCTCTCTTTTTCCCTCCCTTCCCTAAAAATAAATAAATAAAATCTTTAAAAAAAAAAGTTTAATGGTAAACTAAGAGATGCATGATGCCTGGCACATAGGTGCTAAATCTTAGCTACATTCCCCTTATCAATTCAAAATGAATTCAAATTATACTAGAAAAAGTTATTTTTTATTTAAATTGACAAGAGTCTGTTGTTATACAGAAAGAAGACACAGTTGTGAACAGGAATACAACATGGAGGACTTCCTTTTCTCCACTCATTCCCAAACTCCCTGCAAGGTTCTCACAACCCTTAAGACTAAAACTGGCAAGAACAGTCAGTAATCAAAGGAACCTCCAATGACTGGACTGTGATTATTCCTTAAGCCTAACAAAAACTGTATTTTTCTGAAGAGAAAAATGAAAAACTGCCAGTACAGAAGTCCTCACTTAACATCACTAGTAAATTCTGCCACTTCAAGTGAAATGACATATAATGAAACCAATTTTACCAGAGGCTGACTGATATAAACAAGAATGATGTTCCAAGGGCATCTCATCACCATGATAACAGGAATGGATTTGAGGACTTGCTATAGTGTTCATTTCCTTACCAATCTACGCTCACCACCCCAATTGTAAATTTCCATACTGTGTAAGACAAATGCTACTTTAAGGATGCTTTTCAAAGGTTAGGAGCATGCTGTCACATGACCTTTTCTGACTGTTAATGGAGATGCCAAGGGAGCAGAGGTTGCTCTGAGGCATAGGGAAGGAGACATTCTGGGGTCCTGGGTGTAGAGAAGTGCATCCCAAGGATCCTGGTAGCCCAAGCTCAGAGCACAGTCAAGAGGAGCTAAAGGCCTGATGCTGGTTAAGAAATTCTGTGAAGAAAAAGAAACACACTTCCTACTCCTCTCCCAGAAGCCACCATTTCAGTATAGCTTTATTATTTTACTTAAAGAAATATTTTCTTGCTAAGAAACTGTGTAAGTCGCAAGAAGCACAAATTCTAACAAATTTCCACTTTACTAACAGAAAGGCAATTGCTTCTCCAAGCCACACACTGGGGACAGGAACTAATCACAGAAGCACCAAGGATCTGACTGGTGGCTAATCCAGGAAACCTTTTCCCTCTGAGCAAGTCCTACTCAACTATGCAAGTGAAAGCAAACTTCTCCTAATCACCTGGCTGTCAGAAATGTAACTGCCACTCAAGCATTAGCACCTTACATATAGGCAGCCATTTACAGGTGAGAGCACTTCTACACCAGCACCTCATCCCATCTTAGCTGCCATACTGTAGAGAGTGGAGCAGTGAGCAGTCACTGCTGTTTCTCATTTCACAGGTGAGGATGCCTCTGAAGGAAAAGCATATTCAAGAGGTTAAGTGAGTAGACCAAGGTCAGAGGGCCAGGGTGACAAGGCTATATATTCTGACTGAACTCCAGATTCAGGGCTTCTGAAGCCACAAACTCTCAAGGGCACCCCAGGAGCTTACACTTGATAACTTAAGACACACCTGTAACTAGGAATGGAAAAACTATTTTTTACAAAACAAAGCCAGGAAAACAAATCAATATTTTCCTAATCAATCAGCAACTATCACATCCAAAATAAATATATGAGGCAAGTTTTAGATTCTGAAATATACTAAATTACCTTATACTTACATCTTAAGCACCAACATCAAAACTCTTTACCAAAAAATGACTAAGGCCATGATTTCAGAAGCCAGTCCTCAGTTGAGAATGAGATAGAAAAAAGCAAGTTTAATCACATACATTTAACAGAGATCTGTAAAATGGGTTCTCTGTTAGCATCTAAACTATTTCCTTTTTAAAACTATCAGGACCATCTAATAAATTTAAAGGACCATTTCCTAAGGAGCTAAATTCAAGTGTTTTCATGCAAAACTCACTGAAAATTTACATTATATTTGCTATCTACTGAAGTGCTACAAACTTTGACCTGCAACAAAAAAGATGTTAAGAGCAATTCATTTGTACAATTAAGGAAAAGCAAAATGCTGAAATAAAAACAGGTAAAAGCAGAAAACAATGAAGAACTAGCACATCAGGATCAAAACTGGCACGGGGTTTTCTTATTATTTTGGTAGGGACCCCAGAAAAGCTCTAATATTCTCAGTCACCCCAAAACACCATGACAAACAGGCTGTTGTTCTTTTAAATCAGGCCACAAATGTTTTTACTACCTGCTACCCTAGGAGAGAGACTTTCCATGGCACAGAAACCTAGTCTTGAAGCCTTTAATAACTTTTGAGCCTAGAATACTTAGGCAGAAGGTGAAGAGGCCAAGTCAGATCCTGGGGATATTTTTGGCTTCTTATCAATCTTCCCCCAAATGAGCTAATGTTTAGAAACTTCCCCCAAATGAGTTTCTAAAGCCCATTCCTTTGTTGTATTTCCACCATCTGACATCCGGCAAAGATACCACAGGTATTTTCTCTCTCCATTTCCAAACTACTGTCTGCTGTACAAAACAGCCTAAATCATCAATGATTCTTTGAGGGGGGGGGAACCAACCTTCAGGAACCTATTGTACTTGCTCAAAGAAAGGATACTTACTGCCTCTTATAGAATAGTTTAAATACAGGAAAAAGCAGCCTGTTTGGAAAAGAAAAAGAGCACGTCCCCTCCAAGAGTGCCACCCCAAATGTGGGACAATTGCGGGAGTGGGGTCAGAAGCTGCAGTGGAGGCCCGAAGGTGAACACAGGGCACACTCTGGGAAGGGGCTGGGGCCCCCGTACCTTTTCCGCGAGGCCCAGAGCTGCTGGCGCTGCTGCTCCCCCCGGCGCCTGATGAGTCTTTCCTGAGCCTTTTGCTCTGTGGCCTCACGCTGGACCGTAGGAAGTGGTGCTGGTCCTGGGGGCAGGAGGGCGGTGGGGACGGGGCCTGTGGGCCGCCCTCGGGGGCCGGGGGGCCGCCGCCTCGGGGGGTCTTGCTGTCCCTCTTTGTGCCACCGCTGTCTTCGGCCGCGTCCCCACCGCCGGCCCCCTCTCCCTCCAGTGCGTCCTCATCGGCTGCCCTCTTGCCCAGCCTCTTGAGCCCTTCCTCCCCGCCGCCGCCGTCTCCCAACTTCACTGTCATCCTGCGGGAGAGGAGAGGGGCCCTGGTGAGGCCGGCACAGCCTGGAGCCGCTGCGAAGTTTAGCCGCCCGCCTCCCTCTCAACATGGCCGCCGTTGTTTGTTCCAGGTCCTCCCACGGCCCGCCCGCTGCCAGCCGGCCCAGTCAGCCACCCGGGACCCCGAACCCTATCCCAGACCCCCCCACCCAGACCCCGTGGCCTAGGACACGGAGGCGCCAGGGAAGACAGGCGGCAGCTCGGTGGCCGCGCCCAGACGGCCATCCCGCAAGGCGCCCCAACCCGTCGGGGTCGAAAGAGATCCGGGGCCCAAAGGGACCCGGGCCCGGGATTCAAGGTTCGTTTCTTGGGTCCCAGCGTCGCAGCCCGAAGCCACTTACCCAGCGGGGCCGCGGCTCTCGGCCTGCAAGGCGAGCAGCCTGCACGCCGGCCTCGCTCCCTGGGCTGCCTGGGCCGACCGGGCCTCGGCGCCCTCGCCCCCCGACTCCACCCCTTCTCGACCTCGAAAAGGCGCGTGGCACCTGGCCAGCGCACCTGCCCCGCACGCCGGCCCCCAAAGTTGGCTCCAAAGCGGTGAGAGGGGCCTGGATCCACCTTGGCAGGGGAGAGACGCGGGCTCACCTGCGTGCACCGAGAACTCCGTGGTGGCCCGCGGCTGCCTGTCCGCCTGCTTATTTTTAAACAGACATAAAGAAAAATAAGCTCAGGGTTTCTGGGAATCTTGCTTCCCAGGATGGGAGATGTGTGCCGCAGCGGAGATTTACGAAATTAAAAGGTTTTTTTTTAACAAAGGAGCCTGTTGCATGGAACAGGTTGGATCCACCCATGAAAGGGACAGCAGTTTGTCCAGGTCCAAATGCAAGAATGGGTAGAACTGAACTGTGTTAAAACTCTTGGTATCCACTAATAAAATGCTTGTGTTAACTTTGTTTCCACAGCTATGTGAAATGTCAACAACAAAATGTGATGACTGAAAATGCAGCCCAAGAAGCAGACCTTCTCAAAAATAAACGGAGATAATCAGGCACCCACCCACAGTATAAGCCCAGAAACAGTAATGTGTACATGTGACATAGCAAGAAAGAGAAATGTTAGATTCCCCAACAGGTGTTGACGCTATGCCCAAACTGTGTTTGACAAGCTCAACACAACTGAGGACAGGAACATTACCATTCCATTAAAAAGAAAACGAGCGCAAGGCTTCCAGGCTAATAAAATAGAGTAACAAGGGCGAGCAAGGACCTTTCATACAAAGGTTTGCAAATAAGTAAAACTCATAGTAATACCTACTACTGCTCTGATGTATTCTATCACCAAAACAAAAAAATCTCTAGACAGTTTTCATCTGTTGTATATGTCATTTGAATTTGCTGTAGTTAAAAAAAAAAAAAAAAAACCACTGCCAAGGAACAGAAGAACCACACAGGACAAACACCCAAACTTAAAGAACTTCTCACTATTCATGTCTCAACCTATCCATTTCTACTTTAAGAAAGCTGAATGTATACCAAAGAACCTTTTTCTGGTGTATAACGTGGAGAACCCCACTTCCCAGGGGCCTATCATCCTAAAGCTACCCACAGTCAAGCCAGGGCTCAGGCAAAGCATTCATCAGCCACAACAGAATAATTTGCCCCTTTGTCAGATTGAATGTTAAAACACTGAATTAAACATAGAAGAACACGGCTTTTCAGAATTAAAAGGATATCGATACATTTCAGAATTTTCCTCTAAGATTGAGGAGAAACACGAGAATGGATACCTCTTACTAAAACTTCCAACATTACTTCTAGAACGTGCGCAGAGGTGGAATCACCTCAATCCCAATATCTGCTCGACGCCGTTTGTCACACTGCAGTTAGGAAAAAGCAAAACTCTCTCTTTTGGGGACAATTTCTGGCTGCACACAAAGCGCGCTGTCAACACAAGTCTCGGTCCCCGAGCCGCTCCGACAAAGCACCGCGAGCGTAACCACCGCTGCAAAGACGCAGACCGCTCGCCCGCAGTTCCGATCCAGCGGGGAGCTCGGCCTTGCCACAACAGCCAGTCGAGGTGGCCTACCCCTTTCGAACTCCAGCCTCTGGTTACCTTTTTCATCAATGGCTCGCAGCAACCTGGCTTCCCCGGCCCCCGGGGGCCTACCCGGCGCCCTCAGATCCGGCCGGGCGGGGCAGCCCCGGGCCCGGAGCGCCGGCTGCACCGAGTCTGCGACGCTGGTGTGGTGCTCCCACTTTGGAAACAGTCACTGGGTGACGCTCGCCCCGGCACGTCCCCTCCGCAGCCGGGGTATGGCTGACTGGGCTGCGGGAGCCAGTGCTGCCGCCCCTCAGACTCCCGGAGACCCGGCCAGCCGCCCTCAGCAGTTCCGGCTACGGCGGCCGGCTGAGACCGCAGGGGCGGAGCGCGGGGCGGGACACGGGTAGGCGGGCGCGCGGAGCGGGGAGGGGCGACGCGCGCGGGGACGAGCACGTCCGAAATTTTCAGCGGGAGCCCCCTTCCAGAGCGCTCCTATTGGCCAGTTGCGGCGCGCGCGCTTGCACGCCCAGACGCTAAGTAGGGGCGGGAGGGTAGTCTACGACACAAGTAATGTTGTGACACCGCCTTGCGACTTTGCGGTTGGTGCGTCTCTCCGGATTGGTGAATCGACAGCCAATAGAGTCAGCGTCCTGGCTGTGATTGGTCGGGGCTATATGACGGATGCGTGAGAAGAAAACACCGCCTCAGCTCACTAATGAATCCGGCGCGAAAGAAAAAGTGTAGAAGTACAACTGAGGCGCATAAACGCACGCTTTCTTGGGTTGAGTGTGTGCTTTTGAAGATTTTGGGCGTAGTGGATGGTGCTGGGCACTTAGGCCCTTTTCCTTCATTTTCTATTATTTATGTGTGGGGGGCGGTAGGAGTGATGGTGTTTAAGGATGCAAATTTGGTGGGGAGTAGTAAATAAGCCATAGAGATCAAATGCACAGAATAATGAATACAGACATGGCTGTACCGCAATTAGTAATGTGATAAATAAGCTATATGGACAATTATATTACAGTATATAAATGTATCGAAGCAACATCACTGTATACCTTAAGTTTACACAATATTACAAGTCAAATTTATTCCTTAAAAATTGCTTATGAAAATGGGGTTTTTAAAAACAATCTTCCTTGTAGAATCTTCCTTGTAGGCTCCTATCCCGACTCATCCAGTGGTGTCCACATTTTCCTCTAAATTTTTTGAGTTTAACAATGTGAACCTTTTTGCTCTAGTAACTTTTTAATTTTTTTAATGACCTGACATTGCTTTGTTTTTCAAAGTTAGTTTACCCCTGACCGTTAAGGTCGGAGCGCACGTTGTTAATGCCTTTTGGAATGCAGTCTGCCCCCACAAATCAGGTTAGTTTCTAATGGATGGGATGAACCCGTGTGGTTGGCTAGCATTTTCTCGCCAAAGACATCCATCCATTTGGCCCCCAAAGCATTGAACGATGTGATCAATTATCTAGTAACTTCAAGGAAGTATGTCGAATCAATTGCCTTTTCTCAGAATACTCTTGAACCACCACCTCTTCCTTGAGATCAGACGAAGCGGAGCCTAGAAACGGTCTTGAGTAAAGAATAAGTTTAACGGGCGAGTACTCTTGAAGAAGATGGCGTTCCGTTTCTCCCCCACAGTCTCTGCTGCCTTCCTTGACCCTCTGACAGACTGACGCGGTTGGAAAAGTGTAACTACCGCAGCAGGTCCCGACAAACTTTACATCGCCGTCACCCCTATAATTTCGCCAGTCCCCTTCTCTGTGCACAATGGCATACTCAGGCCTCTTGGCCCTCTTTTCCGAGCTAGCATCGCTGATTACTGACCATGGCTGGGATGGGGAAAATCTATCCTGCGAGACCGTGGACGTCGCCACGGGAAGGAACCCGCGGGGGAAATCTAGCCCTCCGAGTCGCACGAATGTTCCCGATGCTTTTCGGCTCTTTCCGGCCTCTCGTGGAGCTTCGGGGAGCCTCGGCGTCTGTGTCGCTAACCTCGGCTGTTTCCGCTTTCGGCGAGCAGCCGTTGTCCCGGCAACGCGCGGCGGCGCCGTAGTCCTGGGAAGGTGAGAGCAACCTGAGGAAAGGGCACCTGGGGGCACAGGGTGAGAGGTCGGGGAAGTGAGAGTTCTGGGGACCGGGAGCCTGGAGGATGGCGACGATGTGGTGGGGTCGAGGCGAGGCTCGGGTGGTGCGGCGGCTGTGGGGCCGGGAGGAGGGCTATGACCAGACGCAAGACCCGGTCCAGCGGCCTCCCAAGTTATGTCGTCCGGAAATCCAGTCTTGGCGGGTCTCCCGCAGCCCTCAGCGGGTCAAGGCTATGAAGAGATGGCCACCTCAGGCGCAGTTCAGATCCTACTAAGGGCCGCGTGGTCGCGCGAGCCTCGGAGGAGTTCATTGGGTAGATTGGTGGGGTACGCTGGCAGAGCACTCAGTATCTCAGGGTGGGGAGAAAATAAGAAACCACCTTTTTGCCATCCGCACCGTCCCAACCAGCGAAGGCTTTCCTTCCTGTACCGGAGATGTAGCTCTGACCCCGCCGGTCCCCGGGCCTGGGGCCTGTATCCTGGAGGGTGAGACTTTACGAAGTGGCCACTCACTAGTGCCTGACCCCGACCCCTGCCCGCTCAGCTCCTGTTTCTCCAGTTATTTCCGATTCCCTTGTGCAGCATCTCCAAACAATTAAGCAACTTGAATTAGCCTTAGTACCGCGAACCCCTCGGTTGAATGATTCCCAAAAGTTGGTTTAATAGAGGCAGTAGAGATATTGGATGGTTGGAGCCAAGAGGAGTAAATTGATTAGAACAAATGAAACTTTTTTCTTTCCCCCAAAGTTTATATGTATTTACCAAATGCTTTTAATGTTCCAGTGACGCTGAGTTTGTTTTAAGGAAAAGAAGTTCACTTGTTTCTGAACTGATGCCACTAATAGATGTTACTGGTAATGATTTTGTCAGTCATTTCTCCTTCTGTTTACTCTGGTAACTTTACTTTTGTAATTATGCAGATGATACTTATTCACTGTAGGAAAATGTTAAAATTCAGATGTAAGGAATGATAATCATACATTGCATAAAAAGGGACTAATTCTCTGGCCTGCAACCAAATTTTTACAGCTAACAACATCAAGAACATCTTTCCTTGCTAAAAAATATCTTCATCACTTATTGGGGCCTGTTCTGTGCAAGGCATTGTTCTGGGGTCTGAGGATGCTCCAGCAGTCCGCCACCCTGTGGGGCAGATAATCTGGGAGGGAGTGGAGGCTGGTTGATCAAGTACACATGCAGCGACAGAGAAGTACAGGGTTCTGTGGAGACACTGGGCAGAAGCGCCAAACAAACTAGAAGTTCAGTCCAAGAGGCCCCGGAGGAAAGGAGGTTTCCTGAGCACCCAAAGGAGGGATGTGGGGAAGAGAGCCTCTGGAAAAGCCTCAGGCAGGAGGAAATAAGTAACAGAAAGATCCGTTAGCATACGTGCTTATTACAAAGTGATGTTTGAGGTAAAAAATAGAGAAAATCAGGTTTAAATATTTCAAGTGCTATTACAATTTTTTCTCCATCATTACAACAAGTTAGGTAACATTTCTCATTTTGCAGAGGAATATTTTCACAAAGTAAACTTGTTAAATACGAATATGGATTTCCCATAGTCCAGAATTTAGACACTTGCTTGGCTGCAACATGTTAAAACCCACTTTAAAAGGTTTCCTTTGCTACATTAAATCACCAGGTGTTTATCTAGTGTGTTTTCATTTTTAATGGCTTTGTTTGGAGTTTTGCATAGGACTTTGTACTCAAATTAGAGCCCTGACTAATGTAGGTGTCCCCCAAGACAGCAGTCCCCACCTTTCCAGCACCAGGGACCAGTGTCATGGAAGACAGGTGTGGGGGGAGGAGGGATGAAGACAGTAGGCGGAGTTCAGGCAAGATTCCCTTGCAGCCCGGTTCCTAACAAGCCATGGACCAGTACTGATCTGTGGCCCAGGGACTGGGGACCCCTGCCCTAAGTGATGTGTGTGTGTGCAGAAGACCCATAGATCCTGTCCTTCCGCTGACTCCAGTCCGCACAACCCTGCTGCTCCTCCAGCCAGGGCCTGGCTGCTCCCACAGGATCCCTGAATGGGTGCTGGGCCGTGTGTGATGGTAAGAGCACAACTTTGAAAATTGTGCCTTTGTTCAGTATTCAGGGCATATACTCACAAGAAGAAGGTAAACATTTGAAATGTGACTGTTCATTTGTATCCACATGCTTTCCAGCTTCCCTGAAGGGATTTCCTCTGAATCCACACCGAGCTTTTGCGACTTCCTCTGACTCAACTATTGTATTACTCAGCCAGTTGCATAGTCCATTCCCTACCATGATAGAATGATAGAATTTTGCAGGTGTTGAATAATTTTTTGGTACTATTTTTTGTTGTGGCTAAAAATGCGTAATATAAAATTTATCATTTTAACCATTCTACGTATAAAGTTCAATGGCATTAAGTACATTCATCGTGTACAACCATCACCACCATCATCTCCAGAACTTCTTTCATCTTCCCCAACTGAAACCCTGTGTACATTAACAACTGCCCCCCACCTCATCCCCCCAGCCCCAGTAGGCACCAGTCTACTCTCTGAATTTGACTGTTGTAGGTATCTCATATGAGTGGAATCATACAAGTACATCATTTGTGTTTTTGTGTGTGGCTTATTTCACTCAGCATAATGTCTTCTAGGTTCATGCATGCTGTAATGTGTCAGAATTTCATTCCTTTTTTTATCCTTACCGAAGGACATGCTTATTGATTTTTGAGAGAGGGGAAGGGACGGAGAGAGAGAGAGGGAGAGAAACATAATTGGTTGCCTCTTGTATGCGTCCCTACTGGAGATCGAACCCACAACCTAGGCATGTGCCCCGACCAGGAATAGAAGCAATGACCTTTCAGTTTGTGGGATGACACTCCAACCAACTGAGCCACATCAGCCAGGGCAGAATTTCATTCCTTTTAAAGGCCAAATAATATTCCATTATATGCATATATAATACCACATTTTGTTCATTCATTCATCCGTTGATAGACATTTGGATTGTTTCCACCTTTTGGCTACTGTGAACAAAGCTGCTATGTATATTTGTGTACAAATACCTGTTCAAGTCCCTGCTTTTCTCAGTTCTTTGAGTGTATACTCAGAACTGGAATTGCTGAACCATTTAGAAATTCCATGTTTAATGTTTAAGGAATCACCATATTGCTTTCCAATAGTGGCTGCAATCTTTTTCATGTCCACGTGTTCCAATTTCTCCACACCCCCTTCAATACTTATTTTCTATTTTTCTAATAATAGCCATCGTAATGGTTATGAAGTCACCCTACACATACTCTGTTCTCTACTAATTAGCTTCCCCAAACTGATCCTAGGGTATGGAAAATTGGGCAGAAGTCAGACTATCATTTCATTCACCATCCTACCCCTCCCTCAAAGGTACAGTATGCACATATTTTCCAGGAAAAAAAGGAAGGAAAGAGGGTGGGACGGAAGGAGGGAAGGAAAGAAAGAAGGAAATTAAGTTCCTGTAACTAATGAAGTTTAACTTCTCTGCAGTTGCTGTGGGTTTGTTTTCTTGACTCTCTAACAGAGGAATCCCTTTGCCTTCTACAACCTGAGAGTCAGAGGTGAAGAGAGCCTTGGTTTTCAAGCTTTATCAGCAATTGAGTACTAGGTTTTTCTGTATATACATTCTCTTCGGTGAAGCAGTTTGCTTTTACTTGGTTTGAAAATGTTTTTCTTTTTTTTCAAAAAAGATTTTATTTATTTTATTTTTAGAGAGAGGAAGGGAGGGAGAAAGAGAGGGAGAAAAACATCGGTGTGTGGTTGCCTCTCTTATGCCCCCCACTGAGGACCTGGCCCACAACCCAGGCATGTGACCTGACTGGGAATCAAACCAATGACCCCTTGGTTTGCAGGCCAGCACTCAATCCACTGAGCCACACCAGCCGGGGCTGACAATGTTTTTCTTAAAGGGGACTATAGAAATATAAATTGTCCTTATTACGATTAGAGTAAAAATCATCAAGGATTACTCAGGCAGTTCAGGTAGCAGGGCTTTTCTTTGCTGTTTGATGGCAAGAAGTTTTACTGTTTTCCTTCATGCTCCGGATCATGGCAAGTCCAATCCCTTGCTTTTAATTGCACGGTTTTTTCCTGTTAGTGACCTTTTCCACATGAAATTGCCTGAAATCAGTATGAAGCAGCATTTATAAGTTGCTGAATGTCTTATGAATATAGGTTTGTAATGCTTTTCTTTCCTATTTCTGTACACAGTCATTTTTTTCAAAAGCACAGGACTTGGTGGTTTTTCCCCTGCAGGTTTCAGCCCTGACTAGTCCGAGTTTCATCATGGCCCTCTACTTTGACTACCGAATAGAAGCCCCAGACTCAGTTGGGTCTCCTTCCCACATCAGTTGGCACCCTGTTCATCCATTCCTGGCAGTCGCCACCATGGGCACAACCTCAGGAGGCAGTGTGGATATATACCTGGAGCAAGTAAGTACTAAGAAGCAAAGGTTATGACTTCATTAGCTTCTGGTGCTTTTCTTTTTTATTCTGTGTGTGTGTGTGTGTGTGTGTATGGGGGAGGGGTGGGGGTGTAAGGGTTTGGGGTGTAGGTGAGTGTGGTAGGGAGTGTGTAGGATATGTGTGGGGTATGATGTACATGCGTGTAGTGTGTGTGTATGTGTGTGTGTGTGTGAGAGTGTATGTGTGTGAGTTCTCACTGAGGTCTTAACTCCCACTATTACAAAAACCTTATTATGTAGATAATTCTTTTACATCCGAAGTTTAGGTTTGGGGACATATTTAGAAATGTTTAAGACAGAATCTATAGTTAATTCATAGCCACTAACCAGAAATGGCCCCTCGGCATTGTCTGTCCATCCTGATCCAGTCTCCCTGTCAGCTCACATTAGCCATTTAAAATTATTAGTTTTCTGTAGATGCCATGACAAATGACAGCAAACTGGGTGGCTTAAAGCAATAGAAATGTATTCTTTCCAGTACTCGAGGCCAGAAGTCTGAAATGAGGGATTGGCAGGGCCTCGCCCTCTGAAGGCTACAGGGAGGATCTTCCAGGTCTGTCTTTGCTTCTGGCTGCTAGCAGTCCTGGTGTTCCTTGGATTGTCCTGCACCACTCTAGTCTCTTCCTCTATCATCGTAGGGCTGTCTCCTCTGTGCATCTCCTCTTCTATTCAGGACACAGTCCTATAGGATTGGGCCCACCCTAATGACTTCATCTTAACTGGATCCTCTGCAAAGGTCCTGTTTTTAAATAAGGTCCTATCACAAGTATCAGTTGTTGGGACTTCAACACATCTTTTTGGGAATTTTCACAATTCAACCCAGAGCAAAAGTTTTCTAGATGCTCCTCAAACTTTCAATACCCCTACCAGAATTCTCAGTGCACAGCACACCTCATACTTCACATAGAAAATCGGGTTTCCCTTCCCACCTACTTCTCAACCCTCTGCAGTCTCACTGCCAACCCAGATACTATACCCAAGAGCTAGAGTCAGCAGCAATGTCTGAATATCTCTGCGTGCTTTGGAGTCCTTATCTTACATCCCTCCTCCATGCTGCTCCACACTCCTGGGAAGTTGTGTGGATACACAGTAGTGTGGGAACTTCCCAGGAAGTTCCTGGGAAACACGCCATGGAACTTGCAGGGGCTCTCCTGTACCCTGCCTCCTTCATCCAGCCTTTTTCTCCTTCCAACCTGGGAATATTGCTGGCATGCCTGGAGCTTATCTAGGCCTCTGCTCCCTCTGTTTCCTCCCTCCTCTTGCGACTGTCACCGTCTATCAATGAACAACGTACAAGCCTGTATCTCCAGCCCACATACAGCCCCTGAAATACAGACTTAGAAATCCAGCTGTCCTCAGGACATCTGGATGTTTGACACAGACCTCAACCTTTACAAGTCCAACCTGAACTTTGCCCCACTGTCCCCTGCCCCACACTTACCTTTGAAGGCTAAGTGTTCTCCATCTTGATGTCCAGGACAGGGACCTGGGAATGACAGTGACACTTCCTCCCTGCCTTGTAATCCATGGCCAGGTTCACCTGGTTTACCCCCAGAGCCTCTGGCAAACCAAGCACAGCTTGCTCACTGCAGCCCCTGTGCCCCGAAGGTCCTCCCCATCCCCGTTCCCCACATGGAGCAGAGCCATCTTTCGGACTCATACCTGGAGTCTGCCACTGCTCCCACCTTCCCCACCCCCAAGTTGTTCTTTGGGTAAGGACAGAAATACCTGCTGTGGCCCCCAGTGCCCCAAGGCCTGGCTTTTGTGCCTCACACAGCACTCCTCCTTCCATGCTACACACGCACCTGGCCTTCCAGGGCCTTCCAGCACCGCATATGCTGTGCCCTCTGCACACGGGAGTCTCCCTTGACCTGTTAGCTCAATTCCTATATCAGTCCTCCAGATGGAAGTGGCTCACTGACACTTCCCGAGGAAGTCCTTCCCTACCTCCCCCCACACTAGGCCAGAACCTCTTGGCGTCTCACCTGCCTCATCGTTGGAGGTCTCATCTGTGACACTTGTCACTCTTTTGCCCTTCCATAGATGGAAGCTCAGCCAGGGCCCCCGTCTGCTCTCATGTTTGTGCAGCCCCAGC
The DNA here is from genome assembly GCA_028533065.1 of Trachops cirrhosus. NCBI lineage: Eukaryota > Metazoa > Chordata > Mammalia > Chiroptera > Phyllostomidae > Trachops > Trachops cirrhosus. The sequence continues at coordinate 87,682,277 of CM052540.1, read as the reverse complement.
ATCAAGGGCAGTGTCGCCCAGCTTCTTTGAATAGGTTCCTACCTTCTAGGAGTCAGAGAACTCTCCGATGTGTAGTATAACATTTTCTTTAGAATAAATATTAAACTCCAAAATAATAGCAACTTTAGAAAAAATTTTAAAATTTAGGAAATTAAAAAAATACTATTACAAAGCAAAGTATACTTCTTGTGTTTCTAATTGGTACAAAAGAATTCTAAGTAGTTATTAGATGATACTGAGGTCACAGATACAGCAGGTGTAACGACTCTAGAGAGAGTCTGGTAGGAGTCCTGTGAACAAATGAGATTAATCTCTGAAAACACACATATGTATATCCTAAACCTGTTTCCTTAGAAAATTTAGAAAACTCGAGAATATACAAGCACATATTCCATTAGCTACCGGAGCAGCAACATCATCAGACATCACAGAGCCTCTGGAAAACTCCACTGCACACTGGTGAGAAAATGAAAGTGAACAGGCAAATAACTTCTTAGTGTCATCCTGAAAGTAACTGTCCTTGCAGACCCTGAAAAGCCTTTGGGCGTCATCTAAACACACTTTGAGAACCTTGGGGTCACCAAACTTCACCTGGCCTACCACTTGTTTTTATAAATGAAGTTTTATTGGAATTCATTAAAACACTACCTAGCCACTGAGCAGCTGAGAGTATGTCATACTCCTTGATACACTGGTCAGTATGGTCTGTTGTGTGTTAATCTAACGCTTTCATAGCTCAGCTGGGGTAAGATTGGTGTTTCTATGAAAATTGGATAGAGCAGTTCCTTAATAAACCGCTCTTTATATCTTCGAACTGATGACAATTCCACTGATTACCCAGAAATTCTTTGCATAGCTTCCACTCTCTGTAATACGGGATTCACCTCTTGTCTGTCACAGGGTGAGCGTGTGCCTGATACGCACATTGAGAGGTCGTACCAGGTCACTTCTCTGTGCTGGCACCCGACGAGGCTGGTACTGGCTGTTGGATGGGAGACCGGAGAAGTGATTATGTTTAATAAGCAGGACAAGGAGCAACATGCAGTCCCCCCAACGCACACCGCAGACATCACTGTCCTGAGTTGGAGCACCAACGGAAACTGCCTCCTGTCGGGGGACAGGGTAAGCAGACACCTGGTGACGCTGATTTTCAGGTCTCAGCATTTCCTTGTTTGTACCCTTGGGGCCACACTGGGAAGGGTGTTGAAGACCAAATTATTTGAAATGTGTGGTTGCCAAATTCATTTGATCTTGTCAGGTGTCATGGCAGATTTTGTTTCATATTAGAAGCAAGGTTTGAAAATTTTATTCTACCACCCCACTCTATCAGATGTCTATCATTTTTAAAATGAACTTTTCTAGATAACTATATTCATAAAGATGGGGTGAATGACTCAGGTACTGTCACTTTTATGGCACCGCTACATTACCAGCTTCCCTGAGCATACTTGTTCATTGCCAAGGAGTCCCTGATCCTGATTGTCTAGCTCAGGGGTTTTTAACCTGCTTGATTTGCCCCTCGGGACAGTGGAGGAGGGCTCTTCTACCTGCATTTAGTGGGTAGGGGCCAGAGATATTGCTTAACATCCTACAAAGCCAGGACAGACCCCACAACAGGGAATTATTCCACACAAAATGTCAACAGTGCTCAGTCTGAGAAACCCTGGTCTAGACCTCATCTGTTTCACAAATGTACAGCAGAAACTGTACAGTGTGTTCATTTATTACATGTTTCAGGTAATACATTTACATGTTTCAGAATTCGAAAGGTAAGAAATGGTGTGTATCTTGAAAAGCCTCTCCACCCATGCCCATCAGTTTCCCCTCTCTGCTCTCTGGCATCCGTAGCTGCTTGAAGTCCCTCCATGGTTTCTGCAAGTACACACAAGCACATAAAAATGCATTTGCTCCCCAATTTCCAATTTTGCAATATTTCAAATCTTTAGAGAAATTAAAAGAAGAGTACAAGGAGCACCTGTATAGCATTTACATAAATTGACTAGTTATTAACATTTTGACACATCCGCTCTCTGTCTGTATGTATATATTTTCCCTGATTATTTGAGAGTTTGTCGCAGGCATTGTACTTCACGCACCCCTAGATACTTCGGCGCTGATCCCTAGGCATGAGGACATTCTCCTACATAACCACAGCATACCTGCGTATAGTAGACTCGGGAGAGTGAACACTGATGCAGTACTAGTACCTACTGTGCAGCCCATATGACAGTTTTTCCAGTTGTCCCAGTAATGTCCTTTATAGCTGACTTTGTCCTATCCAGAATCCAGTCAGGGCCACGCGTTGTGTTTGGCTGTCATTTCTCTGTAGTCTTTTTCAATCAAGAACAGTTCTCCAGTCTTCTCTCTCTTGTTTTCTTTTTTGATCTTTCATGACATTGACCTTCTTAGAGTTAGATGTAGAGGCAGAGTAGTTGTGTAGAATATCCCTCAATTTAGATTTGTTTGCTTTTCTCTTTAGATTAAACACCTTTTGGTGGAGATGCCACCCAGGATCCTGTCTCCTTATTGTCCTCCTTTCACAGAAGCAAGCGACAGTATGCGATTCTGCTCTGTCTCTGCCCCTTTCATCTTATGCTGTGTCTTGCACATTTCTCCATGTTGGTAAACAGTGAGCTTCCTTCTCTTTTAGCCTGTCCTCTGTGTGAATGACTATGGTTTACTTCACCGGCCCCTGCCGATATACATTTCAGTGGTATCCAGTCTTGCTAAACAGAGAATGACACGGTGGCTAACCTCATGCTTTTGTCATTTCACATATGTGGAAGTTTAGAGAAATTCCTAGAAGTGGGGTCGCTGAGCCTTAGGGCATGTGTGTTCATGGTTTGGTGGATGTTCCCAAACATCCCACCATGGGATGTGTATCAGTTCACACCAAGTCACCAGCACGTGCTTTCTCACAAGGTGTGGTATCCAAATGCAGAATTTTGTCATCTAGTTTGCATTTCTCTTGCTATTGACGATGAATATCACAAGGACCACTGACATTTTCTGTTCTAGTCTTGTCACTTGCCTATTCTTCTGTCACTTTGCTCCTTTTCTCTGGTTGGTTTTTCTTCTGTTTTTCTATTCAGTTCTCACTTAATGACATTGCCCAGTCCCCAGATTCTGACTTTCTTGGTGATCTTTCCCTCCTCCCTGCTGCGGAATGCTCTGCGAATCCCCTGTGAGAGTAAAGGAATTCAAGATCATTGAATTTCATTATTCTCATTTGACTACATTATATAACAATTAACAAAGTAGATTAATTCAGGCATGAAACTAAACTCAGATATGTGCTGACCGAGTCCTAAGGGTCAAAATATTTAAGAACAGAAATATCTAATCCTTCTGAGAAAATCTAGACTATCTGGTTTTAATTTAATAATGGGCTCAACTAGGAAGAGAAGTAATAATAAATGAATAAGCACCTGGAATGCTGTACCGCTGAGTGCCCAGGCTTGGCTGAGGATCTTTTCGGCTCTTCCATCAAAGACCTTCCTTTAGTTAGAGTGGTTACCAGTGAAACAAACCCAGACTAGCAGAAGCAAGAAGATACACTTAATCTGAGGCCATCAGAGTCTTCCAGGGTCTCTAGCGACAGGAACACAGCTGACTTCGGGACTGTCTGGAACCAAGAGGGAGGTGCTGACAGACACATCTGTCTGCCGGCTCTGCTTTTCCACGTACTGTTCTCCCACAGTTATCTCTCTCTCTGACCCATTAGACCCACGAGGCAGAATCTGTAGCTGATGAGAACGAAGGAAATCACCTGCTGTAGTTTCAGCTCCCACCTAGAGACCTGTCCCTCCTCCTTTTCTCCCAAATTCAGCCCGCGTCAAGTGCCCACATGTGCAGTAGTCAGCGGTGGCCAGGGAGGTAGGGAGATCCCTAGAAAAGGAACACTGGGCAGATGTTCTGTGAAGTAGCCTTTAGCAGTTACATGAGTAAAAAGTGGGGAGAATGAGCCCTGGTCACACGGATGAGGTCTTGTTTGCCCTTCTGCTTTTGCAGAGCCCAGTGTGGGATCCAATAAATGCATACGTGACAAAGGACAAGTCAGTTCTTACTGTCGTGATAAACTATTAGGAAACCTAGAAGGATGGCCCGTACTTTGAAGTGGCAATATGTTGGCATTTGCATCTAGAACATTCTTAAGTCACATCAGTTCCTTAAGTCATTAAACTCTCGCTCTTCAAAAATAAGACTAATTTCTCACATTAGGGATAACTCTTTTTTAGGGCCTTGCTTTATAAAGTTACATGAATGAAGTAACTTGGAAGGAATGACAGTGAAGAAAAAGCTCTGAACACAAAGAATTGCCCTGTGGGTGTAGTGAGGGGTGCAAAAAAACAGTTAGAATCAGGTGGGAATGAGGCTGCCACAAAGGAGGTGGGACATCTCAGAGTTCCTCTCGATCTCCACTTTGTGCTGCATTTCCAGCCGAAGGAAATAGGTTCATTAGCCAGAACCTGAGACAAGGCACGTTCGACTCATTACATCATTGGGAGTCAGTGGAAGCTTAGCGTGTGATCGTGCTGGGCTGCATTTGTCCTTCTGTCAAAACAAGGCCTGTGCGATGGCATGAAATCACTGCTCCTGAGGTACAAGGGCTCCGAGCAACTTCTTCCTGAAAACAACAGCCCAGAAGTCTGGACACGCTCATTGTGTCCTGATTGTATTCAGGAGCCTGACTGGATGGCCAGTTAGAAGCTTGTGTGCTAATAAAGATCTCTATAAAGGCAATTATTATGTTAAAAAAATAAGTACTGGATGGTCGCACTTGAAGGGCAGAGCAGAGAGACCTCTCTACGGATGTTTCGTATGCATGAAACACCGTCGGACACACAGGGTCCCACAGTATGGTTCTCTAGGGAGGAGGCTGGGTGGCAGGTGAGGGAAACATTTTCACTTTCTAGCCTTGTCTTTTTCACTATGCAAGCGTCATTTTGAAAAGAATTACTAAACACAAAGGAACCAATAATGATTTTATTCTTCATAAAGCTAGAAAAGTCAAAAAGAATTAGCTGGATGATATATACTATTCATATTGTATATATGTATACGTACTGATGTTGTATGCTATTTTCAATCTTACATAACTTTTCATAGAGATTTACTGCATAAGTTGCTTTTAAAGCCAACCTTATGAAAAATCATATTCCCATATGCAATAAAGCAATGTTACCCAGCATGTGGGGACATTGGAACCAGTGCTGTTTGAAAGCAGGCTGGGAGGAAGAGTGTGCTGTGTGCTAACATGTTCACCGACTTGAGCAGGAAACATGCGTTGAGGAATGCCGGGTGTCAGAGCAAATGCTCTTTGCAGACGGATTCAGATGGAAATACTGCCATTTGGCAAAGCTTAGCTCTCATCCCTGGTCATGGAGCCTCCTGGACCCATTGCATTGGAGTCATCTCCTCCCTGCTGCCTTGAAATTCTCTCACACTTGTATAAGCTGTTAATTTGAAACTTCAGTGGTTTTAAAATTGAACATACAGTGCACCTGATGCCCAGATCCTGGATTCTATTGTTTCCTCCAATATGAGGAACCAGGGCTCCTTGACAGCTGATTCTGGGATAGGAGCAGGACGGTGAGCCCAGGGAATCTATAGTGACAGGAAGTGAGGAAGTACCTGCAAAATCCACAATGATTGAGTGTGGATCTAGTCGAAAGAGCTTCCAATAGCTGAAGCTGGAAAAATTGAAGCAAAAAAGTAGTATTGGATTATAACCCAAAGTAGAAAATAAGTATCCGTGGGTCCACACTTATATAAATCTATGATTGAATAAGTAATAATGAAGAAGAGGCAAATCTCCTGTGTTGAAGAATCCTAAATTATTCATGTAGATTCTCCATGCTCAAGGAGGTGAGCCAGACTCCCCCTCCCCTGGGGATCTGCAGAACGGAAAGCAGGGAGAAAGGGACCTGAGCAGTGGAGACGCCTTACAAACATGACTCAGCCAGAAGGTCCGGGTCCGCGTCACAGAGACAAGTCCGGTCGATGGCATGCAGCCCTGATGTGATGTGATGAGAAGAGCACTTTATATCTTTGGTTTTCTCCCAAAACCCACAGCCCCAGTCAACGATGAGAAAAATAGACAAGTCTCAGTGGAGGAACATTCTACAAAATCCCTTAATAGACCTCAAAACGGTCAAGACCATCAAAAACAGGAGAGACTGAGACGTGGTCTCAGCTGAGAGGAGCCAAAGAGACCTGATGGCCAAATGTCACTTGGGTCCCGATGGGACCCTGGGACAGGAAGAGGGCATTAGGGAGGAACCGAGGAAATGCACATAAAGACTGGTTAATGTAATGTACCAATATTGGCTTTTTAATTCTGAGAATTGTAAGATCTAATAATAGGAGAAGCTAGGTGGGGGTATGGGATTTCTCAGAACTGTTTTCACAGCTTTTCCATAAATCTGAATCTATTTTAAAATTAAAATTTGGTTTAACAATTTTGGTTGAAAATGCGACGGTGGTTATTTCCAGACAGTAAGGGTTGGAGGGCACAAAGAAAAGTTTCTGGCCTTCACTGAACACTTTTGAACTGTTCATATTTTTCACAGTACACATGTAATAGTCTTGTTTTGTTTTAAAAAAAGGAATAAGCGCAAGTTGTAGTGCGCAGTGTTAAGTCTTGCCTGTCACTTGATAAGAATGTGTTTCCTGCGCATGGGGTATTGGATTTTCCAGCTCGGTGTCCTGCTTTTATGGAGGTTGGATCAAAGGGGCCGAGTACAAGGGACACCCCTGCTGAAACAGGAGTACGGAAAACACCTGACTCACTGCATCTTCCGGCTCCCCCCTCCTGGCGAGTAAGTATAAGCTTACATGGTGGCCTTGAGTGTAAATCCTTGGGGGTGCAGGAGGGCTGAGATATGGCACCTCCTGACACGGGACGGGTCACAGCGATGAGCCACTCTCAGCACATCTGTAATGGCAGCCCCTTCCTATGAGGAGTAGCAAGAAATCTGACTTCCTCGGTCATGTTTGCTTTCAGGGACCTTGTTCAGTTGGCAAAGGCAGCTGTGAGTGGCGATGAGAAAGCCCTGGACATGTTTAACTGGAGGAAAAGCGGCTTTGGAAGTTTCTTGAAAACGGGATCTCAGGAGGGACTGTCATTCTTTGTCAGCTTGATAGATGGTGAGAAACTTAGTTTGAAATTCTAGGACCCTGAATTTTAGGAGTATCTGTCCAGGATTTTAAACAAATAGATGGTGTTTCTGCATAAAATAACAAGCTGTACACGTGCCAGTCTCAGAGTGACACATTAGGCAGCTTTGTGCAGTTATTTCTCCAGCATTCGAGGAACGGCCTCACTTGGTTCTGATTAGAGACAAGCTGAGCCTTATCTGCATTCGAAGGGTTTTCACGTAGAAGCTGTCTGTCAGCGGTTACATCCTGACTGCTCACTGTGTGCGTAGCACACGCAAGTTGACACTCTTGAAAAGACACCTTTGTCGTACTCCTTTTATTCAGTCTGCGTGCCTGTGAAGCACCTCTTAAGTGCCAGGTACTTGGCTAAGCTCTGGGAATGGAGAGTGAACAGGATGGGTGGGGTTTTCTTCCAGCCTGCAGCCACCACCCCACCTCGTGGGTGGTCCACATTAAGTGCCGCCTCTCTTAATTTTAATACAACTCCTCTTTAGTGTAAATAGTGAGACAGGCTGCCCCAGTGGCAGCTGATAAATGCAATATAAAGTTGAGAGGAAAATAAAGTCTTTAGCATTCACAGGAGACAATCACAAGTGCGTCTTCTGTGAGGAAGAGACCAAGGAAGTGAGTTTACACAGAGTTGATGAGGTTTGAGGAACCTGTGTCGCCACAACAGGAAGAAGACAACAGATGATAGCTGGAAGGGGTGGGAGCTTTGAGATACTTTTCATTGCAGTGGGTAAAAAGACAGCACTGAGGGAATTTGAGGGCATCCCAGAAGGGCATGGAGTGGACCCTGTACATTGTGGGTGCAAGGAGGGGAGATGCTAGTGCAAAGGCCCCTTAGGGATGGAGTTGAGAAGATGATGTGGGGGCCCTGGCTGGATGCTCAGTTGGTTAGTGCATTGTCCCAATGTGCAAGGGTTGTAGGTTCGATTCCTGGTCAGGGCACATATAATAATCAACCAATAAATGCATAAATAAATGGATAACAAATCGATCTTTCTCTCTCTCCACCCCCCCCCCCGCTAAAATCAATAAATTAAAAAAGAAGAAGAAGAAATGATGTGGGAAAGAGATGAGTAAAGTAAAAGATGTTGGCAACTGGGAGGGGGTGTGTAGTGGGTGTCAGTCCTTCCTCATACTTGGTAGCCATGGGCTTTGAAGGCAAATTTTCCTATATCTGTGTGCCTCAGCTTCCTGATGCGGAAAACAGACATAGTAATAGTAAGAGCAACTGTCACCAGAGCTCGCTAGAAACAATAGTGAAGTTAATGCACCTGTAAGTGCTTAACACAGAGCTTGCTACAAATATGCGCTGCGTAGGTGCGCGTTGTTGTTGCAGTTCACCTCTAGAGAACCTGGAACTTTTCAGGTTATCCATTAGGAATAAGATGAGAGGAGACCAGGAAGGTGAGGAGGCTTCAGAGAGCAGCAGCAATGAATTGGATTCCTGAGAATTCGCAGGATGTTCCACCCACTGTGTTCAGAAGCCTAAGGAAGGAACCAGGAGGTTGGCAAGGGGTTGGCATGCTCAAGGTGGGCAGGAGAAGGAGCGGTTCCAGGCTGCAGAGGCTCTGTGGCTTAGACAGGGCAAAATGGCCAGCCAGCCATGCACAGAACAGGGGAGAGGGCCTGGTGACTACAGGAGGTCACAAATAGAGCCTCGTGGTGTGGGTGGTAGATTCACACCTCATGTTAGGGGACCAAGATTCCCAAAGAGTTTTGAGGCCGAGGAGTCAGGTGGGGCATCGGTGTGAATGTTAGAATCCTCCAAGGTCAGTGGTGGTGGAGGTGGACTTGGCGGAGGCAGCAGGAATCAAGGCTGAACTAAACCAGTAAGATGGTTTTCAGCCCTGGCTGGTGTAGTTTAGTGGATTAAGCACGGGCCTGTGAACCAAGAGATCCCGGTTCGATTCCCAGTCAGGGCACATGCCTGGGTTGCAGGCCAGTTCCCAGTAGGGAATGCACAGGAAGCAACCATACATCGATATTTCTCTCCCTCTCTCCTTCCCTTTCCCTCTAAAGATAAATAAATAAAATCTTTAAAAAAAAAAAAAGATGGTTATTTCAGAGATGGAGGCCTGTGAGGTCATGTGTAGATGTATTTAACATATTTAAAATAAGATGTTTGAGAATGCCTCTAAGTATATAGAAATGGCTGCTGGTGAGGGTCAAGCTGCCTCATGACTGTCCCCTTTGCCCTCAGGGACAGTGCACTACGTGGATGAGAAAGGCAAGACCACTCAGGCGGCGTCCACAAACAGCTCCATCCAAATGCTGTTCTACATCGAGAAGAGGGAGGCGCTGGTGGTGGTCACAGAGAACCTGCTGCTGTCCCTGTACTTGGTGACTCCTGAGGGTGAAGCGGAAGAAGTGATGAAGGTGGGCTGAGGGGCAGGGCTCGGGCTGGGCTTTTCTGATCTGAGAAACCACCCTTTCCAGTTCCTTAGCAAATTTGTTTCAGGGCCTCTAACAGAGCTACCACTGTTTATTATGCGACATCCAGTTCAAAATGAGGGAAACTGAGAGTGAGGGAGAGTTTTCTGGTGTCAGGGACAGACAGGATGAGAGTCAAGGCTGTGCCCTCCGTGACTGATTAGCTGGCAGCCTACAGACCTGGGTGTGACAGAATAACTGCTCTTTGCAGCAGCCCATTCGACCTCCACAGTGGAATCATGTAGATAGGGACATCGCCCTGCTTTCCAGCTGCATGCAGACAAGGCGTGGCAAGGGCTCACTTGCCATTGAGAGCCTTGGGGATGTTTCCCCCCTGTGCATTCTGTCACGGCTGCCCCTGAGGCACTGTCCTGGGGAAGCAGGTGTTTCACTATGGCTACTGAGGCACACCCCTGTGTCTTTGAAGGTGCCTCGTGGCATCAGCCCTGGGCCCTGAGCACCAGGAGGAGGCCGCTTGTCCTTGTGTCAGATGCTGCTCATCACTGCCTCCTGCTAGTTTCTTGGTTTATACCAGAGGAATCCATATTCCTTGGAGAACTCTGAACTTTCCCTAAAGATACTCTTACAGATTATGCAGTGGATTGATTTTTTGTAAATCCATGTTTATTTGGTCGTTTATGTATACTCTAGAACAGCAGTTGAAAACATGATCACTGAATCAAGTGGACCTGGGTTCAAATCCCCCTGAGCCACTCACTGACTGGTGGGCTCTGAGCAGGTTTGTTCTCTCGAAACAGTATGACACCTGCCTTGGAGGGCATAGTGGTGCCTGAACTTATCTCAGCTTGGTGCACACTACCTGCCATGCGCTGGGCAGCTGCTATTATTAACCATTTAATGTGCAAGAGTAATTGTCAGCTTTGGCTTGTGTGTCCTGGGAAACTAGGGGTGCCTTTCCCGGTGTCCATATTCACCCAGCACTTCCTCCATTGGTGAGTTTCCAGGAAGTCACCGCAGACCAGAGACTCCAGACTCACAAGCAGAGACACACAGTCTTGGCAAAGCAACGTGCTTCTTGTGGGTTGTTTTTCATCTTACAGGTAAAGTTGAGTGGGAAAACAGGTCACCGGGCAGACATCACTTTGATTGACGGCAGCCTTCTGGTGACCGCCATTGGGGAAGCAGCCCTTAGGTGAGATTTGACACCCCAGTGACTGCATGATCAAAAATCAGTCTCAAATTCTGAATAATTTTCACAAATCGAACACACCCATGTAACAGCTCTGAGATCAAAGAGCAGAACCTGTTAGAGACCCCGGCATCCCTGCTCCTTGTGCCAGGGTGGAACTGTCCTGATGCCTGCCTGTGGATCCCCTTTGCCTGGTTTTCGGGAGCTTTGGTATAATCAGAATGCTGTGTTCTGTTGTCTTGCTTCTCACTGCTGTAGCTCCATGTGATATAGGGGGTTCTCCTGGGTGTAGGTGGTTGCAGTTCCTTTGTTCTCATTGTGACCTGATGTCACACATGGACCCTCTTTTATTAATAGCTGCTCCCTTTCATTATGAACAGGGCACCAAGTAGATCTAAATGTAATAATGGCCTGCTTCTCACATCAGAATCCAAAGAGCCATGACTTTTTGCTGATTTTTGCAGTTCACTCTGAAAGTTGGACAAGCCCCTCAGAGCTGAGGGCAGGATGCTCACATAGTCCCCTAGTGGGCTTTCTTCTTTCTCTTATAGATTCTGGGATTTAGAACAAGGAGAAAATTATGTACTGAGTCCAGAAGAGAAGTTTGGTTTCGAAAAAGGAGAGAATATAAACTGTGTTTCTTACTGTAAAATCAAAGGTGAGATTTCTTGGGCTGGCATAAGGGAGAAAGAGAACCAACCTGCAGCTTTGCTCTCTTGGCTACAAAATGATGATGGTGGCTCTTCAAAGACTGTTAACTCAGTTATAACTATGTCAAGTTATTTGGATAAAGTCACTCAAGACAGAAAGTAACAGTAAAGATCTTTATCCCACATGAAGGTCAAGAGTTTGGTCAAAAGTGTGACCACTGTGTCTGTATGCAGTTGAACTCCATTCTCTCCCAAAACCCCAAGGGAAAGAAAGTGTGGGAAAATTTAGAAATGTACAAGGTCTGTCTAAAAGGCATCCGGACATGTAATATGAAAAATAGAGACCTTTATTGAAGACAGTATAAGAAACACTGTACATAGGACAATGACACCACAGTCCCCTTTAAAGTAGGCACCTTGAGACCTCACACAGTTCTCCCAATCACCATCAGCTGCCCCATCATATTTTACTGAATCTTATTGATGGCCTGAAATCTCTTTCCTTTCAAAGGTGATTTTAGTTTTGGGAAAAGCCAGAAGTCCCAGGACATCAAATCTGGGCTGTAGGGGGGCTGAGTCACCTGGGTGATTTGATGTTTTACAAAAAAACTCTGCGTGAGACATGATGCATGAGTGGGCACGTTACCATGATGAAGCTGCCAATCACCAGTTGCCCATAGCTGTGGCCTTCTGAATCATCCAAATAGTTTCTGCAGAGGAATGTTCAAGATTCACACAAAATTTGATGCAGATTCATTGTTCTCCTTGCTCAGACACATTGAATGCAACGGCCACATAGTACATGCTCACTCAAGAGAGCCTACCACCCCCACTGACTAGTACAATGAAGTCATTGTTGTTGACGCATGCGCATTCCAGTCCACTCTCCTTGGCTGCTAGGTTACATCGATGTCCCGCAAACTGTTCTCACTATATTCATAATGGCTGGATTTTTCCAGAGAGACCTAATATATACATATGCGTAAATGTACGTGTGTGTGTGTATATGTCTACGCACACAGAGAAGACAGAATAGGAAATGAGCTAGAGTGCCATTTATTTTGTGCCTGCTGAGAGCTAAGTGCTATTCTAGCACTGAAGAAGCAGATTGAACAGGCAGATAGTCTGCTCTCATGGAGAAAGAGAACCAGCGCCAACACCCCCACCAGCAACATGTGCGCATGTGCACACAGACACACTGTATCGCCAGGCATTCATCAGTTCCTTCAAAGGAAGATGTGACCTGGAAAGTTGCTGGGCAGAGGGCTGATGGACTGATATTTCAGAGAGGATGGCAGTCAGAGAAGGGAGCTTGCTGCTATTCTTATCCCTTTTCAAGTCAATAACTGTGAACTCTGATTTTACCTGTAGGTCTTCTGGCAGCGGGTACTAATAAAGGGCGAGTAGCCATGTGGAGAAAAGTGCCGGGCCCCCACAGCAGCCGAGGAGTGGAGGGCAAAGACAGGTGGATCCTTCAAACTCCTACTGAGCTTGAAGGAAACATCACCCAGATAAAGGTACAACTCAGCCAGGGCATCAGATGTACTCATTTTGTGCCCTGCAAAAGTGGAGGAAGTAATTGACTTTGAACCTATTTTTTTAAGTTCTTCAACTTAAAAGGCTATATAAAAATGAAGGCCTTTTGGAGTTCGGAATTATATTAAATAACGGATTGTAGATCTGTAGTAATCCATGAGTATATCTATTTTCCCTATCTATCCATCTCTTTATCTCTATCTTTCATCTAATGTTAAAAACAGTTTTATTGGGCCCTGGCTGATGTGTTCAGTGGATTGAGTGCCATCCTGCAAACCAAAGGGTCTCTGATTCAATTCCCAGTCAGGGCACATGCCTGGGTTGCTGGCCAGGTCCCCAGTAGAGGGTGCGTGAGAGGCAACCACACATTGATGTTTCTCTCTTCCTCTTTCTCCCTCCCTTCCCCTCTCTCTAAAAATAAATAAATAAAATCTTTAAACAAAATAAAATAAAAATAAAAACAGCTTTATTGGGATACATAACATAGCAAATGATTTTTAGTATATTCACAGTTTTACAACTATCACGATAAATTTTAGGACAGTTTCATCACCCCAGAAAGAAACCTCATACCCATTAGCAGTCTCTCTCCATTTCCCCCTCCCCCAGCCCTATGCACCCACTAATCTACTTCCTGTCTTTATGGATTTACCTTCATGGATTCTGGACACTTCACTGGAATCACACACAATATGCATGAATATGAGAGTTCTTTCACTAAGCATTATGTTTTCAAGTTTTACCCTTGTTGTAGCATGTGTCTGTATTCCATTCCTGTTTATGGCTGAGTAATAGTCCACCATCTGAACAGATCATGTTTTGTTTTCCTTTCACCCACCGAGGGACATTCGGGTGGTGCCTACTTTTGGACTGTGATGGATAATGCTGCTGTGAATGTTGGTGTACAAGTTGTTTTAATTTCTGCTGAGCATTTGGTTCTTTTTTACTTATAATTTCTGTCTTTTTATCGATAGTCTCTATTGGGTGAGACATTATATCACACCTTCCTTTACTTCTTTAAGTCTGGTTTCTTCTAGTTCTTTGGATATATTTCTAATGGCTACACTGGAGTCTTTAAGTCCAACATCCCGGCCCTCTGGTGGCAGATTCTGTTGCCTGCCATTTTCCTTGTTGTAAGTCATATTCTTCTGTTTTGTACTTAATTTTTTGTTTCAAACTAGACATTTTAGTTAAAATACTGTGTCATCTCTAGGACACTGACCCTGCTGTTCCACTCAACTCCACGGTTTATTGCTGTTGCTTGCCTGTCTGTTTAGTGAGTGGCTGGATGGACCATTCTAGTGACACCTCTTTCCCCTCTGGTGTGAAGCCTCTGACATTGCTCCTCAGAGCAACCAGCCTGGGGCATGAGCACAGTTAACCCCCTGGGCACTAGCAGTTTTAGCAGGGCTCTCCTTGACTGTTTTTTCCCTGATCTCAATGGCTTCCCAGTCAGGTCCTGTTAAATTTGAGCAGGGTTGGTCTTTGACTTCTGTGTCTGAGGTTTCTTCTTATCGCTTGCTCCTAGGTGTCTCTCCCTGGTGCTCTTTGGTAAACTGTCTGGCCTGCGGCTGAGCTTGCTGTTCTCATGAAGCTACCAGCCTCCTCTAAATGCTTACCACCAAAACACCTCCACTGTTTTCAAGAGTGTCCTTAGGCTTGCATGTACCCGTATTATGGTTTGAATGAAGTCACTTCCTTTGGGGAGTGCTTCAGAGCTCTCTGATCTTATGGACAGCCTCTCCCTTGGGAAAAAAATCTTAGCTCTTCAGAGGTTGGGAATGGGGACAGTGGCCAGGTTCTCTCAAATGATACCTTGTTTTATGAGCACGGAGCTGGGTGCAGTAGCCTCCGGTCTTCTCAAATTGCCTCTTGCAGGGTGGAGCCTTTGCCCTGTGAGCAAGCTGGGGCAGGGGTGTGGGGGCCCAGTCTTCTCAGAATACCGCCTGTGAAGGAGGGAGCCCTTGCCTGTCCACCCCACTCACCTGGAGTTGGCCTCTAGAGCGCAGAGCCAGGGGAATGAGAGCTGCTGGTGCTCAGCCCCTCCCAGGGGCACACGCTGTAACCCTCAGCTGGAAGCTGGAGGAGAGGGAGCCCCATCTCGTCCCCTCAGGTGGAGCTTCAGTTAGGCTGAGCTGGAGGACAGCAGGAGGGGGCAGAGTAGCTCAGGTGCCACAGACGCTGCTCTTCTTACCAAAATTAGTAGACTTTCTCGAGTAAATGTTTCTTCATTTGCTTTATGCCCAATTTCCAAAGGATTAGTAGATATTTTTTTCATAATTTTTACCAGTTATGCCTGTTATGTCCTCTGGCTCGTCACCCTGCCGTACTGGGAGTTGTCTCTCAGGTCTGCTCTATGTTAATCTCTTACATTACAATTTACTCAGTCCTATACAAGTCTAGAAAGGAAAACTTGCATAGTAAATAGTTTAGGGATACCTCGTAGCAATTTTGGGACTAACTTTAAGATCCTCTTCTCAGGCCATGTACATAAATAGTGTATAGATGAATTAACAAGTTAAATATTTTACAAATTAGGACAGAATAACTGGCTAAAAATAGCATAGAATATTATCAGATCTGTAGGGAAAATATAACTTTTTCAGATTTAAAGTAATAGAAGTAGTTGCAAAGCAAAGATTAATAAAGTTGAGCATATAAAAACTTACTTCAAACGGGACAATGGAGAACAAGACTAGAATTGAAGGAAAATCTGAGTTCTGAAACGCTGCCCTTCCCAATCTCAGTGATAACTGTTTTTGTTTTTCACATGAAGTTGACCTGCAACCCGTTTGTTGTTTTTGCTTTTCTGTGGGAGGCCCTCCCACAGGTATGTGTAAATATCTTTACACAGCTATTTTTTAAATTTATGGATTATCCTTGTTAATATCTTAGAATAAACAGTATGAAGAAAACGGATGGTTATAAGAAAAATATTAAGTAGTCTTTCTCTGGAGCATGCCCACACCTTTCTTCCCTCTCGATGTGCATCTTTACTTTTCTCTCCTGAACTCTAAGGGTCTCCACGAGACTTGTAACCCGGGAGCAGTGGGCAGTGGGGGCCCATCCCAGGCTAAGCCGCTGAACCTGCCTCCAAGGCCCCCTTTTCTCTGACTTTTCAGTGAGCCAACAACAGCCCACCTTCCCTCACGTGTGTCACTTGACTTTTATTTCTCAGTGCGTCGGCACAGCCTGGTGTGGCTCACTTCTTTTCTGTAACTTCTGTAGGGAGCCAAGCCGAGCGCCGCCTCGGCTCTCTCCTCTTGCTTCTTCTTTCCTTTGTTTTACTGTCCCTGGCTTTAATAAACATAGTCTCAGAATCAAACAAGAAAAAGAAAAATATCAAGAACTTTAGTGGAAAAAATGATGGCGATAATTTACCTAACGACCTAGGAGGAGTTAGTAGAGTACATGAAAAACACATGCAGCCCCACTGCTCATGAAAGAAATGCCATTTAAGATGGTAGTACGGCCACACTAACTTTCCCAGAGGTCATGAAAGAAAGCTGAGTAAACGTGAGATGTATAATGTTCCTCAAAGAGAAGCCTCAGCCTTGTGAAGGTGTCATTTCTTCCCAAATCTACGAAGTACGTTTGCATACAGTGAAAATAATGACTTTTTTCCTGGGAGAAGTCAACACAGTAATTCTTAACTCATCTGGGAGAGCAGGTGGCCAAGAAAATAATGTATAAATAATCAGAATATTTCCACATACTATACCAGAATATACCTCAACTAAAGCAATTAAAGCAGTGGTTACTCAGGAGTGGGTAAATATATCAGTGCAATAGAGAAGGAAATCCAGGCACAGATTTGTATAGAATTGGAAGTTTAATACGACATTATGAATGTGTCATTTCATATCACCAGAGGAAAGCTGAGTAATTTAATCAGTTTGTTAACTTTACTATGAATTTTTAAAAAGAAATATCCTAAACGTACATGTTCAATCAGTCAGAATAGACACCAGCCAGAACAGCCACATAGGTATCTCTACCCACTGCATCACAATTCTGAGTGTCAGTCTTTTAAATTTTTTGTGAAGTATACATTTTATACTTATAAAATTTTTTAAACAATTTTTAAAAAGACATTATTTATTTACTCTTAGAGAGAGGGGAAGGGAGGGAGAATGAGAGGGAGAGAAACAGTGATGTGTGGAGAAATACCTGTCAGCTGCCTGTCTCACACGCCCCCACTGGGGACTGGGGCCACAACCCAGGCATGTGCCCTGACCAGGAATCAAACTGGTGACCTTTCCATTTGCAGGACGATGCCCAATCAACTGAGCTACACTGGTCAAGGCTCAAAATAATTTAATAAGAAGAAATAGTGCTTGGAAATTGTTTATGAATCCTCATATGTATAATGTTTTCCTGACTGTATGTCTTCTCCTTTGTTAACACTTTTGGTTCTTTCTCTCCAACATGGAAATGCAGTGGGGCTCCAGGAAGAACCTTCTGGCAGTGAACAACCTCAGCTCTGTGGTGATCCTCAGCGAGCAGGCCATGTCATCGCACTTCCACCAGCAGGTGGCCGTGGTGCAGACTTCCCCGAGCTTACTCAGTGTGTCCTTCCTGTCCACAGGGATGACATACCACCTGCGCACAGACATGCACATCAGTGGGGTGTTCGCCACCAAGGTAACTGAGGGAGACCCATGGGGTCAGTTGGGGGCCTTTAATGTAGGCAAAAGACCTGGTCAGTTGCAGGCTCATTCAGGATGGTAAGGAGCCCAGATTACAGGTTGCTTTTTAATTTTCATAATTCTTTTTAGGATGCTGTTGCTGTCTGGAATGGAAAACAGGTGGTGGTCTTTGAGCCTTCTGGAACCACGTTACGAAACGCAGGTGGAAGTCTCGGTCCCTCCTCCCCCTAGCAGAAGGGACTCACAGCGCCCTGCTTTGTTTTCTTACCATCTAACGGGAGGGTGTGCTGGTACTGTGGTGTGGGCAGAGGGCTGGCACAGGGCCATGGGCACCCTCATATCAGCTCTCAATCCTGTGCCTATGTTTCTAGGGTCAGTGCTGCAGCTCTGGCCCTGAGCTGCCAGAGCCTCTCAGGCCTGCTGAGCCTCACGTTATCAAAGCCAGTCAAGGTGGTTGAGAAGTGCAGCTGGATCTGGGGCCAGCAAGCACTCCCGGGCTCCAGGACAATAAAACAACTCAAATGAGGCTGCACAAGGGTTGCTGCACACCCGGCTTTTGAACCGGTTCCAGACCACACAGAGCGGTGACTCCATGGCATCTTGACCAAGGCCAGCCTCTGGAAATTTCAGGGTGGATCATCAGAAATGATTCATCACTCCCAAACACCTCCCTGTCCCATCAGTCTCTCTAACTCTGTTTCACTGGGCTGCCTTTGTCCTCCACTCTTGAGCACATGGCTGTGTGAGTTTCCTGAGGCTGCACAAACTGAGTGGCTTAAACAGAAATTTATTCTCTCATAGGTATAGAGGTCAGAAGTCCAAAATCATTTCCACTAGGCCAAACTCAAGGCATCAATAGGGGCACGCTCCCTCTAGAGCTGTAGGGGAGAATCTATTTTTTTTAAATTTTATTAATTTATTTTTAGAGAGAGGAGAAGGGAGGGAGAAAGAGAGGGAGAGAAACATCAATGTGTGGTTGCCTGTCACGTGCCCCCCACTGGGGACCTGGCCCACAACCCAGGCATGTGCCCTGACTGGGAATCAAACCAGCAACCCTTTGGTTCACAGGCCAGTGCTCAGTCCACTGAGTCACACCAGCCAGGGCAGGAAGAATCTGTTTCTTGCTGCTTCTGGCTTTTGGTGACTGTTGACAGTCTTTGGCTTGAGCTCACAGCATTCCAGTCTCAGCCTCCATTGTCACATTGTTCCTGTCTGAAATCTACCTCTCTCTTACTAGTGACACTTGTGATCAACTTAGGGCCCACCTGGATAGTATAGGGTAATCTCCCCATCTCCAGACCTTAATATCTTGGGCCGTATAAACTAACATTCACAGGTTCTAGGGGTTAGGACATGACGCCTTTAGGGGATAGCTTCTAGCCTACACAGTGACCATCAAGACGTGCGCCTCAGCTAGCTCAGTTCTCAGCATCACCCGTCCTGACCTCAGCCCTCTCACCTCACAGGAGGACTTGCCCCTGCACTTTCCAAGGATGATCCCTCCACATGTTTTTGGAAACCTCACTCCTCTCTGGGGATGCTTCTGCTGCTGGTTATCACCTCTCTCCCTCATATTATTCTCTGTTTTCCTTTTTCCCTAATGCTTTGTTGCCTGAAGTTCTCTTCTAACACTTCTCTTGCTCTACCTTGTATTGTGCTGGTTATTCCTATCTTTTCCTCTCTTCAAGTGCAGACCCTCTAGGGGCAAGGATGAACTTCTTATCTTCCCAACAGGGCAAACAGCACAGCAGGCACTGAAATATTTTTGGTCTTGTGTGTGTAATCATCTACCTACCTAGATAAGAACCTGTCTGGAGACAGAGACTAGAGCTTTTGGCCTCCAGAGTTCCACATAAGATAAGCAGATGCTTGCTCAAACGATCATCCATTATAGGTGTTGTACTGCCAGGTGGGAGAAAAGACATACCGCTAAGTGGTGCCGGGCCCAGCACTGAGTTCCCCCATCAGGCCTGGGGCCTGCACAAGCTGTCACTGCCAGCTGTGGCTTTGGGCAGTTCCTTGCCCCTCAGAGCCTTGCCTCCCTCATCAGCAGCATACAAAAAACACATCCCTTAAAAGCTATCGTGTGGTTGAAAATGAATTAGGAAACATGCATAAGAATGTTCCTTAAACTCTTAGGAAGTATGAAATGTTCAGCTGCTGCTGTCATGTTTATCTTTCATTTTAGGTACCTTCCTGTGTGAGTCTCCAGTGTTGGCGATGCATGAGGAAAGTGTTTATACAGTGGAGCCAAATCGAGTTCAAGTTCGAACCTGGCAGGTAAATTGCTGAACTAGAGAAGTGGGCTCTGATGATAAGGACAATTAGGGCCAAGTTTACAATGCTATTTTTAAATGAAGCCAGAGCCTGCATATTGGCTTTACCCAACCAGATCAGATCCCCCCCACCGGGAAACCAGTTGTACAAATGGATTCAGGGGTAGTTGCTCCATCTCTAACTCTTGTAACTTAAGAAATCAGGAAGCAGGGCAAAGACCTTTTGCAGTGAAAAGGACTAGATTACTAGACCTTGGAGTACTCGGGGTTGGGAAATGGGAGGGGATGTTTCCTGTGCATCTTGGGGCGCCAAGGAGCCATTAGTTCAGGACATAGTATCTTTGCACAGGCCTTTCTCTGCCCGTGTGTGAGGGGGAGGCCAGGATGGGAGCAATACATGCCTTCAAGATGACAGACCTCTAAGACTAATCTGTTCTCTTTCATTGGTGTAAAGAAACCCTTGCTTGTCTATAGCGCACACACAGTGAGTGAATTAAAACAATAGAAATTTATTTTCTCATAGTTCAGGAATCCAGAAGTCCAAAAATCCAGGCGTGGGCTGGGTTGGCTCCTTCTGAGGCTCTGAGGGAATTCCATCAGTGCTTCCTCCAGCTGCTGGTGCTTGCTGGCGAACCTTGGTATTCCTTGGTGTGTGGACATATCACTGCAATCTCTGCCCCCATATCCTCTTGTCCTTCTCCCTGTGTCTATGTTTCTCACCTGTGTTTTGTAAGGACACTTGTCCTTGGATTTAAGGCCCACTCTAATCCAGAATGGTCTCCCCTTGAGATCCTTAGCTTACATCTTCAAAGACCCTTTTCCCAAATAAGGTCGTATTCACAAATTCCAAGTAGACATATCTTTTGATGGCCACCATTCAACCCAATAAATGTAGCAACATTTTGCGTCAGGGTCTAGAATACCTATTGTGACCCTGGTTTTAGCTCTTCGTGTGACTCCTTTGTCGGGCTCTGAGTTCTTTCCTGGGATCCAGTGTCTGGTTTCCGGGGCTTCTGTATCAATGTTCTTGTACCTTTCAGTGCTGCTCATCCCCTCCTTCTCTCAACAGTTCCTAAAGGATCTCCATGGAGTTCTCCATCCTAGCGGGGAGTCAGACAGTTAAGTAGCACACTTAACGCAAGAGAGGGATGGGAAATACCACAGGAGAGCCATTGGAATAGACACCTAATGATGTGGGGAAGCAGTCCACAGCCCCTGGGGGAGAGTGCGGAGCTGCCGATCCCAATCAGACCCTCTGCCTGGTTAAGGTCGGAGGGGAGGCCGAGGCTGGAGGGAAGGAGGCTAGAGCCCAGTGGGGCATCCCATGCAAAAAGAGCTTGCCTTCCTCACACTAACAGTTGTGGAGGGAGCATCTGCGGTGGACATAAAGCTTTGACAGGGAGGGGTCGTGTTCTAAAGAACAGATACAGGAGACAGCTATGTCAGCAGAAAGCATCCTGGGAAAGGACTGTTAGCCTACTGGGAACGGGCCAGTGACCTGCTGGGAAACATGGAGGCAACTGAGGGGCCTTGCCCGTTGGGCTTGGAGGGTGCCTTACAACAAACGACCCAGACTTCAGTCTTTTTTGTTACTAGTTTTTTAACTAAAAGGAGTATGTGTGCATTGTAACTAGTAATATAATGCCAGCATGTGCAAGGGAAAGGTTAGGAACTCTCCCTCATCTTGAAAGCCTGCAGTGTGTTTCTCCAGACCTTTCTCCCTGCCAGCGAAGGGGCAGACACACAACCATTGGGTGGTTGGGGCCCGTTTGTGTCCATGACCTCACCTTCCAGTTTTCTGACAGGGCCTCCTTCCAGACCGGCACGCAGAGCTGCTCTCCCTCTCCCAGTGCTTTCTACTGTTTTCTCCCAGCGGCCTAGGATGAAGAGCGGTGACAGGCACCTTAAGGCAGGCTCCTTGACACAGAGGCTGGAGCTGAGGAAAGGGCTGGTGTCTGGCAGACACTGGTGGAGGCTGAAGCCGAGGGGACCACAGAGAAGTGGGGAATGTGGCAGGAGGGCCGACGGACCAGTCTAAAGATAGTGGGGGTTGTGAAGCCCAGAGGGACAGGGTACATTTTGGCTTGCTTTTTCCTTGTGTGTTCTCCTAGAAGATAACTTCCAGGTCAGTGTGGTGGGAAAGACTAGGGGATCTGGTGAACAGTGAAATCAGGCAGGAGATGCCACAGGTGGGAGATCTAAGGGCCCGGGCAGTGGGCTGGCAGATGAGGCCAGAGTAGAGGGAGAGACGAATTAGTTGGGGAGCAGTTGGATGGTAGGTGGTAACAGAGGGGAGAATTGAGGGTGTTCTGAGTTTTCTAGTTTGGGAATCAGGGTTAACTGTGATGCCTTACGATGGAAACTACAGAAGCAGTGCAGGTTTCAGGGGACAAGGTATGAGTTTTTTGTCCTCAAATATCCTTCAGAGACATCCAAGAGCTGGTTGGAAATACAGGTTCTGGAGGTCAGGGGCTGGGTCAGTGAGTGCTCTAAAGCAGTCAGTTCAGGAATTTGGATACATTGAGGTAAAGGTGATAGTTGAACCAGGGTAGAAGCAAGACGAGTTCAAGTTTGTACTCTGGATACACAGAGCATAAGGATCCAACAGAGGAAGAGGTTGAACAAAGGATGCTGAGACTCCACCTGTCGTCATTAACAGGGTTGTCCTCGTCCCAGTCAATAGTCGCCTGCGGCTCTTCTTTTGACCCTATGTCCAAGCAGCTGTTTGCTTGTTCCGTAAGCATTTATTAAGCTCCAGCTAAGGGGCATCACAGTGAAGATTAGATTCTGTAGTTTGGAATTTCTCCTTCCCTGCCCCCCAGACATTCATCCCTCAACCCTGAGTTTTCTGGACAGGTTACACAGCTTCCTGCCTCCTCGCCTGCTCTCAGAGTCTCTCTCTGTTTAGCATTATGAGCCCACTGAGTTCTGTTGGAACGCTCCCTGTCATCCAGCTGGCCTCCTACTCTCATGCACCAAAACTATGCCCTCACTGCTGCCTGGGCTCAGCCCTGCGATGCCCTCAGCCTTGCACATCTGACTCACTGCCCCCTCCTCAAGCTCCCAAGGACATACCGCTCAACAGTGGGAGTGCCCTGCTCCCAACCTGGGGCTAGGCAGGCTGCAGGCATTCACTGATTAAGTTGTTGAATTGAGCCAGGAGCCTCTTTTAACTCAGAAGAGTAGGGTCAGTTGTATATAAGACACGCTGCTCAGGCCTGACTGGTCACTGTCCTCAAAGTGCTGTTAAGAGTGACATTTGAAATTTAATGGCATTTAGCCCTGGCTGGTGTCACTCATTGGATTGAGTACCGGCCTACAAACCAAAGGGTTGCCGGTTTGATTCCCAGTCAGGGCACATGCCTGGGTTGCAGGCCAGGTCCCCAGTGGGGGGTGCATGAGAGTCAACAACACATTGATGTTTCTTTCCCTCTCTTCCTCCCTCCCTTCCCCTCTGTCTAAAAGCACTGATGCCACCCTGCATAGCCTCTGCTCACTTGCCCACCCTTGATGAATGGCCCTTTCGTGGCTTCTTCATTTTCACTGCAGGAACCTCGAGATTCCTAGACCAGCCCCTTCACACTACGGTACACACTGTCTCCTGTTCCTGGAATGATGACCCACAGCTCTCCAGATAGCTGGCTCCTTCTCTCTAATTTAAGCTTAAACATTGCCCCCAGACAAGACTTAACCTCTCAAACATTTATTGAAGCACGATACATAGAGGAAAAGGGACATGTGCATATGACACAAATGGAACATATCCATGATGGAAATGTCATTTAGTCTCTGACCTCCCCACCCAAGGGTGACCACTAGCAGCAGGGTAGGTGTTATCAGAGGCTTTCACTTAAGACCTATGTAGAGAAAGGCCCCCTGGCTCAATCCGAACAGAGGGAATTGACTACCTCATTGCCCTTGGCACTTTTCTCTTTTAGTGTCCTATCTGTTACCTTTCCAGCACTTTCTCAGGTTGAGGTTACACGTGTATTTCCTTGTGACCTGGTTGCTGTCTGTCTCCTTCCTGGGACTGCAAGCATGAGGGGTTCCCTGAGAGCAGGGCCCTGTCTTCTTCCTTAGGTCGTGCTAGAACCCAGCAGAGTGCTGGGCACGTGCTGAGCCATCACCAGACATTGTCTGAGAATGTGAATGGGGCGTTCAGGGTTCTGAAATAATGTTCAGTCACAACAGTGAAATGCTGCATAAGTGCTTTTCTGAATTCCTTGTCCTTTCCTTTTCCTCAGGGGACTGTGAAACAGCTCTTGCTGTTCTCTGAGACAGAGGGGAACCCTTGCTTCCTTGACATCTGTGGAAATTTCCTGGTTGTAGGGACAGACTTGGCTTACTTTAAAAGCTTCGATCTTTCCCGAAGGTACAGTTTTTGTCCAAATGAAAGTTTTACATTTTAAAAATTAGGAGATAATGTGGTGGGTATAAAAATGGAGAGGAGCTAGAAAACTATGTTCTCACTTTAACACTAACATGCCACTTAGTTTTTTTTTTAAACACCTGTGTCTTGGCTTAAGTTCTCAATCTTTGCAGGATGGGGAGCAGCTGGGGCAGGGGGAGGGGAGTTGAACAGGTGGTGGGCGGGGGATTGCTTAGGGCGGTGAAACCGCCGTGTGATAGACGAACAGCACAGTCTGTTTGTCAAGACCAGTAGAACTTTTCAGCAAAAAATGAGCCTGAGTGTGTGCAAATTTTTAAAAAAACCTTTTGGATTGGGGGATCCCAAGATGGGATGGAGAAGGTGACAAAACAATCTACCTGTACTACAAATGTGCAAAACAAGCTCCCTGGAGGGTGAGTGGCCGACCTCAGCCACTTTGGGAATGAGTGGCGACTACGAGACTAAAGGCACAGGTCCTTCACACAGCGCAGTGCTCCGGCTGACCAAGTTACTTACCATAGGGCTTACTATCCCGTAGGGCTGCACAGTGACACTGGACGGGGACAGCGAAGGGAATGGACAGAGGGTGGTGGGAGCTGGGTCCTCCCTACTGGGGCGGGGGTTGCAGACAAGCATGGGAGGAGACGAGAGAGACCCGTGGTGTTGGGTTAGAACTGGAGACACAAGTTTGAAGTTACGGGTGGCTACGTGTGAAGACACTTACATACGTGTGTGTCTGCACACCAGTTAGTGCACACACACTTGCTTGTCCTCTCAGCTGAGGGCCTAGAGGCAAGAATGCCCCGAGAGCAACCAGCTCCCCAGTGCCAGACAGCATCTAACAGCATCTCCACGAAAAGGAACCCAGGTCCTTGGAGAAATGGCTGATTCTGGGACTGAGGCAGGAAGTGTACAGGATGAGCCTGGAGTATCTTAAGTGCCAGAAAGTAAGAAAGTGCGAAAAACCAAAATACAATGACGGGGCGTGTCAAAGGAGCCAACAGAAAGAGCTCCCAGGGCCAAAACTGGAAGAACTTGAGAAACTACAATAACGACAGCAAAAACCCAGCACTGTACTAGCACCCAAGGTAGAAAATAAGTATCTCAGTTCACACCAATATAAATCAATGATCCAATAAGTTAATAAATACAGGAAATGAGACAACTCTCCTACACAGAAGAATTGCAAATAATTCATGTAGATCTTCCTTCCTTGTGGAGAGGAGCGTAACTCCCAACTTGCTGGGGGCTGCACATGGTGACGTCCTTCCAAAGGGGACAGTATGGGGCAGGGGGAGGAGCGACCTTACAGACAGGACCCCAGGCAGGAGACACCAGGGTCAACATCACAGAGATTAGTCACGTCGATGGCACAGACCCCTGATGTGATGCGATGACCATGGCACTGTATCTTTGGGGTCTTCTCAAGTCTGATAAGAAAAACATCAGACACTTCCCAGTGGGGGTGAGACACTCAACAGAACAGCTGACCAGTCCTTAAAACTCCATAGGCATCAAAAACAGGAGTCTTAAGACACGGTCCCAGCCCAGAGGAGCCTAAGGAGGCATGATCCAAGTGTCATGGGTCCTGATGGGGTCCTGGGACAGAAATGGTATTAGGGAGAAACTGAGGAAAAGAGAATAATGTAAAAAAAATCATGACGAGCAAGCCCAGGATTGTTTATATTGTTTACAAACTAGAGCCAGCTAAATGGAAAGAGTTAAGTAAATTTTAGTTCATCCAGAAATGGAAAACTGAAATTGTAAAGTGTGGTATAGCAATCCCTTTCTGAAAGGAAAGATCACAAACCTGCTGCAAGGGGAAATGCAAGGGGCAGGGTTTTTAATAAGCTACTTTGTGTAAAAAGAGGAGGGAGATGAAATTTCATGTTCATATTTGCTGATAAGAACATGAGAACTTTAAAAACTCACCGGCTCTTCTGATCCTGGCCCATTTCCTGGGACATGCGGAATCCCGGGGTAAGAGCAGCTGGGCCATTGGGCAGAACTCGGAGCTCTGTGCAGAGAGGTTTCCGGTCACTCAGAGAAGCAGGTCCTTACTCTGACCGGCCGTGCACAGAGACCCTTGTGTTTGCGCTGAGATCCCTGCCTTCCTCCCTGCAGAGAGGCGAAGGTGCACTGCAGCTGCAAGAACCTGGCCGAGCTGGTCCCCGGCGTGGGGGGCATTGTGTCGCTCAGATGTAACGCCAGTGGCAACAAGATCAGCATCCTCCTCAGCAAGGTGTGCTTCCCACGGGGGACCTCCTCCTGCACTTTCACAGGGCCCTCGGCCTTTCTGTCTGTGCCTTTCCTGTCCACTCCCTGCTCCTTGTATCCCAGCTCCCATTCCTCTTCCTCTTCTGTTCCCTCTCCAGGGAGTCCTCTCCTCCCCCATCTGTCCTCTCCCACCTGGTGCCATGTGGGCCCTCCTCACCTGCACAACTTCCATTTTTTCCTGCCTTTCCTCATTTCTTATTTCATCAGAAACAGTGGCTTCTTCTTTACTGAGCCCCTCACCTCTCCTCTTTTTCGTCTCATCATTGCCCTGGGAAACTCTCTCAATCCCAAGACGGGGGCAGGGGGTGGCCACAGGGCTGTTGAAGGCACCGCTGAGCCTCTTGCTTAGAGGTGGAGTGACATCAGGGTGCGTGCAGCCACGTGGAGTGTCTTAAAGCAAGGTGACAGAGGGCACGGTCTTCTTGTTCTGGTGCCTTAACGCCTACTGGTGTTGGCTATCTTTTCATTCATGTGTTCGAGCTCTTGTTCATTCATTCAAGAGTAGATTAAGGTTGCCTTCCATGTACCAGGTGCTTTCCTGGGCACTGTAGATACAAACTGATTAGCTAAACAGAGGACTCAGCCCCTCCACTGTGGTTGAACAGACATTGATCAAAGAATGAGGCAAACGAGGACGCTCCTTACAACCCTGGTGAGAGCCGAGAGAGTGAGTGATGCAGGAGTTGCTCTCCAGGGGAGTCAGGAGGCTCCCAGATGAGGTAATGGTTGAGCCAAGATGTGAACTGTAACAGAATAAAACTTCTGACCTAAGTTCTTGGCATTTGTTGCCTCTAGCAACCAAGCTGGTTCCCTTTCCACAGTTTCTTTTGTGTGTGCATGTGTATCTTTTGTGTGAGTGTCAAGAAGAAAGAGAAATGATGGCGGTCACGGTAGTAGCTGTGGCATCTGGCACCTCATGCTGCCAGTTTGACGAGTGAAGAGACCGAGATAAGTTCTTCGTCAAAGGATGCGGCTGGCTGTG
>CM052540.1:87610688-87654667 GCA_028533065.1 Trachops cirrhosus | reverse complement strand
CCCCCCCCCCCCCCCCCCCCCCAGCCTCCTGGGTGCAGAACAGTTTCGCAGACACCCAAGCCACCCCTCAGGCAGCTGCGTCAGAACTGGTTTATCAGAATCCAGATTCTTTCTTGTTTCCTTGGTCAACCCACCTGAGCAAAATGGCATTGCACTCAAGTCAATATTGAGGACAGCTAGACAGCTGTAGTCCACCTTTACAGTATTTTGGGGTTTCTTTTCAATTTTCTGAAATTATGAAGTAGCAGCAGTTCAACAGCCATTCAGTGGGGATGAAGGTAAGTTGACATTGAAATTCTGAATGCTAGAAGTACGCTGGCCAGTGTGGTCTGCGGGTCAGTAGCGCCAGACATGGTTTTCTTGGATGTGTCCTCACCATGAGCTTCTGGTTTCTTGTCCCGCAGGCTGACAGCAGCCCTGATTCCAAAATCTGTTTCTATGATGTGGAAATGGACTCGGTGACCATCTTCGACTTCAAGACAGGACAGGTCGATCAGAGAGAGTCATTGTCCTTTAACGGGCAGGACACTAAGAAGTAAGATTGGGTTTGGGAGGGTTTCATTGCAGACGATACTCCGTCAACGTCTGAGCAGGTTTTGCTAAGTTACACCTCAAACGTTAAAAGACCCTGGCAATTATTTGTGCTAAAGGCAGAAAGTGAAACAGAAACATGCTTAGGCAGTTGAGATAGATTTAGATCTTTAATCTTTGTTTTCTAGGTTCTAAGATTCTGAAATTCCGTAGCTCCTGAAAGGCCTGTGACTGAGGTGTCTACAGAATGGCCAGATCACGTGCTAGAGAGAGAGGCAGTGAGCCCTAGACCCATCAGCATCCCTGATGGTAGGGATTGCATGTGTCTCAAAGGGAATGTGTTTCCAGAGAAAATAATTGTCTTTCTCCAAGGAGTTCATGTAACACAGCAATTTTCAGCCACTGTGCCACACTGATTTTTATTTTTATTTTATTTTTTTATCCTCACCCAAGGACATGCTCATTGATCTTAGAGAGAGGGGGAGGGAGGGAGAAAAACTCCCAACGTGAAATTGATGTTTAAAAAAAAAACATAGATCAGTTGTCTTTGGTACGCACCCCAACCAGGGACTGAACCCACAACCTAGCCATGGACCTAGACCAGGGATCGAACCCGTGATCTTTTGGTTTATGGGACGATGTTTCAACCAACTGAGCCACACTGGTCATGGCACTGCAAGAATTTTTAAAACACATAATACCTGACTATTTAGGAAATATCAAATTAAAAAAATGACAACAGCCAACACAATGATAGCCATCTAGTACAAATGAGTCAAAATTATACCTATACTTTTTGTCAGACTGACAAAAATAGAATATACTTTTTGTTGTGCCGCAGAATTTTAGTAATTAGTATATGTGTGCCACGAGATGAAAAAGTTTGAAAAACTGCTGATGTAACATATATGTGTAGTTCCTTCTACAACTGGGAAAATAGTCATAGAATTTAAGTGCTTATACTTTTCCGCCTACAGCTCACATTTAATTCCGCATGAAGTGCCACACGACATTAAAGTGAGCTGTTCCGGGTGGGAGCCGACCCTGCCGTTGTTAGAGCAGCAGTGCGGCCAAGCCCGGACCAGTGCGTAAGCAGCCCCAGTGACTGCAGAGGCGAAGAGCCTGCCGCTGGTGGTGCAGCGGGGAGCGGGCTGTCAGCAGTGGCCCCGCCAGTGCTTCTCTCTGACTGCCCTGTTCCTTCCGCTCCTATCCCAGCCCCCGCCTGCCCCTGTCCAGTCTGCCCACACACTTCCACCTTTCTCCGCCTCAGAGTCCCTTTCCTGAACCTTCCTTCCTTCACCTGGTGGCTTAACCTCACATCTGTAGGTGGCCCCACCCGCACACACACATCTCCATTTCTCGCCAAGTTTGGCTCCACTTCTCCATCTCCAGATGTCCCTGGAGTTTCTCACCGTAACCTCAAAAATAGACTCCCAGCTCAACCTAACTCCCCAGAGACCCGGTTCTTGCCTGAAGCATCACTTTTCTGGGTCACCTGATCTAAAACCTCAGAACTAACCCTTCCTTTCACTCGCCCTCTCCATAGCTCTAATCCGTGTTCTTATTGTGAATGTCCCTGAGTCACATTTTCCCCTCCACACTCCGCCTGCCATTTGTGCTTTCCTCCTAGTGGCTGCTGGAACCTCTGAGCCACATCCTTGTGTCCACCCACACCCCTTGCCAGGCCAGTCAAAAGGTGGCCCTGGCACTCCTTGGGTCTCCATAAATGCTTCCATCTAAACCACCATGCCTGTCTGCCTGCCTGCTTTCTGCTCCGTCTTGGAGCAATGACATCTGTGAGGGCTGCTGGTTTCCTACAGGGCGGGTCCCCAAGCTCCTGCCTGACTGCACGTGCTCGTGGAGTCTCTCCCTGACTTGGCATATTCCTCCAGGTGGTGGTCAGGTGAGGCTCAGTCTTCTGTCAGTTGCCTGCCTTCTTTTGACATCTGATCCATTCTTTGGCACCCAACCCATTTTTTTTGTAGGGGCTTTAAATTCTTAACAGATTATAAATGGATTATAAAAGGGTGAGGGGGTTGTGGTTGGAGCCCCTGGGCTGTTAGGAGTGGTGCAGCAGGGGAGGATGGTTTTGTATAAGCTGCAGTTTGCTCCATTGTTATCTTTTGCCTGCAGCTGTGGGGACGGTTAGTCACGTTCTATTCTTGCTTTCCAGTAATTTCCAGTCCAATCCCTGGCTGTGTGGTGGGCTGAGGAGGAGGCTGTCCACAGAGTCCGGAGAGACAGAAAAGGATTAGAACCCTCTATCCAAGCTTCACAGAGACAGGGTTAGGGAGTTAGCCTGGGTCAAGCTTCGGCTGCCCCTTGCTCCCCTAGTCATAGGTCTCAGGAGGTGAAAGAGAGGGAGAAATAGAGACTGTCCCCACATGGGCCACCAAAACGTTAGGGTAGTTGGTGATTCGGGCTGTGAAAGAATTCACAAAGAGAAGAAAGGCAAAGAGCAAAGTTTTATTCACTTTTCAAGAGGGGAATGGGGCAGGGTGTGGATACACCAGCCCACAACCCATTTTTTTCTCCCTGCAGTTCTTCACTGCATGCTGGGGCCATAAAGCAGGGAGGTGGAAAGGTGGGAGGGACCAGGAGTGAATGCACCACATCACACAGGTCACAGCTGGAACTAGAACCCAGGTCTGGAAACTGCCCAACAGTGGGTGCTGTCCCCCCTTGAGACCCACCCACTGGTGCTGGACTTTGGGGCCAGCATCAGGGACCTTGTGAAATCAGAAAAGACACTGGAGTTCAGGCTGCCTGTCACTACCAAACCCTATAAGCAGAGACAAGGATTGAATCTTTATGGACGCTTTATTCAGATTGCTGGCGATCTGAGAAGATGGCGGGTTCATACCCTAACAGACCATCTTGTCTTGTCTGTCCAGGCCAAGGTTTTTATAGCAGGGAATATACAAGGTGTGGTGAGGAGTTTTGAAATTCAGGGAGGGGTTAATTGAATTCAAAAAACAGCCCCAGCATTCTCGCCCTGGGCAGTGGTCTTAAACTGTGCCCCAGGCGGTGATCCTCTCACCCGGGAGCACGAGGGCTCAGATACCATCTTGAGTTGCTCAAGCAGTCCTCTTGAGGAACAAAGGTGGAACTGCTTATGGTCTCCTAGAGTCCGGGTGGGTCATACCTTCAGTTCTGGAACAAAAGCTTTTACATGCATTGATTACTAAGCTTATTAGCTATTATAAACTAAAATTTTCCAGCTCTTGAGTCCCCTATCACTGTGCCAGACTTCTAGAGCCAAAGCCTCAGTGTCTGTCTCTCTTTCCAGCCAGACTCCCCTGGGACTCTTTCAGTCAATTTCTTTCAATGTAAAAGAATATAATCAAACAGGCTGCATCAAAACTTGGTGTGCAAAGGTATTCCCAATCTGGGCAAGCAAGAGGCCTGCTGACGCTGATTGGAGACTGGCCTGAAGGTGTTGCCAGAGGCTAAGACAGGAACTCTCAGTGTTCCAGATGGGTCTGTCTTTCAGGAACCATGCCTTTGCCAATGAGAAACTAGCACACCTTGTTCCCGTGAGCCACTTCTGGGATCAGAGCGAGCCCAGGCTGTTCGTTTGTGAGGCTGTGCAGGAGGTAGCAGGAGCCCAGCCGCGGCCCGTGGACAGGAAGACCCACACCGAGGACAGCGCAGACCCCACGGTACTGCACGGCCTTCATTTGTATTTAGTGGCATGGGGACTTTGGATCTGTGGGTTCACAATCTTGTTGATGAGGTTTATAGGAAAGTTACAAAGAAATTCATTCTCGTGGAGCAGCTGGTCCCCTTCTAGGATGCCTGTGCAGTCTCTCCCCTCTGGGCATGCACCAGGAGGCTGGCCCCACCCACTCTGTCTTGTCTGACTCAATGTTATATTCTGCTTTCCTGTTATCTCAGCTAACCCTTTGATGTTAGCACGTCCTGTGACTGAATCCCTCAGGCAGCATGCTGACTCCTCATCTATTCCACAACTTGCTGTGACCCTCAGACAAGGGCAGTTCTGACCAAAGCAGCCTCCTCACCTCAGTCCCTGCTCTCCGCTCATGCCACCCTACTCCCCAAGCTCTGCAGGCTCTCCGTCTCCCATGCCGATGGCTCTCAGGGCCCCATCCCCCCAGCCCAGGCTGGGTCAGGACCCTGACACTTTTCAAGTCTTGTGTCTTGTGGGATAGGACATCTAGCATTCCCTGGGAAAGCCCAGTGGTTTTTTTGTGCTTCTTTCTAACCTGCCTCTTTCCAAGAACATTTATATGTAGGGTCCTGAGTAAATCAGCAAAGGACAGCGGCCCTCTGACTTTAGGGGGCTTTTCTCCCTGCCAAAGGAATTTCCTTCACAAGATGCTAAGAGTTTGGACCCCCCTGAGATTATCAGCAATCAGTGTCCACATTCTGATTTTCAGAAGCAAGTCCGATCATCAGTTCTGGAACACCGAGTGGTAAATGTATTGAGGTGGCATCTCTGTCATTGGATTGAGAGAAGCAGAGACCTTGCCATTGGCATTTTCTTTGAGATAGAGGGCCTGGTGACAAATCTAGACAAGTAATAAGAACATGCAAATTGATAATGAGTGAAAGAGGAGGGAGTGTACATGGGAAGGGCACTTCCCAGCAGTTTGATCAGAAAGCTCTTTGGTCTTTTATGAATATGATGAAAAACTGTAAGAATTCACACAGCAAGAAAGGCTCTGGCACCCCTCGACTCCTCTTCAGAAGGGGCGGCAGCCTGGTGTTGCTGTTCTGAGTCCCTTAGGGCAGGATCCTCAGGAGCCCCTCGCCTCTTCACTGTGTGTTCCCCATTCCTTGAAAGTGGTGGCAAAACCTTTCTCGTCACTGTTTCTCTGGGTAAAGAAGCTGAAGAGGGTGTCTTTTGAAACCTGAGCGCTCCTCTGAGTTTCACCAGCAGGGTGGGAATGACTAGTCTCTGCCATAAGGAAGTCAGTTGGTGGGGAGGACATGGTGGCTTTCAAACCAGATGAGGTGCACCATTCCAGTTCCAGCAGATGCATCATTTTTTCCAGAGTACAGCAGCAGATGGCGGTGGAGACTGGTGTGTTTGCCACATGCCCGGGAGGAGAGTGCATTATCTGTGTCAGAGTGTCCTCCTCTTCTGTTTTATTTGGTTTTTTTTTTCTGTTTTATTTGTATTTATGTAAATACCTCATCAGTGAAAATGGGAATTAGTTGTAAAATAGTAAAGTGTATCGCCAGACTAAAAACAGAACAATATTTTCCCTCTCTCCCAGGAGGACCTGTTGATTCTGTCCTTCTTCATTTCTGAGGAGCATGGCTTCTTGCTTCAGGACAGCTTCCCCCGGCCTCCCGCCTACCAGTCTCTTCTGGGAATGGAAGTGCCCCATTACTACTTCACGAGAAAGGTGCGAGTTCTGTGAGTACCAGGCGATGTTCTCGGTCTCTCTCCTGGGCTGGGCTCAGGTATCCCAGGCGCTAGAGTCAGGTGTCTCTTCTCACCGCTCATTAAACAAGGCAAACCGTGGTGCTCTAATTTGTCCCCTAAAATTCCAGCAAATATGGGGTCTCCGGTGTTAGGAGAATCCTGAGACTTGACTTTGCTCTTAAGACAGAGCTGTGCTAAGGAGGAGGGTCCTGGCATCACTAGGGTGTCCTCCCAGTGTTTCCCCTGAGGGCACCACACCCTGCAGCTTTCCTGCCTCCTTTTCTTTTATTTTTTTAAAGGTTTTATTTATTTTTATAGAGAGGGGAAGGGAGGGAGAAAGAGAGGGAGAGAAACATGAATATGTGCCTGCTTCTTGCACGCCCCCTACAACCCAGGCATGTGCCCTGACTGGGAATTGAACCGGTGACCCTTTGGTTCACACACTGGCACTCAATCCACTGAGCCACACCAGCCAGGGCTGCCTTCTTTTATTTTATTCTAGCTGTGGTTTTAAAATTGTGTATTCCATATCCACTGTAGAAAATATAGAAGCTACAATTAAAGAAATAAAGACCGAAGATGATGCAAATCTCCACAGAAGCAGCCCCCAGAAATGGTCACTGTAAATAGGCTGGCACGTGGCCTTCCAACAGGTTTCTGTACTCACCTACATTTGTGCACATTATATACATGTATGGTTTTTTTAATTGATTTTTGGGAGAAAGAGAAACATTGATTTGTTATTCCATTTATGTATACATTCATTGGTTGCTTCTTGTATGTGCCCTGACTGAGAATCGAACCCACAACGTTGGCATATTGGGACTATGCTCTAACCATCTAAGCTACCTGGCCAAGGACAGATATGGTCTTTAACTTTGTGAGAGAATGGGGTTGTTTCCAGCATTCACATGCTCATGCTTAGTGTGGTTACTTTGGATGAGTTACTTGCCTTCGCTGGGACTTGGTCTCCTCTGCTCCATGGCCCCTTGATCTTTGTGGTTCTGAGACTCTGCTGAAACCGCACGTATCATAGTGTAAGTGATTAAAACAACAGATCTGGGTGCAGTTGGTTTACATGTCCCTAAAAACACCACGTAAAACAACATGGCATGGCCGTTGACATGATGAATAATGTATAGATCCACATTTACTTGTGTTAAATGGCATGATCTTTGTCACGATTGGGAATGGGTCCATGTCATCCCCAAATCCCAGAATCCCTGTGCCCTGTCCACTCAGGTTTTCTCTATCCCTTGTTTGAAATGTATTAGTTCCATCAGACTGTCATTTTTCTGAATTTTATTATATAGTGGTCCTTATGCATTTTTATCTGTCTTGGATATGAGAACTGGGAAAGTTGTGAGAAACCGTTGTATTCTTTCTATTGCGTTTTCCCCTGTTCTTCTCACGTTATGGACTTCAGTTTCTGCCTCACATCTATGCAGTCTTTCTCTCATTTCTTGTCTTCTCTGTGCCCACTGTTCTAGTCGTCCAGGAGAGGAGACGTGTGTGATTCAGTAGAAGACGACTCCCCACTTATCCTATGGCACTTTAACTCTGCCCCTTTCTCAGGATCTTTTCTCCTTTATTTTAAGCCATAGTTGTCTGTGCGACAGTACTTCCCACCTGACCTGCGTACCCTTTTCAACCAGGTTTATCGGGGACATGACACTGTATCAGCTCCTCATGGGTAGCAGCACACCCGTGTCACTCCGCAGGGCTCTCATCCTGGCCAGATGCATGGCACAAACAGGCTGCCACCTGATGCTTGTGTGCCTTTAAATGCTGTCCTTCTGATTGCTGACCTGTGTTTACATCCCTCAGCCATGTCCTGGGAGCTCCCGTCTGCACATTTGAGAGTCCACAGCCCTAGATCCTTAGCTCCCACCTGTGGCCAGGGCCGGCGGCTCAGTCCCTCCCTGGAAGAGCTGTGATGAGAGCGGGTGCAAATGCTGAAGCAGGGGGCAGGTGAAGCAGGGTCTTCAGGTGCTCGTACGTCAGTGAGAATTCCTGAGTGTGCTCACAGGAGCCAGGCTCTGATTAGGTCACAGCAAGGCTGATGGACATAAGGTCCTGTCTGTGATCATTAAACCACAGCCAGCAGTGCTTGGTTGTTTTTGTACATGCAGACTTCTGAAGGTTTCCCATTCCATGCAAAATCAGTCCAGACTTCAATCTCCCTCCTGGTGTGACCCAACCTACACGTGGCCATGAACCCTGAATTTAAGTGGCCCTGGACTGTAGGTTGCCTCAGGGCCTTTGCTTATGTTTTGCCCTGTGCCTAGCAGGGTCCTGCCATCTACACCTGGGTCTGATACATTCTACCAGTTTCTCAAGGCCCTAGTCAAGCACCCCCTGAAGTTGGGGACCACAGGTGAACCTGAGAAGCAGCAGTGAGATGGAAGAGCTGCCAGGAACTACACCAGAGGCAGGTGGTGGAGGCCACCCTTGCAGACATCACAGAGCAGCGGCCAATTCAATACCAGTGACATACAGGGCACTGGGTCCCAGGAGGGTGGATCACGACCCCCCTTTACACAGGGGAGTGTTGTGTACACCAGAGAAGCTGAGCCTGCAGAGAGAAGGAACAAATGATGTGGACGACAGAGGTTTGGGTGTGTGGGCGCCAGCCCAGGAGAAAGCGGGTGGGAGTGCAGGCAAGTGCAGCGCCCAGCAGTCAGGAAGAAGCCAGTACCTGAGGGAGCAGGTCCCTGCAGAGGGCTGCTCTTCAAGGTGCCAGGCATAAAGAGGCCTCAGGCAGCACCCTGTAAAGTTGTGCTCCTGCTCAGACTGCAGCACGTTCTCTCTCCGCATAGCTGTTTGGGGAGCTGTGTGCTAGGCTGGCAGTTCTTCTGAGAAAAACCAGTGGGGAGCACTCCACTGGTCCAGGTTATCGTTTTGGAAAATTCCAACTGAAATCACGATGGCATTAACTTATTTTAGACCTTGCCCATGTATGTGTATATATACATGTTTTACTTAATAATAAAAACTTTCTAGTTTACAAAACAAACCTGGGCGGTGGGGATTTTGACAACCATTTTACGTATAACTGTTGAAAGTTCCCGTGCATGCCTTTACTTGTTTGCTGTCTGAAACCAGAGCCAAAATGTCTAATTTCAAAAGAGGACAGATTTTTGTTGCCTTTGTCAGGGCCTCTTGCTGACCATCCACATCTGTCTGCAGAAGGGCCTCCACAGCTGACACGTGAGAAAGGCTTAGTGTAGGCAGGAGCTCTGCATGAACTGAGAGGTAAACAGAGCCCTTTCTCATTCAGCCAGAAGAAGCAGACAGAGACAACCAGGTGGATTCAGGGCACCACTGCATGGTGGGCAGGAGGCCCCTGCGAGACTTTGTGGGGCTGGAGGACTGCGACAAACCCACCCGGAATGCTATGCTCAACTTCAGCTACTTCATTGCCGTCGGAGACATGGACGAAGCTTTCAAATCTATCAAGCTCATCAAAAGGTAAGGATTCTGTTCACTAAGGTGTTGAAGGGATGAGCACACTTAGAATACTTTCTCTGTGTGTCTCTTCCCCTTCTAAATGTGATTCTGAGAGTCACTAACTCTTCTGTGACTCTGTATTTCATGGTCTTTTTACTCAATGAAATGCTGCTGCTCAGACACCAGAATATGCCTGGCACATTGCACCACAGAGCCGTGAGTCTGAGTGCGGACACAGCCAGGTGTGGGGAGAAGTGAGCCTGGTTCTCGGCCCCTGCAGTGCTTGGAGCCTCTTGGGCTGTTACTTAGTTGTTTTGGTTCATTTTATAGTGTTTTAGACAGTTCCTAGTTGAAAGTTCTGTGGTTGCTAAATATTTGTAATACCTGTCCCTCTGGGAATAACTGCTATTAAATAAAAAAGGGTTTGATAATAAACACTCAAAACAGTACAGTGAAAATGCAATTAAAATTGCTCTCAAAGAAGTTTTCAGTCAAAGGCTGTCAAAGAGCAGCTTCCTCTATGTTCCTGAGAGAATTCAGCAATTCTTCCCAGGAGCAGTTGACAGATTTTAATCTCAAAAGATTAGAAAAATCATTAAAGAATGAAACTGAAGTGGGAAGAGAAAGATGGGAAAATTCAGTGGCCTGGAACAAGACCCCCTTATTTGCAGTGATGGTTTCTTGACCCGGGAGCATCTGTGAAACTTGCATGTGACCCTGGTCCCTTGTCTTAGTTCTACGACAGGCCAAACCTCGTTCCAGTCGGGAGGGCCTTTCAGCCCTGGCCACGTGGCCTAGAGGACTCTTAGTCCGGGTAGTGAACTAGAGTGACTGGATGGCACAGCCCAGCCTTTCTCTGATCACTTTTTATTTAATATCAACATGATCACAGATGTAATGAACCACACGGCCAATTTTAAAACTTTAATAAACGTTTATATAGTCACATACATAATATTAAAATTATACATCTTAAATAGTCATTCTTTTTTAAAAATAATTATTTTAGCATATGATTTAGGGGGAACAATCCATTGTAGGAAAGACACTCAAAGGGACGAAGCTCGAACGTAAATGCCCCTCGAGCGCACTGGCTGTGGGACAGGGGTCTGGCTCTTCTGCACTGGCTGCTCACTGTATTATGGATCATCAGGCCAAGGTGCTTTTAAGTCATTCTCAATTGCCTTCTGTTTTTAACCCCAGTCTACCATTTGTTCTGACTGTCCTGTGGTAACGGAGTCTTCGAATTCTAGACTGGTCACCTCACTTCTTTGGCAGGTTTAAAGCAACAAAGCTAAAACTTTGTTGGGGGTGGGGGGTCAGCCTACTGCTAGCCAGGGTCTGAACCTGGCTTTGCATGGTGCCCACAAGTGCCCAGTATCAGCTTCCTGGCCAGAGGATGGTGACAGTGATTCTACTTTCAGGTAGCATGAATTCAAGTAGTGCAGCTATTAGAGGACTGTCTTTATAGATGTCATCAGGCAGTCCTGGTCCCAGGTTGTTGGGGACATGGGCCAGTTTTTAAATGTTTTCTGTTCAGCCTGGGGAATTATGGCCCATTCACCTCTCACAGTTTTAGGAGCTGGGCGGTTTGGAATCAGTGTGGCATCACGAAGGTGTAGCCCACTGAGCATTTGGCTGAAGACGGACTAAAGATTTTATAGGGGAAAAAAGTGAACCTATTTCTGAATTTCTTTAAACAAATGGACTTCCCCCCTCTTGCTCCACTAATTGTGGATCCGTAGGAACATGGGCTTCTGAGGCTCAGTTGACCGGAAATGTGAACAAGGACACGAGTAACCAGAAGTTGCACTCCTACCAGACCTTTTGAAAGGTCTCGACCCTTCTCTTACTGATAGCCCACAAAAATCACATAAAATAGACCAAATTCTTTTTACCATGTGGCAGTGTAGGTAGATACAACACATGTTTTAGACGGTGGTAAGAGGTTTGCATTTTATTTTAACTTAGAAAAATAATCAGGCACAAACAGACGTTACTAACTCCATCCTGTCATAAAGCTATAACCATCTGATTATAAATTCTGAGCCACTTGAGAAAGGTCATGGCCACTTCCAGAAAATCTCCCGGATGTTCTACTTAAACAAGCAAAAGGTGGTCATGGTGGCCCTCGGCCCTCCCAGCAGACATAGAATGAATCACCCCCAGACGAGCAGGGCAGCTGCCGCTCCTCACGTGCACCTCAGGTGCTGGTCTCCTTCTTGCAACGTGCGTGAGCGTGAAGCCAGGTTGTGAGTGTGTCAGGAGGAGGCTGGCACAGACGATATATGATCAATAATATATTTCTATAAACATAGTAAACATACCTGTGTATCGTACATATGCATATATAAGAAACCATGTGAATCAACCACCTCCACACAGGCAGTCCCTTGGTTTCTAGACTGTTCCATTACAG
Organism: Trachops cirrhosus; assembly: GCA_028533065.1. NCBI lineage: Eukaryota > Metazoa > Chordata > Mammalia > Chiroptera > Phyllostomidae > Trachops > Trachops cirrhosus. Next base: position 87,642,872 of record CM052540.1, on the reverse strand, counting down.
TGGACAAAGTCCCAAGCAGGGCCCCACCTTGGCAACCCTCAGCATGGTGACTCCACATAGTCGTTGTCCAGCCCACGGCGAAACCGGGCAGTCAGGGAGCGGCTGATGACGATCACTCGGGGCGCCATGCAGTCCTCTCTCCTGTGCAGAATGTTCCAAATGAGCATGGCGGCGGCCAGGGTGGCCAGGAGGCAGGCGCCAATGTTCAGGTAGCAAGACCAGGACAGGCTGGTGTATGGGCCGATTCTGTAGAACGTCACCAGCCCAATGACCAGGACGAAACCTGTAAATGAAAGACAAGCGTTGAGAAAGCCTTACTCAGAGCCAGGAGAAGGCCTGGGAACCCCAAAGTGGACCTCGTGCAGAACCACGGCTTCACTTCTTCCTCAGCCCTCTGTGCTCCCAGGGCTGGTGATGAGCCACATTCATGGTACCTGCGCTTCAGCGTTGAGCTGCTCTGTATGAGGCCTTTGTGGGTTTTTGTGACCTTTGAGCCTGGTAGTTGGGGGTGGGGGTGCAGTGTACAACCACTACATCCTGGCCAGGATCATTTCTAGGGGCTTTAGAAGAAAGCAGTCTAGTTCCATGTGCTCTTCCTGGGATCCTCCAGGTGTCAGGCTGCTTCCTAGTCACCGTTTCCCTGACACTCGCACTCCCTCACTCCAGACAAACCCGGTGGTAACTTTGTCTGAGGTCCTCTGACTTTTATAAACAATTCATTCAAAATGAAAGCAAACCCAGAAATTTCCTAAATCTTATTTAGAAACAACTCGGATTGCTGTTTAACTTAGTCCAAATTCCTGTTCTTAAAAGTTTTCTTGTTCTTAGCATTTGCTTCTAAAGGGAATAGAGGTTTTCTTTCAAAACTCAAGGTGGCCCAGGGCCTGCACGCTTAGGGAGGGGGCAGAAGCCAAGATTGGAGACGTGTCTGAGTCTTCTGCGGGCACGTTTGGTTTTTCCTCTCACTTCCAAATCGATGCATCTGGTTCTAGAATTGCCCTCTCACCCCCATGCTCCCCTTCCCCCTGCTTATTTTCCCTCCATATTCTTCCCTTCTCTTTCTAAACTCTGACGGCAGGAAAGGGGAGGGACCATGCTAAGACTGTGGCCAGTCTTCCACTGATGGCAATTCTCACAGACTTGTTCTCATCCAGTTCATAGCTAATACCACAGCATCATTACTTTAATGGTTTCACCTTTAAGGAGCTCCGAAGACTTGATTTCATTAGTTTTAATAAAAGCAAAGCCAGGATTTTGCATCTAGGATCTGTTGACTAGGATAGCAGGACACTGATGTGTAATGGAGTTCAAGTCCAAATGCAGGCTAGAAACCCCTGCCCGGGGGGTAGAGGAGAGGCCACCACTGTTCTGCAGTTGAAGAAGCTGGTTCACAGGGCCTTGCCCCTCCTTGTTCCCTGAGGTCGTCACACCCCTCAGCTGGGAGGGGCTGTATGAGGCAGAGGAACCTGGAAGGAGGCTGTGGGGTCGAGCAGAGCCATGGCCGGCAAGAACGAGGAGAGGGGGCAGAAGCAGAGGCCTGGGCTGCCCAGGGAGCTCTGTGTTTTCCACCAGCACCCCACCCTCTGACAGGCTGACCTGAGTGAGTCTGTTTCTTGGAACCAAAAATGCCTGATGAAGACATCTTAACCCAGAATGGTCCAGGTGGGACTCTGGCCCCTTTCAGGCTCAACCATGTTCCCTGCCCTATGCTCTGGCCAGGCTCAGCCGCTGCTGCTGTCCCCCTGCCTGCCCTGCACTGTGATATCTGTACATCTGTTCGTGCTGCTCCCTCCACTCCCCACGGCCTCCCCTGCTTTCCTCAGAAAACCACATCATGCACTAGCAGTGTGGCCCGAGAGCAAAAAGCAGCCGCGATGCCAGCTAATAGTTCTACTATGTTGCAAGTTAGTGCTGGGGTGGGGTGTGGAGGACAGGCTTGAGTTTTCTAAAAATACAAGCATCGTGCTCTCACCATCACTGTAACTCCTAGAAAGTATGAATTAAACATTCACCTAACCCGGTCGTGTCCTAACAATGGTGACAGTGACTAATCTCTATTTTAATTGTCTACAGTACTTTGTGGAGCTTTTTATATATGGAAAGCTTCTGGATACTTCCTTTCTGTTAAAAATAATTCTGTTTGTCATGCCAACTGACAAAAAGAAACTTCTGTCGTTTCTGTCTCCCAGGGAAGGGTGCATCTCTGCTCATGACTCTGTGGCACTGAGTTTTACATTACCAGAGAAAGGAACTATAGCCTTTTTGTGTAATGAGAATGTCCTCCTCATTTTCACTCTGTCTCTGGGCATTTTTTTGTTGCCCAAGGGAGCTTGTTATGCCTGGTTTCAACAAGACTCAGAAGGATGGAGCAGAATGGGAACTTTGGAAGAGGGAGTTAAGATGCCCTGGCTGGAGGGGACTCACAGCAAGGCCTGTGGGGGCCTACAGGGTGGACAGAACTGCATTGGTCATCCACCCTGAGGGCTACAGGCACTTACCCTCTGCTGTGGTTGAAATCTGTTTGCTCTCTTTTTAAACTAAGCTTCCCTTTGGCTCGTGTGTGTTTTAAGAACATTTTAAAAATCTGTTATGTGGCTTCAGCTGCTATTCGAAAGCATCATTTGTCAAAAGAGAACAGTGTGAAAGAATTGAGCCTCCCTGCGGCCTCCAGGGCAACCCTCTCTCACAGTTCAGGTATCTGTCCTGAGGCTGGTTTACACCTCTGATGAACAGAGAGAGCACCTTGAATTTTCTCACAAGACATGTCAGTGGAGACTTGGGAATCATGAGAATTGGACTGAGAGAGGTGGAAAGGATGAAGTGCACGCACCCCCCAGATGGGCAGAATTAGAAAAGGAGGAGACATCAGGCGTTGGCCCAGGTCGGAGGTAGAGGGGACCCGCCCTCACCGACTCGGAGCTCAGGACAGCACGGTGTCACTCCCAGGATGACGCCCGGCTGAGACCCCTGCCACCACAGGAAACGTGACCATGCCCCAGCTTGGCAGCATCCGAAACTCAGGGCCACAGGAGCTGATGAGCTGCGGTTAGCTGGCAACAGCTGCGTGCGCAGCACCGCGCCAGGGTGAGCCGCAGAAACAGTGGTTCCCGAGAGGAAGTCACAGGGACACAGCCCTGTCACGTGTGCTCCTCTATGCACAGTTTGCACAGGCTCAGCCATCAGGCTGCTTTTTAGAAGAACTTGGAGAGGGAATAAAAATACTAAAAGCCAGGGAGTGGCCGACACAAGCATAGGACAGCAGTCGCCTCCAGGGGAAGAGGGCAAACGGGAAGGGCCCCCAGGGGCTGCTCAGTGTTCACCCCTCGTGTCATTAGCAGGACATGCGTGATTCGTTGAATTCTTTGCATAAGTACTATTCATAATAAAACTTTTAGAATATTTTAGAAGTGCAACTAATTTTAGGTTCTTCCATTAACAAGCACTTCCTGAAGTCTGTTGTGACACTGGCAATAGGCCTGTACTTCACACCTTCCCCCGGCTGTGTCTGTCAGTTTTGCAGTGCGTGTTAATGCCTCGACACGCTTCTCCTCCAGCTGCACAGTCAGCTAGCTCTGTAGGACACACATCAGGTGCCCCCCGCACAGATGCCCCGTGGCACCCACTGCCCTGGCTCTGTCACGCTGCAGCCACACTGGGGCCTCTGAGATGCCAGTTCCATCCCTTCCAGGCTCTCCTGGTGCTGCTATCTTGTGCTTCATCAGCCCTGGGAAGGAGGGCTGCCTCCTGTCCTCTTGTCCTCGATCCCTCGGCACTCAGAGGGAGAGTCATGGGTCAGCCTCCGTAGGCTCACGGCACGGCGCCTCCTCCAGCAGTGTCCCTGGGGCTGGAGTTCAGCCCAGTCATCGCTCTCAACCTCTCAGAGTGTCTCCCGTTTTGAGCCAAATCCAGATAGATCCATAATGCAGAATAGAATGTAGTGTGGGAAAGAGACGTGATGAATGGCGGCTTCCACAGTCACAACCTTTAAGCTACTTTTTTTCTGTTATTATACTACATTAATTTATTATTAAGGAAACAAAATTGTAACCTATGTTGCCATTTTGACTGGAAGCTCTTCTAATCTTCTTAATGACTAAAGCCTGTCAGAGTGACAGGACCCCGTTAGCCACGCTCAAGTGGATGTCACTCAGCACGGAGCCAGGGCTGCTGTGCTGGCACCTCGCATTAGTTGGTGTACGATGTTCAGCAGACCTACTGAGGTTCTGCCCATCAACTGTGCTCAGGGCGGGGCGGAGGGGTTGCTCAGGCTCAGCTGTTTCGTCCTTGGGAAACGGGCATTCCCCTTGAGGGGGTAAAGATGAAATCAGTCACTACCACACGCGCCGCAGTGTGCGAGAGGCATTCAGGACACATGGTACGGGAGTGAGGGGGCAGCATTCTGCCAGAGAGCAGAGATGGCAGCTGGGCAGTCCCTCCCAAGAGCGGCGTTAGGCTAGACGTGTGACATCGGAGACCAGCATTTGGAGAAAGCACTCTGAACTCCAAACGGTGAAAATGTGAACTCATGTACCGCTCCTCAGACTGTGTGGGCAGAGCGGCCACTGGCTTCCACCCCCGGCTGTGCCAAGGCGCTGTCCCAGCACTGAGTGGCAAGACTTGGACGCTGTCCTGTGCCCACACTTGCACTTCCCAGCATCTCAGGGCTACTCAACTGTATTGCCAGTTCTTAGGTTTTTAAAGATAGGGTAGGCTGTGATTTTGTAGCCATTGGAATCTGTTTATTACTTCCTGTGTTTAGCTATGCTGCCTACAGGGTACACAAACTCAGATTTCAGAGTATGTCAGGTTTTTTCCATTAGAAGATGAAAGAACATTTGGGCTGTGGATAATTGATTCACGAAGTGTAAATCTACATGTACACAGACGCCCTGGGCACAGCCACCTCATCCTGAAAACACGAACAGGAAAGTGGTAAAGATGGCAGGTCAGGATCAGCTCAGACCCTGACAGATGGCATCTGTGCAAAGTGAAAATGAACGAGCCACACGCCCTCCCGTTTCATCATATGTCTGGGAGCTGTTGAAACCCAGCAGTGAGCAGCACCGGGCTGTTTCCAGCACAGCTGGCATAATTCAGAGGCTGCACCTTTCCCCGCCAGGAGAGGTAGAAAGAAAGAGCCTAGTTCTATATCGTGGTGTGAAAAAAGGTTAACAAAACTTGCATTTACATGACTTATTCTGAGTAAAGATCAGCATCAGCTTTTGCTTTATTTTAGTTCAGCATATAGTCAAAGAAGAAGTTTGTTTCCCTAACATTAAAAGAAAGCATCTAGGAGAACCCTTTTCTGAAACAGTGGGCACAGGTGCTGTGCCTTGGGCAGAGCCGGGGCCGCATGGGTGGCTGTCACGGCAGGGCTGCTGCAGTGACACCTGCACTCTGCCTCATTTGGCATAGCTGCCAGAGCGTCTGTGGCTCCAGTGGTTGACAGACATCCAGTGCTGCCCTAGGCCACCGGGGGCTGTAGGCACTGAGCAGTCACAGGAAACATGGGGATCTTCCACAGATGCCACTTATCAGAAGTAAAAAGCCACAGAGACACGGAAAGGCAGGGGCCCATGTGGGCTCACCGCCTCACTGTGCACCTCCAGCCTCAGCCCTGACGCCAGGTATAGCCGTGTGCAGACATTTTCCTGAAGAGAAACTAGCCTTTTACTTTCGCAGCTCTGGCTGTGGGAGAGGAGTGGTGGTGAACTAGGTACGGGAGTGCGTTGGCTTCAACCTCAGATTGTCTGTTTCTGTCACAGCCTGAGGTGGAGACCCCCGCCCCCTCTCCTCAGAGTTGTCCCTGAAGACTTTTCTCCCAAGAATTTTCAGGGATATTGATGTTTGTCCAAAAACAAGATTAAGGGGAGAGTTTTAGCAAACACACCAAATTCTACACATGGAGTTGGTTCCATCTCATGAATTTATGTTTCCAAAGCCAGCCGCCCCTTCCTGTGAGCTGGCCTCGCAGTGGGCAGTGTGATTCACAGCTCAGCCTGCAAAGCGCCCTTTCCTTTCTCTTCCTTCCTGCCTGCTTCCTAGGGTGTCGGCATCTGTCACGGGGCCTTCCTTTTGAATGACTGTCAGCACACACAGGTGGCATAAGTGGAAACCCATGGGACTGACCTCCGAGCTCTTCACCCAGCACACCTGCCTCAGCATGCACAGCAGCTGAACTGGCAAAGCAGGCACCTGTGACTTAGGGCTGGTGCGACAGCTTCTAGTGCAAGGGTATCAAACTCATTATCACAGGTGGCCACATCAGCCTCATGGTCGCCTGTTGCCTTAACAGTTAAGGAGTAGTTACATTTATACAGTCCTAAAATTACATTCGGCCCTTGGAAGGCAGCCACGAGTGAAAATGAGTCTGACACCCCTATAAAGAGAATACAGGGTCCGGCAGAAATGACGCCTGCATGTGTGGTTGGTAGAAGAGTAATATGGGTGTAATAATTGATAGTTTTAATTTGAACATTTCACCTAAAATGTCATATGGTGTGCTTGAGTGTGATATTGTTATGTTACAGAATTACATGCTTATGATTTTGTAATAAAATATTTTGTAATAAAAAGAAGGGGCGTTATTTGTGCCAGACCCTGTATTTACAGAGCAAACTAGTTAGTTAATGGATCCACTCAGGGCACAGCTGTGGTCGCGATCTTCCAACATTGTGAGCAGAAGAACAGTGGTGATCTAATGTTTCTGCCAAGATGGAGGGATTCTGGGAAAAGGAAAGACTGAAGATGGTACAAATCAAATGATCATACACTTCCATGGAAACCGTCGCTCCGAAGTGCGGCCTGACGTACCAGGGCTCTGAGCAGCATGGAGAAAGTGAGGGAGGAAGGAAGGAGAGGCGCAGTTGGGACAGAGGCTGGGGCTTGGGACGTAGGTACAGAAGACAGAAAAGCAAATTATCCAGACCAAGCAATGTACCCGTTTGTTGTAAAAAAACAAAAATTTGTATAATCCTATGAAAAAGTCCCGGAGTCTAAGAAAAACAGCAGAATCTTCATCAGCTCCTGAGATGCCAAGGTAGTTACCATTTACCACCTCAACTGACCTTTGAGGGCTACTAATAAAATTAGTACTCTCAGGGCAGGGAGTCAGTGGCCCTTGGTGTGTTTCTGCATTTGCCATCATAAGAAAAACTCTAATGATTTCCAGAAGTGGAAAGAGGAAGCCAGCAGAGGCGAAGCCACGTGAGGCTTTTAAAGTGGCTTTTGACCAGGTTCCACAGTAAACTCCACTCTTAGTCATCCTGCCTAAACTCGAGAGGCTTTGTGTCTCGAGGCCTGGCTGAGGCTAGAGAAAGAATACAGCCCAGAGCCTGGTGCCACAGGCCGTCATGGTGAGGACTGGTGTCCATCAGCTGCAGGGCATGTGTGCTTAGGTTGTAGATGGCACTGGACACAGTGAAGTGCCAGACTTCAGAAATTGGGGCATGAGCGGCCAGGAACAGACAAGTGCAGGTTCCCTTCTTTGGGAGGAAAGCACGAGGGCTTGGGCCTGCTGGGCAGCTCCGTGAACAGATGAGGAATCACCGGAGAATCTCCCAACGAGGGCCCGAAGCCATTATGAAGGCAGTTCAGAATGAAATGTGAAACAGCCAACTTCTGCAAAAATGGTTGTACATTTGTATTTTAATTGAATCATTTCATTGTGGTTATTTTACTTTGAGAAAAATTATTAGTTCAAGAAAGGTCCAGGGCCACTCACATGATTGACAAGGAGGCTAGACTAAAACTTCTGCAGAGACGGAGGGTGAGAGTTACATAGGATGAGAGTTGACTAATCATAAGCTAGGAATAATATCAAGTATTAGAATAAGAAACCTATGGATGCCTGAGAGGGAGCCACACGTTTCAGAAGAAGCGCATTGTGATACATTTGTGGCTAGTAGACCTGTGGCCACTGTTTAAAGGGAGGCAGACTGCTTGGGCTAAAAGCCCCACATCAGGACATTGCAAAGAGGACTGTGTTTTTTATCATAATGTCCTTAGGTGTCACAGGTATGGATAGGTGTAGCCTGGGACACCATTTCTAGGGTCCTCGATGTGGTGCTAGAGGATTTTTTCACTTATGTATCAGCATTTTCCAAAAACAATCACAGGTGGCATATATGTGGACTTTCATGAGCAGTAGAGATAAGAAAGGGAGGCTTAGGGGAGGGAGCAGATGAGAAGCCCACTCTTTGGGTCCTCCAATTGCATGATCCCATCCTGTCATCAGGTGAGATATTGGCTCCCAAGACAAGGGGGAGAGCCTACTAGCCCAGGGCTCTCAGTAGCGGGGTGCACAGGTCCTTCACCCGAGGGAGAGCACCAGCATGCACCAATAGGGGACAGTGAGCCATGGGGGTCACCAGCTATGTTGCCAGCCCGATCAAGCATGTGCGGCCACAGGGTTCTCAGGCTAGACTCCAATAGCGTGCTGCTGGGGAGGCTCAGCAGTGGCCAAGGAATTACCCTTCAAAGATGCAACTTGACCCGAGTGCAGAGCCTTGAATAACCACTAGATCATCCATTCCACCTGAAAATGTCAGCCTTGGGCCACACGTGGTATTCAGTCCTGCCTAGCCAACAGCAAGGGTTCAGGGGCCACTGGGAGCCTCTAGGGGCTGCAGGAGGGTCATACTTAGGAAATTTCGAAGCCCCACCCCCAGCATTCTGCTCAGGAGAATAGTCTGCCCATGGAGTGGACCAAGGAGGCACCTGGAAGGGCTCTGGCATGCACAGCAAGCTCAGGTGGAGAGCCCTAAGTCCTGGCAAAGAGCACAGAGGATGTGTGTGGGGACTGGTAACATTCCAGTGGGGTGTTGTCCAGCAGGACTGTAGCGAGGAATCAGGACGATGGTAGCAGTAAGCACAACTGAAGATGGCATCTGCAGGCCTGGGTAGCTTCCCATGCTGTCCAGAGAGGACAGGAACGAAGCGACTCATCCAGAGCCAGGCTGCCTGCTCCAGAGCCCACTCTCACCCAGACACCCATGGGAAAGCTCAGCTGTTCTCAGGAGCCCTGAGGTGCCACCAGGCTGAAATGCCTGCAGAGTTAACTGTGGCTTTCTCCTCTGCTCCAAGTGTCTGACGTGAGTCATTGGCAAGTGCAGTTATCAGAGGTTGGGAAAGAACTTTTGCCTCTCATAGGTGGCTTCGTCTGACCGCAACCCCCGCCCTGGCCCCACTCAGCACTGCTTTTCCTGCTCCAGCTGTGCTTTTCTGCACACACCAGTGAGACCTCAGACATGAAGAAACGGAGAAGCAGTGAGAGGAGGAACCAGGAGAGTTGGGGAGAAAGGAAAGGTCTGTAGAGTGAGCCACACCGAAGCTCACGCATGTGTGAAGCCACGGGAAGGAAGCTCTTATGCCTGGCGAAGCAAGACCCATCACAGCTGCTGGCCCTGGGGCTGGGATGGCCAGTCGGCCTCACACTGCAGGTCCACAGTACAGACCCTCCTTGAACCTCTGCCGTCATCACAACATGAGGGGCGTGTGGTCGCAGCCCAGCTGCTCTGAGCCCTCCAGAGAGGGCTCCAGTGCTCCAAAGTTGGATTACTGACAGTTTGAGTGATGGGCCTTAAGAGGCCTGGGGGAGGAAAAAGGAGAGAAAAGCCTGACAGTTGGAGTCTGTTGTGGGCTGGTTACAACAGAAAGAGCCAAGGTGGGGAAGGAGACGGTGCAGAGCTGTCTGACAGTGCAGTGCAGGGCGTTGTAGTGACAACGCCCATCTCATTGGCCACTGTGTGGCATCCTGCTTACCAGGGACCTTGTAGACACCCTGCGGGGCACTGGAGATAAATCTGGGCACCTCAGGTTCGTGTCTCTAACACGCAGAGTGCTTTCCCCACAGCGAAAATGCAGGGTTTTCACAGCATATTCAGCTTATGGGATGGGGGTGGATAAGGGACAGAAAGGAATTGTTTTTATCTTTAAGGTAAATTAAAATTGCACTTGGGCCCTGGCCAGGAGGTTTAGTTGGTTGAGCATCACCCCATGTACCAAAAGGTTGCAGGTTCTATTCCCAGTCATGGCACATAGGTTGTAGGTTCGATCCCTGGTCAGGCACATATGGGAGGCAGCTGATCAATGTTTCTTTCTCACATCAATGTCTACCCCCTGCCTTTCTCAAATCAGTGAATATATCATTGGGTGAGGATTAAAAAAATACACTTGGAAAATTCTTTAAAGAAAGTGGAAATTTGCGTGTGTTGGCCTGAACGTGAGAGAGCAAACCAGGTGGTATGGCTGATATTTCATAGGTTTTTGAACTATGAAAATGGCCATTTCATAGAATCCCCCATTGTCACTGTGACAGGGTCCTTTGAAGCCACAGCTCTGAGGAGCGAGACTGTCCTTTCACAGACCCAGGCCAGGCGTTGTGTAAGCATGGATCGTGCCAGAAACTAGTGTAGAATGAATGAGCAAGTGAGCGGATACCCATGTCAGGCTGCAGTGCCCCGGCAGCCTCCTATCAGCAAGTTGCTGTCCCTGGCTGGTTCCAGCTTTTCCCGGCCCCCAGTTTACTCCATGTGCTTTTCCCTTCCTCATTTTCTCCCCCTGCCCACCCTCTGGCCCAGGCACCAGGGACTCAAGGTTGGCTTGCGTAACAGGTACTAGCAGGCATTTCCCCCTCCTGGGACAGGATATCCTGGCGCCCTTCAGTCTCTCCCTAACTGTTTAAATCGGACCGGAGCACAGGAAAAAACCTAACTCTAAAATTAGCAGCATGATAGAAGAAAGGCACATAGCTGCATTCTGTACTGTTTGTCAATGAAACAAGTCTAAACAGGGCCAAATGCATTTCCTTTTTGGGCAAAACAGACCTACTGGGAGTAATGGTCAGACACCAAGGGGAGAGGCAGCCCGTGGAGGCAAAAGGAACCATCTGAAGTACTGTGGGCTGTCCCTCGGTGCTTCTGGCTTTTTCCATTGGCCTCTGCCTGTCTGACTTTTTTTTTTAATAGAGCCTGATCCAACCTTTCCAGGGGTTGTGCTGGCCTGGAAATACTTAGGAGAGGAGCCCAGTACCCTCTGCCCCACCTCGCCAGGACAGGCTCCAGGGAACCTTTGGCAGCTCACCCGCTGCCAGGGCTGCTGCAAGACCGCTTGATTTCAGTTAATGGGGCTCCCCCCCCAACATTTGAGTTTTTTAAATATGTTATTTGTAAACAACACTATCTTGTTCTAAAATAAGAGTTTACAGGAAGTAAGATGTCAGTTTCACACCAAACCTACAATATTTCTTCCAATAATTCTAAATAAGTATTTCAAAGGAGTTTCTTGGGCAGTGTAATGACTGATTTGATTATCCTGCTAGGAGTTATTTTCAAATCAGGAAATGTTACTTTCATTTCCTCAATGCCACTAAAATATCTGTTTTTTATCTAGCTTTTCTAATCACGTTTTGAAATCTTCCGCTTCCTTCTTGAAGGGATGGAATTTCAGATAACCCACATGATGGAGAGGTGTTGTTTCACTGAGGCAAGGAAACCAGTTCTGTTTTACAGCCCTAAGGTTGGCAGAGGGCAGATGGGCCCTTTTCCTAAATCACTTGGCATGTCTGGGTTTTTGCCCACAGTCATGGAGGAGGTGTGGAGGTGGAAGTGATCAAAGATCCCATTCCATCTGCCTGATTAATTCTCAGAGTCAGTCCAGTGTGAGGAGTGGGGGCAGACTTCACCTCTGCTTTGCAGATTGGGTCACATGGATAGTAAGTGATGGAGGCAAAAAGCAATCCAGTCCCCTTCACACCAAACCCTGTGCTCTCCTCTGGTCAGCCCTCAGCTACCCTCTCCTGCATCCAGCCTGTGGAGAATGACCGGCCAAGGACCACATGACCTTCCATTAACAGGGCACAGGAGGGCCTTTCTGATTCCCACCCAGGCGCTTTCCAGCACAAACACCTGCCAATCTGTCAGCCTCATTCTGGAAATTGTGTTTCTCCAGAAGGATAAGGGCTGGGATCCATTATTCCTAGAGTGATTCTATTCAGACTTCCTGCCATTTCTTCTGGGCTTGTTGGAATTGCACCTCCAACATTGGCACATGCTGCCATTCTCCCCCAAGCACGTCAGCTCCTGGCACCCCCAAGTCCTGGCCACTTCATCAGTCTCTGTCCCCACGGGACCACTGACCTGACTTTTCCACAGGAGGTTGTGGAAAGCCTGAACTTCCCCAGGTTTCTACAATTGTTAATCCTGAGCCAGCGAGAAGGAACAGAGGTCGAGGGAAACCAGCAGAGCAGCCCCTCAGGGTTCCTTCATGGCCACCAGGGAACCTCCCAGAGCAATCCCATCCATCGTTTACAGTGGCACCACCCCTCTCACCCTTCCAAGATCCTAAGGTGTGCTCATGCCCAGCCCCATTTCACCTTAGTCACCCCCGGAGGCCATGATGGCTTCCAGATTGGCCCAAAGAAGCTCACTCCCTGATGGCCCTGGGCCTGGCTGCTCTGTGGAAAAGCGGGACTGCCTCGCCTCACCAGGCATAGGCTCATATGGCACTCGCCCCTCTGCCAAGGGTGGGCTGCTTCACCACCCCTCCGGGCTGCTGTGCCCTCTCAGGAGGACGTGAACCCAGGCCACCCGCCACATGGGCTGCCGGAGACTTTAGAAGGCAGAGCACATTACCCCCGTGCCAGCACCTTGTCTCAAAATGGAAAAGGGCTAGGGGCCACGGCTACAGAGATACAAAGCCTCAGCGCTCCTCACCTCTGTGTGCATGCTTCTGTTTTGCTTCTGCCCACAGCAACAGGTGGGGCAGAAGGGGTGACCCAGAGGGTCCCTGTGGCATTAGGAGGCCTTCCAGCCTCAACACAAGCTGAGGGTGCTGCCATTGTGTTTGCCCCTCTGGGGCGTGAGGGTACTTACTCGCCAGCTGGAACGCAGCAGCCATGGCCTCTTCCCAGCACTGGGAATCAGGTGACATCAGGGGCAGGCATGTCAACCCCAGGATGAAAGTGAGCTGTCCTGCAGCGAGGGCCACTGTGGCGACCAGGTTGCAGGCACGCATCATGTCAAATTGCACTGTGAGGGGCCAAGAGGGAAGAAGGCAGGTGGTCAGCGTGGGGCGGGAAGCTCAGGGCTGGGGCTCTCTCTCCTCCTGGGCCTCATCCCTCTGTCTGTACTGACAGCCTCACTGATTTCCCTCTGCCCCACAACCCCAGGCTTCATGTACTCTACTTCCCCACTCGCTGGGAGTGAGTCCAGGAGTGAGGGACATATACGTAGGGCAGACGGACGACAGAACAACACCTTGGATGAACTGCAAAGGCTAGGGGCAGGGGCAGCAGGTCCCTTCCCTGTGGCTCTTTCAGACTGTTAAAGTGGCCCCACCACAGCTAATAAAAACTAGCCTCCTGGCCCCCCACCCCACCCAGTGTCAGGCTGTGGTGGTGTCTGGCAACGATCACATTCAGCCCTTGAGGAACCTGAGTCCAGCAGGATAATCAAATCAGTCATTACACTGCCCAAGTGTAATGTAGGTGGTTGTGCGCCCCCTGCCATGGAAGGTGCATTCCTTCTGCCCGTGGTGTCCCAACAGCTTCCTTCTTGCTGTCCATCTGTCATTCAGAGCCTAAAGGATCTTGTCCTTCCCTAACCCCAGGCCTTCTCCCAGCACCTACTCCAGCCCGGGGTGGGCCCGCTGGCTCTGAGGGCAGTGCAGATGTGGCAGGACAGTAGCAGAGGCCTCAGCTGTTGGGAACTCAGAGCAGCTTCGAGGAGAGCCCAGTGCCAAGGGTCGAGGAGCACAAGAAAGTGCATGCTACTAGATGAATGACAGTCACCAACAAATGAACTCTCACTTTCTTGAGTTGAGCCTGACGGTGTAGACTGAGGTGAGCGCTGTTGGTTCTTCTCTGTCAGTCCTCTTTCTCACGGGCATAGCCCCCTCGCAGATGGGCTGTACTTCCCTATAGTTGAGCTCACAGTCTATGGTCTTCAGAGAAACAACTGCCATCACCATAAACCCTGACACTGCTTTCTGAGCTTTCACAGTGCCAGGAGACAGAGGGTGGGGGTTGGGCAAAGTTGGAGGAGCCCCAGTGGAGCGAGCAGGGCCAGGCCCGGTGCGAAGTGGTTCTGGGGAGGACGGAGCAGACATGGGGGCCTGGAGAACAGCAGCAGTGCCCCTTGAGCCTCAGTATCTGGGCACCGTGTACTCGCTGGAGTCTGAGACTTCCTCACTTCCCCCAAGGCCAAGGCCAACAGCTCAAGTGAATGGGAAACAGTTCAGGCCAATTTGCTGGTACTTTCCTGGCTGCTCGTGCAGTGTTCGAGGGGCACCTGGAGGTGCAGCTGGTGGCCTTCTGTCAGGGTGAGGCGAGCCTGAACAGTTCTTTCCCGCCTTGCTCAGGAGACTGGCTGTCTTCCTGTGGAGGCTGTTGTTCACACCACTCTTTCTTCTTCACATTTGATTTTCTTTGCAATTAGACTCTGCTTTTCTAAAAGATGGTAGGATTTAGGAGGTGGACGTGAACTGAGGTAAGGGTGTTAAACATGATGAAGGTTAACAGCCAGGCCCAGAGAAGTCTGTCCAGTTTCCCAAGCTCATGCTTACAGGCAAAAAAAGACTTGAATGAACTGCTGGCCGAGGACAGGAGTGGCCTGCGGTGGACACAAGCACCAGGAGGCAGCCACAGGGTGCCTGTTCTGTGCGTGGTGGTGCAGTGAGGCCAATGACTGAGGCTCCCAGGAGCCTGGAGCAGAGCACACCTGGGACCCTGGCGGTCCCTCCGCATGGGGCGCCTGCTGCCCGGCCCACCTGGCCATCCTCTTTGGCTCAGCTCCGTCCTTCCTGGCAGCTCTGAGTACACGGCCCTGTGGCATCCCCAAGCTCACAAGCCGCCACGCAGGCCTCTGCCCAGGTCCCCATGGATCTTGGTATTGAAGATGTCAAGAGGGTGCAAAGGATGAAATGGTGACTGCTCACAGACTCACCCCTCTGCCTCAGAAGATGACTCCCCTCTCTGAGCCATACTCCCTTCACTGGCCCCTCAGAGGGGACATGTCCTGGCTGGTGTCCACCATCCCTGGTGTTTTACCGGTCATAACACTACCTGTATACATAGTCTGGGCAGCAGTGCCAGATTTTAAGGAACCCATTGAAATGTGGCATGAATGTCATCTGTCCGGGCAGCATGTGGTGCACACCCGGTCCACCTGTGTTTCCACCTGGGGCCAGAGAGCATCGAATCACCTATGGGCAGGGCAAGGGGCTTCCCTCAGGGAGCGCTGGCTCCAGCCATCTGCCCAAGATGTAATTAATGTTTACTCATGAATGCATCTTGCTTCAGAAAAAGAACATCAGGTGCCTGACAGAATGCATGAAATGTGAAAAGATGAAAACTGACAGAAAATAAGAATCAGAGTACGACTGACCCTGGAGTTAGGTCATGGGGTCTCTTAGGGAGCCAAAGGGGGACCTCAAATCCTGTGAATTCCCCCTGAAACCTCACAGGAAGAAAAGAGCCACCTGATGCATAATGAAATTCAAGATCACTGCACCCTGCCCAGTGAGCATCCTCAAGGACAGGACCCAGCATGACATGGGAGCAGCTGGAAGACCTGGACTGGCCCCTGTGCCCCTGCCCAGTATGCTCAGGACACCCAGCTTCACAGAAATCCCTGACCAGAATTGAGTAATGGCTCCTTGCGGTGTTTGTCACAGGGCATCGCCAGGACCTCTGGCACAGAGCCAGCGGGAGCCTGTCTGCTGTCCCCAAGCCACTGCCCTGGCTGTCTGCAGCAATGTGTGGAATCTAGGACAGCCTGGCTCTCTGGTCGAAGCAGTGATGTGTGACAAAGGGCACGTCACGCCCCCTTGGTGCCTCTAGAAGGGTGCCCAGGATTGAACTGTGCACTGGACTGTCGACCCTGCCACCCAGACCCCACCACCCACCACAGACGAGATGATTTGACAGAGCAACAGCTGGGTGATGTGGAGGGTGTTTACGCAGAGGCTGTGGGTACCACACAAGGACTCCCTGTTCTGTCCTCCTAATCTCTATGCCTAGCTAGATCGTGGGCAAAGTGTGGACTGGGGTTTTTCATGGAGTTAATGAAACTGAGCACTGATTTGATTTCAGGTGGTGGCAGGAAGCCCCAGCTCTGGACCTCCTGGGCCAGGATGCCCACTTGCTGTTCCCTGTTCATGTCACATGGACCTGGTGTAAAGTTGGCTCACTTTCCTCAGTTCAATCTTGCTGGAGAAGCTTCTGTAGATCTTTTGCTCATTCTGGACCAGTATTTGATGCTCAGAAGTTCATTACAGTTAGCTGCCACAAGTGCCATACTAATGGCATGAGGATATTTTAAAAGTTGATCAGGAACCTTATCAGGTGGTCCGGGAGGGACAGCAAACAAGGGCAGGTGAATGCGGCTGCTCAGGACACGTGACAGGGTGGGAGGGAGGCAAGGGCTGTCTGCGTGGAGGTTAGGAGGATCCCTGTGTGTCCTCTGGGCTTAAGGTGACCAGTCCTTAGCATGAGGACAGAGAGGATAGACACACAGGGAGGGCACCTGGGCAGCACTGGGGGCTGTGGCAGGAGTCCTTGAGGTCCAGGACGTCCCCCTCCCAGGCTGGGGGAGGGAGAGAGGTGCAGGCTTTGCAGATCTCACTGGAGCTGCCTCAGGGCCACTGGTTTTCATTACTCCTCAGGGCAGCCCCCAAACCATAAGGATTGTTCTCGATCAGCAAGTCACACAGAGACCCAAGTCCATCTGCATTTATCTGGCTTCCCATAGGCCCCTGAGTTCAGCAAGTTCAGAAAATTCTGAAATCATTCATTCACTTTGATCCTTTAAAGAGAGATTTTCACTCCCTGTTTGCAAAGGACCGGGGAGGGGCAGATAGCCAACCCGAGACAGAGGACCCCTTCGGGCTGTGGTGAGGGACTCTGAGTGGACAGAGTGGGCTGAATGGCCCCAGGGACCTCAGCTGAGCCTGTCCTCTGCAGTCTCCGTTTCTGCCTGTGAAATGGGACGACACCCCCAGCGCAGTTTCCCCCACAGGTCGGGGTTCCAAGGCCATGGCAGTTGAGGACAGTCACACACCAAGCACGTGTCTGCACTGCCTGCAGACTCCGGGATATCCTCCGACAGAACCTTGCGCGGGCCGTCTGCAGCCTCACGTGTGTCAGTTTCATCGCAGACAGACTTTGTCTTCCGAAGAGATGATGCCCACCTGCAAGTTAGGCCCTCTCAGCAGTTTAAAGGGTCTTCATGGGGAGATCTTTGTCCATCAACCCCAATGATTGTTTAGATGACAAGCGTCTTCATACTTAAGAACTTTTCCCTGTGGTACATGCAAACCTGACCCTACTTTCAAAGTCAAGTTCCCGGCTTCCAGAGCAGTGTTAGACCCAGTGCTCAGGATGAGGCAACGGGGCAGAGGGAGTGAGGGCGCTGCCCTTCGGGGCTGGCCTCTGCAGGCGGTCGGTGGTCCCACCTACGGTCAGTCCTGGTGGGTCTCCCCCAGAACTGCATGCCACCTTATCCACCCTAGGGACTGTGGAATGAAGTCAGAACTCAGCCATGTGTTCTTAAGCTTTTTGTTTGTTTTTCTCATTAACAATCTTAATTTTCCATCAGGAAAGATGTATTTTCCTTGATTTGGTTAAGGCATCTGTTCTTTAGCTGTGTGTGATGGCAGAGAAAAGCCCACTACTACATGAGAACTGTCACGGAGGAGCAGAGGCGGGTTTGCTCTGAGCAGGACTGGTGTGTGCCTGTGGCTCGCTGGGGGAGGGTGGGCGTGGAGCCTGGGGCCTGCGGTCCCTCAAGAGCCAGTGCTGCCCCTCAGAGCAGAGCACCCTCACCTGTCAGCAAACAGACGACCCGTGTCTTCTGCATGCCGAGCAGGGCTAGCAGGTCCCCCCACCCCCGCATTCTAAAGGAGACAGAAAAATGAGCTGACTTACATTTGACGGTACCTCTGGACTCCTGGAAGCCTGCTGCCTCAGAGCCCCAGCCCAGGGCCTCACAGTCCCTTGTGTCCACCTGTGCAGGCCTGGTCCCAGGGCTTGGCCCTCCCCGGGCCCTGTCCACCAGCCAGCAGGACCTCCATAGCCCCACGCTTCGCTTGCGCCCATCTTCCAGCGTCTGATACACCCAGTTGGGGGTGAAGGCTGCTGCATTGTTGAGGATGAGAGAGACCAGGGCCACCAGCACGGCTGTGGCCACCAGTTTCTGGACAGTCATCACTGACTGCCGGTGCCGACCGCTTGTGGAGAAAGTCCCAGTCCTGGTCAGCTTCTGTGGCCCAGGAGAACCAAGACGCTGCTAGGGGTGGCTAGAGGACATCACCGTTCATTCTTGGAGAGTCGGGAAGGCCCGTGCAGCAGGTGCAGGTGAACCCACCTCACAGTCCTCCTTACCCTCCTTCCTGCACCTGGAGCAGGGACAGGCCTGTTCTGAAGGTGACTGCGTGGCCCATCCCGGGAAGGAAGCAGGGCACCAGCGAGAGTCCAGAATCCTGAATGCGCCGTCTTCCTGGGAAGCAGAGGCCCAGGGAGGCTGGAAGCCTCTTCTCCCCGACTCGGGAGAATAGAGTTTAACTGGAGAGGAAAGGCTGGAGGCAGTGTGGTATCAGCCGAGCCTCCTTAAAACCAGCTCAGCTCAGAGCAAAGCTAATGCAGTTGTCAGGCTCTGAGCAGGGCTGCAGGGAACAGTGCGGGTTCAGCGGCCTCTGTGCTGCCTGAGCCCCTGCCTGGTGCCTCCGACACAAAACGGCTGGTCCTGGAAAGCAGAGAGCCTGCTGCAGGGAAGTATGTGTGCGTGTGTCTGTGTGTGTATGTGTGTGCGCGTGCATTTTCCCCCTGTCTCCGAGCAGAGAGGAAATGGTTGTTTTTGAGGCTGTTTTTGGTGAGCTGGAGGGCGTAGCCAACTGCAACAAATAGCTGCTGGCCGCAGCAGCCAGACACTAACAGGATGTGTTTCCTGATAGGAAAGGCAGGGGGGCCTTCTGAAGTCCTGCTCCATGACCCTCCTCCCTGGCTTCTCCCCATCTTCCTTTCCAAAAGGGAGGGCCGGGAATGCTGGCTCAGAACAGACTCATGGTCCCACCTGTCTGTCTTGGACATGGCCAGCCTGGCACTCGGGTACCACAGAGCAGCGTCAGAGGCAGTTGAAGCCCACAGCGTTCCAGGCAGTGTCCTGTGCTCGGCCTGGGGACAGTGGCAGGAAGCTCAGGGCTGGCAGGGTGTTGGTGACCATCCGCCCACCCAGCCCACAGTTGTTGCCCCAGCACAGAGATACTGCCGGCCCACGATATGCCTGGATCTGCCCTTGTCATAGGGAGATACAGATGGAGGAGGGAACCGCCCAGAGGGGATGGCAGCAGAGGAAGGCTGGGCATGATGGAGTGCTCCCTTAGACGGGCCTGCATGTCCCAGCCAGACTCTCTTACTGCCTAGACCTGGCAGGTCAGGGTCCCACTTGGAAAACTTTCAGACCGGGGAGTCACCCTTGAGGTGCAGGGAGGTTGGGCTGTGGACATGCCGCACGGGGACCAGCGAGGCCTGAGGGAGCGTGAATGTGGTTTCTGGCCTGGGCTCTTTGCTGCTGACGGGAATGTCAATCTGCATGACTCCTAAGGGACCAGGTCCATCACTGTAGTGTGCTGGTGTACCTCGACCAGAGCCGTTGAGCTGCCGTGGGCTTGAACAGGCCTTCATCTGCCTTGCTCAAAGCCCCCTGGGTTTTGGTCTGGGCAGACCAGCACAATGGGAGGTTCTGTGCCACCACCTCAGGCTCAAACAGGGACATACATGCACCCAGCTGAGGCCTCAAAGCGGCTGTGAATGAATAAAAAGGCACATCTGTACCATGGTATGTGCACGTTTGCCTGATGTGAAACCCCTGGAGTTCTAGGGAGTGGCAGCACTTGCCCTTGACTATTTGCTGTCTTCACGTGCTGCCCAAGGTACAAGGACAAGCACTCTCACAGGGTCGGAAGTTGGGGCTCAGAGATGATCAGATGACCTCAGCCCTCACCCTTCACTTTCCCGCTTTTGAAGCTTCATAGAGTTCCCAGCCTGTGTGGATACCTGGCCTGCACTGCTCTCGAGCTCCTGTTTGCGTGGGGCTTGTGCGTACCACACCCAAGGCAAGGCTTCCCACACCATTAAGTCTGCATTCCTGAAAGGCAGGGGTCTTTGGAGAATTGTGGCTTCTGATAAATGTGTACCCAAATTCCCTGAGGGATTGACCTATTTTAGGACTTCTCCCCTTTCCATGGCTTGTGCCAAGAGAAAATCTGCTGTTCCCACCCTCTGCCCTGTGGTCCTCTTCCCTTGGTACCCAGGGCTGGATAGGGAAGGGCCTGCTGGTTCTGTCTGCCCTCCTCACTCCCACATGCAGCCCCCTTTTCTCAGGGGGGCTGGGGCAAGCGCTTCAAACACTCTTGAGTCCTTGCATGCACAGTGCAGTAGACAAAGCCCTCAAAAAGGAAGCTTTCTCAAGTCTCCATTAGATCAACTCCCCTCCTTGTTTATGTAAATCACTTATCTTTAGGTAGCCTTTAAGTCAAGGGTGTCAAACTCATTTTCACCGGGGGCCACATCACCCTCATCAGCCTCACGGTTGCTTTCAAAGGGCCGAATGTAATTTTAGGACTGTATAACTACTCCTTAACTAGGGGCAAGGAGCTTGGCACCACCTCCAGGTAGAAACAAGTTGCCGGGCTGTGTCCAGCCCGCAGGCCTTGTGTTTGCCACCTGTGCTTTAAATGGCTGATTTAAAAGCAGCACATGGTTTCAGAAACCAGAGCACCTGCTTTGCTTGTCCTGGTAGCAACCACTGGGCCAGCTCCACCCAACTCTTCCCAGGCTGGCCAGGGAAGGGGCCAGGACCCCCAGGAAGTCCTCAGGGGGCTCCTGTCAGGTCATCAAGCCCTGCACACTCAGCTGTTCCCCTGGATTCTGGTTCATGGCGGAATGGGAAGATGGGGTTAGGGGCCAGGGGAGAGCTGCGAGGCTGGTAGCTGGACTTGAGTGAGGAGTGACCCTGTCCTCAGAGGAACCCCCCACATATCCATTTGCCCATCCTGTGACTCTGGGGGTCCCGTTGGGGAATGAAACCCAGCCATGGGCTCCCTGAGCCACTCAGAGGGCCCTTCCTGTCCTCCAGAGTTCCGGGCCTTAGGTCACGTGGTGCAGTCCAGCTGCAGTGCCTGCGTGTGCCTCCCTGCTCCAGCACATGTACAGACGGCAGTGTTTATCTTAGAGCAGAGGTGCGGGGGAGATCCGGCTACAGCATGTGTGCTGCAAGGTAGAACATGAGACTGTTAGCCCCCCAGTCACCCGTGCTCTGACTGGGGGTCTCCATGTAGCATGCTTGAGAAGAGGGGCCTCTGAGGCTGGTTCTAGACGCTTCTCAAAGGACAGGCTTTCCAGAAAGTTGGAAAGCAGTTTCAGGCCGGCCCCTTGGCTGCGCCGTCTGCCTCTCTCAGAGGCGCCTCTCTGAGCTGATGAAGTGCAGATGTGAGCGCTGTCCACAGACTGGCTCAGACAACAGGAAACTCTCACGACTTGGATGGAGACCAGGCGGTGTTTACTTCTTGGAATGTATGTCGTATGCACAAGCCCCAGAAGTGCACACTGGAACTGAAGCTGCCCGTGGGGAGAAGGGCAGGAGCTGCACACAGTGCCGACGCTGTACTGGAGGCCAGCCGCAGACGCAGCCGGCCCTTTGGGTCTACGCTCTTGCTCAGTCCTGCATTCCGCTGTGTGGAGAGATGCCTGCCCCCTCTGTGGTTTGTTTGGGCAGCCCTAGCCCGTTGTGAACAGCCAAGTTTCTGCTTCCAACATGTGTTTTTTTTTTTAGCCCTGACTCGGGGGAGATTAATTCCCAGGACAGAATCCTCTGTCGCATATATGCACACAGCACACCCAACGCTTCTAGTCTAGGTGGGCACAGTGAGCCCAGTCAGGTTTCTGGCCCTGCCCTCTGCCCCCAGGAGTACTCCATTCGGGCAAAGCACACAGCCATCCACACGGGGAGATGTGAAAGGCCCGCTTGGGAAGAGTGCCAGTACACAGTTCCCAAGTTTCTCTGCCTGTTCAGGTTACTTTGCACTTTAATTAGATGCAGATATCAGCAGTCTGCTTTAAAGACAAGGGAGAGGAAGAGGAAACAGAAGAGGTCACCCCCAGCCCTCACTCTCGCCATCACACTTAAAGAAGGTTGCAGTCATGAAATCTTTTGGAAAGGGAGAATGAAAGGTCCCATGTCTAATCAGCATCTTGCACAGCCGGCCTGGGAAGGCCCGGGGGAGTCCGAGTCCCAGACCACTACCTACCACCCAGTGCTGCCCACGCCTACTCTGCAGCTGAACCTTGAAAGCACCAAGGTGTGGGGGTTTTTTGAAGATTTTTTAAATTTATTTTTAGAGAGAGGGGAAGGGAAGGAGAAAAAAAGCAAGAGAAGCATCAGTGTGTGGTTGTCTCTCATGCACGCCCTACTGGGAACCTTGCCCGAAACCCAGGCCTGTGCCCCGACTGGGAATCGAACCCGCGACCCTTTGGTTCACAGGCTCATACTCAATCCCCTGAGCTACACCAGCCAGGGCACACCAGGGTATGTTTAAAGGGGAATGAGCCATGACTGGTATAGCTCAGGGGATTGAGTACGAACCAAAGGGTCACTGGTTCAATTTCCAGTCAGGGCACATGCCTGGGTTGCAGGCCAGGTGTCCAGTGGGGGGCACGTAAAAGGCAACCACACATTGATGTTTCTCTCCCTCTCTTTCTCCTTCCCTTCCCCCTCTGTAAAAATAAATATTTTTTTTTAAAGAGAGGGGAATGAGAAGTCTAAGGAGCAGTGACAACTTTTCATCATTTCTGTAAGTGGGAAGAGAGAGATTATGTAGAATTGACTAGAAGCTGTGGGTGAGAAAGGTGTCTGAGATTCCAGATTTGGCCTGGGACTCTGTGCTTTTACCAGCTGCCATTCCTAGAACCAGTGGTATTTTGAGAGCTGTGTTCACCAGGCCCAAGTCTGCCCCCAAGACCCCCAGGGCTCCCTGGAGCCTCCACGTCAGTAGGGGCAGTGTCCAGGCTGCATACAGATGTGTACTTCTAGACAACGCCTTTACATCCCCGTGGTGCTTCCATGTGCATTCCAACTAGCCTGTGAGGATGCGGGGAAGATAAGCTCCAATTCTCTGCTTATCATAAGGAAGGGTGTTTGGTACAGTGGAGGTGATTTCTTGCCTAAGGCTGCTGGATGGAGAAGGGGCCTGACTCGGACCTCCCTCCAGCACTGCTGGCCCAGGGCAGGAGACGGAGCTGCAGCCCCCGAGCTGGCCATGTTCTAAGGCTCCTGC
This sequence comes from Trachops cirrhosus, assembly GCA_028533065.1. NCBI lineage: Eukaryota > Metazoa > Chordata > Mammalia > Chiroptera > Phyllostomidae > Trachops > Trachops cirrhosus. Next base: position 87,619,544 of record CM052540.1, on the reverse strand, counting down.
TCTCTCAGAGCACGTTCCTCTGAATTCCCAAGGAGAGGAGCAGAATTGCACAGTGACTTTGACACATTGGAAGGTCCACCACTGGCTCATGTCCCACAAACGACTGACCGGCCTGTGCTCCTAGGTGCTGTAGGAGGCCCCTGTGGGAGGCAATGCAAGGGCACTGAGCTCCAGCAGGCCCCCTCACCAGGCCTCGTCCTGTACAGGTCAGCTGGGGCCCGTCACCCCTGTACTTCCGGCCATCCCTCAGGAGCCATATCTAGCAAATGTTTTAAAGTCCCAAGGGGAGCCACATAAAGCCAAAAACATACGAAAGTATACATTTGTTTGCAGGAAAGGGCACCTAGATGTTGGGCATTTAGACCACAGTGAGGCCCATCCCACCGGGTAAACACCAGCCTCAGTCTGTCCTGGTGTCCCCCATCTCAGAGCTGTTTTTACCCCAATTATGTCCATGTCATGAAACCTGAGGTAAAAGTCTCCCATTACTCACAGAGCCTAGGTCCCCCCACACCCCACACTCTGCTGTGGCTCACAGGGGAGCTGGGCCCACCAGCTCTGACCTCTCATGTATGTCCCTCCCTCACCCATCCTTGGCCCACTCTCAGGCAAGGCTATTAGGAAAATGCCTGAAGTACTGAGGCTGCAAGCTGCGCCCTGCATACACCTGGAGCATCTCCTCCCTCTCCATGACCTTGGCTGCACGTCTCAGAGGCAGCTGGTCCTGGGCCTGTGAGCGGAATCCCCTAAGTCCCTCATGCTGCTCGGCTGAGGCCAGGTGGGAAGCAGCAGCCCCAGCCCACTTGCTCCAAGGGCTGTGCAGACTGAGGCCGGTCTTCATATAAAAGGAAAGCCTCATGGAGCAGCTGGCAATTGGAGGGGATGAGCCTGGGTGTCTTTTGTGTGTAAGTGTGTGTACAAGGGTATGTGTGGATGCAAGTGTGTTGTTGACTACCTGTACCCGAGTGTCGGGTTGCATGTATGTGTGTGTACAGATATACATGTTTATAAGCAGATGTACGTGGGCTGCAGGTTTTCAGATAGGAAGATGTCCATTTGGTCCATGGGAGACGAGGCAGTGAGTACATTTGTTTTCTTTGCCTTCATGTGTGGAGCTCGCACTGAGATGTTTATATGGAAAAGGCCTGTGTCTGAGCTCAGGGTAGGTAGGGCCAGAATCAATGGGCCCAAGGACTGCCCAGAAGGAAGGGCCAGAGAGTGTCCTCTCAGGCAGCTCCTGCAAGGACACTTGATTGAGTTTGGTGGAGCTTCGTCATCCCTGTAGGGTGGCCATCCAGGATCTGAGATCATTTCCAGGCTCGCACTGAGCCTGGGGCCTACCAGGGAGTGGGGCAGGAGCCCCAGGTCAGCGTCAGAGGGAGCGAACCCTCTAGAAACCTTACAACGAATAGGAAGAACTCATGCCCCTGAGCCTTTGACGGGGTGTGCACAGGTGACAACTCTGCAAGGCTCATGGGCACAGGGAGGAGCACAGGAGTCCTAGGAACTGTACCCATGGGCAGCTGTTCCGTCCCACTCCTCAGCTCGCTCTGCAGGCCCCCGGACCTCGCCTCCACTCAGCTCTGGGACAGGAGATGGGAAGGGCCGTCCTCGCCCCCACCCCCATGGGGGTGGTGGGTGTGGGGAAGAGAAGCTTGTGTTTGCTGAGCAAATGTACTGAGACAGGAAGGAGTTGTGGGCATTTGTCAACCTACACAGAAGGCCCTTCTCTCTCTCAATGGGACTCACCTCCTGTTGACTGCAGGGGAAATGCAGGAATCCTGGGACTGTGGGAGGGAAGTGGGGATAAGGAACAGGGGTCCCAGGGCCCCTCAGGAGCAGGTGCCACGGGAGGTGGTGCACCAGCCAAGGGACCCAGGGGACAGGTGTGTTTTCTTCTGGGGAATATGTGGTCCCCAGTCTGCCCAGTTTTCTGTGGGTGGAGCCCATTCAGCTCCTGCATCTCCCCCTTCTAGGTGACGATGCCTGTCCACATAGATCCCCAGCACTCTGGAATTGGTTGAGATAGGGCCCAACATTGGGGGACCGGAAACTAATTGAGTTGCCATGCCCTCTACCGCAGCGAGGCTGTCTGGGAGAACATGGCGCGCGTGTGTGTGAAGACCCAGCGGCTGGACGTCGCCAAGGTGTGCCTGGGCAACATGGGCCATGCACGTGGAGCCCGAGCACTGAGGGAGGCCGAGCAGGAGCCAGAGCTGGAGGCGCGTGTGGCTGTGCTGGCCATACACCTAGGAATGCCGGTGAGTCAGGAAACGACGGGCCTGCTGCCCAGAGGGTGCTCCTTGGTTCCTTTGACAACAGGGATCTGGGGCAGAGCCCCTGGCCGTGGAGGCGGGGCTGCTGCTGGCTTTGGTGGCAGGGGGGCCTGTTCGGCCAACCTCAGAGGGGGACCATGATGTACTAGGTCATCCAGAAAGTATCCAACCATGTAATATGAAAAATAGAGACATTTAATGAAAAAGATACAAGAAACATTGTAGCCCTGGCTGGCGTGGCTCAGTGGATTGAGTGCCGGCCTGTGAACCAAAGGGTTGCAGGTTCAATTCCCAGGTCAGGGTACATGCCTGGGTTGTGGGTCAGGTCACCAATGGAGGCTGTATGGGAGGCAACCACACATTGATGTTTCCCTCTCTATTTCTCATTCCCTTCCCCTCTGTCTAAAAATAAATAAAATCTTTTTTTAAAAAGAAACATTGTACATAGGACAATGACACTTCAGTCCCCTTCAAAATAGGCATCTTGGGACCTCACACAGTTCTCCCAATCACCATCAGCTGCCCCATCATATTTTCCTGAATCTCATTGACAGTCTGAAATCTCTTCCCTTTGAAAGGTGATTTTAGTTTTGGAAAAAGCCAAAAGTCACAGGGCGCCAAATCTGGGCTGTAGGGGGACTGAGTCACCTGGGTGATTTGATGTTTCGACAAAAAACTCTGCATGAGATGTGATGCATGGGCAGGCACATTGTCGTGATGAAGCTGCCAATTTCCAGTTGCCCATAGCTGTGGCCTTCTGAGTCATCCAAATAGTTTCCAAGGAGGAATGTTCAAGCTTATTGCAAAATTAAATGCAGATTTGTTGTTCTACTTTCTCAGTCATTTTGAATGAGATAGCCACACAGTACATGTGCTCACTCAAGAGGGTCTACTGCCCCTACTGACTAGTACAGTGAACTTGTCATTGTTCACACATGCGCATTCCAGTCCACTCTCCTTGGCTGCCAGGTTACACTGATATCATGCAAACCATTCTCATTATGTTACAGTGGTTGGACTTTTTTTGTACAGACCTCACATTCTTATCTGGGCTGTTTCTTTGGAGGGAACACAAACCCTCTTAAACTAGCTTAAGCCAAAAAGGAGGGCAAGGCCCCCAATGAGCCCTCAAGGCCTCTCTTTCTTCCAGGAGGCAGAAGCTGAATTGCCTGGCAGGGTGGCCTGTGGCAGGGGCAGCTCCGATGGCCTGCAGCCATGTGGGGGCTCTGGGGTCAGATCCTCTGAGAAAAAGGCTGGGGGACACCCATGTGTCTGGCACAGGGAGGAGCCAAGCACACCTGAGTGGTCAGCCCTTCGTCCCTAGTCTGTAGGGGTGAGTGCAGGCCACTCTGAGGGACGTTGCAGTAGGCACGGTCTCCTCGCTCATGGCCTGCAGGGACATCCCCATAGAGATGGGCCTGGGTGGGGTCAGCCCTTCCTGGAGATGGGGACACCACATAGGCATGTGGCACTCATCTTGTACATCTCAGAACACATCCTGAGGTGTGTGTCTGCCCTCTGTGTGTGTGTGTGTGTGTGTGTGTGTGTGTGTGTGTGTGTTTGTCATGGGCTTGCTGATGGCACATGCGGCATCTGCAGTGGGTTGTGCCATGGCCAGCACAGTGGCTGCACTGACATGCACTGTCTTCTTCAGGAGGAGGCTGAACAATTGTACAAGAAGTGCAAGCGCTATGACCTTCTCAACAAGCTCTACCAGGCCTCCGGCCAGTGGCAAAAAGCCATTGAAGTTGCCGAACTTCACGACCGTGTCCACTTGCGCACCACCTACTACAACTACGCCAAGCACCTGGAGGCCAGTGCTGACTGCAGCCTAGCCCTCAGCTAGTGAGCAGGGGGCCTCTTCCGACTCACTCTGGGATAGGCTCTGGTTGCCTCTTGCTCTTTTCTCTACTCCAGTGAGGTGGCTATAGAGGTTCTCAGAGGAAGATTCTAGACTGAGGCACCTTCACAGGGCAGATGGTGACGTCAGTGAGTGTCTTTCAAGGGGAGCTTGAGTTGTTGCTTTAGGAGAACCTCCAAGGCAGAGCCACTGCTTCACCCTGCCTCCAGGTTCTGGGCACGTTAAAAGGCCTGGGGTCGGCTGGCGGTGTTGCTACAGCCCCAGTCCAGCATGGTGCCACCCAAGGTATTGCTGGTGGTGGTGCCTGGGGGTCTGGCCACAGCTGAGCCCTCTCCAGTGCAGGCCTGTGAGCAGCAAGGAAGCCCCACTGCCTCCTAACAGCAGGTCCACAAGCCACAGAGCTATAGTCAGGTAGTGAGGCTCTACCCTGTTTCCATGTGTTCAGCACAGGCTGAGACAGTAGGAACTAGCTGCTCCTTCTGCTCTCTTGCAGCTACGAGAAATCAGACACCCACCGCTTTGAGGTGCCCAGGATGCTCTCAGAGGACCTGCAGTCCCTGGAGCTGTACATCAATAAGATGAAGGACAAGTGAGTGTCCCCCACTGGGCTACGGGCTGTGGCAGGTGGAGGCTGCATTTGCATATGGAGGCTGGAGGCCTGGGGCTACTCATAGGAGACCCCCTTCCAGAGCTTTACATGTGAGAGTGTGAAGCATTCTCTTGGTCCCTCAGAGCCAGATTCCAGGGTGCTGGGCCAGGTTGTGGGGAACCATCTGAACAAGGTTCCTTCAGACCCAGGGGACCTCACTCTTGTCCACCCAGCTTCCATGTCTCCTGGCTGCTGGTCATGAGAAGTGCATCCTGAGGGTGGTGTTTGGGAGCCAGGGGCTCATTTCTGGTGGGAGTGGGGACCTGAGGGGTAGCCTGTGGGCTGCTCGCAGAACCCTGTGGAGGTGGTGGGCCCAGTACCTGGAAAGCCAGGCAGAGATGGACGCCGCGCTGCACTACTATGAACTGGCGCAGGACTACTTCTCCCTGGTCCGCATTCACTGCTTCCAGGGCAACATTCAGAAGGTAGGTGCATTCCAGGAGCTGGCCCTGTGAGGGGAATGGGCTGGAGACGGGGCCCCCAGGGTCTCTCTGGTGTTTTTCTAGGCTGCCGAAATAGCCAACGAGACAGGAAACTGGGCTGCGTCCTATCACCTGGCCCGGCAGTATGAAAGCCAGGAGGATGTGAGGCAGGCGGTGCACTTCTACGCACGGGCTCAGGCCTTCAACAACGCCATTCGTCTGTGCAAGGTAGGTGGCCGCATGCACCACACACGGTGTGGATGGAGGCATGCCACCCGTGATGGGTAAACCCAGGCAGGTGGGAAATGGTGCGTTGTCATTGTTTCCCACAATCTATTAAGAGAGTTCCAGACAGAAAAGTTAACAGAATTGGGCCCCATCATATCCCCAGCCTGGGCCAGTTTCTACCACTAAGGCCTCACTCTACCCACCATGTGCATCTCTGCCCCTCCTTCCCACCTTTTGTCCTCCCTGATGGTGTTTGTAAAGCAAGGAGTTGTCACTGTGTTGTCCCCAGGGCTCCTGAGCCTGCACTGAAGCTGACTCATTGTTTAATGGCCTTATAAATAGTAGGACTTTCACAGGAAGCTATTGGACAATCTGCATCCATAAAAATGTTTCAGCCCAGGGCCTCAAATATGAAAAATCCAAAATGTGGAGAGCCCTCATGTAAGTTAGTTCACATGATGTTCGTTTAGTTAGGAAAAAAGGAAACCTCTGAAATGTTGATGCACAAACCCAGTAAGGCATTACGACACTCATTGGAACCCATGGTCATGTGGATTGGTGTGTGTCAAACAGCGGAGGTGGGCTCCCCATGGCAGTGTTCACAGACCTGAGCAGGAACCACTGAGCATTCGTCCCTCTTCTTGCAGGAGAACAGCCTGGATGACCAGCTCATGAACTTGGCCCTGCTGAGCTCCCCAGAGGACATGATTGAAGCAGCACGCTACTATGAAGAGAAGGGCGAGCAAATGGACAGGGCAGTCATGCTGTACCACAAGGTGAGGGCCAGCCCTGCTCTGGACCTGAAAGGGTACGGCACAAGGCTCCCTAGGTCCTAGGGGACTTGTCTGTATGCAAAGGGACCACTCAACAGTCTTGGGACCCAGGGTCCGGACAACTGCTCAGAGTTCCCCTGCTGTCCACAGGCCGGCCACTTCTCCAAGGCCCTGGAGCTGGCCTTTGCCACCCAGCAGTTTGCAGCCCTACAGCTCATCGCGGAGGACCTGGATGACAAGTCGGACCCTGCCCTCCTGGCTCGCTGCTCAGACTTCTTCGTTGAGCATAATCAGTACGAGAAGGCAGTGGAGCTGCTACTGGCCGCCAAGAAGGTATGGGTGGGCAGGGCCCCTGCCAGGCACACACTTGGGCACTGAAGCCCAGGGTCACTGTTTTCACGACACAGTGAGCGCAGCTCCACTGTCTCTCATGATTACAATTCAGGAGGAAGGCTTTGGCTGCGGTCTGCCTGGGGTGAGGGGGCTGAGACAAGCTCACCTTGTATAGCCGACCCGAGTGTGCACTCGCTGCCCATTTCACCTGTGTCTACAAATTATAACTAGGGAGTTCCACTCATCTGGTTTGTGTGTGTGTGATAAAGTGCACGAACAGAATTTAGAGTTTACCATCTCAGCTGTTTTTTAAGTGAAGAGTACAGTAGCGTTCAGTGCATTCACTTTTCATGCAACTCATCTCCAGAACTGTCATCTTTGCATCTTGTCCCCATTGAACAGTTCCTGCTCCGTCCCCCTCTGCCAGTCCTGGCACCCTCCCCTGTACTTCCTGTCTCTGTGAATCTGACTGCTCTAGGGCCCTCATGTAAGTGGAATCACACAGTTTTTGTCCTTTTGTGACTGGCTTATTTCACTGAGCATAGTGTCCTCAGGGTTCGTCCATGTTATTGCAGAATTTTCTTCCTATTTAACACTGAATCACTTTCCACATTTTGCCTTTCAGTTCATCCATAGATGGCTACTTGGGTTATTTCTACCTTTTGACTATTGTGAATAATGTTGCTATGAATCAACTCTTCTTTCAATTCTTTTGGGCATTTACCCAGAAATGGAATTGCTAAGTCATATGGTAACACTGTTTTGATTTTTTAAGGAACTGCCACAGTGTTTCCCACAGTGGCTGCACCATTTTACGCTCCCACCAACGGTACACCAGGGTGCCAATTTCCCCAGGTCCTCAGCAACACTTGTTATTTTCTACTTAACGGAAAGTTCATACAGCCATCCTCATGGGTATGTGCACTAATCGTTTTCAGGTAGAAAAATTCCTCTTGACAGAAACTGAGTGGAGAGATAGAAAATTGTTAATCACACAAAGTTAGCCTTTCCAGTTAAAAGGCCTTTCTTCCTGCAGCCAGATCTATGCAGTTTTGTCTCTCACTGCTGACTGGTCAAGAAATTCTTCAATGCATGGAAAGGCATGCATCGTGTTCTAGGTGAGGAAGACCCAGTAGATGTGGGTCTGGTCCCCCTCAGACAGCCTCGGACTTAATCGGACCCCAGAAAAAACACCACAAGACCTTCTCTAGCTGGATCAATGGATTCTATAGTTTCACAGTGAAAAGCAGATAAATAGGAATAGCCAGGAAAAACCTGGAAAAGAAGACTACCGTATTTTGTCTTGTGTAATGCGCAGGCGCGTTTTTGGCCTGAGTTTTCAGGAAAAAAATCTTTTGTTTTAATTTTTTAATTCAATTTTTATTTATTTATATTTAGATACTTGGTTTTTGTATTATAAAGGAATTTTAGCATTTGCTTTTGAACATATTACGATATAAGAAATTTTATGTAACAAACAATTATAAAACAGGGAACAAGAAATTTTATGTACCAGTAACAAATTAGTACTACCCAGGAATAATGCGCATCCTTATTTTTCCCTCAAAAATTTGGGCAAAAAAGTACACATCAGACTCGGCAAAATATGGTAATAAAGGTGATTAAAGCTTCCAGATCATAAAGTATAACAAAGCTGGAATAATTGGGATCTGGTGCTTGATCAGGCCTACAGCCAGTGGGAAATATTAGAACACCCAGAAGTAGAGCCGTGTACGTGTGCACGCAGAGTGTGAGATGAAGGCGCATTCACAACAGTGGAGCAAAGATGAGTTGCTCAGGAAACGGGGTTGACACACCCAGGTGGCGCCTGGGACAAAGTCAAATCCTACTCCTCTCTAGTAAATCCCTGATGGGTCAGTGAAATAGCAGTAGTTCCACCAGAAGCCACTAGGTGTCATGTTGTGCAGTCTTAAAGGAGGGAAGGCATTTTCTTTTCTTTTTTAAAAAATTATATTCTACTGACTATACCATTATAGTTTTCCTCATTTTCCCCCCTTTCCCGCTTCCTCCCAGTACCCCTCATTCCCTCAGGCAGTCCCCACACCATAGTTCACGTCCATGGGTCAGGCGTATAAGTCCTTTGACTGCTTTATTTCCTATACTGTACTTTACATCCCCATGGCTATTCTGTGACTACCAATTTGCACTTTTTTTTAATATATGTTTTATTGATTATGCTATTACAGTTGTCCTGTTATCCCCCCTTCATTCCCCTCTACCCTGAACACCCTCTTCCACCCACATTCCCCCCCTTTACTTCAGTCCATGTGTCATAAGGTCTTTGCTTCTACAT
>CM052540.1:87568006-87610188 GCA_028533065.1 Trachops cirrhosus | reverse complement strand
CCAGTTGCAGGGTAGTGACGCTACACGTGGGGGCGGGGTCCGAGAAGGAACAATGGCGCCCGCTCCGCCCTCTGCAGGACCCCAGACCCTTCCGCCACTTTCCGCAGGCCTACTGGGCCCCTCTGGCACCAATTCCGGTGTGGGTGGGCCTGTGCACCCCGTGGGACCTTCCTTTTCAGTCAGTGACCGAAAGCTCTATTTCCCGGTGCTGGGACCCTGAGTTGCGTGCAGTGCCTTGCTTCACAATGTCCGCCTCGCTGGGTCTGCCGGTTGCCACCCCCTGGCCTGGGCCCACCAGCCACCGCTGCTTGTGCGCCCAGGGTCTGCCTGCTGCAGACTTGCGCGCCGCCCCAGGTGCTCAGCTCTCCGCTCAGCGTCCCTCACCCGGCCGGACTCCGCCCCTCCTACCGGTCTGGATGAAAGTGTCTATTTTTAAATCCTTGGTTGTCCGACTTCCATACACTTTAATTTTCTGTCAGTTCTGGTTGTTATTTTGTTTCTATATCGTTGTTGTCCCTATCTTGGTTGTGCGAGGAGGCACAGTGCGTCTACCTATGCCTCCATCTTGGCCGGAAGTCCCCAATTTGCACTTCTTAATCCCTCACCTCTCACCCATTCTCCCCTCCCCTCCCATCTGGTAACCAGGTGGTAACTACTGTATTTTGCTGTGTATAATCTGCACCTTTTTGCCCAAATATTTGAGCAAAAAATAAGGATGTGCATTATACATGGGTAGTAATAATTCTGTATCTATATAAATCTTTTAAATTCTTTTATTTATGCTTATGCATTAAAAGTATAACTCTAGAAAGCAATAATGATATCCATATACAAAATAATACCCTGGAATATGATCATCAGTTTTGTTTCTAAATATAAATAAATAAAAATCGAATTAAAAAATTTAAAAAAATTTGTTCCTGAAAGTTTGGGCCGTAAACATGGGTGCACATTTTGCACAGGAGTACATTATACATGGCAAGATATGGTAACTTCTTTTCTCTTGTTCCTTTTGAGTCTTTCTCTCTTTTTTAAATAATATATTGTATTGATTATGCTATTACAGTTGTCCCATTCCCCCCCTTTATTCCCCTCCACCCTGAACACCCTCTCCCACCCACATTTCCCCCTTTAGTTCATGTCCATGGGTCATAAGTTCTTTAGCTTCTACATTCCTCTACTATTCTTGCCCTCCCCCTGTCTATTTTCTACCTACCGTCTGTGCTACTTATTCTCCATACCTTATCCCCCTCTCTCCTCCTCCCGCTCCCCTGCTGATAACCCTCCATGTGATCTCCATTTCTGTGGTTCTGTTCCTGTTCTAGTTGTTAACTTAGTTTGTTTTTGTTTTTGTTTTAGGTGTGGTTGTTAATAATTGTGAGTTTGTTGTCATTTTTGAGTGTCTTTATCTTTAACCTTTGGCCTTTTAATTATGATGTGTCTTGGAGTGAGCTTCTTTGCATCCATCATAATTGGGACTCTCTGTGTTTCCTGGACTTGCATGTTTATTTCCTTCACCAAATTAGGGAAGTTTTCTTTCACTATTTTTCTTTTGATAGATTTCCAGTGGCTTGTTCTTTCACCTCTCCTCCTGGCACCCCTGTGATGGGAATGTTAGACCTCTTGAAGTTGTCCCAGAGGCTGTGTACAGTATCCTCACTTTCTTGGATTCTTTTTTCTTCTTGTTCTTCTGATAGGTTGTTTTTTGCTTCCTTGTTCCAAATCATTGATTTGATTCTCAGCTTCATCCACTCTACTGTAGTTTCCCTGTAAATTGTTCTTTATTTCAATTAGTGTATGCTTTGTTTCTGACTGGGTCTTTTTTAAGCTGTTGAGGTCCTCACTAAGTTGCTCAAGCATCCTAATAAACAGTGTTTTGAACTCTGCATCTGATAGATTGCTTATCTCCATTTCGTTTAGTTCTTTTTTCTGGAGTTTTGATCTGTTCTTTCATTTAGGACATGTTACTTTGTCTCCTCATTGTGGCAGCCTCCCTGTGTTTGTTTCTATCTATCAGGTAGAGCTGCTATGACTCCTGCCTTACTAGTGTGGCCTAATGTAGTAGGTGTCCTGTGGACTCCAGTGACACAGCCTCTCATCACCCAAGCTGCATTCTTTGTGTGGGCTGAGGGCACTCTTCTCTTGTATTTGAGCCTTGGTTGCTGTGGGCAGATTAATTGGAGGGATTTACTCAGGCCAGTTAGCTGCATGGACTGGCTGTGACCACTGACCACCAACCTCTGCCCTCTGTGGAGGATTGGCTGTGCAGGGGCAGGGTGGCGGTGCTCTGACACCCTGTATGGCGCTCAGACCATGCAACTACTGGCGGTCTGTAGCTGTCCACTGTGTGCTCTGGCACTGGAGTTTCCTGGGTGGTGCAGGTCAAGGTCAACTCCCACCTGTGTTTTGCCCAGTGTACCCTGCCTGAGCTGTAAAAGCAACTTGAGATGGATGCTACTTGTGCTGGGGTTGGAGATTCCCAGTTCAAGCCAAGCTGTGAATCTAATCTGGCTGCCTCTACTGCTCAGCTAGCTGTTGTTTGTTTGATAGGATTTGATTTAGGAGCCAAGACTATCCATCCTTATGGAAAAGCAGCTTGGATGGGCCTGTAAATTGGGTGGGGCAGAGCCTCTGGGGATCTCCAAGGTGGGTCAAACAGTGTTAGCTGGGTTGATGAAGTCTCAGATATGTCATGAATTTATGGCTCTGTGGGGGGAGGATTTAGCAAAGGGACAATGGCCTCTCCTCGCCTTGATGCCAGACACCCCAGTTTCTCCCTATATGTCACTGGTGCTTTTCAAGCTGCTACCCCAGTGCTGAAGCTCAGAAAGAGTGAGAGTAGGTGAGTCCATGTGTGGGTTCTTTAAGAGGAACTGCTTGGGGCTCCAGAAGCTTCTTCGTCTGACTCAATCCTTGCTGGTTTTTGCAGCCAGAAGTTGTGGGGACTTACCTTCCTGGCACTGGAACCCTGGGCTGGGGGCCTGGTGTGGGGATGGGACTCCTCACTCCTGAGATATCCCTCCTGAATTTTCATCCACCCCACATGCATGTGGGATCAGCTTGTTCTGAGTCTTTGCCCCTCGTACCAGTCTGGATGGGTGTGGTTTCTTTAATGCCATAGTTGTCACACTCTCCCATTCAACTTGATTTCTGATGGTTCTGAGAGATGGTTGTTCCATATTTTAGTTGTAATTTTGGTGTGGTTGTGTAAGGAGGTGAGCCATGTCTGCCTACGCCCCCATCTTGACCAGAAGTTCTAGATGTTTTCTATTATTTAAACTCAAAAGCCATAGTGATCAATTCAACCAAATACAAATTTGAAAATAGCATATGGAAAAAACACCATAAATAATAAAATGGGAAAAATATATTTTACTGATATCCCCAAAAGCTGATTTTGTTACTATGTGTAGAGGTCCCAAACTCAGAAGGAGGGAACAAAGAGCACGTAGGGATGGTCGTTCATAATAAGAGAAATACAGATCAAAGCTCAGAGTTTCCGTTTTTTGTGAGTTAGGCTAGTAAAGGTAGAAAGGCCAAAAGCCCACTAGATGGTCGTGGGAAACATATGCTCAGGCTTTGGGTGCGGACACAGCAGGCATGCTGTCTTCAGAATGCCCCCTACCAGCACGTTAATACCTGTGAGAGGGGCTCAAGCGCACGGGCTGTACCAGCAAAAGATAACCCACCTCTGTGGTCAGCACGACGAGTTAAACATTAAGCAGCAGTTCTTGGTTGAGTGGAATATTATGCAGCTGTCAAGAAGAAGGTACATTTCCTTCTATACTGAGATGGAATCATCTCTGAGACATAATTCTTTTTTTTTTCAAGATTTTATTTATTCATTTTTAGGGAGAAGGGAAGAGGAGAGAAATAACAATGTGTGGTTGCCTCTCATGCTCCCCATACTGGGGATCTGGCCCACAACCCAGACATGTGCCCTGACTGGGAATCGAACTAGAGACCCTTTGATTCGCAGCCCACACTCAATTCAGTGAGCCACACCAGCCAGGGCTCCAAGACATAATTCTTTTTTTACCCCAAGATATATTCTTTTTTTAAATATTTGTTTGGGTTTTTTTTTTTTAGAGAGAAGGGAAGGGAGGAAGCAAGAAAGGGAGAGAAACATCAATGTGTGGTTACCTCTTGTGCACCCCCCACCAGGGACCCGGTCTGCAACCCAGGCACGTGTCCTGACTGGGAATCAAACCAGTGACCCGTTGGTTCGCAGGCCGGTGCTCAATCCACTAAGCGATACCAGCCAGGGTCCCCAAGACACATTCTTAAGTGAAAAATATAATTTTTTCTTAAATTATTTAAAAAATTAATTAAACCTCTTGATTTAAGATTTTCAAAAGAATTACAGAAAAGAATTAATTTCTGGTTTCCTTTTTCTCCCATAACAAATATAAGATTCTTCTTTTTTTTTTAAGGTTTTATTTATTTTTAGAGAGAGGGGAAGGGAAGGAGAAAGAGGGAGAGAAACATCTAAGTGTGGTTGCCTGCTGGGGACCTGGCCTGCAACCCAGGCCTGTGCCCTGACTGGGAATCAAACCAGTGACCCTTTGGTTCACAGGCCTGCACTCAACCCACTGAGCTACACTAGCCAGGGCCAAATATAAGATTCTTTTGAGCTCCACATTGCCTTTGTTGCGTTCCAGAATGTTAATGGTGTGAGAGAAAGTCACGTGCCACCACTGAACCTGGCCCTGGGTTCCTCTGAGGAGGTGGTGGGCGGGAGGGTAACTGCCCCCTCTCGGTGTGTGTGGCGCCTTCCCAGTATCAGGAAGCCCTGCAGCTTTGCCTGGAGCAGAACATGACCATCACCGAGGACATGGCCGAGAAGATGACTGTGTCCAAGGACTGCACGGATCTGTCGGAAGAGTCACGGCGCGAGCTGCTGGAGCAGATTGCCAACTGCTGCGTGCGCCAGGGCAACTACCATTTGGCCACTAAGAAGTACACGCAGGCTGGTAATAAGCTCAAGGTGAGGAGGTTGGTGTAGTCACTTGCGCTGCCCATCAGGGACACGTGCCCAAGGCGTGGTCTTCCCTTTATCCTGAGTTTAACCCAGTGGGGACGAGCTTTCCCGGCCTGGGTTCCGAAGGCTGCCAGAGGGAACCGAGAGTCCTGAGCTCACTGCTGCGTGGCGCCCAGCAGGCACTATCTGCTGCAGTGGGGCAGTGTCATGGCACGCTCCAGCGCTCCTCACCTGGCCCTGGCTCCTTTTCCATCTAGGCCATGAGAGCGCTGCTCAAGTCTGGGGACACGGAGAAAATTGTGTTCTTTGCGGGTGTCTCAAGGCAAAAAGAGATCTACATCATGGCGGCCAACTACTTACAGTCCCTGGACTGGCAGAAGGAGCCTGAGACCATGAAGAACATCATCAGTTTCTATACCAAGGGGCGGGCCCTGGACCTGCTGGCCGGTTTCTATGATGCCTGTGCTCAGGTACAGCCCCTTCAGGCAGTTCTGGGGGCCTGGGGAGGCTCATTGGCCCATGGGTCCTGATAGTCTCGTCTGTTCAGGTGGAGATCAATGAATACCAGAACTATGACAAAGCCCATGGGGCGCTAACTGAGGCCTACAAGTGCTTGTCCAAGGCCAAGGCCCAGAGCCCCCTGGACCAGGAGACCAAGCTGGCACAGCTTCAGAGCAAGATGACGCTGGTGAAGCGGTTCATTCAGGCCCGAAGGTTTGTTCCCACAGGAGGGTGGGAGGCTGGGTGCTTCAGGCCCCACGGGAGCCTTGTGGAACCTGCCCCCCACCAAGACTCTTGCTTGTGCCTTGTTATTCTCTGGCTCCCCCTCACTGCCAGGTACCAGACCCAGGTTCCATTTCCGGTGACTGTTCTTCAGAGGAGCTCCCTGGACACCTAGACAGGAACACGAAGGGCATCGCTGTGGCTTCATTCATGTCTGACCTCCTCTTTGTGGGGGATCCCCTTAGAACCTGGGAACATTCTTGGGAAGATTGTTCCAGAAACAACCAGTGACCATTGAGAGAGAAATCTGTTAGGGGACAGAAAGTAATGGCAGATTTGGGCCCGAAGAGAGTGTTTGAGAGAAGCCTGGGACCTGCTCATCTGTGTGCAGGGGTCGAGCAGGACAGCTCAGGGGTGGCAGGGAACTGAGGTGACGAAACTCATGCTCCTCCCGTGGAGGCAGCGCAGGGCCTGTGGGAAGGAGGCTCGGGCAGCCCGTTTTCTCCATGTTTAGGAGAGGCCACCAATCTTAATTTGTGCATGACACCAGTTTTTATTTATTGGCAAATCTTCCAGCTCTTCCAAGAGCCCCCTGTGTACGTAGCAGCCCCTGCTTGTGCCTAAACCAATGAAAGCATTTTCTTACCTGAGAACAGGCTTTTGAAAAAAGAGTTCCAAACATAATTTTGATAACTGTTGTGCAAAGTGGGGCCTTTTAAAGGGTACTACCATAAGGAGACTGAATGGTAATAGAAAAAATTACAATTAAAAAATAAAGGGCACTCCCTACTCAGATGTGTAAGTTCTGGAATATCTATTGAGCCTGGGATACAGGAGGGAGAAGGGAGGACACTGGGCAGCGAGGACCAGGAAGCCACAGGGCAGGGCATGGTGGATGGAGTGGAGAAGCCTCTGGAGGCCGCGGAGTGGCCAAATCAGGCTCTGCAGGAACAGGCCAGCCGGCCCTCCCGAAGCAGGAGCTGAGCCCCCAGAGGCTCCGGCTAACCGCTCTGATCCGAATACTGCTCTGGGACGCCCTCCTTGTCCTGCCCTCACTCGCATGCCACTTGCTGCTCTTCAACAAACCCCAAACATGTCATTGCCTGGCCTTTGTTCGTGCCAACCCCCTGTCCAACCTCCTCGGCGCCCCCTGAGGAGGGACCCCTGAGTCCCCCTGTGTCACACTGTCCTGCTCTAGACTGTTTCTTGGGCAGGGACTAGGACTGAAAAACTTTTGCTCTGGCACAGTCTTGGCATTCCAAGCCGTCAGTACGTTTTGTTAAACAAATGAGTGAATTTATGAAATAACTCATTAATGAATTGTTGTAACTCATGAGAATTACCTTCACAAAAGATTCGGCCTTTGGTTCTGGTGAGCTCCGTCTTAGAGCAGAGGGTCTGCTCCAACCTCTGATGCCCAGCCCACGCCCTGGGGTCGGGCTCAGGCTGTCTCTGCTCACCGCAGGACGTACAGCGAGGACCCCAAGGAATCCGTCAAGCAGTGTGAGCTGCTCCTGGAGGAGCCAGACCTGGACAGCGCTGTTCGCCTCGGGGACGTCTGTGGCTTCCTGGTGGAGCACTACCTGCGGATGGAGGAGTTCCAGATGGTGAGCGCTCAGGATCAGGGGCGGCTTTGCTTCCCTGGGTGGGAGTGCCTGTAGCAGCCCCACCCACGGCCTGCAGGAGTTGGGAGCTCACTGTGGAGGAGGTGACTCGCCTGTTTTTGTTTTTGATTTTTTAGCCTTTTTTATTTTGAAATAATTTTAAACTGAAAAGTCAATAAGAATAATGTTTTTCTTTCGCCAACTGGCTTATTTCACTTAGCATAATGCTCTCCAGTTCCATCCATTGCTGTCACAAAAGGTAGGGGCTCTTTCTTTCTCTCTGCTGCGTAGTATTCCATTGTGTAAACACACCACAGTTTTTTCATTCACTTATTTACTGATGGGCACTTAGGTTGCCTCCAGCACTTGGCTATTGTAAATTGTGGTACTATGAACATTGGGTGGGCAGGTTCTTTTGAATTGGTGTTTTGGGATTTTTAGGACATATTCCCAGAAGTAGAACTGCTGGGTCATAAGGCAGATCCATTTTTAGTTTTCTGAGGAAATTGCATACTGCCTTCCATAGCGGCTGCACCAGTCTGCATTCCCACCAACAGTGCACCAGGGCTCCCTTTTCTCCACAAACTCCCAAGCACTTGTTGTTTGTTGATTTGTTAATGATGGCCATTCTGACAGGTGTGAAGTGGTATCTCATTGTGGTTTTAATTTGCATCTCTCTGATGGCTAGTGATGCTGAGCATCTTTTCATGTGTCTCTGGACCCTCTGTATGTCCTCCTTGGAGAAGTGTCTTTTCAGGTCCTTTGCCCATTTTTTAATTGGGTTATTTGTCTACCTGCTGTTGAATTGTATGAATTCTTTATATGTTTTGGAGATTAAACCCTTGTCTGATGTATCATTGGCAAATACATTCTCCCATACAGTTGGTTCCTTTTTCATTCTGATGATGATCTCTTTAGCCATGCAGAAGCTTTTTAATTTGATGTAGTCCCAATTTGTTTATTTTTTCCTTTATATCCCCTGCCTTAGGAAATATATGGGCAAAAATGTTGCTATGTGGGATGTCTGAAATTTTACTGCCTATTTTTTCCTCTAGGACTTTCATGTCGTCATGACTTATATTTAAGTCCTATATCCATTTTGAGTTTATTCTGGTGTGTGGTGTAAGTTGGTGGTCTAGGTTCATTTTTGTGTGTGTACCAGTCCAGTTCTCCCATCTTGCCATATGTATTCATTCTGCATGTATGTTTTTTTTAAAGATTTATTTATTTTTAGAGAGACAGGAAGGGAGGGAGAAAGGGAGAGAAACATCAATGTGTGCTTGCCTCTCACATGCCCCCTACTGGGGACCTGGCCCGCAACCCAGGCATGTGCCCTGACTGGGAATCGAACCGGCAACCCTTTCCTTGGCAGCCCATGCTCAATCCACTGAACCACACCAGCCAGGGCTGCATGTATGTTTTTAAATTTCTATTGTGTACATGAAATGAGTATTTTTCGGAGCCGATTTGAGAGGTACAAACATCCTGTCCTCTCACCCCTTAAATTGCTGAGGGGTGAAGACACCTGGGCGTTGAATTGCTGCGTCAGAGAGAGAGTGAACGTTTAACTTCTAAGAAACTACCAAACTTTTCTTTATTTTCCTTTTCGTAATGTCTTTTTAATGATTCATGTCAGGGTTGTTCTAGTCCTATCAAACACACTGGGAAGCGTGCCCATCTCCTGTTCTTTCTGAAGGACTTCATGTAAGGCTGGTGTCTTTTCTTCCTTAACTGTTTGATGGAATGCATAAACACACCTACCTGGGCTTGGAGCTATCTTTTGGAAGGTTTCTGATAATTCAGTTTAACAGTGGTTCTCAAACATTTTGGTCTCAGAACCCCTTTGCCCTAGGAAAGTTATTGAGGACCCTATTTATGTGGATTTAATATACCAATATTTACTGTATTCGACATAAAACTAATTTGTAAAATATTTAATTTGCTTAAAAATAGAATAGCATGCTATAACTTAACATAATATTTTTATTAAAAATAACTATGCTTTCCAAAACAAAGAAGATTAGTGAGAAAAGTAGCATTGTTTTACATTTTTGCAAATTTCTTTAATGTCTGACTTAATAGAAAACAGCTGAATTCTCAGTTTCTGCATTCCATTTGGTAAAGTAGGTTGTTTTAGTTGAAATATATAAAGCAAATCGAGCCTCACACCCATTTGTCGGGGAGAAGGGGAGGTGTGTAGTAGCCTTCTCGGATGTTGGTAGCGCTTCTTCGATGCTGCGCCGGTGGGTGCTGGCCCACAAGCGTCAGCTGCGGGGAGAGACCTGCGGCCCTGCCGGCTCACTTCTTACTCTCTGCTGCCGGTAACCGTTGTCTGTCGTGGGTCTTCTACACATACAAGCTTTTGTAAAATCAGGATGGTCATTTGCAAAGTCTTGGTTCACTGAGTTATACAAACACTGACACATTTCATTATATACATTTCTAAAATCTCATTTGTTAATACCACCACCCATCTCATCAGGAGGAGAGTCTTCAAGTATTGAGAAGATGTCCGGCTCCTGCTGGCCGGTACGTAGGTTTCTGAAATTCTGACTTTTGTTTGAAAGCTCAGATTTTATCCTTAGCAAAAATACTTCCAAGTGACAGTGTCACTTTGTTCATTTTTGAGAAAAAGTCTGCCACATGTCCAGTGACTGAATAACCACAGCTTATCTTTTAGTTGTTTTTACAAATAAAAATGGTGTTCCATGTAAGTATCAAATTTAGCCCACAACCCACACCGGTGTGTTTCCGCATCTTCACCAACATTTGGTGCGTCAGTCTCTGTTATTTCGGCCATCTGGTGGGTGAATAGTGGTATCTCATTGTGGTTTTAATGTCTACTTTCTTTCTTTTTTTAAGAGACATCTATTTATTTATTTATTTATTTTTGTGGGGAAAATAAAGTGGGGAAGGACGGGGGATAGAAAGGGAGAGAAACATCCACGTGAGAAACACCAGTTGGCTGCCCGTCGTAGGTGCTCTGACGAGGACCGAGCGCGCAACCCGGGCACGTGCCCTGACTGGGAATCGAACTGTCAGCCTTTCACCCTGCTGGACGATG
Source organism: Trachops cirrhosus (assembly GCA_028533065.1). Taxonomy (NCBI): domain Eukaryota; kingdom Metazoa; phylum Chordata; class Mammalia; order Chiroptera; family Phyllostomidae; genus Trachops; species Trachops cirrhosus. The sequence continues at coordinate 87,599,816 of CM052540.1, read as the reverse complement.
CTCCAACCGACTGAGGAACACTGGTCAGGGCTAGTGTCCACTTTCTTGGTGACTAATTAATGACTCGCTGGCTGTCTGCACACCTCCTCCTGTAACTGCTCAAACGCTTTACCATCCTTTTCTGGGTGTTTGTCTTCTTACTGTTAACTGTGGTCTTTATAAGTTCTAAATGCACTTCCTTGATCAGAAAACGATCTGCCAGTGTTTTCTCTCAGTCTGTAGGTGGTTCCCTTCTAATCCTTTCTCCTCTCCTTCTGGAACTACCGTTACTTGTATATATTGTTCCCTGGCTCAGATGAGTCTCTTCTCCCCCCGCCCCGCCCCAGGTTTTCTCTGTTTCTCATTTTGGGCAGCTGCTTTTGCTGTTGCTCCAGTTCACCAGTCTTCCTTTTCTGATCTTCCACCCATGTTTTCCATCGGACCTAATTCCCACCCCTGGGGGTCTAACTTGGTTCTTTTTGCTTTGTCTTCCATGTCTGTCTCTATTATGCTTATCCTTTCCTCCACCTTCCTAAGCATATGAAGTATATTTATAAAAGCTATCGTAAAATCCTTGTCTCCTGGATCTTTTTCTGTTGATTGATTCTTTATTATGGCTCATATTTTCCTGCTTCTTTGCATGCTTGGTCATTTTTTATTGGACTGCAGACATTGTGTTTCAGGTTGTTGAGTGATGGAGTCTTTGTGTGTGTGTGTGTATTCTTTTAAATATTTCTGAAGTTTGTTCTGAGGTGAGGATAAGTTACTTGCAAACAATTTGATCCTTTTGCAGCTGTATTTTGTCTTTGTCAGGGGGGTCCAGAGCAGCCTTGAGGCCAGGGCCAGTTCACCCCCCCACCACGGCACTGCCCTTCCGAGAACTCTCTGTTCCCAGTGTGTTGGCAGACCTCCCCAGTCTGGCCGGTGGAGCGTGAACTGCTTGCTCCTGGCCTGTGTGGTCGTCTCGGGGATTGTTCCACCTGCCCCTTTCTGACGGAGTTTCACTGGCCTCAGGTGCTTTCTTCACATACATGCGCTGATCATTACTCAGATGAAGACTCAGGACCCTCAGCAGGCCTCTGAAGATGCTGCTCTTTCTGTCCCTCCTGCTCCCTCACTCCCTCGGATTTTCTTTTTATATGTGGTTCTCAGCAGTTTGATGATGATGTCCATAGGCATTTTCATTGTATTGATACTGAGCTTCTTGGGCACGTAAATGTACGTCCTTTACTAAAGTTGGGGAAATTTGTAGTTTTTTTCCTTTAAATATTTTTTCTGCCTTTTTCTCTTTCTGGGACTTCAGTTAAATGTTAGGCCTTTTTGTACAGATGAACACACATTTGTAATTCCTGTCCATCGTTTCAGAACTTTTTTCCTCTGGCATTGGAATTAGATGATGTAATGACTTAACTGCAGATACACTGACTTTCTTCAGCTATCTTTAGTCTCCTGTTTACCTCTTCGGCAAAGTATTTCTTTTAGAGTTTATATTTTTTAGTTCTAGAATTTAAACTTAGTTCATTTTTATTTACTAAAATTTCCTATTTGTTCATTCATTAAAAACAATTTTCCTGTGCGGGGGAACAATTTTCCTTTATACACTTGAACATAGTTATAACTGCTGCTCTCAAGTCTTTGCTGATACCTCCAATATCTGGATCATGTCGATTTGGTCTCCATTGTCTGCTCTTGTTTGTTTGAGAGAGAGAAACACTGATTTGTTGTTCCACTTATTTATACATCCATTTGTTGATTCTTTATGTGTCCTGACCAGGAATCGAACCTGCAACCTTGGTGTATCAGGATGACACTCTAACCTACTAAGCTATCTAGCCAGGGCTATTACTTGTTTTTTGAGTATAGGTCAAGTTTTCCTGTTTCTTCTTATGTCTAGCAATTTATTTATTTCTTTTTTGTATTTTAGACACACAATGTTATCCAATAAGAGATGCTGGGTGCCACTGTGTTCCTCCAAAGTGTGTTACTGTTTGTTTCTTTCTCCTTCTTCCCCCTCCCCCTCCCTCCTTTCCTTTCTTTCTTCTTTTCTGTGGTCATCTTTGCTCAACTCAGAGTCTAAACTCTCCCCCACGGCGGACAGTCGCTAGAATCTCTGCTAAATGCTTTAGCTTTGGTGCAGCTCCTTAGAGTCTGCACCGTCCCCACTACGTGAAGAGTGTAGGGTCCACCAGAGGTCAGGGCAGAGTTCACACTCAGAATTTGGGCTCTCCTTCAATGGCGTTAAGAGAGTGGTTTTCTATGTGCCTTTTAGCTTCTCCCGGTAGCCCTGACTGGCGCCACCCAGAAGTTGCAATTAGAAACTCACCTCTCACACTCCTCCCTTCTTGCCACAGGTCGGCTCCCTCTCACTCCCTCTCGACTTCCTGCACGGTGGTTCTCCGGTGCCTTTTATGTTTTGCCCAGCTTATCACTGTGTCTGGAAGCGTTGGTCTAATATTAATTTCTCTACCATTACCAGAAGCTTCTCTCCTCATTCTTTTTTATCATAATCCTCTCATAATCAACATAAGATTCTACCTGGCTGCATTTTTCCTTCGCATTCCAAAGGGTCACACAGACTTCGCCAAACCCACATACATGCTCCACCTGCAGCATCTTCTTCAGCCACCAGCTGAGTCACCCGGCAGATAGTTCCTGGAGAGACCACAGTGACCCCACGGAATCTCTCGGTTGCCCTTCCTAAGTGCTCACAAACTGAGTATTGACTAGTTTCAGAATTGTTGCTAGTGAACTGTGCCAGCCTCATTAAACTGAGGTTTCCAGAATTCACAGGAAATTTCCAGAATTCATCAGCAGCCTCTCGTCAGTCTGAAAGGTCAGCACCATGAAACCCAGATTTCCTGCTCTTAGCACTTATTTCCTCTTTGCCCCCTACCATGTCCACTCACGTTTTCGTTGTGAGAACACCGCTCTGAATCTAGTCTCAGCAAGGAGGAAAACGTGAAATAGGGACAAAATTGGATTGCGGAGACACTCAGACTACTGTATCTTCAAAATTAACAGAAAAAATCACATTTTAAATATTGCAACACATTTTGTGTTGTCTTTATCCTTGTTTGAAGCCTATGGGATTTAATGACTAATTTTTTTAATCTGTATGTAAATTTAGAAAGTCTAGGCAAATACAAGCTTCATCTTGGTGAGCAAAGAAAACCCCTTGTTGCTGCTCTGATGTCCTTCCTTAGTTTCACTTCCAAACTTCTTTCTCCACTTTCCTCTCCCCACTCACATCTCACTGCCCTGTCATCGGGCTCAAGTCCCGACAGTCTCCTGACGTTGGACCGTTTTCAGGATTCGGGATGTCTAATAACATTTCTTTGTTGCCCTTCATCTGTCTTTGGTCACCGTGTCTTCCTTCTAGAAACTTTGCTCCTGCCCCTTTATTAAAGAAATCAGCTCTGCACACCACGGAGTTGCACCACCAGGTTCTTTCTGACCACCCAGCTCTCCCCTCCCCCACTCCCGCTTCCCCCTCAGTGTAGGCACTCCCTCCCTCTCTGCTGGACCTCAGCCCCAGCCACCCTCACAACTCCCACACTGGACCAGCCTTGGTCTTAGCGCTGTGTCCCGTGTGCCCACCACAGCACCTGGCCCACAGCAGGCAAATGGAAGATACCTACAGAAGCCTCTTCCTGTGTGGCTTTCCTCTCCCTCTGGTCTGCAAACTCCAGTGGGGGGGATGGGGGGTGCAGCTGTGCCCTGCCCATCTCCCATCCTTCCAAAAACCGTATCTAATCTTTGTATCTTTATCTTTATAATCTTTTACTTAGTTTTAGTATCTTAGTTATATCTGTCCAAAATAAGATTGCTCTAAGTTTTTATCATCCTTAAGAAATACTAAGATCTGTTCATTATAAATTAAAAGCTCCTAGAAATTTTGGTCACATTCTGAATTGATATAAAATGTACCTTGTGGGTAAGCCTTAGAAGCCACATGAGCCTGTTCTGCCCCCCTTGTGCTTACACGTGGCCTCCCTGTGGGTGAGTGGGTATAGCCAAGTGTGAGCAGGTGCAGACAAGGCGTGGCAGGTGTTGGCTGGTGTAGCAGGTGTGGGCAGGCATAGGAAGGATGGGCAGGTGAGGGCAGGCATAGGAGGTATGGGCAGGTATAGGAGTGGGCAGGTGAGGCATGTGTGGGCAGGCATAGCAGATGTAAGCGTGTGGTTTTGCCTCAGAACCCCCCCACCCCACCCCAAGGCTGCTCTTTGTGACACCCCCATGCGCTCCCACATACTCCCACCGGGAGGACCAGAGGAAGTTCCACAGGAAGACACCGATGAGTTCCATAGTTTGCCAGTCTTGGATCAAGGACCACACATACAAGGGTCAAATTAATCACAGGCCTAATTAACTGGGGTACACTGGATGCTTGGTCAGAATAAGTAAGACAAACCACTTATATGTTGCTGCCTGCCCGCCAACCAAAAAAGCACATGCCCCAGAGCACATGAGAAAGATGAAGACATGAACCCCTCCTTCCCTTGGGGGTCCTCCTGTGTACATCCAGGGTGTACATCCAGATCAAAGGGAGCGTGGTCCCAGAGCACACACGCGTTCTCGTACACAGGCCGCTGCTCGCTCCAGGCTCTCTGGGAGCTGGGTGCTCCTATTCAGCTGGCGGTGCTGATCGCAACTCACAGCACTGACCATCAGAGCCAGAGCCGGGCTGTCCAGACACCACCACTCCTGGAAATGCCGGAAGTCCCAGATTGCACCCAGGCCCCTCACTTGAGAGGCAGGGATGGTTCTCCTCTGACCTCTGGAGCAGGTGTTTAGGAAACTCGGCACTGAAGGCACAGGTCCTTGGTTCTGATGTGGGCTGACCCGGTAATGGCTGTTCTGTGATGCAGGCCTACAAGTATCTGGAGGAGATGCGGAGATGCCTTCCCGCCGCCAAGGTATCCTACTACGTGAACCAGCAGACCGTGGACGCTGTGCACCAGGGCCTGGGCATCCCTCCAGCACGCCTCATGCCCGAGCGGACCCACCACGACAGCATGGAGGACCCCGAGGAGGTGATGGAGGAGGTTGAAAATGATCCCTGAGGGCCTGCTGCTGTGAAAGCTTTTCTGGAACTTTCTAGTTATCAAGAGCCTTTTTTTTTTTTTTTTTTTTTGGAAAAAAGAAACTTTTGTGTTTGAGTACATAGCTGTAGGGCCCAGGGCACAGGTTGATCTGTTTATAAAGGGAGGGTGACATTCCTTCTGCGTTCCTGCTCCTGCGGAATGTGGTTCAGCCCCTTTACTGTCAAGGGAGTTGGTTCATTTTTCCCATGGTTTTCTCCAAGTACAGACTGTAAAGCCTAAGGAGTTTCTAGACTTCACAAACTGAGGATGTTAGTATATTCACTGCCTCATTCCAGCACCCAAGTAGGTTGCTGACATTTTTCAGCAGGATTTTCATTCCTGACCACAGGGCCATTCCTGAGGGGACACCAGAGTGGCCGGTGGGTGGTTCTCTCTGTGAGGCAGCCTGTGCCCTTTCTGTCACAGCTCCCACCGTGAGGGAGGAGCTGGCACCAATGTATAGTGAGGGGTGGGTGACCTCGAGCACCACCCACCAGCTGCTGAAACTCTAATAAATTTTATTTCCTCAGAGGCCTGTGTCCCTTTCCTGCCCTGTCCTGCCCACGTTTTCGTGTCTCCCCTCTGGAGGGCTTGTCTAGGCACTGAGGCCCCTGCCTGAGCAGTGAGAACCACAAAGCATGGGTTTGAGCACCTGCAGCTCCTTTTTATTCTTACTGTGTTCTCGTCTTGTTTTGTTTTTTAACATCACCTTAGGTGAGCAAAGGGGCTGAGGACACAATACTAAGCCCACTGCTCTGCCCATCTTGGCAGCTCCCACTGGAGCACATCTGAGCCCTGAGCAGCAGCACCCTCCCCTCCCTGCCTACAGCGGCCCAGAGCCTGCCCGAGTCCTTCCTCGGAACCCCCACCCCAGCGTTCAGGGTGCCCTGTTGTTGGGGGCAGCACCCGGAGGCCCTGGCGTGGGCTTTCAGCTGAACACTCAGACGTCCCACGCTATGAGCAGCAGTGCAGCGCGCCTTCCCGCTCGCTTAGCACCGGGTACACGGCCAGCCCCTCAGGTGGCCACGCCACAACCCTGTGGGTCGGCCTGGCTCCTCAGGCCTTGTGCTCGGCCCTCCTGCCTTCCCCTCCTCCAGCAGGAACGGCAGCAAGGGTCTAAGGAGAAGGCAGTGGAAGGAGCTTGTCTTTGAGTTTCTCCAGAAGCAGCAGCGCCTTCACGGCCAGCATCCTGCAGTCCTCGTCTGGGTCCTTCTCAGCCTCATCTGCGGAAGACGAAAATGAAAACAGAACCCATGCAGCGTTACATGGTGCCGAATAAGCCGGCCCTCTCCAGTTTGGATCCACTGAAGTCTCCCTAAAGGTGCCCCCACAGGGGCCTGGCACGGCCGGGTACCCTGGGCTTCAGGCCTGCGGGCCCATTTCCCTCTTGCTAAGGGCCCTGGGGAGAGAAACACCTTAGAGGCCAGCAAAGGGCCCTTGACTGCGTCCCTGCACAAGGTTCTCCACCGGGAACTCTGGTGGCGGGGGTGGGGAATGCCACTGAGAGGAGTAAACACATGTCCCTCCAAAGAGTCACTCCAAGGCTGCAGCGCTCACCCCAGGGAAGCAGCCCAGAACAACGGAGCCCATCCTGAGACGAGGAGGCTGGATGCCTCATGCCTGCGACCCTGAGAAAGACCAGCATCATCTAGAACCAGCCTGACACACACGTAACATGAGACGTAATCAGGGAAACCCACACACCGACCAACAGGACAAAAGACACTGCGGACACTTGGACTGGAGGAGCTGGGGACACAGGACAGGTCCTCAGTGGGACCCGGGATCTGGCAGAGAAAAAAAAGGCTGTCTTTGCACCACTGGCCTTCCAGTGTGGCCACAGATGAAACGGCCCAGCCCACCCGTGAGCCGAGGGGAGCAGTGGGCGTGCTGGCTCTGAGGGCTACAGGTGGAGGCGATGCTGCTCACAACAGACTCTTTAAAAGGAACCTGTGGGTGAGGGAGGCGGAGACAACACATGGCAAAATGCAAACAGTGAGCCCGGTGAGGGCACAGAGTGCTCGCTTTATGCATCTTGTAACCTTTCTGAAGAGCTGGAGTTTTCCAGAATGAATACAGATGCCATCTCCCACATCAGGGCACCTTCTCTCAGGTCCCTCGGCGGGACTCCCCAAAGTGACCCCAACAACAGTCGTGTTCCCATCCCCACACTGGGGGACACTTAGTGTGCAGACAAGGAGGGACACAATACTCACACTGGGCCGTGGGCCAGGACTCGCTCAGCTCTGGAATCTCCACGATGTCCCATGATCCTGATGGCCACTAGAACCCTCAGCTGCTGCAGCCTCCCACCCACCTCGCTGCCGCGGCCTGAGGCTGCGTCCTCACCTGCCAACCAAGACCGGGCCTCCAGCAGCTCGTCCGGCAGGTCTGCCAACAGGTGCTCGGCTGGAACGCTGAGCAGAACGGAGGAGACGGCGAACAGCAAGCCCCGGCGCACGTAGCTGCTGGGCAAGGTGGAGGGCTGAGCCTCAGAGAGCCAGTCTAGCCAGGGAGACCCTGATTCTCCCGAGCACGGCAGCCACGCAGCAACAAAAGCACGCCTGGCCTGCCTAGCCCCCTTCCTTCTTCGTGCCAGGAAAAGCCGCCACCAGCGGCCCAATATCCACTGTCTAGGATTCACACCCCCTTCCCCACATTGTTCACACGGGACCACTGCCCTCAGCCCACTGGCCACTCACGCGTCACCATGGAGGCGAAGGGCCCACACGAATTCCAGCAGAGCCTTGCCCATTGGCACAGCCACCTGAAACAACAGGGGCCAGTGGGCAGGAGTCCCAGCACCCAGCAGTCCCCACCTGGGACACTTTCCTCGGGTCCAAACACTCCTATCCCCAGGGCCAAGGTGAGGACTACAGGAAGGACAAACCACAGGTGGGCACTCCATGCAAAGTGGGGGCCATCAGCGGCCATCTCCCAGCTCACCGTGGTATTCACAGCCAGGTACATCAGAACCCCTAAGGTGTGGGCCAGTCTTCCAAGAACCAATTGGTCATCTCCCAAAAGGTCAAAGGTCACCAGAGGCCTACAAAACGGAATCAAGAGAACACCGCAGGTCTGGCACTCAGCCAACTCCTGGGCCACCAACGGACATCGCTGCCCCCAGCTGCTGCTCCTCACTGTCCACCCCATGTGACACCCCAAGTCCTAAGGAGGTGCTGGGAAGACACCCAGTCACTCTGCAAGGCTGCCTGGCACAGGCCAGGGCCTGGGTCACAAGGAGGGGCAGTGGCACTTGAGGGAAGCGAGGCCGCCCCCTGCAGGGCCGCACCCAGCCAAGGCGGCAGCCCCCAGCCCTGCCTCCGAAGGGAAGGGCTCCAGTCCCAGGCCCTCCCCACCATCACCAGGGCATCGCACCTGTGTGGGTGCAGCCGAGGGGACGTCAATAGCCCACTCAGGCCGAGGCTGGACACGAAGGCACAAGGCAAAGGAGGGGTGGGCAGAGCACCTGCAGCATCGAGGTACCACAGCCAGACTCTGGCCCACCACAAACCTGACGTCTGTGACAGAAAACGTGACACCTAATGCCCTTACCACGTCACGTAATTTAAGCTGTGAACACAGCTGAAATCGTCATCCCGCTGCTGCCCAAAGCCCCAGTTCAGACCCCACCTGAGAAGCCTCCTGCCCTTGGAGGCACCCAGGGCTCGTGTTCCCCAAATCGCAGGCTTCCCACTCACCTGTCAAAACCCTGAATGAGGGGGAAGAAGAAGCAGCCAGCCACTGAGTTGAATTCGTTGGGGCCGCCAGCCGGTGCCTGCCTGGGAGAGCCCTGCCAAACACACAGAGCTCACGGGGTGCGGTGCCGAGCGTGGAGCACAGCTTCCCTCCCCCGCGAAGGACATCCTCACAGAGGGCAGGCCTGTGCGCCGTGGGAGGGTAAGCAGCTCCCCGGACCCCACCGGCTGGGTGCCAGTAGCACCCATCCCCGTGACAACCAAGAATGTCTCCAGACATGGTCAAATGTCCCTGGGGGCAAGGCCAGTCCTAGCCTAGACAGGACCCCTGACAACACAGCCCGTACTGGTCATCTGCTGTTGATGAGAATTCTTGGGGCTTTTTTTTCACACCAATTCTGCATTCATTTCTTAGAACCAGTTCACGTTGATGCCCTACAGCACGTCATGCCACTTAGTTTGCGCCAAAAACTCTGCCTTCACAGAACACCAGCACTGGAGCTGCCCCCTCCACACAGACAGGGCCTGGAGGCAGCCGCCCGCTCAGCCAGTACCCAGGAGGACCTGACCCGAGTCCCCGCTGACCTTCGAGAAGCGCCGGGTCTTCCTTCTGACCCTCTCGTCCACCACTGCGCGCCAAGTGGGGGCCACGGCGCAGCTGGGCTGGCAGGTGGGGCCCAGGGAGCCACACTGTGGAGCCTTCCCGAGGCGCCCAGGCCGAGACAGTTCCTGGGCTGCCAGAGTCAGAACCTGGAGGAGATAAAGACCCAGGGCAGCCACCGTCACTCTGGGAAATGATAACATGCTCCAGTTTAAGGTAAACTGAGTGTCCCATCCGCGCCAGCAGCTCTTGCTGTCTTCGAGAGGGACGTTCAGGGAACCACACGGTACGTCCCAAGTATCTCAGTGTCACTTCGTTTTGTGGAGGAACAGGAGGGAAAGGTGGGCATGCTTCCCGGTGACCAGCCAGCACCTCCACTCCCCTTGCCTGGGCCACTTCTCTTCCCAAAGCTTCCCTGCCTCACAGGAAAAGTTCACGAAGGCTACACGTGGATGTGCCTGAAGACGTACAAGTAAAAGAAGCCGGACCTAGGAGGCCACAAGCATGACGTCCCTTACGGGGAGCACCCGGAGCAGGCAAACCCAGAGAACAAGAGCGGACTGGTGGTTACAGGGGCTTGGGGAGAGGGAGTGAGTGCTCGTAGGCCGTCATCTCAGGGTGATACAAGATCTTCTGAAAGTAGACAGATGGGACGGTCACACAACATCATGAATGTGCCACACGCCACTGAGTCACAACCACTAAAATGGTGAATTTTTCCTATGTTCGCTTAGTGTTTGCTTTAATGTAGTAGAATACACCTAACATTGCACCATCTTAACCACTGTCAAGCGCACAGCTCAGTGACGTTAAGCGCATGCTCACTGCTGTGCAGCCATCACCACCGCCATCTCCGGGACGCCTTCAGCTTCCCCAAGCGAACCTCTGCCCCCTGCCCCAGCCAGTGGCACCACCATCCTACCCTGCCTCTAACAGTGCAACCCCTCTAGGGGTCACACAGTTCTTGTCGTTTTTTGTCTGGCTCACTTCACTTAGCATAACATTCTCCACACTCATCCACATTGTCACAGGTGTCAGAATTCCCTTTCTTTTCACTGGACAGATGCTGGTCCCAGCGACAAGGTATTCAGGAGGCCTCTGGTCCTGCCCACGTAGATTTTAGCAAACATCTGCTCCCTGGCTTTGCGCCAGGCCTGGCCCCTTCCCCACTGGGGCAAACTGGGCTTCACACACGGGACAAGGACCCCAGGTCACTCACATCCAGGATGTCCACGCGCTGCCTGAGGCTGTAGTTGACAGCGTAGAACTGTGAGGTCAGATACTCCGCCACCTAAGCCAGGCAGATGAGAGGTCGATGGGTCACGACCCTGCAGGTAGGGCCCAATAGACACAAACCGAGGGGCTTGACCTTGGCATCCCAGAGCCGCTGGGACTCACCCGGGCTGGGTCTGTGACTGTGAGAGCCACCAGGGCTCTCTGGCGCAGCCCCTCGAATCCCACCACGCTCGTCTTCTCCTCCAGGTGCAGGAGAACCTTGGCCAGCTCCACGCTCACCTGCACACAGTGGTCAGGGTGCCTTCAACCCCCAGCCCTGCCCCAGGTCCCCCGCAGTCCTTGGTTTTCTTTACAACGGAAGAGACACATCTCAGAGAGCCCGGGACTCCAGGAGACCCCAAATACAGGCCCCCTAAGGGGACACAGAGCCACCAAAGCATACGACATGAGCCAGACCAGGCTCCTTCAGGCCCGACGTTCCTCCCGGGGCATCGCCCACCTCCCATGACCCAGGCAGCCCAGCTCCTCTACCCACTCACCTCCCGAGTGGCAGCCGGGCTCCTGAAGATCAGCCCCTCAAGGGCCCACAGGGCCGCCTCCCAGTACTCCCAGTCCTCAGACGTGGTCAGGGCTGCAGAGAACCCAGACAGGCCTCCATCAATCCTAGGCCCTGACCTTGACCACAGCAGAGCTGGCAGCCAGGGCCTGGGCCCTGAGCAGAAGGCAAGTGAACCCCCAGAACACAAACAGGTCCCGCGGCCCAGCTGCCCCAGGGCAGGGCTGTGCGCAGGGCTGAGGCCTCGGGACAGGGCGCTCAGCAGCGGTGCAGGCCGCGTGCAGAGGCTCACCTTCAATGCAGTCCCGGACATACTTGGGCACCTTGCTGCTCTTCAGCTCTTGGTCCCCAGACATGTCATAGGGGACAAACTCATCATCACTGTGGAGCATAGACATGAGGAGCCTGCTGGTCACCCAGGAGCAGACAACAGGCAGGGAGGGAGCTCCTGAGAGTGAGGCTGGACGCCCTCTACAACCAGGACACGCTCCTGTGTCACCAAAATTCACCTCCCACTCCCTGAAGCTTCAGGAACGGCTGACGGGCCGAGGCTGCACTGAAGCTGAGCCCTGCGTGTTGGCTTTCGTGTTGGAAGAAAGACGAGAGAGCTCAGAGCCAGCGCGGTGCTGCAGGCTGACCATCAGCCCTTGAGTTCACCTCAGGGGCTCTGACACCAGCGTGGGACTGCCCGGGGCCTCAGTGCCTTCCCACCCGGGATCTCCGCCCTACCTGTCAAGCTCAGAGCCAGAGCCCTCTGGCCGGACCGGGGGGCCACCGCCGTCTAGAGTCTCTTTGTCAGGGGTCTCTGCAGTGACTGCAGCAACAGACGGGCTTTTGGGAAACAAGGAGGAGCCCTTCAGGAAACCCTCACAAGTTTCTGGTCACAAACATATGCTTCCCAAGGGAACGCTCCTTCCACCCCCACCCTCGTCTCCTTAGCTTGTCTCAGCAACACAAGTCCAGGATGACGAGACAGAATCTAACACTCGTACAGGAAATGCCCCCACCTGCCTGACCGTGCCCAGAGCTCAGGGTGGGGACACCTCACCCTGCCTCCAAGGGGCTGCCAGCAGCAGGTTGGGGGGTGGCCAAGGCCCGCAACTCGCAGCTCAGTTCATCCTCTTCATACTGCAACCCGAAAGACCCGGGGTCAGCTGGGGTGTGACCAGCAGAGGCAAAGGAGCCAGGGCCCCTCAGGGCCTTCCCACGGCAACCCCAGTCTGTACACCTCCAGCCTCCGACAGCCAGCGCCTCTGAAAGCAACTTTCTAAGCCTCTACCTTGGCAGAAGGCGACGCTGGGTGTGCTGAAGGGCCCCACTCCTTCTGAGGGGTCTGAGAATCCCCTGGGGTACAGCAAGCATGGCAACGCCCCCGAGGATGACCCAGAGGGCACAGCAGGTGGTGAGGAGGGGACCCCTAGCATGGTCTAAGAGTGAAACATCCAGGGACACACTGGGGGGACCTGCTTGAGCACAGCTGAGGGGCTCCACCTCCACTCCCCTCTGAGCCATGAACCCTCAGCAGGGCTGCCGAGGCTGACTCAACACCAGCAGAGAGATGCTCCATGACCTCGGACCCAGAAAGGTGAGGTGACATCAGGGCCAGAGAGACAGAAGCTTGGGGAGACCACGTGGGCACAGCTCTTGCTCACCTGGAACTTCAGGGCAGGCCCCTCAGGGTGGATCCGCGCACTAACCACCTCGGCCACAATCATGCCCAGGCGGCGCACAGCGGGCAGACTGCTGTCCAGGCGGCACCGCACTCCTGCCATTAGACTGGCCAGCAACTCTGGAAGCACCGACATACATGCACTGAGCATGTGCGTGGGGGGTAGGGGTGAGGTCGGGGTGCCCGCACCACCTGCTCACCGTCTCGGCTGTCCTGGAGCTCTGTGTCCCTCAGGTGCATCAGGCAGATGAGGATGGCCTTGCTGACGTAGTGCTGCTGCGGCAGGGGGGTGTGGCGGACGGCGCTGCTGCTGCCCCACATCTCCAGGAGCTCCTTCAGGACCTGGTGGGCAACACAGCCCTGGCCTGCTCAGACCGCCCCACCTGCCGACCTGCATCCCAGGCAGGAAGGCGCTCACTCCCTGTCCCACCAGAAGGTGGTCCTGGGATGCTGGCAGGACTGAGGGCCAGACAGGACTGACCTTTACAAGGAGCGGGCGCCGTTGGCTGTCCACGGCCAGGTACCCCAGCAGGCTCTGCAGCACAGGCGTCTGCAAGAGAGGCCAGGCATCTCCTCACTGTCCGCCAAGCAGATGCTGCCTACCTGCCGCATGTCTGGCCAGGGGAGCCAAGCGGGCCAAGGGCTGTCTGCCCAGGAGCCCTGCAGCGGGAACAGGTCTGGCTGAAGGACAGCGATGCTTCCCAGGCAACTGAATACTGCTACAGCTACACTTGCTACAGTCATTTCTCTGGGACCTAAGGTGGCCCTGGGCCCACACCCTTGCTGGCACTCTCACCGTGTATCTGTACTGCAGGAACAGAAGCTTTTGGGTTATCACAAACTGGGCCTTCTTACTCTTCATCACCAGGTTCCCCAGTAGTCGAGAGAGGACTTCAGGCCTATCAGGCACAATTGAGGGGAGAGGGAATCTCAACGTATCAGGCTGGATCCAGGGCTCTGCACTAACCACGGGGAGCCTGGGTGAGTATTTTAACTCTGAGTGGGTCCTGATCCTTCCTCTTCCTAATAAACGTGGAGACCAGGGAGAACCCAGCACCTCAATGCAAGAGGACATCCCTTCCCTTCTCTGACTACATCTGGGGTTAAGTACTTCACCTAGAGCAGGGATGGCCAGCCTTTCCTGTGAAGGGCCAGAAACCGACTACATACAAAGGGATGGCAGGAAAGATGCCATCTGGATCCCCACCATCCACCTTCTTGCAGCAAAAGGATGCCTTGCCTCTTACCCAGGGGCAGCCTCTACAAGCCCTGTCAGCACAGCCTCCAAGGCCCGGTCGGGCACGCATTCCACCAGGCGCCAGCAGACCCGCTGCCAGAGGCAGCTGCCCTGGGTGAGTGCTGTCAGCCTGGGCACCAGCACGCCCAGGATCTCCTCTGAGGGAAAGCAAACGGAGGGGGCCCTGAGCCCAGGATCTCGGGGTGTCCAGTGTCCACAGCCCACCACTTGCACAGCCAAGGCCCCGCCAAGGAACCTGGACAGCTGACATCAACCCACCCATGGCCAGGCCCAGGCAAGGGGACCACTGCTGTTGCAGGACACATAGCAATCCACCCTCCGCCAGGGACACACGCTGCCCACCTCCTCCCAGGACAGCCACTGCCGGTGGGGGCGGGGGGAGAAGGCCAGGACATGCTGTGGCTCCTCCCCAGACAGGTGACACTCACTCTGCCTCCCGTAGACACAGGCTTTCCCAAGGACCTGAGACACGAAGGAGACAGAACAGTCCGAGCCGCCTGGGACAGGAAGGAAACCGAGATGTTACAGGAGGACAGTGTGAAGGCTATCAGAGAACCTCAGACGAGTGGGGACAAACCTCGTTCCTGGGCAGGTGGACTCCATGCTGTACAAATGCCAACTTATTCAATCTAATTGAACCGTAATCTTGATAGGATCGTTTCTAACCAGAAGAGCCAACAACAACTGTTTACACATAGTTCTGGCCGTGTGGCTCAGTTGGCTGGAGTGCCGTCCCACACACCAAAAGACTGCGAGCTCAATCCCCAAGTCAGCGCACATACAGGAGGCAACAAATCGATGTTTTTCTCTCACACTGGTGTCTGTCTGCCTGTCTCTGTCTTGAAATCAGTAAAACACATATGCATATGCACACAGACACACATACACACATATATGTATATTAAACCCTCACCTAAAAAATATGAGTACACATATTTTTACACATATGTACGTGTGTGTAAAAAAAAGTCTTACACACATTCACCCACTTAGTCGTCATAATGATCCCCTGAAGTGGGAACAAGTATGATAGCGCCCGGAGAAGAGCTCCGAGAGGGGTCTGGCCCAGGCGGTCAGCTACTCGTAGGAGCAGATGGGGCTCTGAGCCACCCACAGGGAGGAAGGGAGGCAACGAGGACACAAGAACAAGGAGAGGGTGGCGGCACTGGCGCCAGCAGCAGAGCCGGGTGAAGGAGCCGGCGGGCGCAGACAGGACCGTGCACACTGGGAAGGATGGAAGTGGTGTCTGCGCTGTGAAGAAGGGCAGCTGCTGGCGACCGTGCAGCGAGGCAGACCCCATGCGCTCTAGGTGCCTGCAGAACAACCTGGCGGCATCCCCAGCGAAAAGCAGCGGGCGGGGCTACAAGCCCTGGCGAGATAAATGCAGGCACCTCACCTTGCTGTGGGTCTCTCCCCCTAGACAGGGACGGTGCCTCCCTTGCGGAGGGTCTCGGGACTCCACGAAATAGCAGGTGGGAAGGGCCTCGAGCAGCACCCAACCTGACATGAGCTTCACAACCTCAGCCGCAGGAGCACAGAACACTCCCAGGCAAGAGACTTGCCCCCACGACTGACTGACACTGACTGACGTTTCAGACTGGGATGGGAGGGCGAGCAAGAAGCCCCTCCCACGGCGCCCCTCCAGGCACCCGAGATGACCAGTAACAAAGACACTGAGACAGACCCAAGCCAACAAGGACAAGCATACTCTCGCCAATAGCTGAGTGAGATGAACCTCGTCACACTAAGAATTCCACTCTTCAGACTGGGGACAGGCGCTGATGCTGAGTATGGGCCCAGCAGCGAGCAGCGCCACCTGGCGGACTTGGCCAGTATCCACCCGAGAACTGAAGAAATCAAGAGTCGGCTCCACCTCCAAGGTCAATAGCCGAGAAGTGGGCGAAACTTTGGTTTTGGTCAATACCACCCCAAATGGGAGACAACTTCTGACCTACCAAGGACACCCCGCAGAGACTGCAAAATGCCCTAAGGCCAGGGCGGAAAGGAGGGGACGGCAGCCTGAACAAATGATTGGAAGAGGACACTTGGAGGGGCCCTCACCTCGGAGAGAGTCCACGACCGCCTGCAGCACCCGCATGGCCTCCTCCCCAAGAAGAGGAAAGTAGTTCTGAGGGAAGAACTCAGCCAGGTTCTCATGTTGCAGACAGTTGCCCAGGCGGTCGGGCAAGCCCACCACCTTGATGAGGAGCGTCTCCTGGAGCAGAGGAAAGGCCAGCTCCGTCTGCTGCCGACACTGCCCCTCTAGGACAGCGGCCATCCTGCCCTCGCTCAGGAACTGGGCCAGCAGCCGCGCCATCTTCATCAGACGGAAACTGGGACTGAACCAAGAGCAGGTGTGACAGGCAGAACCCCAACCCCTCCGTCCTTAGCATCCTTGGCCAAAAGGTGTAGTAACATCATTATTAAACAAGTAATCTGCCCTGGCTGGTGTGGCTCAGTGGATTGAGCACTGGCCTGCGAACCAAAGGGTCACCAGTTTGATTCCCAGTCAGGGCCCATGCCTGGGTTACGGGCCAGGTCCCCAGTAGGGGGCACACGAGAGGCAACCACACACTGATGTTTCTCTCCCTCTCTTCTTCTCTTCCCCTCTCTAAAAATAAATAAATCTTTAATAAAATAACGTAATCCCAACAACTTAATTGGCCCTTTCACCCCCCTCCCCCATACACTGAAAACAAGAATATTTAAATCTCACTACGAAGTGGGACACAAGCACCTGCTGAGCCCAGGCAGCCTCCTGTCCTGGAACCACGCTGGACACCACCGCCCTCTTCTGGCGCCACCTCTTCACACGGTGCTCGATTTTTTCAGCAACGGCTGAAAACCCCACTTTCCCACAACAAGGCGTCCCCACGAGGACTGTGCTACACTCTGATGTGGAATCTGGGAAACACCCCAAGCGAGGGGTCCCCTGTTGGGGTGTCTGGATGCCTCACTGCAGAGCTGGGAGCCACAGGGTGAAGGAGAGCGCCAAGAGGATGGTGATGAACTTCCACCCGTGTCACCTCCGTCTGGAGCTCACCCACTGCCTCAGCCACAGGGACTCAGACACTCCTGCTTCCTCCCTTCGCCTGCCTACACATCAGGGGCAGGACAGACAGCAAGGGCCTTCCCATTTCAAACATTAATACAAACTGCTTTTAATTTTCAGGTGCCCTGCCATTGGTTTGCAATCCCTCAGGACATGCCTGTGCTTTGGATGTGACAAGCAACCCCGTGTTCAGACCCAGCCCTACTCACCCAGCAGCGCCCTCAAGAGCCTCCATCAGCACCAGGAAGGCTTGGTCAGCGGGGCCCTCCAGGAAGAAGCTGGCCCACAACTCCTCCAACTGGCCGCTGGGCAGCAGCTCCAGCCAGTCCGGGCTCAGCTTGCCAACAAGACATCGGAGAACGGCAGAAAAGTGGAGCCTGGCAAACTCTTCCTGCTCCTCAGCGGGGGCTGGGTTATCGGTTCCCCCAAGATATTGCTTCAGGGACCGCAGGATGGAGAAGATGTAGCCACCATCCTCAGAAGATGAAAGCGTGTGAACGGCCTCCCGGACGGCGAGTCGGACCGAAGAGAGCCCTGGATCCATCCTGTCCATGGGAAAGGGCGTGAGAAGTGCGTGGAGCCGTGGGCGTCCACATGGAACCCAGTCTTGGATAAGGAAGCATTTTTCGTGTCCTTTCAGAAACCCCCTACCTGCCCTCCCCTGCTGTCACCAGCGGTATCCTTCCCCTCCCACATCTTACACTGTTTTCACCAAGAAACAGTGTAAGGTCCTTTTTAGGACCTGAGGCCCTCTATGACACCCTCTACAGTAGGATGGCAACCTGCCCAGGGACACATGCCTGTAACCAGAAACATATTTAGTTGTCACAGCTAAAGACAGTAGGGGTCAGGGATGCTGGTAAACATTCCACATGCTCAAGACAGCCCCCGAAACAGAGGATTATCCAAACCAAATGTCAACAGTGCCGAGGCTGGGAGACCATGGTCTAGAAGCACCCGGCCGTGCACTTCCAATTCCCTGGTGCACCATTCATCTGCGACTCACCTTACCAAACTTCCTCCCTTCCCCCAAACCACAATCATCTATAGGTAGTATTTATCTCGGGTCGGGCGCCTCTGCAGGACTAAGTAACATTAGGTAGGCACCAGTTTGTCACCAGTGCTCCCAGCCTCTTGATAAGGCTGTATGAGGGACCCAAGAGTGTTCTCAAGAGCCGGGTGGCTCCCGACCCTGCCTGGTCTACGCGGTGTGCATGCCAGCTAACAGAACAGCGATCGGCCCGTCCCACGCCCCTACTAAACGTGCGCGCGAAGCCCACCTCGTGGCGTAATAGGAGGGGACCTTGTGAGATGGGAGGGGGTCTCGGAGCTGCAGGACGGCGCCCGCCGGGAAGGCTGGGGTCTCGGCGAGGTGCGCAACCGCTCGGTCCTGGGAGTGGCCGCAGTAAGCCCGCTAAGGACCCCGCTCCGTCGCTGTGAACCCGCCGCCGATTCGCTGTGGCCACCGAGGATCAGCTCCACACCCGGTTCACAGCGCGCGGCCGCGGAGCACGAGCTCCCCGGTCCGGGCAGAGTTGGCGCTGACTCTCTTTGAGCCGTGGGTCCCACTGACCAATCCTGACAAATCTTGGTGAGAAGCCAGTGAGCCGGAAGAGGCGCGGAGCGGACAGCCGCATCTGCGCCTGCGCCGGTTAGCTACGGAGTCTGCGTGGAATGGGGATAAGGCCTGTGGGGGTGTGGTCCCTCTGTGGGCGGGGCTGCGCTCCTCAAATTGACTTAGATCAGACTTCTCAGCTAGCGGTTGGGCGGCTTTCCCTGTACCTCCATGTCAGTGTTTTCCTACGTGATCTCCAGCCCTCCGTCAGCTCCGGAGATCCAGTTCTCTCTTGGGCTCCACGGTGCGCGCCTCCACAATTTCTGCTTGAGCACGGACCATGTGTCCAGCCTCGCTCCCCATCCAGCATCGCCATCATGGAGGCAAGGCCCTGCTCTTCAGGAGCCACGACCCTTATAGGAAAACGCACTGTAGACAAGGAAGCAATAACAACGGGAATGGTTGCGGGGATTCGTGAATGTAGCGGTGTAAATGAGACAGGGTCCTGGAATAGGAGCTGCATGTTCAGCATGTGACCACCGGTCACAGGTGGCTGTGGAAATTGGCTGAAATCAAATAAAACGCACAAGTCAGTTCCTTCGTCGCACCAGCAACTTTTCAAGGGCTCGATAGCCACCTATAGCCAGTGGCTGCCGTAATGCACAGCGCATCTAGATATGGTACCTTCTTGGCAGAAGCTCCTATGGACGCCATTGGGGAGTGATCTGGGAAGACCTCACAGAGAGGTGCCATTTTAGCCTAGATGGTCCTCGTGGAGAAATCTGGGAAACGTTTTATTCATTCAACATAGTTAATTAAATGCCTGCTGCGTGCAGCAAGCATTCTTCCAGGAAAGAGAATGAAGCAGATAAAGTCCCTTCTCACACAGCAAGGAGGGAACTGGTGTACCTGAGCAATACGTCAAATGGCAAATACTGATACGGAAAATTAGGCAGAGTAAGAAAATGAGTAAGGGCATTCTCACTTTAAAACGTCCACGCTGAATGCAGTTGCGAGAACGGACGGTAGGGGGCAACCGTGGAGGCAGGGAGCCCTGCTGGGTGGCTGTTGTAAAGACGTGTGGACCGGGTGGTGAAAACTGGTTGAACTGGGATGTTTCTGTGGAGTAGAACTGATGGATTGGATGTGGGGTGTGACAGGGAGTGAGGAGTCGAGGATGACGCCTTCCTGGGACTCCTCCCAGTCCACTTCTGGATGAGAGCCCTCACTCTCCACCTCCTACAGCTACTGCAACCATCTTTTATTCCCCTATTTTCCTGTTGATTCAATAACTTCTCACAAAACAGTGCACAGAAGATCAACTTCTTAAGCCTTTACATATCTGAAAAATGCCTTTATTCTTCGCTTCAGGTCAATTTATATTTGAGCCTGTTGCACAATTCTAAATGAAAACCATTTTCACTCAGAAATGTTAAGGTTTACTCCTCTGCCTTTGCCAGCCAGCACTGCTGCGGAGATGGCCAACAGCTCTCTGGGGAGAGTCTCAACCCTTCCCATGTGACCAGGTTTTGAGATCTCCTCGGCCGCCGTGCTCTGGCACTTGATGAGAGAGCCTTGGGGTCAGCCGCATCTCCTTGACCCAGTGCTCTTCGGCATGTGGTCTTGGAAATAACGGATGCCCTTGTCTGCGACACCTTCCTGGATAGTCTTCCTAACAATTCCTCCCACCTGTTTTCTTTAGTTTCACTCCTACAGTTTATTTTCGTTGGATTGATCTCAAGTGTTATGTTTTTCCTCTTCTTTTCCATCTGTCTCTTTGCCCTACTTTCTGGGCAGTTGCTTTAACTTTGCCTTTCAGCCGTTTGTTAAGGGGGAAACCATATTTGTTTGTTTGTTTTAAGAGCAACCTTTCCCTTTCTGATTATTCCATTTTTTGTAGCGTCCATTTCTTGCCTTGTGAACACAAGACTTTCCTTGTTTTTTTCTGAGGGTATCAATTAGAACCTTTTTGAGCTTTCCCTTGGCCCTCTGCATTGTCTCCTGGGTTCCTGTTCTGTTTGGGCAGATTTCCGTCACTCCTGTCAGAAGCTTCCAAGTGTCTGGTGATCTTTGCCTGAGATTTCATGTTAAGCAAGAGAGACTAAACAGAGCCATGGATAAGAGGGACCACTGTACATCTGCAAAGACCCTTTTCCAAATAAGGTCCTGTTCACAAGTACAGGGTTAAGACTTGGACCTACATTATTGGGGGGGGGGGCGGTCACCATTCAGCCTGTTCCCAAAAATAAATTAAGGTGACTTCCAATCCCATGTCTTTTGTCTTGCCTAAGGGAGAAATGTCTTCACAGGATGCTCTGTTCATGATGGGACAGTGGGTCGCACAGCAGACTTGGATCCAAGGACTCCCTGGCCCCAACTAGGTTCCCTGTCTTGCTTTAACTTCCTCTTGGTGGGAACATGAGTCCATGAGCTCCTGCTAAAGCGATCACCACTGTCCACCTCCGAGCCAGCAAGAACAGGGTTTCCACCCCATAGAATTATTTTCCAAAGACACTGCATTTGTTGTAAGCTTGTCTCCTTGGGAACCTCCAAATCTGCAGAGCCTGTGGGCTGGAAGACAGATGCCTTTCATTGAATGACAGGAAATACCCGACTCCATGCCAGAGTCAAAGGAAAACTTCTCCACTGAGAGCTGGAGGGAGCATAGGTTGAGGCAGGAGCACGAAGCAAGCAGCAGCATCTTACAAGTTGGTGGCAGCTCCTGCTTCTCTTCCGTCTTGGAATGGGCTGCCCAGGAAGGAAGACCCTGTCTTTCTTCCTTATTTTTGTGCTCATTTATCTGCATGGGGCTTTGTCTCAGGAAGCTGGCCCTATAGGGCAGAGAAAACCATTTTTTGAGAAGCTCCGCAGATTGGAGGAGCAGGTAAATATCCCCACCTTGCCCGGCAATAGCTTTTTTTAAATTGACAACAAGAGGAAGGAAGGACATTACAGAAATGGAGTAGTGAGCATCAGGGCTATGTGGACACAGGGGTGGAGTTTGTAGTTCTTTTTATCAGCTGATGTTATTCTCACCTACAGCTGGAAGCCAGCAGAAAGGTTTCCTGGCCCGGTTGTAAAGACAAGTAGGGATTCTGACCGCTTTAGGGTTGGTGGGGGGGGCGGATCAGAGGCCAGGAGGAGTAGGAAGTCCCCAGGGGAGCAGCTAAAGCTGTGAGGGTGCTGTGGGGGGAGGATGGGGCCAGGGAGCAGATGGGGCAGCGGTACTGGGCACAGGGTAAGGTCTTGGGTCTGTCATGGAGAAGACACTCCCGTGTGGTCCGTAGCCAGTTCCCAGGCACCCTGCATGTGACAGGCCTGCCTCCAGCGCTGCCTGCTTTGACCCACATAAATGGTTCACTCCTCCTGTCCTGGTGTCCATCCACTCACAGGGAGGACCCTGAGGGTCAGGGGTGAAGAGTAGGAGGCCAGGCTGTGGGCCTGGAGCCCTTACCCAACACAGTGCAGCCAAGTGACCTAGGGCTGGTCCCCCTCCTCTCTGAGCCTGGCTGGGATGGGGCTGGCTGTGGTGATTGGCGGGCCCCTGGTAGGCGCCACAGAAGCATGGCAGGGAAGGCTTGTTCTGCACCCTCCTGGGCCCTGGTGCCCAAGGCTGCTCTGTGTCCCTTGCAGTTTCGGAGGTTCCAGGAGGCAACCTTAACACACCTGCAGGCCATCGCCAGCAACTACAACCTGTCCTACAACATCGATACCCGGTTCCAGAACTTGGCCCAGGAGAGCCAGGCCTTGGCTCTGGAGGTCAACCAGTCACAGGCCGCTGTGCAGAGCGACCTGGGTCACCTCAAGACCTGGATGCGGAAGACACAACACAGAAGCCGGAAGGTGGACTCCAGGCTGCTGGCCTTGGGTTACGCCCTCAGGGAGAGGAGCCAGCAGCATACCCAGGAGAGGAAAAAGCAGGAGGCACAGAGAGAAGCCCTGTCTGGCCTGGCCCTGGACGTGCGGGCCCTGCAGAACACACTGGCTCACCTGACACACGTTGTCCAGAGCCAGGGCACCAGGCTGGCTGCTCTCGAGGGGTGGCTTCAGGTGGCTTGTCCTGGCACCACAGCCCCGGTGTGGGCCCCTGCTCAGCCTCAGCTGCCAAGCCCGAGCTCCCTGAAGCTGCAGGGGGTCAGGCAGGCACTCAGTGCCTCACCTGAGCCCAGGGACCCACCTCAAGACTTTGCTGGCCATCTCCAAGGGACCCAGGAGCCCCTGAGCACAGGCAGCCAGTGGGCATGGCTCCCTGAGACACAGGCAGAGAGTAAGTACCTTGGACCTGCCCTTCCCTTATCCACTTCTATTTTTCCCTCTCACTCCTCCTTAAGCCTCTGATCCCCTCTGAAAAGCCTTATTTCTGGGGCTGTATGGGAGGACACTGGCTTCCTGCCCCAAGTAGCCCATCCCAGAAGAAAGGGGCCATCCAAGTCATGGCCAGTCTGTAGGTCCCCAAGAAGTCAGTCGGAGTGAATGCACACACATGACAGTGTTCCCTTTCATCCAGGGCATGCTGGTGGCCTCACCAATAAGACAAGACCAACAAGCTGACCACTAGGAAACTGCCAAGGCTTCCAGGAAAGGGGGGGGGCTGCAGGTTTGACAACCACAACTGTGAGCAGACATTGCTAAATGTACGCTGGGGCACAGTCATCGCCGGTTGAGGACAACCACCCTGGATTATGACAGGAGCCCCCAAGGTGC
Organism: Trachops cirrhosus; assembly: GCA_028533065.1. Classification (NCBI taxonomy): domain Eukaryota; kingdom Metazoa; phylum Chordata; class Mammalia; order Chiroptera; family Phyllostomidae; genus Trachops; species Trachops cirrhosus. The sequence continues at coordinate 87,576,424 of CM052540.1, read as the reverse complement.
AGAGAGGAGCTGGGGCAGCCACAGAATGCCCTCCATCCTCGAATCCAACTGGATGATGGGCTAGAAAAGCATATTCCCGGCTCTCCCCCCAGCCCACAAATAAGAACCTCAGACCAGGTGCAGCACCTGGAGGCCAATATCCCCCCCTCCCCCCCGCCACACACACACACGTCTTTCAGGCAGACCTGGCAGGAAGTCTGGTAAGCAGGATGATGGCCCTCAGCGATATCCATGTCAGGGTGCTCGGATCCTGTGGATATGTCACCTGATGTGGCAAAGAGGGCAGATGCGATCTTGAGATGGCAGGTGATCCTGGATTATGGCATGGGCCCAGTGTCATCACAGAGGTCCTTCTAAGGGGGAAACAGGGGTGTGCGGTCAGAGGAGATATGACGGCCTCTGCTTCTGAGGGATATGTACTTTGAAGGCAGAGGAAGGGCCTGAAGCCATGGAAGTGGGTGTCTCTAGAAGAAGCTGGAAAGAGCAGGGAGGGGCTTGTCCCTGGTACCTCCAGAAGGAGTCAGCTCTGCCAACACAATTCTAGCCCCATGAGATCTGTGTTGGGCTTCTTACCTCCTGAACTACAGGATACTAAATCTGTGCTGTTCTGAGCCACTGAGTTTATGGAGATTTGTTACAGCAGCCATAAGAAACTCACACAGAGGCTTCCTAGTGGTGAGGGGTGTCGGCAAGGCTTGCTCCCTAGCGAGGTACATGACTGCCCTGGTTCTCAGTCTTCCCTCCTGTCAGATAAAGAGGCACAGCCCTCACAGTGAGAGTTCGATGAAGGTCAGCTGCTGGGGTCTTAGGCCCACCCGCCTGGGGCAAAGGAAAAGCCTATAGTGGGATATTTCTGGAAGCTTCTGGAAGTTTCTGGGTGGCCTTGTGGTGCATGGACTGACTCTTCTGCCTCTGTTTCTAGTTTGCAACGTGGGGCCTGCACTCATCTTCCCGAACACCTCCACCGAGAATGTGGTCTTCCTCAGCCGCGGCTTCCTCTCAGGCCTGCGGGCCCTGTCTGTCTGCAGCTGGGTCCGAACCGCCTCAGGCCACCTGGGCACCCTCCTCTCCTATGCCACCGAGGAGAATGATAACAAGCTGGTGCTGCACGGCCGGGACTCCCTGGCCCCTGGCTCTATCCACTTTGTGATTGGAGACCCAGCCTTCAGAGAGCTGCCCCTGCAGCCACTACTGGATGGCCAGTGGCACCACGTGTGTGTCATCTGGACGTCCGTGCTGGGTAGGTACTGGCTCCATGTGGACCGAAGGCTAGTTGCCACTGGCTCCCACTTCAGGGAGGGCTATGAGATCCCTCCCGGAGGGTCTCTGGTGCTGGGCCAGGAGCAAGACAGCATGGGGGGTGGGTTCGATGGCTCTGAGGCCTTCGTGGGGAGTGTGGCAGGCCTAGCCATATGGGACCGTGCACTGGTCCCCAGGGAAGTCTCACACCTTGCCACTGGGAAGGAGCTTCCGCCCGGCGCCATCCTGACACTGGCTGATGCTGCATTGATAGGTGGGTTTGTGCAGAGGGTAAACTGCACCTGCCTAGAGCTCTGTCCGTGAGGCCTCACCACCTGGGGCCTGTGGTCACACTCTGGGCTTGCAAGAGGAGCAAGTCTCCAGTCTGTTCAACCATCCCCAACCCCAGCACCCTCCACAGAGGGACCCCACCCAGAATGGAGATGGAAGGGCAGGACACTGCCTCCAACCTGGGCCGGGCACACCTGGCATCTAACGTAGAATGAGGGTACTCCATTGGTGGGGGGACAAAGAAATGTGGAGAGGGAGAGAGAGCAATGGGGAGAGATGTAAGTCAGGATCACTAAGAATTGGACTCTTTCCCTTGGGGTGACATCCCTACAGTTGCCCTCTCTGTAGTATGACGTCAGGCTAACAAGGTCTGACCAGGCCAGATGGGAGTGCTAGGCTCCCACAGGGCCTCTCGGGGGGTGTGTTTGCTGCCATTCCAGGCTGCTTCATGGGGAACTCCGTTTTCCTGGAAACTGCATGGGCAGTGTGTGAACTGTCACTGCAGTCTCTCAAAGTGGCTTATGGAAGTTTCCCTTTGGTTGATCCTTGTTTCAGCGCCTCATGAAAGGGGCCGGAGAACCCACTTCCTGCCCCCCAATACTACAGCCTCCTATTCACTGGGAGCCCTGGGGGTTCCCTCAGGGTTCCGTGATGGTTGTTGAGACTATGGATGCCTCCAGGAAAGGGGACCTGCAAAGAGTGCAGTGTATTCAGAAATAAACATTAACGATGGATGGCAATGCTTTTAAAGCAACCGTTTTGGGGTACAATTTACATTTAAAAATCAGTGGTCACTCCTGGCTCCTCCATCCCAGCCCTTTCCCGCCGCTCTGGCAACCGCTGATCTGCTTTCCGTTTCTGTGGACTAGCCTGTTCTGGACGTTTCGTATAAATAGAATCCCACAGAAGTTGCCTTTGTGTCTGGCTTCTTCCACTCAGCAAAAGTTCTCCAGGTTCACACATGTGGCAGTGAGGGTCAGTGCCTGGCTCCTTCATGTGGCTGGGTGACATTCTGCTGTAAGGGGCCACATCTCGTTTATCCATCGGGCAGTTGATGAATATTCGGATTGTTTCCAGTTTGGGGCTATTGTGAATAAAGCTGCGTACACGTTCTCATGTGAGTCTTTGTGTACTCATGTTTTATCTTGAGTGGATTCCTAGGGGTAGAATTGCCGGATTGTATGGTAAATTCATGCCTACACCTTCAAAGAAACCACCAAACTGGTTTCCAAAGTGGCGCATCCTTTTACATTCCCTCCAGCAACATATGAAGGTTCCCATTCCTCCAGACTCTTGACGACACTTGATAATTATCTGTCTTTTGGACAACATTTTTCTTTAGACAACTTTGTTGATTTCTGATTTTCATGTAAAAAACATGTCCACAAGTAGAACAGGCGTGGTTGACTTTAAGTTTCAGTGTGATGTAAGTTAACCCTATAATACTTTCGATTCCCCAGGAAGGCCCATGCACACCTCCCCTCCCTGGGAGACGTGCCCTAAATTTGTCCCTTGGGTCCCCTAGCAGGGTTCCTGTCCCTGCAGAGCTCTCTGTGGCCCCAGCAATTCCAGGCCTTCAGCCGAAAGTCTCAGCCCAGTGTCCCCCAAAACTCCCCCCATCTCCTGCCGTGCCCAGCACCACCTTTCACGAGTCAAGGTCAGAAGAGACATTCTAGAACTGGAAACCTGCTGGGTGGCCACGCGAAGGCTCCCTGGGTCACTGGCTTCTGCTTCCCCTTGCACTGTCCCAGGACACATCCTTCTCGTCCGGCCTTTTCTGGAGCTCTTGCTCCATCCCAGTCTGGTGTTGAGCGGGGAGGGACGACATCTTTCATTTGGGAAGACTGGCAACTTGATTATTATTTCTTGAGGGACAGCGAGGTCCCTAGCATTAAAAAAAAAAATCACACAGGGCATTATATTCCCCCCTCCTGTTTTCAGGCACTTATAATGCCATGGGAGGACCTAGGATATGTCACCTGCTAGCAGCATTCAGCTACATGTCTGGAGACCCTAAAGCCATGGGAATTTGGTGGAGGGGCCTTCACCATGGGCTGCGAATTTTGGGATGCTTTGTGGGGAAGGGGCCATCCAGGAGCGCAGAGCAGAGTGGCCATGGCAAGGCGGCAAGGGCTCGGAGTGGGGGTTGAGGCAGCTTGGTGGAAGCTCGGATGGCTGAGATTTTGGTAATGGTTGGCCTGTCCAGCTCAGGTGTCTGAGCTCTGTTCTGGAGGACCGGGAAAGATCATCCAGGTTTTGGAGCAGAGGGACTGATGATCTTACATAACCCACCATCCCCCTGGGGTCAGCAACAAAGTCCACGTGCATTTTTAAGCATGAGCCACATCTACCTCTAATTCCATAAAATCTCACCTCTGACCCGAGTCTGTTGGGTTTCTGGGTAAGGAGGACAAAAGGACCCAAAGCCCTCCTCCTCCTACAGTGGAACCTGGGTCCTGACAAGGTGCCCATGCTGGTTCTCCCTTCCCCCACTTTCCCACCCCAGTCCATGTGTCCTCTGAAAGGGCCACTTGTCTAGCAAAAGGACAAGTTCAGGCTCCTCGTCTGACAGGGATGACCTTTGGGATCAGCCCTGTCTTGCTTGGTCACAGAGGTGGTCTTCCCTGCCCGCAGAACCCCATCATCCCAGGGACTGTTCCCACTCCGCCTGCACTCTGCCCAGCCCCTCTGCCTGCCTGCACGTCTTCACGCAAACCACAGTCAACCGCTCACTTCAGTCAAACCGATCAGGTCCGACCTGCTCCTCAGGGCCTTTCACAAGCCAGCTGCCCTTCCTAGCCCTCATCCACAAATTGGGGGTCATCACACTCCTGTCACCATCACTAGAAAGGGCAAAACCAGGTCGCACTAGTGAGAAAGCACCTTTACTGAAAGAACGTTGTTTTGAGTATTTCCTAAAAAGTGTTGCCCAATAACCACTGTAGAAATTTATAACCCAGTTGGACTTCCTTCCTCTTATTTTGGTTTTGATTTCATTTTGAATTATGTGATGGGAGGGGCTCCCTTATTTTCTCAGCCTCAGAGCCTCTAAAAAGCTTTAAAAATCTTATTATTTTGAATACTTTTAAAAAATATTTTTTATTTTACTTATTTCCTTTTTTTAGAGAGAGGGGAAGGGAGAAAGAAAGAGAGGGAGAGAAGCATCAATGTGAGAGATTCAGTCGATTCACTTGCCTCTGTCACACCCCCAACTGGGGACCCAGCCTGCAACCCAGGCATGTGCCCCGACTAGTAGCCGAACCCGTGACCGCTTGGCTCACAGGCCAGCACTCAATCCACTGAGCCACACCAGCCAGGGCTATTTTGAATATTTTCAAACCTAAAAAAAAGTTGTGACAGGAATACATTCCACATCATTTATATTTATCCTAGATTCATCAAGTGCTAACATCTTGTCACATTTTCTCTCTCTGTGGGGAGCTCCATGTTATGATTGAGTACATTGTGAATCATTTAAGATAAAGCTTCAGACATTACATCACAACACAGTCTCCCATGTATTGCGGTGTGTATCCCCTGAGAACAAGGACCTTTTCTGATATGACCCCAAGGCAATGATCACACTGGGGGACTCCACAATGCTGTAATACTACTACCTAATGCACAGTGCACAGCCAGTCTTTGCCGATGCCCCAATAATGCCAAAGCCTCAGAGGAGCCTTTGCTTACCCTTTCCTCGAGGGAGGGCAGTTCCTCAGCCTTTCTTTGTCTCTCGTGACTCTGCTACTAAGAAGAGAGCTGCCTAGTTGTTAGCAGTTCCTCAGTTTGGGTTTATCTGACTCCTTCTCTGTGATGGGACTCAGGGAAGCATTTTCTACAGGAAGGCTACAGGGGCGACGTCGTGTCCCCCCCAGCGCGGCGTATCTGGGGGCCCATGATGATGCCAGTCTATCTCAGTGATGCTAAGCTTGTCCTTGGTTCAGATGGAGTCTTCCAGATTTCTTACGGCAGATTTCTTTTCCCTTCCTCACTGTAAGTAATCTGCAGGAAGATACTATTGAGATTACACACCTATTTTCCCCCAACAAACCTTAAACCAATGGCTTCAGCTCACATTAATGATTTTGTCCGGAAACAGTCCTTACTACAGTGGTGGCAAAATGGCGACGTTTCTAATTCCATCCTTTCTTCCACATTTAGTAGTTGATGACATTCTAAGAGCGGAGACCCCCCCAAAATCAAATTTAGTTACACAAAATTGTGTATTTAGTCTTACATGTTTAAACTTCAGTCACCACCAAAGCCTTCAAATTATTCTCCATTTGATGCAATATACCTATCTAGACGGTTTTCCCCCACTGCTCAAAAAAATTTTTGAACTTAATTTTGATTTCTTTTAACAGCAGTGCTTCTGCTGTTTTTTGTTTCACCTCTTCCCCATGAGCAAGACATTGCCCTCTGAGGACTCTTTTCATCCGGGAAACACACAAAGGTTGCTCAGGCCTTTCTGGGGAACAGGGAGGGCAGGGCATGGGGGGGCAAGCCTTTCTTGGTTCAAAACTGCTTAACACTGAACGAGTGGTGTGGGTAGGCATGCTCGTAAATCACCCATCATCAAACGGGCAAACGCCTTGAGAGTTTCCAAAAAATTTTTTTTCACTGAAGCTGAACACAGCCTCTCACAACAATGCCAGCTGGTACACTGATATGGATGGGTTCCTAGAACACTCACCTAGGGGGGGAAGCCTGTACTACAAGGGGCTGCCCATTAGAAGACAATTCCGATGTTGCTTTGTAGGGGCCCCCACCCATATTGCAAAGAAGGAGAAGCCCTCATCTCCCACCTACCCCTTTCATCCCTTCCTGCCAGTGTAGACTGCGGGTGCTAGGTCGTGATTGGATCTGATGGACTAGGCCTACGTGGACTGACTTAAGTTCCTCCAGCGGACCTGTGCTCCCACACACTGAGGGCGAGCCCCTCTTGCCAGACCTCCACACCTCGTTTGGCGCAGTGTCTGGTCTGGCCTGCCACACCGCCAGGGCACCTGGACCACAACTCCCAGGAGGCCTTGCAATCCTCTGTCGCCACCGCTCGTGATCACGTGGTGGCTACGAAGGTCAGGCGGCTGCGGTCCTGGGTCACGTGACCTCAGCGCGGGTCACGAGAAAAAACACCGGTAGGCTGCGGGCCATGGCCAACGTCTCCAAGAAAGTGTCTTGGTCCGGCCGCGACCAGGATGATGATGAGACGGCGCCACTGTTGCGGAGGGCGGCACGGCTCGGGGCGCCGGCCGGGGAGAGCACACCGCTGCTGAACGGGGCCGGGCCCGCGGCTGCCCGCCGGGTGAGAAGCTCGCGGTAGACTGAGGCCTCGCGCTTGGCCTCCCGGCCGGCAGAGACGTCCAACACTTCCGAGCCACGCGCAGAGCCGGGCGGCGGGGCGGAAAGAGGCGGCCCCCTGGTAACCCGCGCCAGCCCTGGGTCCGCGCCTCACAGTCTCCCTTCTCGCGGGAGCCGGTCTCGCCGTGGCAGCGCGCACTCGGAAGAGCGTGGCCGTGGTCCGCCGGGAGTCGGGTGTCTGAGGCTCTGACAGGCCCAGGGTCCTCGGGCGGGGGTACTTTGCCGGGACGGCGCTGGCGTGAACTGCGCGGTTCGCGGTCCCAGCTGAGCCCCATGGGGACTCGGTGAATACCTTATTCGGGTGGTTCATCCCCATTGTAAAGACAAGGAACTTGAGTCGCGAACGGGTTCAGGAACGCTACCAGGGTCTCCCTTGTCAAATGACAGAGCTGACGTCGGGACCTAGGCCCTGATTCTGGAGTCTTGGGAAGAAGTTCTGGGTCAGGTGCCCAGGAGGGACCTATCTAGTAGTAGGTGGAATTCGCTATTACACGCGGTGTTTCCTGGGCCGGACGAGCAGACTAGCACGTTTGCCGTCATGTCCTTGACAGCATGAAGCTAATTTATTTCCTGACAGTTTCCTCCGAAATGGCTTTGAAGGGAAGGCTTGAAATGGAATTCTGCTCAGGTGATCGTTTACTTTTTCTAACCCCCCTAAATTGTGGTAAAAACATAAGCAACTCTTTTAACAATTCCCAGGAGATTTTTAACAGTTTGGATTGCAGAGTGTTCTCCGACAGTGAACTGAGGAACTCTGCCACCCTTCTCTGCAGGGATCAGTACACACTTCAGGTCGATCTCCGAAGTGACAAGCACTGGAACTCAGTTTCCCGCGGCAGGTCATTGCACTCAGGCACACTGAGCAGCGAGTCAGGGCGGTCAAAATGTGCTCTGCATGTCAGTGCTGCGGTTCCTGTAAATGTGTGTCTGTGTGTTGTGTTAATTTTGAGTCAAGGAACGTTTTGTTGATTGGGCTTATTTTGTTTTCTGATTCTTTTGACCTCGTGTTCTAGATCGGTCCTTTAAATAAGTGTACAGTATTTAAGGGTTTGGAAGGACATCAGGGTGTTTCCGTAGAACTTACTGCTAGATTTCCCCAGTGCCTTGGAAATTCACTGGACTGAAGGCCAGAGTCTGCCCTTCGCTAGCAGGGTGCTGCTCAGTGCCATTTGAGGGAAATCTACTGAAATGCTTTCTGTGTCAGATCTAAAGGAGCAGATCTGGGGTGGTGGGGATGTGGGCGCTTTGTTATTTTCTTGGAACATTTTTGTTCCTTTTTCCTCTTTGACAAGAAAGTTATCTGAAGTCTACGCAAACTAGTTTTAAGGATTGACTGGTAGAGATTGGAAACCTTGAGGTTAAATTTGGGTTTATCGCGGGACCAAATGAATGGGTCGTGGTTTCACACTTCTTTTTGCAACTAGATACGTGAGTTGGCTTTTTTGAAGAACACTGTTGATCTCCTCCCTTAAAAATCATTCCCTTGAATCTTTGCAAGCTTTTATGTTTGTCTGTTTGCATTTATTT
>CM052540.1:87510922-87567506 GCA_028533065.1 Trachops cirrhosus | reverse complement strand
CCTTGGTTGTCCGACTTCCATAAACTTCAATTTTCTGTCAGTTCTGGTTGTTATTTTGTTTCTATATCTTTGTTGTCCCTATCTTGGTTGTGCGAGGAGGCACAGTGCGTCTACCTATGCCTCCATCTTGGCCGGAAGTCCTGTTTGCATTTAATAACAACTGATTAGCTGCTCTTAAGCAATTTTTTCAATAATTTATAATGCATCTACTTTTGCTGCCTGCATGCAGTTTCCTGGATCTCAGAAGTGTGTGAAGCAGCTTCCTGCTAGCACCAGACTCATGCAGAAGCAGGCCAGTGCTCTGTGAGGTCTGTGTAAGGATCCCCAAGGGCAGGAGAGGTCACATTTGGGTCCAGTCTTGAAGAGTGCAAGATCCTCAAGCAAATACGCAGATGGGAAAGGATAAGGGGATGTGTGTTTAAGACCCGGAAGAGTTTGGAAAGTAAATCGGAGTGGGGAAGTGGAAGCTGGAGTGAGATGCCGGCTCAAGCTTTGCAGGGGACAGCTGCTTTATCTCCAGGAGAGCCCTGCAGGAAGCTGGAAATTCAAGTCTTAAAGGATCCTTAGCCTGCCTTGTGTGGACTGGTGCAAAGAGGGGACTGGAGACATTTGCGTGAGGAGCACCGCCCTGGACCAGGTGCCCAGGTACTTCATCTGCAATGAAGTTAATAGCTGCGCAGCACTGAGAAAAGTGCCTGTCACAAGACAGTAAACATTAGTCACTCTCGCTGGCTTTAAGAGTAGCTACACAAAAGCGATTGTCTTTGGATTGCCATTTGTGGCGCAACTCCACTGGCAGCTGACAGCCTCCTCCTTGCTGGCTTTCTTGCAGGGAGGGCCTGGTCTGGACCAGCGGACTGAGTTCATGGTTAGGTTTGTGCACCCTACCTAGTGCCCCAGCAGAAGGCGGCTTGTAAGTGCCTCTCAGTCCAGGGCCATTTGAACTAAAATGAAGACCTGGGCGAACAACCTCCCTGTGGGAACGTTCTAGTGAATTGGACATGAGAGCTTCTCCTTACCGCCTCTTGGCCCTTGGAGGCTTATTGCAGGATGTCCAGAGTTGGACCATGGTGTTGTTGCCACCTCAGCATGGGCATAGGCTGCCACTCCCCTGAAGTAGCTGCTATGGACAGAGTGAGGTCAAGTGGCTCCCCTGTGAGGCTGCTAAGTGCCCAGTGAGGAGCAGACACAACCCTGGGCAGGGTGTCCGGGACCAACCTGAGTTCAGCCTTTGTCCATCCTGGTCCAGGCTGTTCAGAGCCACCTGTAGGTCGCTGTCCCCTTTTTGTGGTTTGTTGGTTATCCAGTGAGTTATTGCCTGTTTGCTGCCGGGTCACAGAGAGGGTGAGGTCAGCCAGCAAGTCATGGTCATGTGTGTCGGCAATAGGAAGTGACTGTTTTAGGAACTCAAAGAGGGAAATCTGAGCAGAAGCAGATGCTCTGGGGCAGGGGCTGGGTATTTACAGTGAATGTAAATGCAGGGCATGTCCAGGGGCCTCTGCTTTGGGAAGCTCTGCCCAAGACTTCCCAGTGGGTGTTCAGAATCATTCTGAGGATCTTACTTCTCTGGGAACTCGGGTTAACTCGTGGGACCGTGCCTTGCCCTGGTGACCTGGTGCCACACACTACATCTGAGCAGGCCAGGGAGGCGGGGGGTTGCAGGGAAGCTGCCCGCCCATCATTTGTCATCTAGCCCCTTGGGTTCTGCTTATTAAAAGTGAGCTCCCGTCTTTCTATAGGCAGCACCCACCAGCAGGGGAGCGGCTCCAGGAAGTCCTCTGCCCCGACATCCCTGTCCTGTCCATCTTTCCATCCACACTCCCTAGCACCTACTTAGTAGGGTCCAGGCCATTCACCCTGCTCTCTCCCCAAGGGCTCCTGTCCGGGCCAGTGTTGGTGGGGCACAGTCAGTGCCTCAGGAAGTTCACAATCTGGGGAGGTAGGTGAGGACACACAGCCTGACAGAGCAGAGAGCTGAGGGACAAGAGTAATCCCAGGCCTAACCAGAGGGTCTTGGGGGGCACTCCTGCCCCCCTCTGCAGAGGCCACAGTGTTCAGAGAGGGCAGCAGTTCCCACCCTATCTGCCCCTACCCTGCCATACAACCTGCTCCTTTTCTTCGTTAGGTCTCAGCCTCATGCCTCTTAGTCACCCACCCACTGCACTCAAGTCTCATAGTTCACACTTGTTTGTGGGAAACTTGTGTCCTTGGACTGTGAGCCCTGGCTGTGGCACCCTGTGTCTTCGCTGCTAAGCATTGACCCTGGAGGATGTTAGAATGCAGAGTGGGGCAGCAGACAACCTTTAACTTGTTTTTAAAATTTGGCTTAATTGTAAAACAAATAACAGTTGACCATCTTAACCAGGTTTACATGCGCAGTTTGGCAGCGGTGCGTGCATTCACGCTGCTGTGCAGCCGTGACCCCCATCCATCCCCGGAACTCTTCGTCTTGTGGAACTGAACCGCGCCCATCAAACACTAGCTTTCCCTGGCCTCCGCCCTGGCCACTGCCATTCCATTTTCTGTCCCTGTGAATTCGACTATTCCAGGGACTGCATATAAGTGGAAATCATACAGTATTTGTTTTTCTGTGGCTGGCTCCTTTCTCTTACTGTAATGTCATCACGGTTTATCCATGTTGTAATACAGTGGAGAATTTCCATTCTTTTTAAGGCCGAATGATATTCCCTTGTATGTATTTGCCACATTTGGTTTATCCCTTCCTCATCAGTGGGCATTTGGGTTGATTCTACGTTTTAGCTGCTGTGAATGTTAGTGTGAGTATGAGTGTACAAACATCTCTTTTGAGACACTGCTTTCAATTCTTTCGGGTGTATACGCAGAGGTGGAATTCCTGGATCATATGAGAGTTCTATTTTTAGAGGAACTTCCATACTTTTCCACAGCACCTGCGTCATTTTGCATTCACACCACAGTGTACCGGGTTCTAACTTCTGCGCTCCACATCCCCCTGACGCCTGTTATTCTCTGGGGTTTTTTGGTTCTGGCCATCCTCAGAGGTGTGAAATGGTATCGTTGTAGCTTTGATTTGCCTTTCCCTGGTGATTATGATATTGAGCACATTTCCAGGTGCTTACTGGCCATTTGTATGTCTTGGAAAAATGTTTATTCAAGTCCTTTGTCCATTTTTTAAATTCGGTCAGGGTTTTTTTTGGTGGTGTGGTTGTTGTTGTTATTGTTATTGACTCGTACAGGTTCTTTATATATTCTGAATATTAACTCTATCAAACCTATTATTTGTAAATATTTTCTCCCATTTTGTAGGTTGCCTTCTTACTTTGTGTATCGTTTCCTTTGATGCATGGAAGTTTTTCAGTTTGATGTAGTCCCATTTGTGTATAAATATTCTAAGTTTTTTAATAATCGTGGATTTACAGGAAGTTGAAAGACAGTGCAGAGAGGGCCTGCGCACCTTCCCCCAGTTTCTCCCAGCGGTTCCATCGTGCGTACCATCGGTGCAGGGCGACACCAGGCGTTGGCATCAGCACGGTGTGTGTGGTTCTCTGCTGTTACGTCACACGTGTAGATCCGTGTGAGCGTGCTGCAGTCCAAGTACAGAGCATAACCGTTCCCAGGAAGATGCCCTTGTTTTACTCTTACAGTCGCACGCCCAGCCCCCACTGACCTGCTCCCATCCCTCCAGGCCTGGCATTTCGAGACTGTCAGGTCAGTGTGGCTGCACAATGTGTAAATCTCTGGGGATTGCTACTTCCACTCAGCATCCCGTCCTGGAAGATTTCAGCCAGGCTATTGTACTTATCAGTAGTTTGAAGAACAAGTATTTAACTTGTGTTTAAGACAAGAGAAGGAACTCCTGGTGAAGATGGAGGCATAGGTAAACATGGCTCACCCCCTCCCACAACCACAGCAAAAATTACAACTAAACTACAAAACACCTATCACCCGGAATCGTCAAAAAATCGAACTGTATGGAAGTCCGACAACCAAGGAATTAAAAAAGTCACATTCAGATGGGTAGGAGAGACAGATGCGGAACAGGTGGTCCCACAGCCATGTGTGGTGGATAAAAATTGGGAGGGATATCTCGGGTGTGAGGGATCCTGGCCCCACACCAAACCACCCAGCCCAGGGTTCCAATGCCAGGAAGAAAAGTCCCCATAACTTCTACTGTAAAAACCAGTGGGGGTTGGGGCGGCAGAAGAAAGTACAGGATTCTCATGTGTCTCCTCTTAAAGGGCCCACAATGGGCTTATGCAGACCCCCTCTCCCTGGGAGGCAGCACTGGCTCAGGAGCTCGAAGGGCCACAGTGGCGTATGGGGAGAAACTGGCGTCGGGCATCAGGGCGAGTGCCTGGGCACAGCTTCCTCCGACACCAATCTCCAGAGGCCAGGCAGCAGCCATGGTCTCTTACGCTAGGCGAAATAAGCCAGTGAGAGAAAGACAAATACCTGTATGATCTCACTCATAAGTGGAATCTATTGAGCAAAATAAACTGACAAATGAAATGATATCAGAGGCTTGGATACATGGAATAGACTAACAGCTGTCAGAGGGGAGGGGGCGGGGGAGACTGGAAGACCAACCAAAGAGCACATGTGCGTAGCTCACCGACACGGACAGCAAATGTGGAGGCCGGGGGAGGGTAGTAAAAGGGAGGACATGGGGGACATCTGTAATAGTGTCAACAATGAAAAAGAACAGACAACGGAACAGACAAAACACCCAATAAATTATTGAACTTTAAGTAAATGGCTTTTTTCATCACAAGAGATAGTCCATAAAACATGCCCATGAAGTCCAGAAAAGAAGTCCTGAAACCGGGAAGATGCGGAGCAGGGAGAGGGCCCGGCCTCCTCCCACTCAGGCCTGTCCCCCCGCCCCGCCTCCACTCGAGGTCAGGGTGCTGGCGCCCTGTGCTCATCTGACCTTAAAGGCCAGACATGAGGAACCCTAGTCCCCTGAGTGAGTGAGTCCTGTCCCTCCTCTCTCTAGGCCGTGTGTGAGGTCACAGCCTGGCCCCAGAAACTGTTTAGATGTCAGAAGAAATGCTTTTTGGGACCCGACTCTGGGCCACATTCTTGTGAGGGGAATGACTGCCTGACGTAATTGAGCTGCTTTTATGACCAGTGACAACTAAGATGAAAGTGACCAGAATGCCTTTTTCTGTGGGCTTCATATGTCAGGGTGGATGGCAGTACTGGTGTTCCCATTTTCTTTTCACAGTCTGACTGTCAGTGCTGCCTGTGCGTCACTCAGCTGAGTTTGTCCCTTTGTGCCCCATCTGTTTGGCTGGTCTGCATGTGTGGGCACGTCCCCAAAGAGGTGTATTTGGTGTTGCTGTGCTCAGGCTTGCAGGCCACGCATGCTCGCAGATCATGAATGCTCGCATGTCTGGAGATGGGAACTGCAGCCAGTGCCAGGCCACCTCCTGGTTCGAGTTCACTCTCAACTGGGATCCCTTCCTGGGCCAGCGCAGCAGCCAGGGGGCTGGCCCCTCTGCCTGCCTTTCTCATCAGGCTCAGCAGTTGGAGGGGATTGTCAATTGTTTTTAGAAGAGAGAACACCTATGTTCTCTCATTAATCACCTGTTCTACTGACATCTACCATATGTACATAGAGAAAAGTGGGCATTTTTGCAAGTGGAGCACGAGTCTCACATGTTACTACCCAAAGGACTGTCTACTCCTAACCCCTGGGACCTGTGCAGGGGACCTCACATGGAAATAGGGTCTTTGCAAATGTGATCAGGTTAAGATGAGGTCAGCCCGGCATAGTCTGACACCAGTGACAGGTGTCCTCATAGGGGGAGGGAAATCTGGGCACACACACAGGGAGGAGGCTGTGTGACTATGGAAGCATAAATTAGAGTGATGTGGCCCGAAGCCAAGGAATGCCAGGGATTGCACCAATCAGAAGCTAGAAAAGGCAGAAAGGAGCCTTCTCGTCACCCTTGAGAGGGAGTGCTTCCTGTCGACACTTTAATTTTGGACTTCTGGCCTCCAGGCCGGGAATGAATACATTTTTCTCTGTTTAAACCCGCCATCCATTGTGGCTGTTTACAGCAGTCCCAGGAGATTCAGACACCCCCACCCCCAATCGGTCAATGTCCTTTGATGCCCATCGTGCCCCTCACTTTCCTGTACCCTCCATAAGTGGCCACTCGAGGCAGCACAGGTGGTTTCCCTGACTGCAGGCTGTAGCGGAGTCGCAGCGCACTCTGGCTGGATGTCCATTGTTGAGTGTGCAGCAGAATTCGTTCCTGTCACGGCTGCTTGTTTTCCTGCTGCCTGCGGGGCTGCCAGGTGAAATGCAGGGTGCCCAGCTGCATTTGCATGGCAGAGAAACAGTGAGTCGTATTTGAGTTCAAGTATGTTCCATGCAATATTTGGGAGATACTGAAGCTAAAACATGATTTGTTGTTTCTCTGAAATGGAAATGTAACTGATACCTGTTTCATTTCCTAGCCCAGGCCTCTGCCATGCCCTAGCAGTGGGTATGAGAGAAGTCACGCTCCGGGGTGTCCTCTGTGGTTGACCTGTGCCCTGGGTCCTGGATGTGGCCCCACTTCGGAGTGGGAGGGCTCTGGGTTCTGAGGGCACTCCTGCCCTGGGGGAGGATGTGCCTCAGACTGCATGCCTGTGGACAGGCTCCCCCTGGCAGAACCAGTTGATTTCATGATGGGGACACGGGGGGTGGGGGGGGCAATGATATAAAAGCTCTCAGAGAAAGGACCCAGAATGCCTGATGTTTTTTGGTCAGGAGGACACGGCATGGTTGCCTGCAGCCGAGGGTTCTGGTGGCTGGCAGATATGTAATCTCTGAAGTGCCTTAGAACAAGGAGGGCAGGGCCTCTGGGGTAGGGAAGGCCCGGGTTACCCATTCCAAGGCTGGGCCTCTTGGGAACAGGCTGTAGGTGGTGGGGGCAGGCCTGGGTCCAGCGCTGGCCTTGCTGTCGTCCCACACAGCAGGTGTGGGTCTGTGCTCCCCAAGCAGGGACACATGAGGCCAGGCTCTCCTGGTGGGGTGGTGATGGCCCTGTGGCTAAGCACCCTGTCATTTCTCTTTTGTTTCCAGTTACCTCATTCGGTATCTTTCCAGATTGGACAGATGAGCAACATGGAGCTGGACGATGAGCTTCTGGACCCAGTGAGTGGGAATCATTCCTGTTTATCCCCAGCAAGGACGAGGCCTGTTGTGTGGAGTTGCAGCCTAGCAGAGGGCAGACAGTAAATGCCAAACCAGAGGATGGCGGATGTGGGGAGGGCCGTGTGGGGCTCTGGGAAAGACGTGGGCCATTCTCTGCAGAGCTCAGGGACAGTCACAGGCAGGCCATACAGAGCTGGGAGATGAACAGGAGCCATGCAGAGGTGAGAGACAGGATGAGGAGCAGATCCTGGGTAACCAGGGAATGCGGTTCCAAGGGGCCATGTTCCATGAGGCCGGGCCAGATGAACAGAGGCGGGGAAGGTGCGTGAGAGGTGTAGAACGCTGAGCATGTTGTGTGTAGATGTGGGAAGCCGGCTGGGGGGCAGGTGCCGTGGGCGGGAGGGCGACCCCAGGTAGGCTGGAGGAGGGCCCTGGGGGCAGGGTGGGCATCTCAGGGTGGGTGTCCCTGGACAGCGATGATGTCCTCTTCTGCCCGTGTCAGGGCTGGGCGGTCTAGCTGCCAGGGGAACGTTTCCCGAGCTCCTTCCCCAGTCTCGCGTTTGACTTCCTCAGGTGTCTCATGGTCCTGATTTTCATTTCCAATGCCGCTGAGCATCTTGCATGTGCCGATGGCCCTTTTATGTTTTCTTTGGAAAAATGTCTGTTTAGATTCTGTGCCCAGCCCGTTTTTAATCAAGATATTTGTTTTTATAATTGAGCTGCAAGAGTTTTTATGTATTTTTATGTAGCTTAGACACAAATTGCTCATCAGATACATGATTCACAGAAACTGTTTCCCATTCTGTGGGCATCTTCTCACTTTCTAATGGTGTCCTGTGAAGTACAAAAGCCTTTAATTTTTTTTAAAGATCTGACTTATGTACTAGTAGAGAGGGAGAGACACATCAGTGTGTGAGAGATACATCGACTGGTTGCCTCTCACATGCGCCCAGCTGGGGACCCAGCCCCACGACCCAGGCATGCGCCCTGATCGGGAACGGAGCTGCTGACCTTTCCGTTCACGGGCCTGCACTCAGTCCACTGAGCCGCACCAGCCAGGGCAAAAGCCTTTCATTTCGATGAAGTCTGGTTTATTTATTTTCTTCCGTTGTGCTTTCGTTGTATCTAAGAAACCATTTTCTAGTCCAAGGTCATAATGACTTACTCCTGTGTTTTCTTTGACGAATTCTACAGTTTTAGATCTTGATCCATTTTTTACTAATTTTGTGCAGGTGTAAGATAAGAGTCCAAGTTCATTGTTTTGCACTTGAATGTCCAGTTCTCCCAGTAGCAGTCTGTGAAAAGACTATGCTTCCTATATTGAACTGTCTTGGTACTCTTGTCTAAAATCAATCGACCATAAATGTGAGGGTTTATTTCCAACTCTGGATTGCATGCCATTCATCTCGGTGTCTGTCCTTGAGCCAGCACACCTGTCTTGACAGCTGCAGCTGTGAAGTCAGGTGTTAGAGTGTCAGTGCTGGGCACCTTCACATAAGGACGATGTCCTTGACAACCTGGTATTTCAGGCCAGGATGCCTTTTTCTGTGGGCTTCACCTGTCAGGTTAGACGGCAGGATCTCGCTGAGATCCCTTCTATTTCCATATTGATCTTAGGATCAGCTTACCAATTTCTTCAGTGATGCCAGCAGGAATTTAGACAGGAATTATGTTGAATCTTAATATTAAGTCTTCTGATGAACACAGGATATTTCCATTTATTCAGGTCTTCAGTTCCTTCTTTTCAACAACGTTATATAATTTTCAGCATACAAATCTTACACTTCTTAAAAAAGATTTTTTTTTTTTTTACTTTTTAGAGAGAGGGGAAGGGAGGGAGAAAGAGAGGGCAGATAACATCAATGTACAAGAGAAACATTGATTGATTGCCTCTCGCACACCTCAAGCTGGGGACCCAGCCCGCAACTTGGGCGGCATCCTGACCAGAAGTCAAACTGGCGACCTTTCGGTTCTCAGGCCGGCACTCAGTCCACTGCGCCACACCAGCCAGGGCTAAACCTTACACTTTTGTTAAATGAATTTTAGGAATACATTTTATCCCTATGTTTCATTTCTCGTGCTGTTGTGAGGAGAGGCCCCTTAGTCTCGTTGCGGTCTCTGAGAGCCAGCGTGTAGAAGTGCGCTCGGCGTTCGTGTGCTGGTGCTGTGGCCGTCAGGCACGCCGAGTGCCTGTTAATTCTGCCGGTGTTCAGTGACTCTGGGGAGGCTTCCCACGTGTGGGATCGTGCCATTTGCAAATAGTTTCACTTCTCCCCTTCCAGTCTGAATGCCTTTTAGTTCATTCTCTCACCTAATTGCTCTAGTAGAATCTCCAGGACAAGGCTGAATAGCAGTGGCAAGAGGAACTTTCCTCGTTTTGTCCTGGTCTTAAGGGAAAAGCTCGGTCTTTCCCCATTGAGTGTGATGTTGCCTTTAGCAGGTTGAAGAAACTCCCTCTATTCCTAGTTGCAGAGCGTCTTAATTATGAAAAGAGGTTAAATTTTGTTAGATGCTTTTTTTATGTCTGTTGAGATCGTGTATATTTTGTCCTTTATTAAAATGGCACTAAACTTTTCACTCACAAACTTCTGACACCTTATGTGTGGGTGTTTTTCCTCACACCGGCTAATTCTATTTGCCCAGATAGCACCTGGGTGTCGTACAAGTCAGTTCATTCTGACACTGACTGTGACATTAGCACAGACCCAATGGGCTGAGGGTTTGGTCAAGACCACCCCCACTTCAGACCCAGTCATAGGTCCAGGTTGTCATTTGTGCTTGTGACTGACAAGGTATAAATTGCAGTTCCCTTGCCCTGGCTGGTGTGGCTCAGTGGATTGAGTGCTTGCCTGTGAACCAAAAGGTTGCCATTTCAATTCCCAGCCAGGCCACGTGCCTGGGTTGCGGGCCAGGTCCCCACTTGTGGGCGTGCAAGAGGCAACTGATTCATATATCTCTTGCACATTATCGGCATATTTCTCTCTCTTTCTCCTTTCCTTTCCTTCTCCCTAAAAATAAGTAAATAAAATCTTTAAAGAAAATAAATTGCAGTTCCCACGACCCCTCCTCGGGCTCCATGATGTGCTAGAAGGGCCCCCCGAACTCAGGGAAACACTTTACTTCCGTTTACTTACCCATCATGGACGACACACCTGGGGAACTGCAGACGGTGGATGCACGCGGAAGGTGTGGGAAGGGTGCGGAGCGTCCGTGTCCTCCCAGCACCTCACGTGTTCACCAGTCCAAAGGCTCCCCAGCCCTTCACTTAGGGTTTTATGGAGGTCCCATTACCAGGCTGATTAAGTCATTGGTGATTAGCTCCAGCTCCAGCTCCAGCCCTACCCTCCATGGAGGTTAGGACTGAAAGTTCCCATCCTCTAATCACACTGGGTCTCTCTGGCACCAGACCCCGTCCTAAAGCCTAGGAACTGCCATCTTCCCGCCATCTCCTAAAAGATACTACCCAGAGACGCCCAGGATATTAGGAGCCAGGTGCCAGGAATTGGTACAAAGACCAAAAATATATTCCCCAATTGGTTTTCAGGTGTTAAATCACCCTCGCATTCCTGATGTGTTGCGGGATCCAGCCTGCTGGCGTCCTGTTGAGAATTTTGTATCTGTTCACAAGAGATGTGCGTTTGCAATGGGTTTCCTTTCTCCTGGCATCCGTGTCTAGCTCAGGAGAGTAGTGGCTTTATGAGACGAGTGGACACGTGCTCCGTCCTGTCCTTGTGCTTCACTCTTCAACGTGCTAGGTTGCCAGTGCCCAGCTCTGCCTCTTCCTTTGCAGGAGACGGACCCTCCTCACCCTTTCCCCAAGGAGATCCCGCACAACGAGAAGCTGCTGTCCCTCAAATATGAGGTGGGCCTCCTCCCTGGGTGCCCCTGCCCCATGCAGCCCCAGGCACTTCCTCCCCTCTCCAGCCTCACGCCTGCCAGCTGCCCGGTGTGCACCTGGGACATAGAGGTTGGTCATTGTGTTGTCTTTGCTGCCCTGGTCTACAGAGCTTGGACTACGACAACAGTGAGAACCAGCTGTTCCTGGAGGAGGAGAGGCGCATCAACCACATGGTGAGTCTGGGGCCGGAGCCTGGGCACTGCCCTGCTGACCCAGGGGCTGGTCTGATGCTGCTTTCGCACCTGGGTGTGGTGATGTGTGCCCTTCTCTCTCCCCTTTGTCCTCAGTCCCTGTGCTGTGGGCTCTGGTTTGTGTCACCCAATACCTGGTACAGGAAAGGGTGTCGTGTCATGTCCCAGATACAACAAAGAAGGCTGGTCTTAGACATGTCAGCTACAGCATCCAGAATGTCAACAACTAATTACCGGTTGGTTGGGAAGGTCCACACGCAAGCCCCCAACCCTGTGCTCCATCGTGTCTGAGACACTGAGCAGAGGCTGCCTTCATGGACTTGGGGATACAGAGTGCAGCACACTGTGCGTGGCGGCGGCCTGCAGAACGCCAGGCCGGTCACGTCAGCAAAGTAGCCTGTGGTTGATGTCTTGCCACTGCACCTGCCTCTGACTGGTGCCTCCCCCGCAGGCCTTCCGGACAGTGGAGATCAAGCGCTGGGTCATTTGTGCCATGATAGGCATCCTCACGGGGCTCGTGGCCTGCTTCATCGACATCATGGTGGAGAACTTGGCTGGCCTGAAATACAAGGTTGTCAAGGACAGTATCCTTATCAGAAGGTGCGCAGCACAGACAGCTGGAGCTCAGAGCAGAGCATAGGGTCCCACAAGTGGCCGTGCCGCCCAGAGCGGGCCCAACAGGAGGTGTCTCTGGGTATTTGCCCTCCAACTGGGAGAGGTGGGCCTGGGCGGGAAGCATCTCTTTCCGGGCTGTGGAATGTCTCTGAGATACTCAGTTAGCACAGAGGGGTGGCACCTCAGGTGGTGAAGCTAATAGTCTTCCTTGACGAGCCCAGATATCGACAAGTTCACAGAGAAAGGGGGGCTGTCCTTCTCCCTCCTGCTGTGGGCCACGCTGAACTCGGCGTTCGTGCTGGTTGGCTCCGTGATTGTTGCCTTCATAGAGGTATGGCCACGAGGGAGCCATGGGTGGTGGGAGCTCCTCCAGCTCACCTGCTGCAGCTTCTGCCAGTGAGGTTTGCGTGGTCGCACTGGTGCAGATGTTAAACAATTCAGTAAGAACAGACCATGTATTTGGGCCTCCCTGCCCTGCACCTGTCACAGCAAGGACCATGAGGGGAAGCACACAACCCATGTCTGGGGGGTCCCTAGGGTTTGCAGGGCTGACCCAACCCAGTGGTCCAGGTGGAGGGGACCCTCCCACCCCCACCTGAGGGGATCAGACCCGCCTAGGGGCTCTTCATTTCCAGGACTTCTCCCAGAAGCCCTTCCTATAGCCTGCCTCTTTCTTTGCTCTTCCCTTGTCATGAGGTATTAGAAGGAAGAGGGGAAAGCATCTAGAAGCTTCTATCTGGGGTGCAGCACTCCCCCAGGGAGGTCAAGAAACTCCCAGCTAGTACACGATATGTACCTCTCATCTATCCTAGAGCATCCCCACTCTGTCCCCTGCCTCCTGCCCCATTGTGGGGCACTGGGCCTCTGTCTGTCTCCATTCCCAACCCCTCCCACGTCCCACGACATTTGCACCCCTTAGTGGTCATTCTGCATCTGGGGCGGGGAAAAGTGAGAAGCCTCTTCCCCAGGCAGCCGTCCTGTACAGTTCCGTGTTGTCCCCTGCCCCCCGGGAGGCTGGGTCTCCCTGCGCTTACAGCTACCCAGCTTGGCCAGCTCTGTGTTCACTTTCCTCTCCGTCCAGCCAGTCGCTGCTGGCAGTGGGATCCCCCAGATCAAGTGCTTCCTCAACGGAGTGAAGATCCCCCATGTAGTCCGGCTCAAGGTGAGAAGGCGAACCTTGGCTGGGAGCATGGTGCTCGTCGTGGGGGTTCTGTGCTGGGTCAGAAGCCTTTTGTCATCCACCCGCGCTGCGGACCCGTTCTTTGTGCTGCTGACAAGCCTGTGTGTAGAGGCACTGGCAGATTTTATGTAAACTTTCTTTGGAGAGTGGTGAAAACTTTTCTCTGCACAGTTTAAACAACACAACAGTGCTTAAGTGGCGTGCGTGCCATGATCGCAGCTGTGTGTGTAAGTTCTCTACGGTGGTTAACGTTCCAGGCGGAGAGTACCTGTGTGTGGAGGGGAGGAGCATTTTCCATTTGTCCACAATTTTCCTGATACTCATTATACTTAATGTTCTTGGTGACGTGCTGATTCTGAGGGGGGCTGGGAAGTCAGGCTTTCTCCTGTGGCAGTTTCGGTGACTCCATCTGCCCGTCTCAGCCTGGGATTGGCCGATGCTTTTCTCCTGCCCCAGTCTGGGGAGCAGATGCTCCTGGGGGCCTGGGTCCTGCAGCCCTGGAGCGGGGTGGTGGAGGGCACATGGGAGCAGCGCGACCTCACCGGGAGGGTCGTGCTGGTGCCTCTGAGTGCCCCCTTTGTCACTCGTGGGTGCTGGGATGTTTGCATTGTTAGTATTGCTTCCTGTGCAGGACTGTGGCTCAGGTTCTCAGACCGTGTGTGACTTCTAATCAGAGACCTGACACATTTCCCTTTGTACTCCAGACCCTGGTGATCAAAGTGTCTGGTGTGATCCTGTCCGTGGTGGGGGGACTGGCCGTGGGAAAGGTAATGGAGCCCGAGGGGCATCGCTTTGGCCTGAGTCCCTCTATGACCCATGTTCTCTCTGAACTCGCCTGATGTGGGCTGTCCTGTGCTTCCCAGGAGGGGCCCATGATTCACTCGGGCTCCGTGATCGCAGCTGGGATTTCCCAGGGAAGGTCAACATCGCTGAAGCGAGATTTCAAGGTGAGTTCTCTCCTGATACAGATGTTGAGGATGAGGGTAACCGTGTGTGTCAGAGAGCAGGGTCTCTCCTGCTCCGTACAGGGGTGCTCTGCCAGGACCGACCCCGACAGTGAGTCTGAGGGTCCCCTCAGAGGCCTGTCCTGGGCGGCTCTCCTGGGGCCCGCCCAAGGAGCTGCTCAGAGCCTGACTCTCAGTGTGTTATGTGGACGTGCATTTTTCTGAGGAAATGGCCTGTAGCTGTGAACAGCTTCTCCAGGGGCTGGGTGACCTAGAAAGAGGCCAGGAATAACCTGCCTACAGTTTAAAGATGCTTAATTTTTAAGATACACTTCAGAATAATTTTGTCAAGTTTCACCAAAAAACCACCAGTCTTTTGATAGGAATTGCAATGAACTTATATGTGAATTTAAAGACAGTTAACATTTTTACAGAACAGAGTCTTTTCAAATCAAGAACACACTTAAGTTTTTCATTCACTA
Source organism: Trachops cirrhosus (assembly GCA_028533065.1). Classification (NCBI taxonomy): domain Eukaryota; kingdom Metazoa; phylum Chordata; class Mammalia; order Chiroptera; family Phyllostomidae; genus Trachops; species Trachops cirrhosus. The sequence continues at coordinate 87,553,067 of CM052540.1, read as the reverse complement.
AGTTTTTGTTATGTCTTTTGATGGAGTTTTTGAGTTTTTAATGTATCGCTTGCACAGATCGTAAAGCTTAGTTCTTGGTGTGATGGGTCTCTCGTTATTTTCTCATGGTTGTTGGCATGCGAGGGAATTCTGTTTTGTTGCCTCTCTGGTTCTTCAGTCTTTGTGAGTCCGGTAGTTGATGAGTTGACTGTCTAGAGACTCCCTTTCTCTGCGCCCACCTCCTGCCCCTCCCTTTGGCCCCTGCCCTGGTGGCCTCTAGCCAACCATCTGCCTTTGAGACAAGTGCCCCTGGAGAAGCCGCCTAAGACCCTCTCCCTGTCTACCCTGTTCCCATACCAGATTTTCGAGTACTTCCGCAGAGATACGGAGAAGCGGGACTTTGTCTCTGCAGGAGCTGCGGCTGGGGTGTCTGCTGCATTTGGGGCCCCTGTGGGTGAGTAGGGGCCCTGCCTGGTCTGACAAGTAACTGCCTGTGTTGGGGAAGCCAGGCCGTCCCTGTCTTGTGAGGGAATAGTCTAGGTGTTTGCAGACTTGGGTGCTGGGTGGTGGTGAGAATGTGGGGGTCCTCCAGAGAGGCCCCATGGCTGCCTCTGATGTGGGCTTGGTGCCCTGGGTCTGGGGTGTGAGGGGCTGGGGTCATGGGTTCCTTATGCCTGGGGCTCCCTGTGCCTGAGTGGAAACTTTAGGGCTGGGCCGCTGCATTCCAGGCGGGGTCCTCTTCAGCTTGGAGGAAGGTGCCTCCTTTTGGAACCAGTTCCTGACGTGGAGAATTGTAAGTGCCCACAGACGACGCCTCTCCCCAGGTCGGGCAGTGCCCGCATCTGACCTCAGTGGCCTCTCTGTTCCAGTGGAACAGAGCTCTGGGTCCACACTTTGGTGCCCTTACCTGAGGTTCCTGTCGAACCATGGTGGGAGCCATGCCCCCCCTGGGTCATTGTGGCCAACCTCAGTGCCTCACTTGACCTTGAGGTGTTGCCGCCTCTTACCACCTGCCCTTCCTCTATCAGTCATGGTCACTGTTTCTATCTGCTTCTCTTCCAAGTCTGCATTGGGAACCCCCAGACCTTGCACACCTCCTTCCCTCAGTTCCGCCCTGGCTTGGCCCCAGACTCATCCAGCAAAAGCTAGAGGCCCCACACTCGCCTGGCTTACCCAGCCTTAAGGGGTCTGGCCATGGAGGCTCCAGATTCCTTCCCTTTGGCCTTTGGGGGGCCTCCTGAATGACAGGAACAGAGGCAGCCCCCTCCCGCAGCCCCCTCCCCACTCCAGGGGTTCATCTGGGTGGGCACTGTTGTTCTGATGGTACTCGTTTGTCTCTGTGCCCACAGTTCTTTGCTTCCATGATTTCCACCTTCACACTGAACTTTGTCTTAAGCATTTACCATGGAAACATCTGGGACCTGTCCAGCCCGGGCCTCATCAATTTTGGAAGATTTGATACGGAGGTAACGTGTCCTACTCGCTGTTTCTGGTTCTTGGTGTGGGGCCATGACTGTATACCTAAGGGTCAGCCTGAGAACTTGGACTTTTGGGAAACTCCATTTCTTTGCTGTGAAATTGAGCTCTTGTTTATAAGCACCAGGGGCTCTGACCAGTATGGTTCAGATGGTTGGGCGTTGACTCGCAAAGCAAAAGGTCACCTATTCAGTTCCTGGTCAGGGCACGTGCCTGGGTTTTGGGCCAGGTCCCCAGTTGGGGGCGTGTGAGAAGCAACCGATCAATGTATCTCTCACACATCGATGTTTCTCTCCTTCTCTTTCTCTTTCCCTTTTCCTCTGTGTAAAAACAAATAAATGAAATCTTTAAAAATAATAATAATAGAGCACCAGGGACCAGAGGTGCTCTAGGGAAGCACATATCCAGCTTGGCTGTGCGGGTTGGGAGGAGGACATCCTAAACCAGGGGGCGCTCCAGGGACATCGCAGCCATCCTCGGATTGTTAGACAATGACACTGAGACTTGTGGGGCCTGGGGTGCTCACACCCCAGCTTACGGAGGGCGAGCAGGAGCAGGCGGGGGTCCCTAGGGAGGCCTGGCCCACGCACTGCAAGGAGGACCTGCCCCCAGAACATTCGCTCCCAGGGTGTCGGCACACGGGGACATGTTGGAGCTCCTGGTTGTCTGGGTCACTAGATGTGCTCCTCAGCTCTTCCTCCTGCCCTCCTTGATGCCCCTCTGCCAAAGCTTGGGCCATTCCCCTTCTCAGGTGGACGGATGCCCGGGTGAGGAGGAGGTGAAAGCCTTGCAAAGATAAAGCTTCACAGGGCCTCTGAGCACCTTGCAGACCAGCCCGTGTGAGAAGTCACACAGTCTGCCCAAAATCCCCAGCGTGTCTCCTGTGGGGCCTGCACAGCGCAGTGTGAAAGTGCCTGAAGGTGCTCGTGCATGTGACAGACGTGTAGCACCTCCAGGCCTCGAGTCTGGTCTGAGTGGCAAGACACCGATGACACGTTTCCTCACGGAGCGTCTGTTCTTCTCTTTTGCGCAGACGATGGTGTACACGATCCATGAGATCCCCATCTTCATCGCCATGGGAGTGGTGGGTAAGGGCCGTCCCAAACAGGAAGCCAGCCCGCCTGGCCCCATGCTTCCCCATCGCTCAAGATGGCAGCCAGCACCTCCCAGCAGGAGCAAAGCAGGCGGTGTGGTCAGGGCCTGCGGGACTCCAGGCATGGCCCCGCTTTGAAATGGCTGGAGAGGGCTGCAGCCGCCACACTCTGCTTGCTGCTCCAGGGCCACCTGGGGAAGAAGTCCACCCCTTAGGGACACCGGGCCTCTGCTCCACTGGGAAAGCTGTGTAAGAAGTAGACTAGGCCCTGGACAGCACTCACTACTCTGTGAAAGCCTTTTCCTTGAAAGGAAGGCAAAGCCTTTCAGAAATAAGCCCCTCTGTCTGTCCACCAGGGTGTGGCGATGGAGAATAGGTGTTTTCACAGACCATCTTTCCCCTCCTGTCCCCTCTGCTGCCTGGGTAGCTGCCGTCCTCCTTTCATGTTCCTTATACATGGCTCCTTCCCGATCTCAGGTGGTGTTCTTGGGGCCGTGTTCAATGCCTTGAATTACTGGCTGACAATGTTCCGAATCAGGTGAGAAACCTCTGTTTTGTGTCCCCAGCAAAAATGTACTCGTCATGGGTTGTGCGCCCACAGGGCCACACAGAATGCCCGTGCTGGTGTGCATCCCTCTGCAATGGTTTGTGCATGAAGGGGACAGACCAGTATATGGCCCAGGGACAGGTGGGGTAAGGCTAGGAGAGGCCAGGCCAGGGAAGCACTGCCTGTGCATCCTGGCCTGAGCCTGGCCCGCCCCGGGCCATCTTGACCCTCAGCACAGTCAGCTGGCACAGCTGCGTTTGCCATTAGGACAGCCGTTACTGGAGTTTGTGGGGGCAGATTCTGGGCTTGAGTGGATTCCTCCTTGTCCTCTTGCACGAACTTAAATGTGTTGGGGAGCATCTAGGGGGTTATCTGAGGACGTGCAGGAGTCTGGGTGGACTGGTGCTTGAACGCGCTGTATCACCCTCCTAATCAGTGTTATATCAGCAGCTCTCAGTGAGTCACGGGCTTAGGTTGCTGTGGCAACTGCCCAGGTGTCTGGAGGCCTGGTTCATCCCAATGTTTATTCTAGGTACATCCACCGGCCCTGCCTCCAGGTGATTGAGGCCATGCTGGTGGCCGCTGTCACAGCCACTGTCGCCTTTGTGCTGATCTATTCATCCCGGGACTGCCAGCCTCTGCAGGGGAGCTCCGTGTCCTACCCCCTCCAGGTAGGAGGTTGGACCCACCAAGCAGGGGCCAGGACAGGTCCTCCGAGGAGGAGCACTCCCCTGTCCTGGCAGGAGGGCAGCTAACACAGCAGAGCTCTGGAGCTCTGGGCTGAATGGGCTGGTGCATCTTCTGAAAGGGTTAGGCAGCCTGTTGGGCGCCAGGAAAGCTGGCCGTTAGGTGGAGCTGGAGTCTCACCCAGTCCTCCTCCCAAAATGACAGCCTGATAAGGGCCATGGAGGGCTTCAGAAGTGGGGTCTGTGGGTATGGCCCCGAGAAATGTAGCCTGCCTCCCCTCTGAGGCAGCAGCCTGACCCCATCCTGCCATGTGGCTGGCACTGGTGCTGGCCAGGACTGCCCCTTCCACTGGCCCATTCTCTCTCCCGACCTTGCAGCTCTTCTGTGCAGATGGCGAGTACAACTCAATGGCTGCAGCCTTCTTCAACACTCCAGAGAAGAGCGTGGTTGGCCTCTTCCATGACCCCCCAGGTGCGTGCCTGTGCTTGGTGCTGTCCGACGCACATCCCCGTGGGGCGCTGCCCACTCTGGCCTGGTCTTCAGCAACCCACGGACCCTTGAGCATGAAAGCCAGAGCAGATGGCGTCAGGTTTTTCTGCTATGCTCCTCCATGGCATCATCCTGCCTCTCAGGGACCTTAGATTGTCTCCGATGGTTTTCTGTCACAGATGAGACTGCCAGGACTTTCCTGGTCCTCACCCTCTGTGCACGACAGGAGCCCACAAAATTTAACAGAAAGGCATTTAAATGTGTGGCAAGGCCAGGTCCTTTCTAGAAAGTGTTGACCAAAGGCAGCAATTGGCACCTGGCCTCCCCACCTGCTAGTGCAGGGTTTGCTTGGTGTCTTCCTGCATCTGGAAGTTACCTGGTGTGGAGTGTGGCTGGTGGCCTTTCTCCCCAACCCCCGGTGGTCTGCACTATGATGCCAACTCTTTGCACACAGACTTCAACGGACATGTTCTCCCGACCTCAGGTCACTGTCCTACTGGAGGTGCTGGGCCCCACTTGCCCTGGCTGGGCGGGGTCACCATCCTCCCACCTCAGAGGACCCAGCCTCCAAAACCTGGTGCTCTGGCCTCTGAAAATGGGCAGTCTTCAGGGGGCTCTTCAGGGCGTGTAGGGGTCAGGATGTGACCCAGAGGTTGCAACCAGGTGGGTGGTTGGACGGACAGCCCTGCTTGGACACAAGGCTGTATGACAGGCCCTGGCCAGCCCCTCTCTACTAGGCTCCTACAACCCTGTGACCCTCGGCCTCTTCACCCTCGTCTACTTCTTCCTGGCCTGTTGGACTTACGGGCTGACGGTGTCTGCCGGTGTCTTCATCCCGTCCCTGCTCATTGGGGCTGCCTGGGGTCGGCTCTTCGGCATCTCGCTGTCCTACCTCACTGGGGCCGCAGTAAGTCAGGGTCTCTGTGCCCCAAGCACACAGGACCAAAACTGGGCTGGGGGGGAGTGGGAGTGCTGGTGCCCCAGCCTCGGAGCCACGGTGAGGGGGAGCGGTGGGCTCCTGGTGCAGGTGGTCCGCACATCAGAGCCTCTGGTCGTTTTACTCGGCCTTAGTTTTCTGGCTGCTGCTGTTTGCTCTAGGGCCATGCCGTTAATGTGGCCATCTCTGTGTGTGGTCTAGAGATGATACCAAGGAGACACGCTCGGGTTTTCGGTGAAGGAAGGTGACGTGGAAGGATTGGAGGCCCTTGGGTGGGCACCCAAGCTGCAGAAGGGGTGGCTGGCTGTGTGTGTCACAGGCTTTGCCTCGTGCCACTCGGCCTGTATGGCCTCCCTCTTCCCGCCTGCCTGCATGGGCAGCTGGTTTCAATTTTACATTATTCCCTTTTCTTCTTTAGTTATCCAAATAGGATTTTTAAAAAGCTGTGAACAGGCAGCTGAGTCTCTCCGGCACTGTCCCACCACTCACCTCCCCTTGCCAGACTTGGGGCACGCTGTTCTTGGGTCTCAGGTTTCCTGTCAGACACGGAGTTTTGTGTTTTTCTAATTACAGCATGATTCACATACTGTAAATCCACCCTTTAAAAGTCTAAATCATTGGTTCTTTGGTGTGTTCATTGTGTGAGACCATTATTACTATGTAGGTTCAGGACATTTCCATCACCCCCAAAACAGACCTGTCCCCATTAGCATTCCCTGCCATGCCCCTGACCAGCCCTTGGCAGCCGCGCACCATCTGCATTCTGTCTCGGCGGACTTGGCCTGTTCTGCCCCTTCGTGTAAGTGGCGTCACACGCCACGGACCGTCTGTGTCTGGCTCCCCTCACAGTTTCCAGGGTGCATCCGTGCTGTAGTGCATGTCAGATTTTTACCCCTTCGTGCGCTCCCTCGGTGGCACAGGTGATCTGCACAGGCGACAGTCACCACACACACCGTGCTGGCCCCGTTCCTACACGCACCTGTGTGTAGCACTTCCTCCGAATGCCAAGGGTGTCTTCCTGTCTCGTGTTGCCGAGTTCTCCAGCATTTGCAGATGGCATGACCCGTTCAGGGCGTCCTGGATCAGGCCACTCCTGGGTGTTTCCAGACTTCGTTGTTTCTGAGGAAGTGTCGGTTGTTTTGGATGTGTGTGCACACTCTCCTGGATGTGAAGTTACTGGGCCCAGGCGCGCTCTGGTAATGTCAGTGAACGTGGTGGGCTTGGGTGGGGGGTGCCACCCAATGTCACCTCATGTCATCCCTGCAGATCTGGGCAGACCCCGGCAAGTATGCCCTGATGGGAGCAGCTGCCCAGCTGGGTGAGTCCTGTCTGCCAGGGGGGCATCCCAAGGTCAGGAGAGGGAGGTGCCTCATTGGAGCTTGAAGGGCGGGTATTCAATTTAGTGTCATAGACCACTCCCTAAGGGTGCGTCTGGGCCCTGAGTGGGTGGGGCCAGGCCCTGCACACAGAACTTGGCAGGCAGGGGCGAAGGGAGGGGCCAGGTGGAGTGGCCTACAGGAGCCACCCCTTTCTCACCTCAGTCTACCTCTCCCTACCTGGGCAGGTGGGATCGTGAGGATGACGCTAAGCCTGACAGTTATCATGATGGAGGCCACCAGCAACGTGACCTACGGCTTCCCCATCATGCTGGTCCTAATGACCGCCAAGATCGTAGGAGACATCTTCATTGAGGTGCACCTGGTGGGGAAAGGCTGGCCCGCCCCTCGACTTCACTCTGGGTCCCATCCCCATGCCGTGGTCTCAGATCCTGAGAATGTGGGGACTCGGGCTCTGTAGCAGTAGTGGCAGGAAGGGAGCCCCTGCAAAACCATCCCCCAAACAGCTTCTGCCTTGGTGGCAGGCAGAGTGCGCTTGGGTCCCTCCCTGGATCCCTCCCTTAGTGGCAGGTCATTGTGCCCTGGGACCCCTGCCCCCTTGTCAGCACTGTGCATGACGCCTGCCCCTCCTCAGGGCCTGTACGACATGCATATCCAGCTACAAAGCGTGCCCTTCCTGCACTGGGAAGCCCCGGTTACCTCGCACTCGCTTACCGCCAGGTACCACGTTTCCCTTGTCTTGGCTTAGGCTGAAGGCCTGCAGGCCTGTGGCTTCCTCCTCACACTTAGTTTGGGGGCGGTGAGTGGTGCTGATGCTCGGGCAGGGCGAGTGTGGGTGGTCAGGAGCAGGAAGGGAGCCACATGCCTGCGTGCGAACATCTGGGTGTCAGGGCTATGGGCTCCCCCAGGACTAGTTCTCTCAAGGCAGCACCTGGGGTCTGTGGCCACTGGGCTTCTTACATCCCCATCTCCTGGCTTACTGCGTCCAGCGGCTTCGTGGCTGCTGAACTTCGGCCCTGGTGTGTAGAGGGGCTGCCAGGAACCCCCAAGGCCACATGGCTAATCACCACGTGGCTGACAGTGAACGAAGTGCACGCTCTTCCACAGGGAGGTAATGAGCACACCAGTCACCTGCCTGCGGAGGAGGGAGAAAGTGGGCATCATCGTAGATGTGCTCAGCAGCACGGCATCCAATCACAACGGGTTCCCCGTGGTGGAGTCCACTGGTGACCCCCAGGTACCAGGACCTGGGCGGGGAGACCTGGGTTGGGTGCCATCTCCCAGGAGCCAGTAGCCTCAGGCCAGCTCCTGCCTCCCCCAGCCTCACAGGGAAGCCATCCTCTTCCCCGTGTACCTGTCAAACAGGGCATGTTGGGCAGATATGGGTTGTGGGGACGGAGAGACCCCATGTCTGAGATTATGGTAGAATTCCGCTGTGAAAGGAGCCTTGTCCCGTGGGTGGGTTTGGTGGCACACCCGTGTATGTTGTGCTCCTCCCCTGAACTGCACCACCAGCCGTGGCCGCAGCCTGTGTCAGGAGAGGCCCTGACAGAGTGTGTGGCCCGTCCAGTAACCTCCCGAAGGTCTGGGGACAACTTTGTCAGGGCTAGGTCTGCGTCTCACACCCGCACCACGGCGCTCTGGTCCTCGCTCTGTGTCGTGGGTCCCACTGTCCCTCCCAGGTGTTTGGGGGATTAACAAGCTTGTGTAGGTGTAACACCTTTGACAAGGCCACACATTGATGAGGGGCGTGATGGGGAGCCTGACTAGAGCCAAGGTCCTCGAGCAGACGTCCTAGAACTGCTGCTGCGGTACTGCCTGCCCTCCCGCTCACACCTCTGAGCCGCAGGGCCTGCGGCCGGGCGGGCAGGGCCACGGGCCTTGGGCGCCGCCCATGGGCAAGGCCATCTGTTGTCTTTCTCCTACAGTCAGCGAGGCTCCAGGGCCTGATTCTGCGCTCCCAGCTGATTGTCCTCTTGAAGCACAAGGTGAGCTCCTCAGCACCTCCAGGTGGTGGGAGACGCCAGGCCGGGTGCTGCGGTGTTGATCTGCGCCACCCTCTGCCCATCACCTGCTGTCCACAGGTGTTTGTCGAGCGTTCCAACAGGGGCCTGGTACAGCGGAGGCTGAGGCTGAAGGACTTCCGGGACGCCTACCCGCGCTTCCCCCCCATCCAGTCCATCCATGTGTCCCAGGACGAGCGCGAGTGCACCATGGACCTCTCTGAATTCATGAACCCTTCCCCCTACACGGTGCCCCAGGTACCTGATTCCCACTTGCAGGGTCAGGAGGTGGCCTTCAGTGTCCTGCCAGGGAGGGGCTGGGGTGCAGTCAGCAGAAGAGTGGGAAGAGCTGTGTCCTTACACTCAGGACAAGGTTTGGGGATGGGGTTGGCTGTGGAGCCAGATGCTGATGGCACAACGGAGGGGGGTGGGCTGGCACAGCGGAGAAGGGGTGGTTTGGGACACACGTTGCTGTGATGGGAGGCAGCCGAGCCTGAGCTTGGTGGGCGCCGCCTCTGCTCTCAGCTGGGGCCAGTCTGGGCCGGCAGGCAAGCTGAGGCTGTGCCCTCGTTGCAGGAGGCCTCTCTCCCCCGGGTGTTCAAGCTCTTCCGGGCCCTGGGCCTCAGGCACCTGGTGGTGGTGGACAACCACAATCAGGTGAGGAGCCGGGAGGGCAGAGGGCCGTGCCCCCTGACCTGCCTGCCCCGGCCACCCCTGCACAATTGCTCTCAGCTTCTTCAGGGCCGTGTGCCCACTTCCAGGTCTTCTCCAAATTGCTACTACCCCGCATGCTTCCAGAGGTGAGATGGGGGCCACTGGATTCCCATGACCTGGCTTTGTTCCCACAGGTAGTCGGGCTGGTAACGAGGAAAGACCTGGCCAGGTACCGGCTTGGGAAGGGGGGCCTGGAGGAGCTCTCACTGGCCCAGACATGAGATCCTGGCCCTGGCAGTTCACCTGGGGTCCCCACCTCACTTCTCGGGCAGCAGCCGATCCTTTTCCTCCAGACCTCAGGGATGACCCAGCTGGTGTGAGTGTGACTGTCTCGTGGGCGCCTTGTCAATGTTCTACACACTTCCCTTTGCCTCAGCCCCTTGGAGTCACTCTCTATCTTCCCGTTTCTTCACCTTCAGGGATCGGATGTTCACGCAAGTGCTCGCTTACTGAGAGCCAGTGAGAGGTTGTGTGTGTGTGTCTCTGCATGTGTGTCTGTGTGTGTTCACGTGTGTGAGCCCAAGAGTGAGCTGGGCCCCGTGGGTCCGAGTGCTGCAGGCACCCAGGGAAGGGCCCTATCCCTGCCTCTTTGCTCCTCGTTCCCCTCCTTGCTGGCCCAGAAGGACCGTGCTACTGCACACTGCCAGCTGGAGGCCTGAGTGACTCAAGGCCACGACAGAGGCCTTTGACCTTGCCCCCTCGGCTCATGTTGTGCCTGTGAGGTGATAGGCCTGTGCAGCTGGGACCACCCTGCGCAAAGGCCCAGCTGGCTGCCCAAGGGTGAGGGCTTGGGCCAGCAGGACAGCCCTGGAGAGCAGACTCTGGAGCAGGCTCTGTCAGGAAGCTGGCTTTTCTTCCAGCTCACCACATGTGCCCCCCTGGGCTGTACCCCCACTTGGGACGCTATGGGCTCTGTGATGAAGTCTTGGCCAAAGGAGAGCTGAGAACCACCCATGGGCCTGAGCCCATGTCCTACCACACTGCTGTCGCCCCATGCCCTCTGGAGCTGGAGTCCAGATGAACTCCTGTAGCCGCCACGTGGACAGCGTCTGGAAAATTGGGTCTTCTCAGCATGGCGGGGAGGGTAACAAAGGCCTCTGAGGACCCCTGGCCTACGGTGATGTTCCTGGGCAGCTCCGATTCCGATCCTGCTGGCTGGGCTCTGGGGTGAGCTGGTGAGCCTGGAGCAGAGATGCTGTGCCCTTCCAAGGCCAGGTGGGACTAGTCCCATAGGACCTTTTTAAAAGGTGGTTCCCAAGTCCCCAACCCATCTCTGATGGAGTGATTCAGATGCCTTTGTGGTGAGCCAATGGTGCTGCACCTTGGTTTCAGCCCCTTAGGAGGGGGTGGGGTCCCAAATCCAGGTCCCGTGCCAGTGGGGAGTCTTTGGCGGGTGGGGGTGGGGAGGAGCAGGTGTCCCCTGTGTGGGATCGGAATGGGAGAAATAAAGAAACTACCAGATAGCCAGTGACAGCTTCCTGTTCCCACTCAGCGCAGACTGCAGGCTAGCAGCCTGGGATTCCAGGACCATGGGGTGGGCATGTCTGGGGTGAGATCCACTTCAGTGTGTGGTGCAGGTGGGCAGCACCCTAGTGTGGAAACACGGAGGTGGTGTGCAGCTTCGGCCCTTAACACCTCACAGGAAGGAGCCCCCCAGGCACTAACCACTGCATCCTCACTCACACGCCTGGGCGGCATTGCTCCTGGGGCAGCCAGAGAGTCGGGGGTTGGGGCCTCTCCCCAGAGGCCCTTCTGTCTGGGCTGGCTGTCTCCTTGCTGCTCTGCGTGGCCATGAGGTGTGTGGTGCAGCTACCCCTGGAGGAGAGGTTGACGGAAGTGTTCACCTTGTCACACGGAAGCCCCAGCCAGCCCTCAGTGAGCCGGTCTGGGTGGCATGGATAGGGCCGGGGTGGAGTGTCCGTCTCTGAAATGAGACATAAAATACCCTTTACTGGCTTTGAAGACTTGGTGTGGAGAAAACAAGTACAGCATTTAGATCACTTTTTTGTATTAAATACATGTTGAAATGGTAATATTTTAGATGAACTGGGTTAAATAAAATGGACTATTGAAATGTATTCAGCTTTCTTACTGTGGCTGCTAAGAAAGTTATTGTCACTGAAGGTTTTTTTTAAGGTTTTATTTTTAGAGAGGGGAAGGGAGGGAGAAAGAAAAACATCGATGGGTTGCCTCACACACCTCCAGCCAGGGACCGAACCCACAGCCCAGGCATGTGCCCTGACCAGGAATCGGACCAGCAACCTTCCGCTTTGTGGGACGATGCCCAGCCCACTGAGCTGTGGTCAGGGCGCATCCTGTTTCTTTTGGGTGGTCCCCCGGGGCCTCTGTTTTCAGATGCAGGCCTAGCTGTGTTGGGTCTGGGGTCCCAGCCTTCCTGCTCCGGCCTGACGACTGAGGAGCCAGCAGTCGCTCCTTGGCGTCCCTCCTGACCGGGCCGGGCCACAGGTCTCCCGTTCCCAACCTCTGGCCGGCTGAGCAGTGCCCCCCCCCCAGATCTGTCCAGAAACAGGCAGTTGGGGAGGCCTCGCGGGACCAGGAGAGTTGAAGACAGGTTCCACTGGCAGTTGGGCTGGGGAGTCACAAGGTTCTGGTGAGGAGAAGAAGGTTCCAGAAGAGCCCCCACTGCCTCGCCTGCCTTGGTATTGTCTTGGAAGGAGGTGCGATGAGGGGACAGGAGCTCACCCCTTCATGCCCTGTGTGTTCCCCCTGAGAGGGTCTTGGGGCCTTTCAGATTTGCCTCCCTCCAGCCACTCCCCCCGCCCGACCACCCTGGTTTCCAGTGCTGGGCAGTCACAGGGCGCTCAGCCCTGGGCCTCTTGACAGTGGCCAAAGCCAGGGACTGGGTGCTGGTGAAGCTGGATCAGGTGAGCCAGGTGCCAGCTGGCACCGAGGCCAGGAAGACAGTACGGGGAGGGGACTGCACAGGGGTGTAGACCCACGCGACAGCTCTGCTTCCTGACGCCCAGGTTGCTTCACAACCTGGGGGCTCCTTTTGGAGCTGTCCAAGCAGGACACCCCCATTTCTGTTGCCCTGTGCTGTGTTCAAAGGCGGGGTTGCACCTTTCTGAGCCTAAGCTTCCTGTTGTGGAGTATTGAGAGCTGAGCCCTCTCTGGGCTGGGCCATGCCACTCAGCACAATGAGCCCCAGTGAGCTTGGTAGGCACACTTAGTGATAGTCGCACTGATACCGGGTCCCTGTTACCCTAAGCTCCATCTGAAAGCCGGCATCCCTTATCACCCCAGAAGGCCAAGTGGTGAGCCTGAAGGTGCCTCTTGCAGAGCTGGCTGATAGCAACCACTTGTCCGGGGCTTCGCCCCGCTCCCAGCTAAGCACTGTTACCCTGGAGGACCTGGGGCACCTCCTGGAGGAAGGGCTGGCCAGCCCTGAGCCCCTGAGTCTGGAGGAGATCTCCGGGAGGTATGAGTCCAGCCACCTGGCATCCACCACCTCTGTCCCAGAGCAGGACACCCCCAAGCTCTGGAAGCAGCTGAAGCAATGGTGAGCCCTGTGGGGAGCAGGTTGGGAGAGCCACACATCAGCCCCATGCATGGATGCCAACTCGGCCTGCTTCTTTCTCTGGCTAGGGTGACCAACCTGCAGGCTGAGGTGGCATCCCTACAGGGACACAAGGACCACTGTGAGCGTGCCACACTGAGCCTGCTACGGGAGTTGCACCAGGTGCAGGCCAGTGTGCAGCTGCAAGACTCAGAGCTGAAGAAGCTGAAGCGGGAGGTACAACAGGCAGCTTGGGCCCCTGAGAAGGAGACCCTGGAGGTGAGCCACCATTGGCTAGAAGGCAGCTTGTCCCCACCCACAGGCCAGGCTCCCCCTTTCCTGGGTGTTGGGGCAGCAGTTTCCTGGACCCTGAACACAGCTCAAGCCCTGCTGCCCAGGCTGGGAGCCCAGAGAACCCCCAGAAGCTGTGTCTGTGCTGGTCAGGCTGTGAGGGCCCACGGCCTGCACTCAGCCCACGTCCTCTTCCTTGCAGTTCCCCAGCCCCCAGAACCAGAACAAGATGCAGGCCCTGGACAAGAGGTATCCCTGTACTCGTGGCACAGGCCTTAGCAAGGGCGAAGTGGGCTTTGGGAGAGCAGTGGCTGGTACCGGACCCACCAGGGCATCCCCCACAGGGTGTTGTTTCCCCAGTTAGTTGTCGTGCGCAGGCAAACAATACATGCCCATGGCAGAATTCAAAAGCTCTGGGTTTGTGTGAGCCTCAGCAGCCTACAGAAGCCTGGGAAAGGGGTGGGGAGCTTGCTGCTGTGGCCCTTGGCTGAGCCCCCAGCCCCTGAAGGCTCTGGGCTTCTCCTGGCCACCAGGAGGGTTGGCTGGGCAGGCCCCAGGCAGAAGCGGCTCTTGTGTGCCAGGTTGGTGGAGGTCCGGGAGGCTCTGACCCAGATCAGGAGGAAGCAGGCACTCCAGGACTCTGAGCGGAAGGGCACCGAGCAGGAAGCCAACCTGAGGTGAGCAGCTCTCACCTCCCTCCCCAGGGGCTGGTTCTGGACCTGCTGTGTGTGGCTGTGTGGGAGTCACCAAGGCAGGGCAGGTGTTCATTTCCCTTGGTGCCAAGCTGCTGATTGATGGGGAGCCTCAGAACCCCCATAGACCCTCTGTGGGAAAAGAGACTTGAGCTTGGGGATTCCCAGCCCTTCCCCTTTCCCGTAGGGTGTGCTCACCAGGGTCCAGCTCAGACCTTCCCAGGTGGGGACAGGACGCCTGCATCGTGCCCCTTCTCTCTGTTTACTCAGGCAGGTTAGGCACTTCCTGCTCCAAAGGTCTGTAGGTCGGCCTAGTCCCCCACTCCCCACCCTCAGGTAGGCCTTTGCCTGAGAAGGATTCTTGAAGTTCAAGGGCCCCGCCAGCCTCCCTGTGGCTCCTCAGCCAGGCCCCCTGGCTGGCCTGGCTGCTGTGACCTTTGGCCAGTGCCCCCAGGTTGGCCAACTTGACTGGGAAGCTGGAGCAGGAGGAGCAGAAACGGGAGGTGGCATGCAGTGCATTGCAGAGGAGCCAGGAGGAGGCCGGCCAGAAGATGGACCATGAGGTGGCCAGGCTGCAGGTACCCAGGCAGGGTGCTGGGTGGCAGGGTCCGTCTGGAAGGAAACTCCTGTGCTCCCAGCCCAACCTCCGTCCTCTCCTTTCGGATTCTTTCCTCGTTCCAGCTATCTTTGCAGTCCCTGCCACACAATCAGACTTGGGGGCCTACCCCCAAGTCCTGTGCTGTCTAATACACTGGCCACTAGCCACCGGTGACTCTGTATATTGAAGTTAGCTAACATTTTAGACGATTTAAAACTCGGTGCCTCCATCACACGAACCAAACTTCAAATGCTCACTAGCCTTGTGTGGCCAGCGGCTGTCGACGGGCTGCACCAAGATGGAGCACCTTCCTTGTCACAGGAAGTTTTGTTGTTAGCACGAGCTCAGCCGCTGCCCCTCCTCCTCCCCTTCTGTGTAACCAGCACCCAAATCTAGAAATAGAACATTGTAGCCCAAAGCCCCTTTCTCGGCCATTTTCAACCTTGGTGCTTCCCTCATGCAAAATGAAAGTTACCTTCCTGAAGATGCATCTCCCAGTGCTTGTACTTCTGGGCTGGCGCAGCTTCCCCTCCTGCGTGGGGCCCCTTAGGTGGTGGGGCAGGGGATGGGAAAGCCTCCTCCACTCTGCAAATAGAGACCAGGGACTGCGCTGCACACCAGGGAGACTCCAGCTGCCGCCCACATAACTCAGCTGCTCAGCTCTGGTAGTGCTTCCCTCCCGCTGCCCTTTGGGGAGTTAGTGCCTTGGTTCCCTCAAGAGACTGCTAGCTGCCCACCAGCCAGGAGCTACACGGATTCCTGCTATGCCATTCACCTGGTGGGATGTCTGCCTCTTCCCTAAGCCCGCTCTAGGTCTGGGGTCTACAAGCTATGGCCAGCCGCCTGGCTTTGTAAATAAAGTTTTATCGGCACACAGCCATTCCCATTCATTTACTATTGTCCGCAGCTGCTATAGTGCTGGAGCCACAGAGCTGAGGAGCTGTGACATAGACCCTGTGGCCCATGAACCGAAAACATCTTCTGTCTGGCTCTTTACAGATCATTTGCCCAACCCTGCTCCAGGTCATCCTGCACGGGCAGGGAGGCCAGCAACGGCTGGTGCTCACCTGCCCTGGGGGCTGCGGAGCTTCCCAGAGGGCTCTGTGGCCTTGAAGAAGGTGCCTCCTGCCAGAGCCCTGCCTGCCCTGTGGGTGTGTTAGGCAGGGAGACAGGGCCAGGCTGGGCCCTGACTCCCCTGGCCCCAGTCCGCTCAGACCCTTGGTGCAGCAGGAAGGGAGCTGAGAGGGAGGAGAGCAATGGAAAGGGCCCCTATCTGGGCAAAAGGGGTATGTGTGCATTTGCATGTGTGCACGTGTGTACAAGTGTGTGCTCACACATGCACTTGACCTCCCTTCCCGAGGCTGCCCGTTCTGGGTGTGGTTTGGTAGTAGCTACTGTGCCTCCTTCCCTGAGAGGTGCCTCATGGCCACTACTCGGGCACCAAATGTATCCTAGACCTGCATGAGCGTGGTCTGCAGACCCTTCACGGCCCTTTGCCTGGACATGTGACCCCTGCCTGCCTTTCTTTTCTTCCTAAGGAGGGTGTGGCAGGCCCAACTCTGCTAGGCTCCGGGACAGCCAGGGACACAGAACCCAGAGCCCCGCCCCCCCCCCCGATGGAGATGGTTAGGCAAGAAAACAATCCCAGATGGCATGGTGGTGGGGAATGGCTGTGGGAAGAGGGCACCCAGCAAAGTGGCAGCACAGTGCCCGTGTGCACCCCCTCCACAGGCCCAGGTGACCAAACTGGGTGAGGAGATGAGCCTTCGCTTCCTCAAGAGGGAGGCTAAGCTGTGTGGCTTCCTGCAGAAGAGCTTCCTGGCCCTAGAGAAGGTGGGAGCTTGCAGGCTGGTGGGGCTCTGCCGTGTCCCCTGCTCACCCGGCTCGCAGCAATGGGTGGGGTCTCGCAGAGAATGAAGGCCTCCGAGAGCACACGGCTGAAGGTGGAGAGCGGTCTGCGGGAGGAGCTGGAAAGCAGGTGGCAAAACCTCCAGGAGCTGGCCGAGGAGCGCGTGCGAGCCCTGCGGGGGCAGTGCAAGGTGGGCAGCTGGGGCACGGGCTGGGCACCTGGTGGGGGGTGGCACGGGTCTCAGGGCCACCTCTGCACCACAGCAGGAAGAGTGCTACCTCCTGGAGCAGTGCCGGGGACTGGACCGGGCTGTCGTCCAGCTGACCAAGTTTGTACGCCAGAACCAGGTGTCGCTGAACCGTGTCCTCCTGGCCGAGCAGAAGGCCCGGTGGGTATCCAAATAAAGCAGTGGGCAGAGAACAGAGCTGTCAGGCTGGGTGGACCGAAATGGCTTCTCTCCCCAGGTCCCAGCATCCTGAGCCCAGTGCCAGGCCCAGTGGGGCCACCGGGGCAGAGGAGCTGCCCATCCCAGCCTGCCCCTCATGGGGAAACTTGGTGTGGCAATGGGGAACACAGCCCCGTTTTGGTGGCCCCTGTGAGGACACTCCCATCCTCTGCTCCACTGGGTCTCTTAGAAGGTTCTGGAGCCAGCAGCCAGGCTCCCCTCCCTGGCCCAGCTCTGAGGGGCAGGCCAGCCTCAGCTGAGGGACAGTTTCTCTCAGTGGCACCAACCTGCAGGGACACCAAGGGTTGCTTGGAGGAAAGCCAGACTGGGGAGCTGGCTGCCTACCTGCAGGAAAACCTGGAGGCCATGCGGCTGGCCAGCGAGCTGGCCCGGCACGAGATGCACAGCACGCTGGAGCTGGTGAGGGCAGCAGGGGCTGGGTCAGGTCTCCTCTGGGATCCCCACCTACACATGCACCCCACTCAGCCTGACCTCCCACAGCTCCAAGAGAAGAGCCAGGCTTTGGAGGGGTCCGTGGCTGAGCTGGTCAGACAGGTGAGGGACCTGAGTGACCACTTCTTGGCCCTGAGCTGGAGGCTGGACCTGCAGGAACAGACACTGACCCAGAGGCTATGCGAGGTAAGGCTGCAGTGCTGCCTGGCGGAAAGGCAGCCGAGACAGGTGCAGGCGGGGCCCAGCCCCCTCCGGCTCCAAAAGGTGCAGGCCTGATCAGCAGGTCCCAAGCGTACCCAGTGACTGCTTGCAAAGCCCAGGGTGGCCCTGTGCCTGGGAGACCTCCTGCCCAGAGCCGGGCAGCCTGGGGTCAACTGCTGAGACATTCAGAGGCCCCAGAGACCCCACCACACGGGGGCTCCACGGAGGGGCCAGCAGGGCGAAATCTGCTCCTAAGGTGTTTTTCTTCTTTTTTGTAATAGCTTTGTTGAAGTTTAATTCACATACCATAAAATTCACCCTTTTAAAATGTGTAATTCAGTGAGATTTTTTGCGTGTATTCAGAGTTGTGCAATCGCCACCACAATCACTTTTAGAAGGTTTTCGTCACCCCAGAGGAGACGCTGTCCTCATCAGCCATCACTCCCCTCCCCCAACCCCCAGCCCCTGGTGCCCACTATCTGCTTTTAGTTTCTGGGTTTGCCTGTTCTGGACACTTCACAGAAATGGAACCCCACATTACGTGACCTTCCGTGTCTGGCTTCTCCCACAGAGCATGACTTTTTTACATACGTTGGTGTTGTGGCACGTATGGGTGCCTCTTCCCTTTTCATGGCTGAGTGCTATTCCACTGTGTGGTGGGCTGCCACTTGTTTATCTGTTTGTCAGCCGGTGGACACTGGGCTGCTGCCCTTGTTAGCGATATGGATGGCATTGCTGTGAACACACACATGTACCCTTTGGTTGTGGGGCCAGGTCCCCCGGATCTTCCCTGTGTCCCCTCTCCTGTAGGTGTGGGCAGGTCGTCTTTTCTTTGTTCCTGTCCCTACTGGCTCCAGGGGCCAACTGGGGCTGGAGTGGGGAAGGGGCTGAGCCAGGCCTGCCGTGTACCTAGCGGGGCAGTCTGGGCTGTGTGGGGCCTGTGAGCATGTGCTCAGAGTCCGGTGTGCCAAGTCTGTCTGCCCACCCTCCCTGTCCAGGCTCTGGCCTCACCGGGTGTCTGTGTCCTAGGCAAAGACTGAGTGGGAAGGCGCAGAGCGGAGATCACTGGAGGGCCTGGCCCAGTGTCGAAAGGAGGCCCAGGCGTACCTGAGGGAGGTGCGGGAGACAGTGGACGGCCTGCCCTGGCAGGTGGGTGAGGGCCAGGGCTGCATCTCCCCTCCCCCGCCGTGCCCACCCTTAGCCACCAGCCCGCCCTCATCTCTGCTGTTTCAGATAGAAGCCGTCTCTGACAGGTGTGTCCTACACAAGAGTGACTCAGACCTCAAGATTTCTGCCGAGGGTAAAGCCAGGTGAGGCTGAGGTCCAGCAGAAGCCTGGTAGGACCCTGGCCCTGGGAAGGGGAGCGAGCTCCACTGAGCTGACCGTCAGGGAGTGGGCTGGGAGGGTCTGGCTGACTGAGAACCACCTTGCGGCACCAACAGGGCTTCTCCCAGGTGCTGCTCTGTGAGCTCCTGGCACCTGTGGCAGCCCTAACCCCTCCCGAGGCCCGGCTTGGCCCCCTTGGGGGCAGCCTGCACAGACCCCCAAGTCTTTCCCTCTCTCACCTGTTGATGATCCCAGCCCCCACTGGAGGAGTGGCAAAGCCGAGTGCCCCGTATTCTTCCCAGAACCTCCTCCCTCCACCTACCCTGCCCCTCACCTCAGGGCGCGCCTCGGAGCCTGGCAGCCTCGGCCCCCTATTCCCGCAGAGAGTTCGAGGTTGGGGCCTTGCGGCAGGAGCTGGCTGCTCTGCTGTCGTCTGTGCAGCTGCTCAAGGAGGGCAGCCCTGGGCGGAAGATCGCCGAGATCCAGGGCAAGCTGGCCACGGTACCCTCCCAGACCCGTACGCCTGTCCAACTCAGAAGGGGAGGTCATCTGGTTTAGAGGGGGGTAGCCCCCAGTGGAGGGTCCTGGGGAGGTTCACAGACATCCTGCTGGGCACTGCCCATGTCTTAGCCTTTGGAAGTTCCGACACTGGGGGCATCAGCCATCACGGTGAAAGGAGCGGCCCCGAGCACTGGCCGGGTCCCGCCTGGTCACTGGGCTGAGTGATGCCCCCTCGTCCCATCAAGGGGCGACGACCCACATGTCAGAGGTCAGTTCCTCCTCTGGGGGGTGGGGGTGGGGGCTGCTTCCATGTGCACAAACGGGGGGTAGTATTTAGTTTCAGAACCAAATAATGAAATTGGAAAACAGCATCCAGGACAACAAGACCATCCAGAATCTCAAGTTTAATTCGGAATCCAAGCTGGTGAGAGGTGGCCCTGCACTGGCGGGACAGGCCCTCCCCACGCAGCCCCCGGGGCTCCCGGGTCGGGTGGGGGGCTGCTTTCTCTGTGCAGCGCCCGGGTCCCCATTCTCCCTCACCCCTCCCAGCCTGCCCACCCCTCTGTCTTGGTCTCCCCCACTACCTGTCTGTCTGCATGTCTGGCCTGAGCAGCATTTCCAGGCAGATAAGCCCCTGGTTTGCCCAGAAGATAATCCTGTGTGCCGTCCCACCCCCTGTTCCCATTCCTGCATTCCCACGTCCGCGCCTCTGTCCTCAGCGCATGGAGGAGATGGCCACACTGAGGGAGTGCCTGGTGCGCCTGTGGAGTGAGGAGGGCCCGTGGACCCCCACGCTGGACAGCAGGAAGGTCTTCATGTCCCTGGTGAGACGGCAGTTCATCAAGGATGTGGCCTCTGGTGAGGTGGTCCCTGTGAACTGCTGGGGCGTGTATCAGGCTGTGAGGTGAGCAGTGGGGAGCTGCCTTCTAGAGGCCCCTCTGGGTCTGGGTTTGGGGCTGGGGGAGGCCCCAAGGGCAGTGGGTCATAAGCCATGTTTCTGGGCAGGTGGCTGCAGTGGAAGGCGGTCCTCATGAACCAGGTGGCCCAGCACAGGCCACAAACAGTCTTGGAGAGGTCCCTTGGCCAGGAGCCTGCCCACCAGCTCACATCCTTGCCCCCTTGCCAGAAATAAACATGCCTGCTCCCATATCTGTCAGAGTGTAGATGCCTTCCAGAGGGTCAGGAGGACCAGGCGGCTGGAGTGACCAAGAGGACCCATCCTCGAGCCTATCCATCCTCAGACTCCCAGAATGCCCTTCTCTTGACCAAGCCCAGCTAAGCTCCAGGCCCAGCCATTTTCCTGGGCCTTCCTGCGAACGGCCCCAGAGGCCCGGCACCCGCACCCACTCCCAGCTGGGTTCCCTAGCAGCCGGGCCAGCCCAGGCCCAGGATCTCTGCCTGTCAGCCCTTCACACCTGCGAGGTGTCCAGCAGAGAATCATCTCTTCCTGTCCTAATCTAGGGAGCAAACAGTGTGTTTGCTCATGCACTCAGCCACGCCTCCTCCTCCTGCCTCTCCAAAATACTCTCGGCTCCTCTGGGTAGCTGGCCCTGCCACCTGCTCCAGGAGGGGCCGCCTGGGACTAGCCAGTGGTCGGGCAGTGGGAGGGTGGCCCTTGGGAGTCTCGGGGGCTGGTCTGGGTGAGCACAGTGCGTCCTTCCCGCGAGCCCATAGTCTCCAGGTGGCAACAGCCTCTGCCCTGTCATCCTTTCCTGTGGGCAGAGCTCCAAGGGCTGAGGCCAGGGTGGCCAGGTCAGGTGCAGGGGACTTCAGCCCCTGCACGTTCCTGCCCTGGTGGCCTATGGTTGTCGCAGCTTCAGGTCCCAGGATGAGCCCTGCCCCTCTTCCCAGGCCTGGAAGGTCCCTACCTAGGCTGCTCTATCCTACTGGTGGCTGCCCACCATGGAGGGCCCCAGAGTGCCCCCCAGCGGGACAGCCATGAGGAGATCCCAGACCCTGCCTCCCCAGCTCACCCCGCCAACCCTGGCTGTTCACTAGGCCTCAGCCAGCTGTACCCCCTCCAGGGTCTGGGCACCCCTGCCTGGCGGCTCTGGGCCAGCCTCCACTGACCAGCTAGCCAGCAGGTCACTGAAGTCGGGCGTACCCGGGTGCAGCAGGCCCAGGGGGCTGGGCGCCGGCTCCTTCCAGAAGGAGGGGGGCAGCTTCCTCTGGGTCATGGGGGTGATGTGGCTGTACTTCTGCTCCAGCCTCAGCGGCGGGCCAGCTGACACCCCGGGCCCCAAGAACTGCCGCAGCCCGTAGTCGAACAACTCAGCCAGCGGCCCCAGGGGCTGCACCCTGTCCCCACCACGGCCTGGCTCCTGCCCCTGCCCCTGGGGGCCCCGGGGACAGTGGGCCCCAGGCCCGGAGGCCCTGTTGTCATCGTCAGGGAGCCCGCCCTGGGCTGGATGCGCGGGGTCTGTGCAGCAGCACTCCCTGGCTGAGCTGCGGGCTGGGTGGCCGCCGGCATAGATGTCGCAGGCGTCTGGGTCCTGTCCCCTGTCCTTGCGGCCGAAGTACCTCTGGATGTCGCCGCTGATGAGCTCAGAGAACCGCAGCAGCTGCAGTGGCGTCTCGGCGCTGCTGGGACCTGGAGGGGCCTCTTCTGGGGCAACTGTGGCCCAACCTGAGCTCTGGGGAGCTGGGCTGTGGGACCCTGGCCCCTCACCCTCCAGATCCTCTTCTTCTTCCTCCTCCCCCTCCTCTTCTTCCTCCTCCTCCTCAGAAGTGTCTGGGGGCTCTGGGTCTAGGGGCAGGAAGGGCTGAAGGGATGGCAGGGGCAGCTGGAAGTCACAGAGAGGTCGGATCACACCTGTGGCCATGTCCTCCACGTTGGAGCTTCTGGGGCCTCTGGGGCAGCAGGCGCCGCTGGGGAGGGAGGGGTGAGGGGACAGGTTATCAGTCAGGGCCTACAGCCCTCCTGGTGGGCCTGGGCACTATGGCCACTTCTTCTTGGGAAGGAGCTGAGCTCAAAAGTGGGTGAGAGTTGGAAGGGGCAGGGGGCGGAGGCTGGTGTCATGGCTGTGGGCACAGCCTGAGTTGGCTTCAGGGAGCCTGCAGAGTGCAGGCCCAGAGGTTGAGAACAGCCACTGGCCTGTCAGATGGTCACAGGCCCTGTGAGCAGTGCATCCTGAAGGGTGGTCAGAGGGAATGAGGGCGGGTGACGGGGTGGTGCCCCCGGAATAGTCAGCTGGTGGTGAGGAGAAACCACAGAAGAGAGAAGCAGGGGAGGTGGGGAGGTAGCCACCCCGGGGCCGGGCTGGGAGTGGGTTCGGGGCCTTGGAGGGCAGAGCCCTTGCCCCAGTGCGGGGTTGCTATGGCTCTTGATAAACAGGCCTGTTGCGGCTTCTGCCCAGGTGCTGGACGGGACCTCTTGCCCCTGCGATGCCCACGCTGCCCCAGAGGCTGGCTGCCTCGGGGCCCAGAGCACTTGCTGCTTTGGGGGCTCCACCATTTCTCCCATCCCCCGTTTCCCCAGTCCAGTCTAATTCCGGTAAGTGCAGGCACAGTCCTGGGCTTTCATCTCTTCTCTGTCAGGGGACCGAGGGGTGAATGAGACAAGCCCTAGGATTTGGCAGGGTCCTCGAGAGGCAAAAAGGCCTATGGGCCTCTGCTTGGCTGGGGCTTGGGAGCCTGGGGAAGGGATTTGGGGAGGAGACTGTCAGGGGCGCCCGTGGCTCTCCTCTTGACCTGCGGCCAAGCAGGGGTGTGGGGAGCTGATTCTGAATGCGGGGATGTATCAGGCATGCCCCTCCAGGGCAGGGAGGCAGGGGAGTGAGCCAGGGAAGAAGAAAGAAAGGGAAGGTGATTCGGAGAGAAGGAGAGGGGTCTCCCAGCAGCTTGCCAGGAAACACCTCCCAGGGCGTGGGTGAGTCCACAGGCATCACTGAGAGCCAAGTGGACCTGGGGAGCACAGGCCTCCCCTGCTCCAGGTGTGCCAGCCCCTGACCATGCTGTACTCCCAGTCTTGTTTACAGTGCTGGGGCCCCTCTTCCTTGCAGGGGCATCTAGTGGCCCCAGCTGTGGGGTGGCGCCCTGCTCCCCCCCGGCCCGTGCTTTTCCTGTTGCAGGTCTGAAGGGCCTGGCCCTGCCCAGCCCTGCTGGTGCCCTATTCCAGTGAGTGGGAGGGCCCCAAAGACCACCTGGGCAGGAGGGCCCACAGCCTTCCCAGGAGGGAGAGGAGGCCAGACCCCATAGCCAGGACCCTCCCCACCTGCTGTGCAGCGCTTCTCTTACCTGTGAGACCTGCAGCTCTGCCGGGCAGGCCCACCTCCACCTGGGCTCAAGCATTTATAGCCGGGCTTTGCTGCCGGCCGGGCTGGCAAATATTTGGGGACTGCATTGTCATCACAGACTGGGCAAATAGAATCCGTTTGCTTTAGCGCCCGGCAACCAGGGCCCAGCAAGGGGGAGCCTGGGCCTGCCTGGGGACAGTAGAGTGTTTGCTGCACGCCCAGCTGGCTCACACCCGGCCGAGGACCCTTATCTCCACTGCTGATTGGGGCCCCAACCAAGCCTTGTCAGATAGGCGGAAAATTAAATTTCATGCTATTTTGACTTCTGGAGTAGCCTTCTCTAGAGGACACCCTGCTTGTGCGGTGCTGTGGGTGAATGGGGCTCCTGGCCAACAGCAGCACCTGAGAAGGTCGAGGGAGGGAGGTCGGGGACCGGGGACTGCCAGCCAGAGCCCAGGCGGAGGGCTCAGGCAGGTGGGCCTTCTGGTGCTCCTGCTCAGCCCGCTGTGGCCACCTCGAGCCGTCCCAGAGCTGCAGCTGAACCCCTGCTCCCTCCCCAGGGTTTTGTCCCCAGTGTCCAGGCTGAGATGGCCCCTCCCCTCCTGGTTCCTGTTTTGGTTCCCACACCTCCCTCTGCGGGGTTTGGTAGCCCTCACCAACCTTGTGGAACCTGCTGTACCTCGCCAGTGCCTTACAACCACCAGCAGGGCCCCAGAGCCTCTGCCCCGCCAACCTCCCATCCTCCCTCCTGGGTGGCCCAGCCCCTCTGCCCTGTGGTGCTGCACAAACGTCCTGAAGTCACCGTAACCGGTCACCACACACAGGGTGGCTGGAAACAACAGAGGGGTTCTCCCACAGTCTGGAGGCCAGAAGTAAAAAATCCAGGGTCTTTGGGGCTGATTCCTTCTAGAAACTCCTAGGGGAATCGGTCCTGCACCTCTCTCCTGGGGTGTGGTGTCACTGGTCAGCAATCCACGGCGATCCTAGGCTTGTAGCCAAACGGCCTCCATGGCCTCTCGGCTGTCGCCGTTGGTGCCTGTGTCCATGTCTTCCACTTCTCACAAGGACGCCATCACTGGAGCGGGGTCCACCTACTCCAGCCTCAACTCCTCTTGCTTGATCACACATGCAAAGACCCGGTTTCCACAAAGGCCCCGTCCTGAGGTCTGGGTGCACCCGAGTTTTGGGTGTGCTGTTCAGCCCACTAAGCGCCCTCCACGTGTGGCCATGGCCCCCACCTTGTTGTGGCCATTGCTGGGTGGTTTGCTCCCCTGGATCAGCCCCTGTGGTGCTGGCTGCGGGGACCCCGGAGTCCCATTCGCTGTGTCTCCCACAGCAGCCACTGCCTGCGGTCCAGGTTCTGAGGACAGGACAGCAGCCCCTGCCAGCTTGGCGTGTGCCCAGCCCCTGGGGCCCATGGTCACTCATGGTCCCCAATCTCCCTTCATAAGATGGGGGTCACCCATCCATGGGACTGGGAGGGTCACAGATGCCTTGGGTCCTTGCCCTTCAGCTCCAGGCTCCACCACTTCAAGAGGGGAAGACGCCTGCCCCACCCAGTGACACCCAGGCCTTCCCTGCAGGCCAGCCTGCCCTGATGATTGCTGCCAATCATTTCTCAGGCATCTGGAAGGCCACACGCAGACGCTCATTGCCACCCAAGAATAGGACCTGCCTGGGCCAAGCTGAGTGACCTGCCGAGGTTGTTGGCCTGGCGTGGGACCAGGGAGAGGGTAGAGGGGCAGGGTCACCGCAGGCCTCAGGGAAAGGCGTCAGAGAGAGAGGAGGGATGTGTGACAGGCCAGGTCTCGTAAGGCCTACAGATACAGTTGGTCATCTCGGACCCTTCCTTCCGCATGCCCTGGGGTGAGGCCACGGCCCAGGTGGGGTGTCTGGCGAGGCTCAGTTGCATGGGTGCAGTCCATGTTTGGGCCTCAGTCCCCCAGAGACAGACCTCAGGCACAGCCACAGTTCTGCGCTGAGACTCTGGTCCAGTGACCCCCTTGTCCAGGTCCCGCCTGAGGGGTGGCCCTGCCTCAGCCGTGGCTGACTCTCTCTGACTCAGCCCAGCCCAGGTGTCAGCCACCATCTGCCGGAGGCCTGGGTTGGGGTCCCAGGTGGCTCCTGGGCTGCTGGGGCCCCTCCACTCCCTCTCCGCCGGGTGCTACTGCTCCCGCCCCCTGCTGGCTGAGGGAGCTCCCTGCTGTACACGCCCTGGACCCTAGGGCAGCGATTTTCAACTGGTGCGCCACCAGAATCGTTAAACCATGTGATACCTATTTATCAGGGGCACTGACCTCTTTTCCCTTAGACTGTGAAATTAAAAAACGACAACAGCCAACCCCAAAATAGCTGTCTGATATAAATGAATCAAAATTATACATATTTTTGTCAGACTGGCAAAAAATATATTTTTTGGTGTGCCACAGAATTTTAGTAACTTAGTTTACGTGTACTGCTAGATGGAAAAGGTTGAAAACCACTTCCCCGGCCGTAGGCCAGCAGCTGCCGAGGCTGTAGCCACAACGCCCCCTGCTGCTGGGCGGGAGAGGCCAGGCCAGGGCCACGCTTGGGCCTCCCGCCCTCCCCCGTGCCAGGCAGGGGCTGGGCACAGGGAGCAGGTGGACTGAGGAAGCTGAGATGCAACCCTGCCTGAGAGGGTCCCCACCCGTGTGACCAGAGGAGGTCGTTTGCTGGAAGCTGATGGGAGCGACAGCTCGCTTGGCCAGACCTCGGGCGGTGAAGGTGTTCCTGCAGAGTGACAGCTTGGGAAAGACCCAGACCTCAAAGAGCTGGCGCCCCGAGGGTCCACCGAATGATGGCCCCAAAGACATCCAGGCCCTCATGCCCAGGACCTTCAGATATGTCACCTCACGTGACAAAGAGACCCTGCCGGGGTGATTGAGGTAAGGAACCTGAAGGAGAGATGACACTGGGTCTCCATAAAAGGGAGGCAAGAGGGTCAGAGTGAGAGGACAGGTGACAACAGAAGCAGGTCCCCTGTTGGCTTTGAAGGTGGGAGGTGCCAGGAACCAAGGACTGGGGTGGTCTCTAGAATCTAGAAAGCAAAAGGGAGCAGTTCTCCCCATGCAGCCTCCGGGCGCAGCCCTGGAGACAGCTTGGCTTTCAGCCAGGGAGGCCCATTTTCGACTGTACAGTAACAAGTATCTTTTCAACCACCCAGCTCGTGCCCCTCCATTCCAGCAGCAAAAGGAAGCTCACAGCTGGAAGCGCCAGCTGGCCAGTGGGAGTGGGTGGCCCGCAGGGCCTCGAGGCCCAGCTGTGGGGTCTGGGCCTTCTTCCCGGCCACAGGGGAGCCAAGATGCTCGGCTCTTCCCTCTGTCACTGAAGCCGGACCTGAGATTAGGGCTTTCACGAGGAGCAGGGCCCATGATGGCCATTACCACCAAGGCCTGCTCCTTCCTGGGTGCCCTTGATCTCATCCCTGACCCCACAGGACTACTTTCCCATCCTGGCCTCTGCCTCAGGCCCCTGGTCAGTGGAACTGGGGCCACAGCAGGGTCTTTGGGTCCCCTGAGCATCCCCTGAGGAGATGTTTGCTCGTGCCAGCCATGGGGATACTGTCTACAGACAGCCAGACCCTTGTCCTTCTGCACTGGCACATTCCCAGTGCTCTTCTCTGCCTGACCAGGGACCAAGGAAGAAACTCAGTCTAAGACAGAGACGTCCAGAGTCCGGGAGAAGCAGAGCGCATAGGTGTTTGGGGAGAGGAGCCTGGCCCGTGCATGTGGGGTGGGCATCTGGGTAAGAGAAGCCTGCGACCAGACACGGGGTTGGGGCGGGGAGGTGCTACTGTACCAGTCCCAGCAATCAATGATGGAGCCCAACGAGGCATGGTCTGAGGGTTTAGGATTAGGGGACGGGTGTGAGAAGGATTTCAGAAGCAGATCTAGGATCGTAGTAGGGTGTCCCTGACTTATCCTATTTCTTGCTCTTCAGCCATGTTCACGAGGGACCCAGGAGTCTAACAGAGGGAGGCAGAAATCTGCCTTTGTTACTGGCGAGGCTGGTTTGGGGTACAGCACCCTGAGGGGACTTTGGATTGGCAGAGAGACACAGGTTCCCATACATGTCCAGCCCATGTTGGGTGGCTGGCCAGGCCACGTGGCATGGGGTCCCATGCCCCCTGGCACCCACTGAGCCCCTAGGGTGGGGCTGGGAGACAGGCACACAGGTGCTCGGGTGGGGGCCCCGGCATACGTCCTGACATCTGCTCCCAGCCAGCCTCCTGTCTGGGGCCCTGTCGGGCCTTTTGGAGCTCTGTGTCCATCCTGTCCTCACCAGCCCCCACCTGTTGTCAGGCCTCAGTTCCCCAAGAGAAAGGCTCTGTTCTCCAAAGAGCAGTGGACCTGCCTGTCCCCACGCACCACGTATTGATCTTCCCAGGGAAAATCAATAGCTCCAATATGTCAGCTCTCAAGTGACGCTACTGTGAATTACTCCCAGCTCTGGGCACACAAGGGCTCAGCCTTTCTGCCCATTAGTGGGGCATTAGGCCTCGTGTGAGATTTCTCTGTGTGTGTGCTTTGAGATAATGAAAGCTGAGGTGTTAGTTTATGTCTTTGGGAGGGTGGAGGGGGACCCAAGAGCAGGCAGTGCTGGCAGTGCCAAGCACCTGTCACCCAGTACTTGGCTAGGCCTGCTAGGGTCAGGGAGAGGAGGGCATCTGGATTTGCCCACTTTGGGCTCCAGTGCATTGAAGGGTTAAGTATGCTGTAGTAGTTGGGGCTGCTGCTGCCCTCCAGCCTAGCCACCTGGAACACACCTGTGGCTGAGGTGGGTTTGTGCTCCTTGCAGCCAGGGAGAATGTGCACGGGGACCTGGGTGTCTCAGCAGGAGGGTGTGAGAAGGGGTTGTGAGTTCAGGCCAATGTTGGGCTGTCACAGGTGGGCACAGGTAACCGGGTTCTTGGTGATCGCGGGCAAAGAATTGAACCAAACACACAGAGTTGATAGCAGAAAGAGAGCAGATTTATTAAGCGATAGTACACCCCACAGAACATGGGAGCGGGCCACTCCAAGCAGAGTTGACCTCAGGGGATGGAGGGACTCTATTCTTATAGGGCAGATCCTTCCTGGCTAGCTTTGGCAGGCTTTTATCGCAGATTTACATGTAGTTATATTACTTTAAAGCTACTGCGCATGTGGTCGCCCATGATTTTCCTTGACTGGCCACCAGGGAAGGAGGTCCCACAATGTTAATTTATTATAATGCTATTATAATTAAGCAGGGGTCATGTAGCATCTTCTGCGCAGGTGCATTCATGATTCACCATGATTCAGCGCTTTTCCAGAAAGCAGGAACAACAGGTCTCTGTTCTGTACTGATGTCCTCTGTCCCCGGGGCTCCTGCGGAGTTTCCTCCTTCCAGACCATCCCCGGCCTCAGGGAACGGCTTTGCTCTGGGTTGCTCACTGTCAGGTCGCAGGGTGACTCTGTGAGTGGGTGCCTGTCTCAGTCCCCTGGGGCTGCCCTAAGAAAGGGCCACTAACTGGATGATTTAAAACAACAGTAAGTTGTTTTCTCACAGTTCTGGAGGGAGAAACCCCAAACAAGGGTGTGGGCAGGAGTACACTCCATCTGAAGGCTCCAGGGACAGTCTCTTTCAGGTCTTTCTCTGAGCTTCTGGTATTGCTGGCAATTCTTGGTATTTCTTGGCTTGTGGCCACATCACTGCAGCCTCTGAGGATTTTATTTATTTATTTTTTAGAGAGGGGAAGGGAGGGAGGAAAAGAGGGAGAGAAACATCAATGTGTGGTTGCCTCTCACACACCCCCTGCTGGGGACCTGGTCTGCAACGCAGGCATGTGCCCTGACTGGGAATCAAACTGGTAACCAAACTGGTAACCCTTTGGTTTGCAGGCCGGCACTCAATTCACTGAGCCACACCAGCCAGGGCCGCAGCCTCTGCCTCTTCACATGGCCTCCTCCCATTTGCCTCAGTGTCTTTTCTTCTCTTCTTATACGGACACCAGTCATTTGGTTTAGGGCCCTCCCTATCCGGTATGACCAAATTTTAACAAATTATATCTGCAAAGACCCTATATCCAAACAAGGTCACGTGCTGAGGTTCTGGGTGGATGTGAATCTGGTGGGGGGTGGGTACGCTATTCAGCTCACTACAGCATCTTAAAACATCAGGAGGAGGGCAGAAGAGGCAAGGCCCCCACATGGCTGGTAAAGGAAGGCCGTCCCTTCTTTAGCCAGGACAGGTGTGTTTGGTCTTTTTTGAGGTTTGGGCTGTGTCTGTGCCTGTGTTCAGATGTGACTAGAGGGGTTGTGTTTCATCTGGGACCATCACAATCAGGAGAGGCTTGGCTCGACGCTGATGTCCTCTGACAGTTTACATCCAACGGAAGCCCTGGCTGAGAGCACCAGGTGGCTCCTGGAGGCCGGGGCTGCCATCCTGTTCAGACTCTATGAGTCTATGTCTTTTCTGCTTTTTAACCCTCACCTGAGGACATTTCTTTTTCATTTCTTTTAGAGAGAGAGAAAGGGAAAGAGAAGCATCAATTAATTGCCTCCCACATGTGCCCAGACTGGGAATCGCAAGCACCCGGACTGGAAATTGAACCTGCAACCTTTTGGTTATGCGACAATGCTCCAACCAACTGAGCCACACCAGTCAGGGGTACAAATCTATGTTCTTTGCATCAGGTCTTCACCTACAACAGAAACCAAGTGGCAGCAGGAGCTGGGGACAGAGGAGGGGTCAATCAGACATCTGGGTTTGCTCATTCTTTGTTGTGGTCACACGCTGCTCCGCCCAGACCCTGGCCTCAGAGTGCCCCAGCAACCTGGTGGCAGTGAGTGACCTTCACTGCCTCAGGATAGAAGGACATTTCCATGCCATCCAGCTATCAATCATAACAGCTGTCCTGGGATCCACCAGCAGTGTCCCAGGCACAGAACCTGTCCTAGGAGCAGCCTGCCAAGTAGGTGCAACATTTTACAGCTGGTGAAGCACAAGCTTGAGGGTTAAGTCGCCCATCCAAGGTGTCTTCTTTCTGTTACCCATCTGAGGCAGTCATGCAGCTTAAGCACGAGCCCCTGCCAGAGCCTCCCAGCTGTGCTCCTACTTTGCTGTCCCTAGGCAGCTTGTGCCCTGAAGCATCCCAAGCAGGTGGTTGCATCTGCCCAATCAGTAGCTCCACCCTTAATCTCAGGGCTGTTTGATCTCCACCTCCTCTAAAAAGCCCTCCAGAATGACTCTGGCCCATCCTTCCATTTCATGTCCACCCCTCCCATCCCAGTGGGTGCTCCTGGGGTTCCTTGTGGGCCACTTGGTTTGGCAATGATTCTGGGTGCGGTTCTGTGGTGAAAATGGTGGGGCAAGGCACAATGAGGAGGATCTAGGCACACAGATGCCTCTGTTGATGAGGCAACTTTGAACTCCTATGCTGGGAGCTGGGCTTCCTGGGGTGTAGAAGACTCCCAGATATTGCTGAGTTCAGAACATTTCTAGCCCACCACCCTTGCTCTAATGTCTGGAGAGTTCCTGGGGGTACAAAACTAATGGAGTCTGGTGCTTTTCCTGCCAAGAAGATGCAGGAGAGGTGTGTTCCGGAGGCAAATATGCTGAGCTGGCTAGCACATTACAGTTCACAAGGTGGCCTCATGATCTTATTTTGTCACCAAGTCACCCCACCCCCCAACACACACACACACACACACACTCCCTACTGAGTCTCTGATGATGCCCTGACGTTCCTCTGTGGTCTTCAGACAGGATGGCTCAGCAGAGCCAGGGCCAGTTTGCCTTGAGGGCAGAAGGCTCCAGCAGCTCTCCTAGGAAGCCAA
This sequence comes from Trachops cirrhosus, assembly GCA_028533065.1. Classification (NCBI taxonomy): domain Eukaryota; kingdom Metazoa; phylum Chordata; class Mammalia; order Chiroptera; family Phyllostomidae; genus Trachops; species Trachops cirrhosus. The sequence continues at coordinate 87,521,877 of CM052540.1, read as the reverse complement.
CTGGGGAACCAGGTAGAGCAGCATGCCCCAGGACACCCTCCCAGTCTGACTCAGGAAGGTGGAGGGAGCTCACTGCAGCCTCATCTACAAAGAAGGTGAATGTTAGCCCGTGCACACGTGGTTCCGCTGGGCAAGAGATGGAGCCGAGTCCAAGTGCAAGATGGCTTCCTCCAAGAGCCCTAGGTGTGCCCTGCTGCGTAGGGTGAGGGATCATGGTCTTGCAGCGGGGCGAGCACTGCGTGGCAATGCCCGTCCTGCAGAGCGGTTTGGCCAGCCCTGGGACTTGAGCAGCTTTGGGTACAGATGCAGCGCAGAGCAACGGAAAGCGCCAGGGTGTGGGGGTGGGCCTACGCTGGGTCCAAAGCGCAGGGGTGCTCCGTGCCAGGGAGAGCCGGCTGGCAGGCTCTGTGCTCACGGAATTCGGTCCTAGTGGGAACACTAACCGAGTTAACAGAACGACCTCCTTGACTTAGTCTCATGAGAATGGCAAACTGAGCCATCAAAAGACTACGGGAAGGAGGCACCCACGATCGTGACGCTACAGGTGCAGGCTCAAGGCGCCGATCTCGGGCGACGCCAGCCCGCTGGAGAATCCGCTTGGAGTCCAGCTCGTTGATAGACGATGACCGCAACCTGCTTTGCCGGCTGGCTTCGATCTCTGCGCCGCAGCCCAGAAACCTGCAGGCTACTTCCTCTTCGGACCAGTGAAGAACTACATTTCCCGGAATGTCCTCGCCGCTTGCCCAGGCCGGGCCTGCGTCGAAAGAAGCCGCCGAAAGGACAAACGTCAGTTCCGTTGCGCGAGCAGTCCCACGTTCTGTAGTCGTGAGCTGAGACCCAAAACAGCGGCTGGTTTCCGGTTTTCGCGCGACGGAAGTGACGCATACACCAGCGCGCCGCACAGCCAAGTGCAGACCAGAGGTCGTGATGAATCGCGTCCTGAGTGTGCGGGCGGCCGGGTGAGCTCCGCGCGGTCTCGGCGGGGCCGAGGGAGGGCTCAGCGTGTGCTGCGCTCACTGCTCTCTTTCTTCCAGGGCTGTCCGGGAGCTGAGGCTTGTATGCTGGGCTTCCCGAAACCTGCAGTCTCCGCCTGGTTCCCGGGCCCGGGCCCGGGCCCAGCCCGAGGGCGAGGAAGAGGACGACCCTAACCGCCCTATTTTATTTTCCTCCAGCAAAGCCCACCCAAGCCGTTGGACTGTGGAGCATTCCCTGGGAGGGGAGCGGCAGCGGCCCTGGTCCAGGGTGCTGCCCTTAAGCCTGTCCCTTATGGCTCTGGTCATTTGGTGCTTCTTTAGACAGGAGACCGGCGCGGACCGCTGGTTGAGCCAGGTATTGGAAGAAGAGGTGCCGGAGCCCAGCGATCGTGCTGAGGAACCTGGAATTCCGGCTGCCCACGGAACGAGAACTTAAAAGTGGCGCCCTGGTGGGGGGGGGGGGCAGCAGGGGACCAGTCAGCCGCTCTTTGGCTTTGACGTCGCGTTTGACAGTATCTGTCGTTGTTACGTGCGTCCCCACACTGAAGGATTTGTTTCGATGGCGCGTCTGGCCACGCTGACCCGCGAGGAAGGAGAGAGCAAAATGACCGCAGATCGAAACCGATTCCCTGCATACTTGATGCTGAACGAATATGTTCAGATACTTTTTGAACCATAGAAAAAGTTTTGGTTGCAGCGTGTGCTGTTATATTTGTGATTTTGCTCAATATTATCATGTTTCCAAAGCAATTCTGGCGGCATTTGTAAGCCAGTTTGCAGGTCATTTCTTTTCTGAGACAGAATAACTGGCAGAAGAGTTAAACTGTTTCTTAATGTACTATGTATGGTGTGCATAAATTTTAACTTGCTAATATAGAATTAAGCTAATATCCTTTTTTTTTGCATCTCTTTAGTTCTTTTTCAGTTCCTTTGTCTTTCTTTTTTTTTTTTCAGAATAGGAACTGAGGAAAAAGCCTAAATAATCATACATTGTGGAATAGGTTATCAAACGATATCAGAAATAATGGAACTTAGCTCTCTGCAAATTTTTGTTTTTAGCAAGGCAACAACTTTCTGAATAGAACTGATACATATTTCTTTTGACAAACTATAGACAGTGTTTTGGGTGTCTAAATATGTTTTGCAAGTAGTTCTTAGGAATCTTGCATAATTCTGAAATACATGGTGCATAAAAGCAAGATTTTATTTACGCAAGGTTCTAGTGAAGGGTTTTACCTTGGCGCGTGTATGATGCTGAAGTTAATTGGAGGGTTTTCTCACTAGGGTGTTTAAAGACCACTGGCCCTATGGCAGTACCCTGGCTTGTCACAAGGCCTCTGCTGAATTGCTCTAAGTATCTGGCACACCTTGGGAAATTCTGCTTGTCAGGGAGGTGGGGCTGATACAAGTATGTGCATTTTTTAAAGATGGAAAGTCCAAGGTTTGGAAAGACTGACCCAGTCATAGCTCAAGTTCCATTGTCAGTTGCAGTGGGTTCTTTGACCTGGTGTTGTGAACTTTTTTTTCCTTAAGATTTATTTATTTTTAGAGGGGAAGGAGAACAGAGGGAGAGAAACATCAATGTGTGGTTGCCTCTCACACGCCTTACTACTGGGGGCCTGGCCCGCAAAGTAGGCATGTGCCCTGACTGATCATTGAACTGGCAACCCTTTGGTTCACAGGCCGGCACTCAATCCACTGAGCCATGTGAGCCAGGGCTGAACTCTTGTTTGAGCAACAGGCATGCAAACCTGAACCCTTCCTTTGCTCTAACTTGCTCCTGCGGGAGAAAAAAATGTCAAGTAATGAGAAAATTTTTATTTTAATTAAAAGCAACTCAAGAGAAAAGCAATGTGATCTGATAAAGCTAGCACTACAACAGGCAAAGGGAAGAGAGAACACATTACATCGTGTGCAACAGATCCTGAGCGCCTCCAGGGTGGCTATTAATGAGGACTTTCCTGAGTTTGTCATGAACAAAAGGAGGACCTAAGGCCCACTGGCAGGTGTGGGCAGACCCTCCCAATACCTGGATTTTGCAAAGGGGTAGCAGCAGAATAGGTAGACAGGTGAACTGTAATTGAAATCCTTTTATTACTTAACTATTTTTGTAGTGTGCTTATCTTATTTCCCCAACTGGGCTGTAGATTTTATTTTTCTCAGGGTGCTGGGGACATTCACTTCCTCAGGTAAGCACCCAATAAGCATTTGGGAGGCAGGGGACGAGTGTAAGCATGCTAGAGCAGAAGCAGTTGCAGTGATGAGAAATTATTGGGCAGAAGGAGGAGAAAATTGTTTCAAAGAGAATTAAAGGAAGAGGTGGTTAACTAAATGGTCTCACATCTTCCAAGCAGCTGAGTGGTGTTGGAAGGTTCTGGTAGTGCTGTGTATTAATTTACCCCCTGCTCCAAAAGTAAAACACTTCTAAATTTACAGTGTGATGTTAATTCATATGCCTAGGTACTACCCTAGCCTTTTAAGAACGGTTTTCAAAAGCACAAAAAATTACAATGAATTTTAATAATAGCCTAGCAGAATTTCCTTTGATCTCTTCCAGGAAGGTGCCTCGAGGGTGAGGAGGAACAGTGGGCATCTTGGTGCTCCCATCTCTGTAGCAAAGATCCCCAGATTTTAAGACCTTGAGCCCCAACTTCCTTTTCTGAGCTTGAAGTGCCTCGCTATACATCTCTCTTAGGTTCCAAATGGGATTCATCTCTTCCCAAACCTGTTTCTTTGTTAGGTATCCCTTCCAAGCTGGGGACCTTGAAATTACCTTAGACTTCTTGCTCATTCCCCTCTTCCTGGCAGTCTGTAAGATCTGTTGATTCCTCCTTCAACAAATTCTTGGGCCCTATCCTCTGCTTCATTTTCCTGCTTGATCTTCTTAGAAACTATCATGCTGAATTTTTTTTTTTTTTTGCCATTTCCCAGGTTTAAATGTGATGTTTGTAGAGGTAATGATTCATTTAGAAAATGAACATAAAAAGCAAGTGATAGCTTTTACTTTATTATGTTACTTGTAGTTCAAAAAGTAACTTAGATACTTGGGAAAAAATATATGGAACTTACATCTTGCTTTGTTTTTAATTTAAATAGTATTTTTCATGTCACTAACAATTCTCAGGTAGCATTGCCATTAAATCATGGCATAGCACTCAGAACTTAACCATGTCACAATTACTGGCAACAATTTGGTACTCTCAAGGTTTTGCTAAATGAATGATTATTATCTTTGTACGTGAATCTTACTCTGAATCTGATTCATTTTTAGGTCGGAGTTCCTAGAAACGGAACATTTTTTTCTGTGAAGGCCAGCATCTGCCCTCCCAGCTGTGCTTCACTCTGTCTTGTCGCAAGCCACCAACACTGCAGGTTGCTGTTCAGAACAAAAATCTGCCCGCTCCAGTGGTTAACCCTTTTTTCATTTGAATTTTTTTTTATTACTAGCAGAGTTGAACATATAAAAAATGTCTCTTCTGCCACATGTTTGCAGAATAATGTACTCTGGGCCTGGGCTGTGTCCTGAAATGTGCACCCTGGTTCTTACTCCATAGCTGGCTGAGCCGGGCAGCTGCTGCTGTTTCCGAGTTCCCACCCTGTTGGTGACACTGAGCCTCTTGGATTCTTTAAGTCAGCTTCATTGGCTTCCAGTCAAGATGTCAACGTACACAGACATGGCTCGCCTCTTTGCACAAACACATCAAAATTACAACTAAAATATAGAAAAACCATCACTTAGAACCATCAGAAATAGAGTTGAATGGAAGTCTGACAACTACGGAATTAAAGAAATCGCATCCATCTGGTTGGGTAGGAGGTGTGTGGGTGCAAAACGGGCTGGTCCCACACCCATGTGAATAAGAATTTGGGAGGGATATCTCTGGAGGGAGGAGTCCCAGACCCACACAAGGGCCCCAGCCCAGGGTTCCAATGCCAGAAAGATAAGTCCCCACAACTGGGTGCAAAAAAGCAGCAAGGATTGGGTTGGTGGAGGAGGCTACCGGAGTCCCAAGCAGTTCCTATTAAAGAACCCATACACACCCTGGCTGGTATGGTTCAGATTGAGTGTTGGCCTGCAAACCAAGGGGTCACCAGTTTGAGTCCCAGTCCACACATGCCTGGGTTGTGGGCTAGGTCCTCCAGTAGGGAGTGCACGAGAGGCAACTGCACATTGATATTTCTCTCCCTCTTCTTCCCTATAAGAATAAAAATCTTTAAACACACACAATTTGTTTAAAAAGAACCCACACCTACATGGACTCACCTACTCAGACTCACTCCCTCAGCCTGAGCACCAGGGTAGCAGCTTGAAGGGCACCAGTGGTGTTCAGGGAGAGAACTGAAGTGTCTGGCATCTAGGCAAGCAGAAGCCATTGCTGAGCCCTTACCCCCAGAGCAGGTAGGCTGGTGCCATGTCTGAGACTCCATCAACCTCGCTAACACTGATCCACCTTGGAGATCCACAGAGGCTCTATCCCACCTAACTATGGGCCCACCCAACCTGCTTTTCCATGAGTAGATGGTCTCAGCTCCTAATTCCTATCAAACCAGCAACAGCTGGCTTCAGTGAGCCCTAGGGGCAGTCAGATTAGACTCACAGTTTGGCTTTGCCTGGGAACCTCCAAGCCCAGCACAAGTAGCAGCCAACTCAGGTTGCTTTTACAGCTCAGGCAGGGTGCACTGCGCAAAACAGGTGTGGGCTGACCTTGACCCGCACTGCCTGGGGAACCCCAGGGCCAGAGCACCCAGTGGATAGCTACAGACCACATTGGAACACCACTGCCCTGTCCCTGTACAGCTGATCCTCCACGGGAGGTTGAGGTTGGTGGTCTGTAGTCAGAGGCAGTCCTTGAAGCTGACTGGCCTGGGTAAATCTCTCCCATTGATCTGCCAATAGCAACTGAGGCTCAATTACAAGAGGAGGGTGTACTCAGTACCTAGCTTGGGTAATGGTGGAGGCTGTGCCACTGGACCCTACAGGACACCTACTACATTAGGCCACACTATCAAGACAAGGAGTCAAAGCAGCTCTACCTAATCCGTAGACACAAACACAGGGAGGCTGCCAAAATGAGAAAACAAAGTAACACAGCCCAAATGAAAGAAAAGATCAAAACTGCAGAAAAAGTTAAACGAAATGGAGATAAGCGATCTATCAGATGGAGAGTTCAAAACAGTGTTTATAAGGATTCTCAAGGAAATTAGGAAGACCTCAGCAGCGTAAAAAAGACCCAGCCAGAAAGAAGGATACACTAATTGAAATAAAGAACAATTTACAGGGAAACCACAGTAGAGTGGATGAAGCTGAGAAACCAACAATTTGGAATATGAGGAACAAAAAAACAAACAAAAAAAAAAACCGATCAGAAAAAATAAGAAAAAAAAATAGTCCAAAACAATTAGGACAGTATAAACATCCTCTGGGACAACTTTAATAGGTCCAACATTTGCGTCATAGGGGTGTCAGAAGAAGAAAAGAGCAAGAAATTGGAAATCTATCTGAAAAAAATAGTGAAAGAAAACTTCCCCAATTTGGTGAAGGAAATAGACTTGCAAGTCCAGGCAGCATAAGATTCCCAAACAAGATGGATGCAAAGAGGCTCACTCCAAGACACATCATAATCAAAATGGCAAAGGTTAAAGATAAAGAGAGAATAAGATAAAAGCAGCTAGAGGCCCTGGCTAGTGTGGTTTGCCACATGGGAGCGGGGAGGGGAGACTGGGCAAAGAGGTAGGGGGTAAAGTACCTATAGGAAAGTACCTATAGGAAATAGAGTAGCCTAAGAACCTATGCATGACCCATTGACATGAACAATGGTGGGGGGATTGCCTGAGGGAGTGGGGGTGCTGGGTCAAGAGGGGCAAAGGGGGAAAATCAAGATAACTCTAACAGCATAATAAAATATAATTAAAAAAATAAAAGAATCAGCTTTATTGATGTATAGTGAACAAAGTAATTCACTCATTTGAAATATACAATGAAAAGATATTTAGTATATTCACAGGGGGCACCCATCACCACAGTGTAATTTTAGAACATGTTCATGCTCCCTAAAAGAAACTCCGTGCCTAGGAGCAGTGACGCCCTGTGTCCCCCTATCTCTCCCACAACCAGCCAGAAGCAATTGGACCCATTCTTTTCGGCCTCAGCACGTAGCCCCGGGTCAGTGTCAGTGAATGAGTGACGTGTGACTGAGTAGCCTGTGCAGGCTGTCTAAAAACCCGGGACCTGTTGGCTCCATCTCCTCCTGGAGTCCAGCTCCGGGTGACGCACGGCAAGCTGAGTGTTTCGGGCAGCAGTAAGCGGAAGAGGGGCTGCGAGAGTGTAGGGTGGGTGTGCACTCGGACAACCCGGCGCCCGCGGGGGAGGGGGCGACGCTCTGCACGAGGGACGCGGGAGTGGCCTCGTCCAAGCGCACGGGGTGTGTCCCTGGCTGGGCTGCGTCTCGGGTCCGCGAGGATCCGAGCGGGAAGTCAGCTGGCCGCTGGGCGCCGGCCGGCGCGCTTCTCCCCGGAGGCGCACGCTGGGGCCCGGCTGGGCGGGACGGGTGGGCGTGGCCCGCGGGGCCGGGAAGGTGGGCTCCCGCCGCGGGGGAGATGCGGAGGGGCGGGGGCAGGCCTGCGCGGCGCATGCGCGCTGCATTGTTTTGACTGAAAATGCCGTCTGTTTCGAAAGCGGCCGCGGCGGCGCTGAGCGGGTCCCCCCCGCAGACGGAGAAGCCGACCCACTACAGGTCAGTGTCCCGGCCGCCGCGGGAGCGGGCCGGGGTGGCCCCGCGCGCCCCCGATCCGCGCCCCCGTGCCCCTGGGCCTGGGTGCCGCCGCTGGGTGCGGCCTGGGGCCCGGTGCCGCCCCCGTCCCACGCCCCGCGCGCCATCCCCGGCCTCCGCCCGCGCGGCGCCCGGGCTCTGGGCCGGCGGCCCTGTGTCCGAGTGCGGCTGCAGCTGCCTGAGGTCGGGTGTCGGCGCCCACGGCCTGGGGTGGCACCTCGGCTTGGGAGCTGGGGGACGCGCCGGGGGCCCGGGGTCCACGCGCCCCTGCTCAGGGGTCGGGGCACCGCGCGTGGGCTCCGGGATGGGGGCCGCGCGTGGGCGCCGCGAAGGGCGGCCTTCGGGACTACTGCTGCCTCCGCCCGGGGTCGGGGATGTTACCTGAGCTTTGGGATCGGGCGCACCTGGGTCTCGGTGTCGCGCCTTAAGTTGGGAGTCGCGTCTGTGGTCGGGATGGGGGTTCGGGGAGTCGCGCCTGCGATCTGGGAAAGGCTCCTGGGCTCAGAGGCGAGGCGGCCGTCTGGGGTCATCTGGAGTCGGAGTGGCGGGCGCGCCTGGGGGTCCGCGTCGGGGTTCTGGGGGGTCGCGCCTGGGGTCGGCGAACTGTGCCTGGGGTCCGAGGAACGCTCCTGGGCGCGGCGTGGGCTGCGGCCGTTTGGACCCCGAGCGAGGGGTCGCGCCTGGGGTTGGGGATGACACCTGGGCTTGGGGGCCGGGGCGCGCCCGGGGTCGCAGTGCGGCGTCTGTGGCCGGTGTGGGAGGCTGTGCATGTTGCCTGGGGGGGTCGAGACTGGGGTCCGGCTCAGGATGGGGGCGTTGGCGGCAGTCCGGAACCATCTGGACTCGGAATGGGGGTCGCGTTGAGGTCGCGCTCCTCTGGGCCTGTGGGGTCAGGTCATCCCGCCCACGAGTTTCCAGGCTGCTCGCCGGCGGAAGCGACCTGCAACGCTGTTTGTCTTTTTAGGTATCTAAAGGAGTTTAGGACAGAGCAGTGCTCCCTGTTTGTGCAGCACAAGTGCACCCAGCACAGGCCATTTACCTGTTTCCATTGGCATTTCCTAAATCAGCGTCGGCGCAGACCGCTCCGCAGGCGCGACGGCACCTTCAACTACAGCCCAGACGTGTACTGCTCCAAGTACGACGAGGCGAGTGGCGTGTGCCCCGACGGCGACGAGTGAGTGTGTGTGTGTGTTGGGAGGGGATGTCGGCCTCCAGGGGGACAGCTCCTGTTGCTCTGCCCCTGGACCTGGCTTTGCCAGGGCGGGCAGACCCCTGGTTCTTTTAAGCACCTGGCACACCTGTACAGGGGATCCTGCCTTAACTTGGAAGGTTTTCCTGGGACCAGGACTTGTGGTGGTGAGGGGCAGGGCATTTCCCTATCTTTAAGACAGTGTGGGAAGGACTGTGTGCCTCGGGGAAAAAACTTGCGTGGTTCAAACCGAATTTGTTTCAGTTCCCACTGTCGATTGCCACACAGTTCTCCAAATTTCTTGCATTAGAACCAGCCCAGCCCTGGCTGGATTGGCTCAGTGGATTGATTGAGTGCCGCTGGCCTGTGAACCAAAGGGTTGCTGCTTCAATTCCCAGTCAGGGCACATGCCTGGGTTGCAGCCTGGGTCCCCAGTGGGAGGCATGCAAGAGGCATCCACACACTGATGTTTCTCTCCCTTTCTTTCTCCTTCCCTTCTGCTCTCTCTAAAAATAAATAAAATCTTAAAAAAAGAAAAAGCAGCCCAAATGAGGTACAGCTTTTAGGCTTGGGACCATTTTTGTACAAGAGTTGTCCATTGTTTTTGTAGCAAGAGAGCTTTTTAAAATGTGTACTCACACTGTGCAAATATATCTGTAATGTTACTGTTTTTGCTATTTACATGTTTAATTGAAAAAACAATTTTACACCCTGGCTGGTGTGGCTCAATGGATTAAGCACCGGCTTGCAAACCAAAGCATCACAGGTTCGATTCCCAGTCAGGGCACATGCCTGGGTTGTGGGCCAGGTGTCCAGTAGTGGGTGCATGAGAGGCAACCACACACTGAGGTTTCTCTCCCTTTTTCTCTCCCTTTCCCTCTCTCTAAAAATAAATAAATAAATAATCTTTTAAAAATTAAAAAAATTGCCTGGCTGGTGAAGCTCAGTGGATTGAGCACGGGGCTGCGAACCAAAGGGTCACCTGTTCGATTCCCAGTCAGGGCATGTGCCTGGGGTGCGGACCAGGTCCCCAGTGGGGGACAAGTGAAAGACAACCACACATTGATGTTTCTCTCCCTCTCTGTCTCCCTCCTGTCCCTTCTGTCTAAAAATAAATAAATAAAATCTTTAAAAAAAATAAAAATTAAAAATATTGTATTAGGCTGTCAGTTAAGCAGCATTTTTAAAGTTTCAGAAATAAAGCTTTCGTTGGGATTGATTTTTTTTTACAAGTTTCCTGGTGGTGTTATAAACAGATGTCTTTATTTTGAAATATAGGGTGGGGATAAAGTAGCTTTACGGTTTTGAATATGAGAAAACAATTCTTGTATTTATTAATTATTAATTATTGTTATTTGTCATACAAACAACTGTAAAGTTCCTTTTGCCCCAGCCTGTATGTAGAATGGGAAAACAAAAAAGTGCAGTCAACTTGTATATTCATGGACAGAGATCGATAGTTACTGGGAGGTTTTGCTTTTTTCCTATGGACTGTTTTATGGGGATGGGGGGACATTCCTGCCAGGAGGTAGGGCGGCATCACTGTGCCTAGGACCCTCTAAGAAAGCAGCTTGGAACGCTTCTGTCTGGAAGGAGATCTGGTTTGGGGGAGGTCCTCAAGCTCCATCCCCTGACCTTCCAAGGGAGATGAATCTTAAGGTGTGCTCCTTTTTGAAGACTGTTTTTTATCCTGCGACACACACGGACGGGTATGAGTCTGTTTTTCTTCATTTTCCACAATGCCTAGGCCAGGGAGTCCATTTTTAATCTGTGGTGATTCTATAAACTTTTATACTCTACTGAAAGGTGTTTAGTTAACACAAACTAGTTACATAGTGTTGTTAAGGGGCTTGAAGCCTATTGAAATAATGTAGCCAGCTCTGCCAAGGTTAGGATTGTTTTCCTTCTGCGAGGTTTGAAAAGTGCCTTTTTAAATGCTGCTTGAGCCAGAGTTTTCTGCAAATGGGTCTTCAGCAGAGAGAAGTTTTTGTCTAGCTGAAGCCTGGTATCAGGTCCGTGGCC
>CM052540.1:87447982-87503833 GCA_028533065.1 Trachops cirrhosus | reverse complement strand
CTGACCTGTGCACTTTCCCGTGGGTGTGCCACATGCCACCCAGCCTGACCTGTGCACTTTTCCGTGGGTGTGCCACACGCCGCCCGGCCTGACCTGTGCAGTTTTTGGTGGGTGTGCCACACACTACCCAGCCTGACCTGTGCACTTTTCTGTGGGTGTGTAATGTTTCAGTGCAAATATATAGAAGATCTGTCTCTTCTGTCTCTCACCACTGGCCTTGTCTAAAGTTGTGATAAAACATGTATACAAATTTGCCATTTTAGCCATTTTAAGTGCACAGTTCAGCAGCATTATTACATTTACAATGTCATATGACCGTCATCACTATTGATTTCTAAACCCTTTGTCCCCATGAACAGAAACTCTGTCCCCATCAAAGAGTCACTCCCCATTGTCCTCTCCCCCAGTCTCTGCTAACCTCTGCTTCCTGTCCCTATGAATTTGACTGTTTTAGGGACCCCACGTAAGCAGAATATGTAATATTTGTTCTTTGTGTCTGGCATCTCTCACTTAGCAGGATGTTTTCAAGGTTTCTTCCACGTTGTAACATGTTGGGGCTTCATTTCTTTTATGGCTGAAAATATTCCATTGTCTGGATAGACCACATTTTGCTTATCTGTTCATCAGCTGATGGTGTGCAGATATCTCTGAAGAACCTTCATCCAGTTTTTCGGGGTGCTTCTCAGGGCTCACAGTGGGCTTCTAATCAGACTTTTGCTTCGTTGGCTCCAGCGACCTGGGGACTTACCTGGCCACTTGTGTCTTCTCTCCCCTTGTTCCCCGCCTACTCCAGGTGCTCCGTTAGATCAGGGCTGAGCCATCTGAACTCTGAGCCTTCGCTTCCTCATCTTATAAGATAGGGGTTTAGATTGGATGATCGCTAAATTGTTTTTGATTTTACCTATCTGTGCTCTGCATGGGGAGCCATACCTACAGGAGCTCCCAGCATCCGGGTCCAGGTCCGCAGCCTGCTGGGCAGCAGGGTGGGAGTGGGCCTTTCCCAAGCCTCACATGGTGCTCTTGGCCGTCACTGGAAGTGAGGGGCCTTGTCCTTTGATTTGGGGACTTGGAGCAGCTGGCCCCTGCCCTGTTCCTCAGGTTGCTCAGGGGGCTAGTGCTGCATTTGGTCCTTTGTGCATCCCTTCCCCTCTTGCTGTGTCTCTTGTCTGGGGGACCTCCATGTAGGCTCGGTCCCCATGTTGCACATGTACTAAAACCTTCTGAACCTCCTCTGCAACTGCTGCCTCCCTGCAACATTAGCTGCTGCCACTGCTTGGGGAACCGCATGTGACTCTCCCAGGGAGCTAGTGGCTCTGAGCTTTACATGGCCTGTGTGACACTGCCCCTTCTGTCCTTCTTCCCCATCTGCTTTCTCCTGGCCTGTCTCCCACCAGCATCCCCCTCCAGCCATGGCCAGGCTCCCGTGTTTCTCCCCAGGCTCCTCCGCTCCCTCCTTGGAGGGGTCCCTGAAAGTACCTGGGTGGGGATGGGAGAGGCCATCAACCCTTTATCTGGTGATGATTGTCAGGAAATGTGAACAACATGGCTGCATCCTGGAGGTGAACTTTATTTTTCCACACTTTATTTAAAAAGTTATAAAGGAGCCCTGGCTGTGTAGCTCAGTGGATTGAGCGTGGGTTGCGAACCAAGGGGTCACCGGTTCGATTCCCAAGTCAGGGCACATGCCTGGGTTGCAGGCCAGGTCCCCAGTGGGGGCATGTGAGAGGCAACCACACATTGATGTTTCTCTTCCTCCCTTCTCTCTAAAAAAAAAAAAAAAAAAAAGTTATAAAGGATCGCCCTGGCTGGTGTAGCTCAGTGGACTGAGCACAGGCTGTGAACCAAAGGGTCACTGGTTCGATTCCCAGTCAGGGCACATGCCGGGGTTGCAGGCCAGGTCAGGTCCCCAGTAGGGGGCACCTGAGAGGCAGCCACACATTGATGTTTCTCTCCCTCTCTTCCTCCTTTCTCCTCTGTCTAAAAATAAAATAAATAAAATCTTTAAAAAATAAATAAAAATTATAAAGGATGATTTTCAGGGACATTTAGTGTGGTGTTTCTCTGCCATGTGTAATTGATGGGTTTGTGAGGGTCTCAGTGCCTTGGGGAAAGGTCCCAGATCAGGGACAAGAGCTCTGTCCAGTTGTGTCAGCCCTTCCGCTAGAGCAAATATTTGGGTGAAGGAGAATGGAGCCAGCTGCTGGCCAGGTGCCAATGAGAAATGGAGCAGGCTGGCACTGAGGGTTGTCCCCAGGTGATAAGGCCGAGATGGCGTGTGTCACTCCTCTGCTTCCCAGGTGTCCGTATCTGCACCGGACAACAGGAGACACAGAGCGCAAGTACCACCTACGCTACTACAAGACAGGCACGTGCATCCACGAGACCGATGCCCGGGGCCACTGTGTGAAGAACGGGCTGCACTGTGCCTTTGCGCACGGGCCCCTGGACCTGCGGCCACCTGTGTGTGACATCAGGTGAGTGGGGCGTCCTGCGCTGGGCAGGCACGAAACCAGCTCACCTCCCCAGCATTTCAGCCATCACTGGTCTTAAGCAGCTCTTTTTCTGGGCTTTGATTTTATTCTAATAAAATAAAGTTTCTTCTCACTTGTGTGCCTTGGGAGCTCACTAGGGGTGAGGGAGATGAGCGCGCATCCTTACTAAACACAACACAGCTCGAAGTCACTGGGATTTGGGTCGAGACTGTCGTCCCAGGATGTGGGTGTGTCTGAGGGGTGCCAGATGCCTGTCCTGCACCCTCCAGGCAGTCACCCTGAACAGTGATGAGCAGGAGGGCTTCTTAAAGTGACAGAACCAAGTGATTCTCTCACCTCCTAGAAGGGCCTTGGACACGCCCTGGAGCTGTAATCGATGTGTTGTTTGGTCGCAGGGAGCTGCAGGCCCAGGAAGCCTTGCAGAACGGCCAGCTCGGCGGTGGGGATGGCATCCCTGATCTGCAGCCTGGGGTCTTGGCCAGCCAGGCCATGATTGAGAAGATCCTGGGCGAGGACCCCCGGTGGCAAGGTAACCAACCCCGTGGCCGCCACTGATGCTGGGCAGGAGTAGCCCTCGTTGCTGTATGTAAAGTGATGACCCCCACAGTGGGCCCCATTACCCTCATCTATAGATCGGATGGGGACACAGGCTCACTGAGTCGAGTACTTTACCCTTGGTCCCAGGGGGCTGGGGACTGAGTGACATATGAACCCAGGCATCTGGCTCCCCGCTTCTCTGAACCTTGATACCACGGCTTCTCTGAGCAGAGACCACACAGCTGGTGCAGCTCCTTCCCAGACATCCCCTCCCAGAGCCGGCCGGTGTTCACATTGCTCCCTGCCCCTGCTCTGTGGGCCTCCATGCGGCCTTCAGATCAGTAGCCTTCGGTCCCTGGGGGTTTGTCTGAAACATGAGTTCATGGCCATGTCCCTTGGGGCTGCAGGGTCCTGTCCCAGCAGCCTCCACAGATGATAGCAAGGGGCAGTGGAGTTTTTTTTTTTTTAATTGTGGTAAAATACACGTAACATAAATTTGCCATTTTAAACCAGAAGTGAACAATTCAGTGGCATTTAGTCCATTCTCAGAGCTGTACAACAACCACTACTGTCTGATGCCAGAACATTTCCATCACCCTGGACAGAAACGCATTTCCCATCAAGCAGTCCCACCCTGGCCTCCGGTTTCCGCTACTCTGCTTTCTGTCTCTATGTATTTGCCTGTTCCATATTTTGCCAAAGAGCAGTGAAGTTTTAAGAAAACCCCTCTAAGTATTGATGTGTCTGCAAATTTCCTTTACTGACTTCCACGTGCATAAACAACACTTTAAAACTATAGTTATTTGTCTCTGGCTGAATAGCTCAGTTGGTTAGAGCATCATCCCGATACAGCAAGGTTGTGGGTTCGATCCCTGGTCAGGGTACATACAAGAATCAACCAATGAGTGCATAAATAAATGGAACAACAGCCCTGGCTGGTGTGGCTCAGTGGATTGAGCATCAGCCTGTAACTCAGAGGGTCGCCATTTAGATTCCCAGTCAGGGCACATGCCTGGGTTGTTGGCCAGGTCCCCAGTAGGGGGCGTGTGAGAGGCAACCACACATTGATGTTTCTCTCGCTCTCTCTTCCTCCCTTCTCCTTTCTCTAAAAATAAATAAAATCTTTAAAAAAATAAGAAGAGAGGAAGGGAGAGCGAGAGAAACATCAATGTGTGGTTGCCTCTTGCGTGCCCCCCACTGGGGACCTGGCCCGCAACCCAGGCATGTGCTCTGACTGGGAATTGAACCGGCCACCTTTTGGTTCACAGGCCCACACTCACTCCACTGAGCTACACCAGCCAGGGTGAAAATCAATTTTTAAAAAATTAAAAAAACAAAACAAAACTGTAGTTTGAGTAGTGAATTCTCTTACAATGCTTTTCCTCCGCTCATAGAATGTCTGTGCTGGGGCTGTGGTTCCAGGGGTAAATTAAGGTGACTGCACCGGCCTTTCCCAATTTCCCTCCCACCTCCTACCTCCCCTCCTCGGGCCCTGGTACCATGTGTGGCACCTGCCTGGCCAGCATTTGGGACTCAGGACTGGGCCCCCAGCTGGAGCAGCACTGACGACCATGGCCTTTGGCCTCATGTGGGTGTGGAGGGTGGCCCAGGGACTCTATTCCAAGTTTCAGGGGGACCTGCTTGTGCTGTTGTGTCCATCCTCATGTTTGCTGTCACTGCTTGGGGCAGAGCCTCCCCACAGAGGAAGAGCGTGTGCCCGCAGCAACCTGCTTGCCAATGCCGAGGATGCATGCTTCACTTGAGAAAATGCCTTCGAAATGTTCTATTTCTTATTTTCCGTCTGGTAGGCCTCCTTGGCTGGAAGATGCCTGATGTCCACCTCCGTAAAGCAGGTGCCTTGGCTCACACTGCAGGTGTGGGCGAAGGTCCCCGTGCCAGCACGGGGCTTGCTGAGTGTGAAGGAAGTGGCAGGAGGGGTCAGGAGTGTCTCTGTAGTCCTGCTCTCTGTCTTCCGAGTGCTCTAGCTAACGCCAGTGGCGCTGACACCCACCATCTCTTTCAGAACCGCTGTTCCAGACCGCGTCCACGTTTTCACTTTTCACCCATAGGTGGTGTCTAGGTTGTTCTTCATT
This sequence comes from Trachops cirrhosus, assembly GCA_028533065.1. Lineage (NCBI taxonomy): Eukaryota > Metazoa > Chordata > Mammalia > Chiroptera > Phyllostomidae > Trachops > Trachops cirrhosus. The sequence goes on along the minus strand of CM052540.1, from coordinate 87,498,711 downwards.
AGATTGTGTTTTTTAGGGAAGTTTTAGATTTACAGAAAAACATTGCAGAGTTTCTGTGTCCCCCCGCAGGTTCCCTCATTTTGAGCGTCTTGCATTGATGCGCATTTGTTACAGTTGATGAACCAAGATTAATACATTATTATTATTAATCACAGTTTACTTTAAGGTTAGTGCTTGGTGCTGTGCAGTCTCTGGGTTTCACAGATGTATACTGATGTGTATCTACCATTGTAGTATCAATACCCTAAAACTTCTCTGTGCTCAGCCTGTTCCTGTCTGCGCCCCCTCCAGCCCCTGGGACCACAGATCTTTTGCTCCATTGTTTTGTCTCTGTATTTTTACCTTTTCCGGAATGTCAGAGCTGGAATCATTCAGGGTGTGTAGCCTTCTCAGACTGGCTGCTTTCACTTAATCATATGAATTCAAGGTTCCTCCGTGTCTTTTTGTAGCTTGATAGCTCATTTTTTATTATCACTGAATAACATTCTCTTGTGTGGGTGGATCGTGGTGTATTAGTTCATTCACCTGCTGAAGGACAGCTGGGAGCCTCCGTGTCTCACGGGTGTTGTCACGCAGCTCATGTCTGTGTGTTCGTGTTACTTACACAGGATCTCGTATTTGTCCCAGGCACTTGGTCAGTACTTGTAAGTTTTTGTTTTCTTAAAATCAGCTATTTTGTTGTCCAAACCCCTTTTATTCTCTTTATGCCTCTCTATGTGGCTAGCACTACTTGTCGAGTAAGAAGTTATTTGCAGTTGGACTTGGTGTGGGCGGGCAGTATGGTCATGTGACTACCCTGTGCACAGTGATGCTTGCTCCCACTCGCATTGTGGGACTGTCCCCTCCCTCCGTCCTGCCAGGTCATCGTCCACCAATGTTTGTTTAGTCCGCTGAGCAGACGTAGTTACAAACAACAGCGTATTAAGAACTATAAACTGGTAGTTACATAATAGTCGCGTGGATGTAAAGTACAGCATGGGGAGTGTAGTGAGTAATATTGTAATAGCCCTGGCTGGTGCGGCTCAGTGGATTCAGTGCGGGCCTGCGAACCAAAGGGTTACTGGTGCGGTTCCCAGTCAGGACACATGCCTGGGTTGCAGGCCAGGTTGCCACTAGGGGGGGCACTAGAGAGGCAACTGCACATCGATGTTTGTCTCCCTCTCTCCTTCCTTTCCCCTCTCTCTAAAAATAAAGAAATTAAGTCTTAAAAAGTAATATTGTAATAACAATGTAAGATGTCAAGTAGTTTCTAGACTTAAAGGGGGATCACTTTGTACATTGTATAAATGTTTAACCACTGTGCTGTACACTAATATAAAGTAATGTTGAATGTCAACTGGAATTGAAAGCAACCCAGCATATATAATAAGGTGTCAGTTACTAACCAGCCCAAGAGGGGGTGGGAATTTTAGGAATCTCATCATTATTTACTGTACGTATGTATGTATGTATGTATTTTTAAATGTTTGCTGTTTTTAAATGACCCGGGAGGCTTTTTCTGTGTTTTTGCTTTACAATAAAATTCAGATGCATGAAATTAATCATTTAAAAATAGATTTTATTTTTTAGAGGAGTTTTAGGTTTCACTTGAGCAGGAAGTGCAGAGCCCCAGCGCCCCAGTGTGCCCAGCGCCCCCACCGCAGCGGGACATGTGGCACAGCCTTCAACCCGTGCCACCTCACCGCCCCAAGTCCCTCGCTTACTCCAGGGCTAAAATGAGCCATGGAAAGTGTGCATTTCCGTGGTTTTAGTGTAGTCAAATGTTGTGGAACTTCTGCCTTTGTCTGCTTCTAAAACTCTCTAGTGTCCCCAGAGAAGCCCCACACCCATCACCATCACTCCCCACCCTCCCCTCCCCCAGCCCCTGGCAGCCACTGGTGTACTTCCCGTCTGCGGATTGCCTGCTCTCCAAGCGCCACATAAATGGAGCCACACAATACGTGGCCCTTCATCTCTAGCCTCTTTCACGGAGCGTAGTGATTCGCGGCTCATCCACTTTGCAGCAGGGGTCAGTGCTGCATTCCTGCGTATGGCCGAATGGTCTTCCTCTGTGCGGATGGGCCACATTGTACGTTCATCTGTGGATGAACACTTGGATTATTTCTTCTTTTTGTTTTTAAAGGTTTTATTTATTTTATTTTTAGACACAGGGGAAGGGAGGGAGAAAGACAGGGAGAGAAACATCAGTGTGTGGTTGCCTCTCACGTGCCCACTACCAGGGACCCGGCCCGCAACCCAGGCATGTGCCCTGCCCAGGAATTGAACCGGAGACTCTTTGGTTTGCAGGCCGGTGCTCAATCCACTGAGCCACACCAGCCAGGGCAGGTTATTTTTTCTTTTGGCTATATGAACATGCATGTATTTGTTTCCATGTGGACCCCTGTTTTTCAGACACCAACTTTGTGCTGGGCAGCTACAAGACCGAGCAGTGCCCGAAGCCTCCGCGCCTCTGTCGCCAGGGCTATGCGTGTCCCCACTACCATAACAGCAGGGACAGACGGCGGAACCCCAGGAGGTTCCAGTATAGGTGAGCCCTGGGACCATGGCACCTGGGCCTTCATCTGCATTCTCCTTCAGGCCCTGAGGTCTTGTCCAGCTGTCTCTCGGAGGGAAGAACCACTGTCTACTCACCTGAGGCCGCCTCCCTTGCCAAGGAAGCCGCTGTGTCAGGCAGAGACTTGGTTCATCACAGTCCTTGTTCTTCTCTAAGACATTCCAGAAAGGAACAGGGAGCCTTAGTTAGTAGTCTCTGAGTTTTAGTGACCAAGTATTAGCTTGGGAAGGTAAAGTAAATTTATTGCATACAGAATGGTAGAAAATTGTAAAAAAAAAAAAGCCCAACCAATAAAACAAAAAGTCTTATTTACCACCGATGATATTTTTTTCTATGAATCCAAATAAGTTATAGTAAAGCTGCCAAGTACATGAAAAGTAGAGGATTTTGGTTAGAATTTTCATGTTGTGGAAAAAAAAGTCTCACATCCAGTTTTGAAACAACCTCAGGCAAAGCTAGGCTGTGGGCTCTGGCTTGTCTGCCTCCTCCTGGCCTCAGGTGGGCCGGCCGCTTCTCCAGCACACTTTTCCCCTCCGTGCGGGTAGCCCTGACTTAGACTCACTTTAATTTTTATGGAAAACAAACACGGGACTTCTGAGTACTTTCTGGGTTCAGACGGCACTTTCCCCCCTCTTGCCTGTCCTCAGAAGGAAAGAGACCGCTCTTCCAGGGGCCGTTTGCCTGTGGCCCTCTGTGGTGTGGGTGCACCATCCTGAGAGGCCAGCCCAGTGATGGGTGGAGAGACCAGCACCCCAAGGCACGCAGAAAGGACATCACTACTGACCGGTGACTCCCCCTTGTCCTCCAGGTCCACTCCATGCCCCAGTGTGAAGCACGGCGATGAGTGGGGTGAGCCCTCGAGGTGTGACAGTGGGGACGGCTGTCAGTACTGCCATTCACGCACGGAGCAGCAGTTCCACCCTGAGGTACGAGTGGGGAGGCGGGGCTCCAGCTAGCCGGTCAGCGTCACTCACAGCCTGGGGGAGGGTGGGTCTGGGTGACTCTTCTCCTTGCCATGTTCAGGGGTCCCTAAGACCACGCTCAGGTCCAGAGGGCCTCACAGGACTCAGTGGAGCCATTAGGTCTGCAGTTACTGTTCGTCGCCCCAGAGGGGTTCAGACTGAAATCAGTAGGGGCAGGGTCCTGAGCAACCAGGCACGAGCTTCCAGCTGGCCCTTCCCGCTGAGTGAGGGACAGTACTCGTTTCTGCCAGTGTTGCCATATGACCACACAGAGTGTTCCCAACCAGGGAACTCACTGAGCCTCGGTGCCCTGGGTGTTTTTGTTTTGTTTTGTTTTTCCTTAGTGTTCAGGGTTTTTGGGGGGGGTTGGTTGTGGAGACATGGCTGACCTAGGTTGGGTTGATGCCATGGGGTCCAGGCCCCCCCACCAGACACGGGGTCACCGTCCATTGTGGTCTGAGGCCTAGTAAATAGATACTTACAGGGCAAGACATTCTAGGGGCGCAGAGGTCACCTCCTTGGAGCTGTCGAAGCCCGTCCTTCCTTTGGACTGTGCCAGTGCGGTCAACCAGAGCCCGCTGAGCTAAGCAGGGCTCACTTGGATCTGTGTTAAAAATGAATACATAAACAAACCTCCTTTGGAGCATGAGTTAGCAGGAGAGCCTGGGGACCAGGCGAGGGGTGGGGGCAGGGTTAGGCTGGGGGCGGGGAAGGGGTGGTGGATGTGCTCCCACTGGGGCGGTGACAAGGTGCTGGTCCCTGCGAGCTAAGGGGCGGGCTCATTTCCTGACCTCCAGGAGCCTAGTGAGGAGAAATGGCCTGTGCAGGGCGGCGAGGGTGACCCTGTGGCCTGCATGGCCTGGTCAGGGGTGAGTGCCGTCCTCTGTGGCTGAGGGCTGCTTCGGGCTCTGGGAGGGAGGCACTGGGCTGTGCGGTGGGCTTCGATGGGATCCCAGCCCTCGCAGCCTTGTCTGTGAAGCCGAGACGTGCATTTCAGGGCATAGCGCCACTGGTCTCAGGTTTTTCTTTCCTCTTCTACTCACATGGTCATTTGTTCACTCATTTGTTCCATTTTTGAAACTCAGAATATATTTTGTGTCGTTCACAACAGAAGTGTTTGAATGAAAAGTCTCACCCGACCTCTGGCTGTGCGCCCCGGGGTCCCAGCCGTCCCACCCGGCTCCGTGGTTCTTACCTGTGTCCCACACTGACGCTTTTCTTTCTGTGTGGCTCAAGTAGGTGCAGAGTAGGGGCCTAAAACCCACCGATGCCAGTGACTCTTAGCTGTGTTTGTTCTTAATGGTGCGAGTTGATACAGAAGAAAAAGCTAGCCGGTGGCACCCTTGGGGCCTTCACACCTGGCCTTACTCCAGGCCTGTGGGCGGTGTTTGCAGCCACACAGATGTGTCACGCACCTTGTTACCTCTGGGTTGTCGGCCATCTGTTTTTACCCACACACCTTGGTGCACGCTCAAGCAAGACGAAACCCAGAACAGAGAACATGCCCTGCCCTCATCGCCCCGGCGGGCGGAGCTGTGCCAAAGGAGGCGCCCCAGGCTCCCAGAAGGGGTGGCACCTCGCCCAGAGGGTTGTGATTGCACTTCATTTCTGGAGAGTGTGTTCTGTTTAGATTCTATGCTTTAAAATGCACATAAAGCGACACTTAGCTTCCTGATATTTTTAGTAAATTTGACACCCTTTGAAATTGCTTTTGTTGGTGTGGCTGCGAGGGGACAGTTGAAGTGTCACAGGAACTGAGAGGCACTGCAGGCAGGGAAGGAGGGAGAGGTGGTGAGATGTCATTTGGGGCCTGGACAGAAGTGCAGACGTCCTGCTGGGGCAGCGTCCGCAAGCGAGCGGTGTCTGTGCCTGACTGGCCTGGTCCTGCGGGGTCCCGCTGTGCCGCCGGGTCAGACCCCCGTTGACCACAGGATGAGAGTATCTTTGGCCCAAGTGAAGTGGATTGGGTCTGGCCCTGGAGTGGATGTGTGTGTTCACTTAATAGGCATTTCTCAAGCACCATCTGTGCACCAGGCACCGAATCAGATGCATCTTTCAGAAAACACCGAGTGGGAAATCCGACTTGTGTGAGGTCGAGGACAGAGGCTGCAGGCTCTTGTTCCCGGGCTGACTGGCCCTGTGCAGAGGAGGGGATCTGGGACTGCGGGCATGCTGGGGAGGGTCGTGTTCACACCCCTCTCTCCAGACGCCCCGGTTAGGATTGGGAGCTTGGTCCTCCACACTGGGGTACATCCAGCCCTGGGCTTCCCACGGACACCTGTTTCCAAACTAGTCTATCTTTTATTTTTGTTTCCTAGATCTACAAGTCTACAAAATGCAATGACATGCGCCAAACTGGCTACTGCCCTCGGGGTCCTTTCTGTGCCTTTGCGCATGTGGAAAGTAAGTGCTTGACGCTCAACAGGCCCCGCCTGGGCGGCTGTTGTAAACACACCAGGCCAGGTGACTCACAGGCGCTTTCTGTTCATCCGAGTGAGCTCTGAGGGTGGGGGGCAGGCGGGAACACCCCGGCACGTGTTTTAGGGTTCTTGGGATGGGATCTGTTGCAGGCCAGGCCTTGTGGGGCCCAGAGTGGCCCTTCCTGCAGGTGCTCTGGGGTCCCGGGCATCGTGGCTGGGCCCTGGCATGGGCTGGTCTTTTCTGGGCGGGGGGAGGGGCGGTGGTAGTGTTGGTGGACAGTTGGGCCCATAAAGTATTCCCAAAGGCAGAAGCGAATCTCGGTGGCGGGAACATGCACACAGACTTGGCCTTTCCCCGGTGTTCCGAGGACTTCCTCTTAAGAGCTTTTGAGTTTAGGTTCCAGTTTTTGAGTATAGTTGGCAACTCTAATTTTACTTTCTGATTTTTTTTAATGGGGAGGGTAGCTTTTCTTATTAAAATTTTACATTGTTTTCTGATCTTCAAATTATTCAAGTGTCATACCTGAGACTTGAAGGTCATGTTGCCCTGACGGCTCACGTGGGGGTTCAGATGCCCCCTCTCCTGTCGCCGGGGAGGGTCTGCTGTCAGGAGACCAGTGCGCACTCTTTTCCCGGTTTGTAGGGGACCCTTTAACCGGAGACCCCGTGCAGCCCACAGCTGCTCAAGGCCTGTTCCTCCCTTTCCTGCAGAGAACCTTGGAATGGCCAATGACTGGGGCTGCCGAGACCTCACCCCCACCAGCAGCTCCGCGGCCAGCAGCGGCCCCCCTGGAAATGTAAGTGGGCAGTGTCCCGAAGAAGGTGCCTGTTGGGCGGCCTGCTGTCCTCTGTTTTTGTTCTTGTTGTTGTTCTGTTTTTTTTAATTGATTTTAAAGAGGGTGGAGAGAGAGAGAAAAAAACATCAATTTGTTGTTCTACTCATTTATACATTCATTAGTTGCTTCTTATATGTGCTGTAACCGGGGATCAAACCTACAACCTTGGTGTATCGGGATGACGCTTCTAACCAAACGTCAGTTGAGTACCTGGCCAGGGCTGTCTGTTCCCCTGCCGCCCCCCGTCCTTTGGTGTTAATAGGACTATAAGGGCAGATGGTTGTGATTTCTGGGTGATGTGGTTGAAGACAGGCTGCCTGTGGATTGGTGGCTCCTAGAAGACTCTCGAAGAATCTTGACTAAGTTCTGGCTTGGGCCTTGCCTTTTGGCAGACACACACGTACTGACGGTGTGAGGGTATAGTCTTGGGCCGACTGTGAAGAAAGGGCCCCCAGTTCAGGCGGGGGATTGTCTCAGGGCTGGTTGCTGCCTGGGAGGGACGGTTGGGGCAGGCTGAGGGCTGGTGTGGGCAGGTCCCAGACGTGAGCACCCTCAGCGGCCTCAGTCAGGGTGGTCCTGGAGGTTTGCTGGGACAGTGAGGTACTGAGGGGGTCACTTCTGGGAGATGATGGCCCTGATGAGGTGGAACCCTCAGTCGCTGAGGGCAGAATGAAATGGTGGGGACAGGGTTCAGACCTTTGGCGTATGATGCTCCAGCCAACTGAGCCACACTGGCCAGAACACAACTTTAATCTTTAATCTTTTTTTTTTATTTTATTTTAGAGGGGAAGGGAGGGAGAAAGAGAGGGAGAGAAACATCAGTGCATGGTTGCCTCTCATGTGCCCCCTACCAGGGACCTGGCCTGCAACCCAGGCATGTGCCCTGACTGGGAATCAAACCAGTGACCCTTTGATTCATAGGCTGGCACTCAATCCACTGAGCCACACCAGCCAGGGCTAATCTTTTTTTTAAGATTAATTGTTTTAGTTTTAGAGAGAGGAGAAGGGAGGGAGAAGGAGAGGGAGAGAAACATCGATCGGTTGCCTCTTGCACCCCCAGCTGGGGACCTGGCCCATAACCCAGCCATATGTCCCAACCAGGAATTGAACTGGGGACCTTTCGGTTTGCAGTACGACACCCAACCCACTGAGCCACGCTGGTCAGGGCTGGAATTAATCATTTTAAAGTGGCACCTTGTACATTTACAGCGTGCAGCCACCCCCTCTCTAGCTGGACTCAGCACCATTTGTCTTTCCATGAGAATTTTCACACGGGCCCGAGGGCCAGGAGTAAAAGTTGAGGAAGAAGTTAAAACTCTGTAAGAAATGTTCATTCAAAAGATTCGAGCAAACTGTTTCAGTATGCAACATCAAGACTTTTGGGTGACCAAGGCATTGAAATCAGCTAGCCCTTCTTGGTGACACTGCCAGCAGGGAACTGAATGAACGTCAAGTGTGGAGGAAGGTGTGCAGGGGGCTGAGGTGCTGGGGTGAGCTCTGGCCGCACTTTCAGGCTCAGGACCTCGGAGGGAGGGCATGTGGTTTCAGTAGTGACCCTAAGGGAGCAGACTGATGGCGACACCTGAAGAACTGTTAGACCGCAGTGTGAATCTTGATGCCCCAAAGAAGCTGTTTCATGGAGGGCAGCTTCCCCTTCCAATTTTCTGAATCCCAATCACCTTTGACAACAAAACTGAGCATAAACAAAGAGCTCACGGTGGCCAGCCCCGGCAAGCCGCTCCCGAGGTCCTCCCTTCTGCCTGAGTGTTCCACACGCAGTTAGGTGACAGGCCATGCACCTGTGCAATGGGGGCGTGCGATGGGGGCATGGGGGCATTGCTGGCCGGAGAGCATGAGCTGCCCCTCCCCCTGTCGCCTGAGAGCACCGGGCAGGGGTAGCAGGAGAGGGGCCTGGACGACTGTGATTCTGCTGCAGGGAGCTTTGTGGGTCTGCCTGGGGTCGGGACTTGCTTTCTGAAGGTAAGCAGAGCTGTTTCAGGATAATAAGGTTTCTTCACAACTTGGTCTGAAAATGGGATTGGTCTTTGATCGGCAGTTTTGGAGTCCCTCACCCAAATCTGCAGTGAGAGGCCACTTCTGGCTGTAGAGAAACCCAGGGAATCCAGACATAGCAGGCTGACCTCAGGGTGGGCCAGGCAGGCTCTCTGCGATGAGTGAAGGGGAGGGGCTCTGTCAGCACCTGCGTGGACACCCTGTCTTCTCCTACCCTTAGTGAGCTCTTCCAGCCCTTCTGCTACAGATGGGATGGCGGTGGGCGGGGGGTGCTCCCCTGGGCGGGGCTGTCTGGGGCCGACGGGTATTGTGTGGGTTTTTGACTGCACACAGGAAAGGTTTCACAACACAAGTCCAGGTGATTATGAGGGGACATTTGTCAAAGCTGGGGACGGTGAGACGAGGACAAGCTTAGCACAGAAGAAGCAATAGGAGAGCCTAGGCTGGGCTGCCTGAGCTCACTGGGAAGTCAGAGAAAAAGGGCCTTAGGGACAGGTTCAGGGGATTAATCTGGACAGTTGCAGCTGCCCATTGCTCCCCTGATTGCAAGTCTTGGGGTCCTTAGAGTTTAGGAGATGCGCGCCTGTGGGGAAGAAGAGGGAAGGGAATGGTGAGGGCTGCTACGCAGAGGGAGAACGCTCTTTGAGTCTTTTTGGTCTTGGAGCTTTTGTTTCTCTCTTGCAGTTGGGATCTTAGGAGAGGTTTTGGGGGAGGGTCTCAGCAGAATATGCATCAGTTCTCCAGGTGTGCCCTTTCAGGTGGTGGTCTCACTGATGGGTCAGTGACAGGTCAAGGGTCGTTAGTCACTGCAGCTGGTCTGAGCATCACCCCCTGGTCTGCTGGTTTTCTGGGCCTGGAGCTGAGGCTTAGATGTTGTCTTTAGGGAGGTGACCTGGCTGTAAGTTGCACGGCCAGGGTGTTCAGCTGTCTGTCTCAGTTTCCCTATTCTGCTTGTTAAGGAATTTTCCTGGCTTTTTACTAACCTGCCATACTTCTGCAGGTCCAGGAAAAAAAAAAAAGGAAGAAAGGCCACAATGACCTGAGCCACCACTACAAATTCATGTATAAGATGGCATAAAAATCAGAATACTCCTCAGACCCGAAGGACATTTTGGTCTGCAGTTTTGGTGCTCATGTTTGTCCTGAGGGAGCACAGACCCTGAGCTCCGGGCAAAGCCATCATCGGGCACAGTTATCCCAGACAGTGGCTCAGCAGAGTTAGGGTTTTTATATGTGTAGGAGAGGAAAAATAGTTTTCCCGCCACCCTTGTAGGTTCAGGGACTGGGGCCCTGAAAATTAAACTGATGAAAGATTATCAGGAGGAAAAGTTTATTACCTAACACACACGGAGTCCTTCCCAGAAAAGAGGTCAAGACCCAAAGAACTGGTGAGACCGGGGGGTTCTGCCTCCGGGCTGGTGAGCTGTGTGCGGGTAGACCTGTGGGGTGGCCATGGAGGGCCAGGGTTGCTCCGGTGAGCTGTGTCATGCAGACTTAGCCTCCTGCAGTCTCCTGAGTCACAGTGTATGTGGTGACCGGGAGGCGGTGTCTGCTTGGTGTGGCTCCGTGGCTTGAGTGCCGGCCTGTGAATGGAAAGGTCATTGGTTCTATCCCGGGTGGGGGCACATGCCTGGGCTGCAGGCCAGGTCCCCAGTTGGGGAGCGTGTGAGAGGCAACTGATCAATGTTGGCCTCTCTTTCTCCCTCCCTTCCCCTCTCTCTAAAAAATAAATAAAATCTTAATAAAAAAGAGGTGGTATCGCCTTCCTCGGAGGGTAGGGGAGCCACGTTCACCAGGGCGAGAGGGAACTGCCGTAAATCATCCTTTGTCTCAGGCGTTGGTCTTTCCAGAACTGCCCAGCTCTTCTGGGGCCGCCCTGAAGTGAAGGGCTCGTCAGGGGTTGGTGGTGGGCTCAGTGCACGGAGCTGCCTTCACACAGATTAGCCTGAGGTCTAAGATCAGTGTCCCGGTGTAAGAAGTGGAATTCAGGAGAACCGACAAAGAGCTAGCCGATTTGAATGCCTTTTTTGTTTTATGAGACTTTAGTACATGTCATTTTCTACATTCTGAGCAAAGCTTACGGTGCTATATATGTTGAATCAACTGTTTTTTTTTTTTCTGTTGCAGACAAAGCGGAGGGACTCACCTGCTGAAAGCGGCCAGAAAGCCAGTGAGCACGACAGCAAGCAGGTACCACCCTGCGGCAGGGTCTGGCTGCCACGGGAGCCTGTGGGCCACAGCCGGTGCCACGGCTTCCTCACTTACTCGGTCATGCTCACTCCTGACACAGAGCGACCTAGTTAATGTGCACATGTAATCTAACTGTGTTTTTAGTTATCTTTTCCAAGCTGTCTATTCCATGTGTCCTTTGTTTTAAAATGCTTAAAAAAATAGTGTCGTGCAGGCAGACCTTGGAGATACTGCAGTTTCGGTTCCAGGCTGCTGCAGTAAAGCGAGTGTGGCAACAAAGTGAGCCCTGATCTCTGCTGGTGGAGGGTCTTGCCTTCAGTTTGCAAACAACACAACGTTTGTGAAGCGCAGTAAAACGAGGCCTGCCTATACCTTGGAAAAAACAAAACCCAAACCTTTGACAGTTTCCTCCTCGGGAAAATAAGACTAGTGAGACAGCTCATCTGGGTCAGTGTCCTGAGGCCGCTGTGACAGAGCCCCATAGGCTGGGGCCCTAAACGACCCAGTTCATTCTCTTGCAGCCGGAAGTCTGAGATCAGGGTGTTGGCAGGGTCTGTCCCAGGCCTCTGTCCTTGGCCTGTAGACACTGTCTTCTCCCTGTCTCCTCTCATCTTCTCTGTTTCTGTCATCTGTCTCCAGATTTCCCCTTTTTGTAAAGACATAGTCATTAGGACTCACCCTGATGGCCTCATTTTAACTCGATTCCCTTGCTAGAGATCCCATTTCTAAGTACGGTACCACTCAGTGGTTCCGGGGTCAGGAGGGTCGGGGGCACAGTTCAGCCCAGACAGCATCTAAGGCAGTTGGCTTGGTCTCTCTAGGTCACACAACTTGTCGTCACATCTGAGATAATGGTCAGCATGCTCTTTGAGGTTTTGTTAACTGTTTCCCCTCCTCGGTGAGGCTGAGTGGGGGGCTTCCAGCTGAGCCTCCACCACCCTGAGGCTTTAGCAAAGTTGGGGTCTGTCTCTCTGTTCTGCTCACCCCAGCTTTGGGCTTGTTCAAACCTACTGGTTTGTTTTGAGAAACAGTTCTCCCCTCACCCCCACCCCACTGCTGCCCTAAGGACTGAAAACTCATTTGTATCCATCACTGTAACGAGGCAGAGCTGTAAACATTTGGGACGGCCGGTGTGGCAGGCAGCAAACGCTCCCGTCTCTGGCAGAGGGCTTCAGTGAGCTGTCACGGTCGCCGTGATCTTTATTTTAAATTCCCGAATGGGCAGCGCCTCTCCTTTCCTTGTCTCCGGGTTTTCTGGGTGTGCCCCCCCCCTCCCCCCCGACCCAGGGCACCTCCCTGCAGATTTCTTCTCTGGAGCAAGTTACTCAGTCACTTATGTTCTATTAGGAGCTTCTAAATCAGGATAGTTGAAAGTGAAAATGCAACTTAGTTATTTTGTGGTGGTTTTTTTTCTCCATAGATGAAAATGGACAAGATGTTCATTAAGAATCTGAAACATGAAATCTTAGCAGTAAGGTAGCATGTTGCCTGTCTCAGGGCTGCTGAAGAAGGGCCTGGAGAGGAGCCACACGGTGAGGGACTCCACCAGGCCGGGGTCCAGAAGCCCTAGGAGAGGGCTGGGCAGTCCCAATGCATGAGCTGCCCTGGGACATCATGCTGTCCCCCACGCTGGTGTGTCCTCACATTGTGGCGGCAGCCCCACTCCTTGGCACTGATAGTAAACTGGCCAAGTTCATCCACAGGCCAGCTCTCACCTGTGCCCAGAGACCCCCGTCCCTTCCAACCCGAAGCCGGGCTCCAGGGGCAGTGAGCGCCAAGTGGGGCAGGATTGGAGACGTAGCTCCAAGGGTCTCGAGGCGAGACTAGTGTTCCCAGCCTTTTCCCCGCAACCTACCCCAACCCTCTACTCCCTGACCCCAGATTTCTGCCTAGTTTGAAAGACTGAAGGGTATACTGGAGCGACACCATGCTCTCATGTGTAGACAGCTGTCTGGGGACCCCTTCTCTGCACGTGGGCACCAGGCTGCTCTGGCCAGAGTACAGCATTGGCCGCTCTATCGCCGGGACCTCCCATCTCCTCTGTGTCAGCTGCAGGTCCCCGTGTCCCCAGTGTCACTCTTCCCTAGCCCTGGCAGTGTCTCCTGTTTTCAGGTCTTGGCCATTGGTTGAGAGCGGGGAGCACCAGGAGCCTCTCTGTCCAGAGTTTTCTTTGGTAAACTGAGGTGGTTCAGTTCCTGCTTAGTCTGGCCCACCCCAAGTTCCGTCCTCCTACCTGGGTGGTCTGTTCTCCCTGCTCACCAGGCCACACTTGATGGAAGACGTGGAGCAAAACAACTTTCCTGCTGGTGGCCCCAACACTGCTTAGAGTGGAAGCGCCCATCGTGGCCCACGGGATGACCCGTGCCAGCTGCAGAGACGGTGGAAGAGCTGTCCCTGCTGTGCCTGGAGCCCAGGACTCACTCTTGTTCCACCTGAGAGGCCCAACCTAGGGCAGCCAGGCCTGTCGCCTTGCCAGAGCACAACCGTTGTGAGAGCCATGGGGTCAGGCACAGAGTCATCATCCTGAAACCGTGGGGTACCTGCTTCCTTGCTAACATGCAGGCTTTCAAGGTTAGCACTTTGATGAGACCCAAGTCACTACAAGTTCCTTCGGCCTAGTGTCTCGTGTTGGTGGAAGTTGCTGTTCTCCAGCCTGTTACTCAAAACATGCAGATGGGAGAGCTTCATGACACTGGAATTGGCAGTGATTTCTTGCACGTGATGCCTAAAGACAGGCAACAGAAGAGAAAAAGATCAGTTATACATCATCAGAGTTAAAAACCTGAGTGTCAGAGAACGCCGTCAACAGTGAAAAGGCAGCCCGTGGAATCGGGGAGACACTCGCAAACCCTGTGGCTGGTAAGGCGTCAGTGTCCACAGCTTATAAAGAAGTCCTGCAACTCAGAATCATCAAAACCCAATTGAAAATGAACCAGGGACTTGAATAAACATTTCTCCAAAGAAAATAGCCCATAAGCACATGAGAAGATGCTCAACACCACTGGTCATCAGGGAAATGCAGCTGACGTATGTTCCCTAACTCAAGGGGTTCACTGCTTAAAGTGCTCTATTCAAAGAAGGAGAGGTGGTTGTCACAAAGTAGTTTTATTTACTTGACAGCAAGTCAAGGAAACAGGTTTTATATCAAAGCTCTGCCTCCCCTAGCGGAGGCCTGGCCACTGCTACACACACTGCTGGTCAGCTGCCTGCTGATTTCTTCTTTGCAGTTGGCTCCTTTCATGCTTTGAGCTCCCTTCAGCTCGTCCTTTTCCTGCTGCAGCTACAAAATACTGTGCTGTATTTTAACATTTAGCAAGAAATAACATTTGGAACTGCCCAGACCTTGAGATCCTTGTCCTATCTAACATATCCACAATGAGATATGACTTTCACACTCATTGAAACAAAACCCCGCCAGCAAATAATGTGTTGGTGAGGATGTGGAGAAATTACAGCTTTAATGCATTAGAAAACAGTATGGTGGTTCCTTGAAATATTAAAAACAGAACTACCATATGACAGTGATTTCACCTCTGGATATGAGGTCCAGAAGGTATCCAGCCATGTAATATGGAAAATGGAGACATTTATTGAAGATACAAGAAACACTGTACACAGGACAATGACGTCTCAGTCCCCTTCAAAATGGGCACCTTGGGACCTCACACAGTTCTCCCAATCCCCATCAGCTGCCCCACTGTATTTTCCGAAATCTCATCGAAATTTCTTCCCTTTCAAAGATGATGTTAGTTTTGGGAAAATCCAGAAGTCATAGGGTGCCAAATCTGGGCCATACAGGGGCTGAATCACTTGGGTGATTTGATGTTTCACCAAAAAACTCTGCAGGAGATGTGATGCATGAGCGGTCCTGCTGTCGTGATGAAGCTGCCAATCACCAGTTGCCCACAGCTGTGGCCTTCTGAATCATCCCAATAGTTTCCACGGAGGAATGTTCAAGCTTAGTACAAAATTTGGTGCAGATTCATTGCTCTACTCACTCAGTCATTTTGAATCAGATGGCCACACAGCACACACGCTCACTCAACCAGCATCTACCACCCCCACTGACTAGTACAGTGAAGTCGTCATTGTTCATGCATGTGCATTCCAGGTCCACTCTCCTTGGCTGCCAGGTTACATCGATGTTGTGCAAACTGTTCTCATTATATTAATAATGGCTGGACTTTTTCCGGACAGACCTCGTTATACCCAAAAGAATTAAAAGCAGTGTCTCAAAGAGATAATTGTTTCACCCGTGTTTACAGCAGCATTATTTAGAATTGCCAAAAGGTAGAAGCAGCCCAAGTGCTGGACAGATGAAGGGATGAGCAAAATGTGGTGCACACCTACAGCAGAATATTACTCAGCCTCAAAAAGAAGGGACTTCTGACATCTGCTACAACACGGGTGAACCCTGAAGACCATTAGTTAGTACTGCCATTAACAAAATACCACAGACTGGCTGGCTAAAATAACGGAAATGTATTTCCTCACAGTTCTGGAGGCTGCAAGTCCAAGATCAAAAGGGTGGGCAGGGTGGCTTCTCCAAGGCCTCTCTCCATGGCCTGTAGATGCCTGGCGTCTCGCCGTGTGCTTGGGTTCTTTCCCTGTGCATGCGCCCCCCTGGCATCTCTTGCTCTTCTTACAAGGACACTGGTCCCGTGGGCTGAGGACCCCATTCTTCTGACCTCATTTCCCCTTAATCACCTCCTGAGGCCCACCTACACACACAGTCACACAGGGCGTCAGGGCTTCAACACGAGTCTTGGAGGAGCACGGACAATCAGCCCGTAACAGAGATACCGTGCCCGGTGAAAGAAGCAGGCCGTGAAGGACCACGTATTGTATGATTTCATTCATATGAGGCCCATGGCGGAGTCAGATTCATGGATAGAAAGTAGGATGGTGGTGCCAGGGTCTAGGGAAGGGGGGGGTGGGGAGTAAGTGTTTGATGGGAACAGCTTCAGTTTGGGAAGATAGACAAGTTATGGAGATGGATGGTGGTGATTTTGCTCGACAACGTGAATGTACTTAAAATGATTAAAGCGATAAATTTTATGTTCGTATATTTTACTGTAAGAAAGAAAATAAACCAGGCAGACAAAGCTATCAGGGTGGGCACGGCCCCCCACCTCACTGGGTGCGTCAGGCTCCCCTGGGACGGTGCCCATGCTCCACCCATCCTGGTACATCTGTAACTACCATGGCCTCGGCGAAAGGGCCTGCCAGGATGTTCTTGATTTTCAGGACAAAGTGTCACCTGGTATCTTTGCTGGGGCACCTCCTCCTGCAGTGTGAATTGTGTGGGTGGGTAAAATCACAGTGGGTGCCTCAGGCCATTGGCTCCGGGTTGGACTCAGTGTGTGGGGTTCAGTTTGGGCCATCTGCGGTGTCCTTGGTTGGTTACAGCGGTTCCTGGCTCCCCTGGGGATGGCACGCAGCCCAGTGGAGGGAGAGAGGAATGGGAGGCCTGTGGTCACACCAATGCTGTAGGGACAGGAAAGGCTGCTTGTGGGTGACCCCAGGAAGCATCAGGGAAGATGACTCTCCAGGCTTCTATAGTTCGAGTTCTTATTTATAAATTTTAACCGCAAACACGCAGTGGCGATCAGTTCCGGGGTCTCTGCACGCATGGACCCACAGTCTGTCATGGGGAGCTTTCTGGCCTCAGTGGGGGGCTGGGAACCTGTGAACCCAGGGAGTGATGCCTCAGCACCAAGAAACACTTGCTTTGAGAAACTGTCCTGTGCTAGATTTCAGTCTGACAAAATGCATAGTAACACTCCTTAGTATGGAAAGCTTCCCTGAAGCTGACAAACTGGTAACCACACCCCCCGCCTTGTTGTAGCTGCTCCACCCTCAGGTTAACTTCTGAATTTTTTGAAAAATATTTTTAAAAGATTTTATTTATTTATTTTTAGAGAGAGGGGAGGGGAGGGAGAGAGGGAGAGGAGAGAAACAGCAGTGTGTGAGAGATTGGTTGCCTCTCGCATGCCCCCTACTGGGGACCTGACCTGGCCTGCAACCCAGGCATGTGCCCTGACTGGGAATTGAACCGGCAACCTTTCAGTCATAGGCCTGTGCTCAATCCACTGAGCCGCACCAGCCATGGCTTCTTCTGTGTTATTTTGAAGCAAAACCCAGATATTCACACTATTTCATCTCAATATAGCTCTGAGTCCAGGTTCCTAGTGACTCCAGAGTCTGCCTTTCAGAGGTGGTGTGGGCTGGCTCGAAGCCCCGCCCTGTGTTGTTTTCAGCGCATGCTTTTCTCGTGCACGGCACCCTGCGCATCCAAGATTGGGCCAGCTCTTTTCCCCTTAATCTGTTACCTATCATATTAAGAGAACGTGAATTGCCCCCATTTTTTACTTTTCTTGGGTAATGGCGTCATGGGACCATTTCATCTGTGTTTTCAGAAGGGACTGGTGCTCTGTTTCGTCTGTTGGTGGGTGGTTTTCTAGTGATGAATGCCTGCTTTTGAAAATTGCTTTCTGCAGAGCAGTTCGTTCGATGAGACACTTTCCAGATGCGTTTGTTCCCAACCCTGGGTGAGTGGCAGCTAGTGGGTCTGCTTGTCATGGTCATTGTAAATAACTAGGGGGACAGTCCACTTTCTTTATGTTTTGCTTTGGGGAGAGAGGCCGGCTGATGCTTCTGTCCGTGACTCTGCACTGAGGTCACGCTGCTGTCGTCCATGTAGGTGCGCCTGCTCATCCTGTTTGTGTCTTTGCACAGAACCACCTGGCAGTCTTCACAGTGGTTCACCCACTTGCTCCCAGTGTGAGCTCCAGTGTGGCCTCCAGCCTGGCATCCAGTGCTGGCTCCAGCAGCTCTTCCCCCACTACTCTACCTGCTCTCTCGGCGCGTGCCCACCCACTGGACCCCACTGGCAGTGCCCTTGAGTCCGTCCCAGGTAAGCCCAAGACTCTCATTTCCCTGACTTAGCACTTACATTGTAGCATTTGAAGAATAATCTTTTTAGGGATACTTTAGGGAATGCAAGTTTTGGTGGAAAAGCCACATGTGTTTTGGTGGTCTGTGGGATACTTTGGCTGTATCGCATGTGGTCGTGGAAATACCTGCCTCAGCAGCAGCCTGGTGCTACAGAGCTGATGAGAAGCCCTCAGGTGGGGGCAGCGGCACAGGCCCCAGGGCGAGGCAGAGAATGGGAGGCTTTACAGAAACTTAAATGGGAGTTGGGGGCAGTGAGGGCACCAGAATGTGGGGGACCATGACAAGGGTGAAGAGGGGGTGCAGATTTGGCCAGAAGGCAGTGGGCGTGGCTGCCAGCTATTGGGGGTCCTTAGCTGCTAGGGGTCATTGAGGGTCTGTGGACCGATGACCAATGTGATTGGAGCCGGGCTGGGCGGGAACTTTTCTGGTGGCCTGTATGGGGGTGTGGGGCGCAGGTGGGGGTTGTCTTGGAAGTGCAAGGAGCAGGATGGAGACACAGTCCTGGGGGTGGTGGGCTGTGTCTGTCCCCTTGGCCCTCTCAGGCCACATCAGCGCGGTGGGGCACCTGGCACCAGTGGAGGGCTGTCTGCTTTGCCGGGCTGACCCTCACCCTCATCTCTGTCCCGGTGCGGAGAAACTCTGGGAAGGCCTCTGTGTTGTGGCATTTCCAAGTTCTCTGTCTTGGGGTTGGCCGGGAGGGTGCGGCTGTCGGCAGGACGGGGAGCTGCCCAGTGAGAGGCTGGGCTTGGGCAGCACAGAATTGTACCGTTATGGGTAAGCACAAAAATTTTAACATAAAGCTTACTTTTTCCAATATGAAGGTAGTAATAGTAAAATTTGAGCATAAGAGAAAATTAATTAGGAAAATGAAATTCCTATTCAACTCTGCTCACCTGAGTGAGAAATAGAACTAGGTGCATCTATGTTTTGAAAGTGGCCTCTCAGAACAGGTGATGGCTTATGATTGGAGTTAGCATATTTCTAGTAATTTTTCCAGCCATTGTCCTAATACCTTAGGGGCATTCTCAGCCTGTTTAAGTATGTCACTGACCATCTTGCTGTGTGTTCTTTCACTGACTTAAACATTTCTTGAACCAACTACCAGGAGGTGAAGAGGGGGATTTTTTTCAGGATCAACGTGGCCTCCACTACAGGTTCAGGGTAACACGTGTTTGTTGCTGTCGTTAAGGCAATGAGATTCTGCTGTCAGTGCCCTCCTCACGCATTCTCTGCTCACCCTCCCGAGGTCACGTGTGAAGTTATATCCTACTGCTGCCCCGGTTTTGGGAAGCTGTGGAATGCTCAGAACTGCCCTCTGACCCCCGGAGGGGCCTTTCTACTGCGGAGGACTCCCAGGACCGAGTGCCCACCGCACCTGCTTTGGTGCTGTCGGGGGTAGACTGTACGGTTTTCTCCCGTAGTAATTTCATTCAGGTTATGTCATTACTAATGCGCTGAATTTTTAAAAATCCATTTTTAAATTACTCATTCATTTAAACTAAAAATAAGTGGGTGCCTTTTCCAACTATTCTGCATTTAACGGATTTAATGGAGTCATTTCAGGGCCAATTGACAGATTTTATTTCCTTTGCCTTTCACTTCATATGAACAGGTTTCAGATTAAAATAGTGACCATTAAAATAGTAACCGAAGGAGTTCATTGCTGGGCGAGACTGGCAGCAAAGGGCAGCAGGAACCTTGAGTCCCCCGCACCGCCGGCGTCCGCAGGGGGCGAACCGCGCCTGACTGTGGCTTGCGTAATGGGGGCGGGACCAGGGGCGAGGCGCGTCTGAAGCTTGCGTCACTCGTGGGCGCGGGGTGGGCGGGGCGCCGGCCGCGGGCCCTATTTGAATCCACGGTGGTGGCGGCGGCGACAGCGGACCGTGAGTCAGCATCCTCAGCCGCTGGCCCCCTGGTGCGGGTCCTCTAACGCGAAGCTGCGGAGTGGGCCGTACGCCCCCACCCAGGTGTGGTGCGCCGATCTCCCTCCGTGTGTGCGCCCCCTCCATGCGCCAACACCCCAAGTGAGGTGCGTCTTCCCAACCCCCCTCCTCCGTGCACTTTCCCCTTCCGCAGGTTTGCCTCCCCTCTTCTCCAGACGTCTCGTATTGGGTCTCGGTGCCTGCGCTAGGCGTGAAAGCAGGGGTTGGTAGCCCTTTTCCTGGGGGCTGAGGGGTGAGGTTAATGTAGATATGTCCTCTTGAGGAGCCTGCTCTGCAGAGGCGCCCTCTGGTCCTTGCGTGGGCACCAGCCTCGAGACTTCTCCAGCGGATCCTTCATCACCTAGCAGAGGTGGGTCTTTTGCTCCCAGGAGAGGACGGTTTTGTGTCTCATCAGCGAATCGCCGGCTGTGCCTGCACTGTCAGAAACTCAGGCCCGGGGGGTGAGCGGGTGTGCCAGGTGTTTCTGTCTTGTAGTCAGGGGAGAACTGCCCGGACCGGGTGGGTGTGGGGAGCTCCCTTCGGCCTCTGGGTCCCCCAATCTGGCCTTTAATTCTGTGCGCTGCGTTTGTTGTCCCCGTGTGTCCCCTGACCCAGGGACACGGCGCCTCTCCGATGTGCTGTGTCACGTCAGGAACTGGGCTTTGCCAGGGCCATTACTCAGCAGCTTCCAGACAATTTCTCCTTAACATCTGGGTTTTGCCTGGGATTTTGGTGAGGCCGGTTCTAGGTCAGATGGCACAGTTTGTGTAGGTGGTTTCTTTTGGCTTTTGACTGCTAAAGCCTTTTTTAAAGTCAGTTCTTCCTTTAAGAGAATATTTTGGGAGATCTGGGTCTGACCCCAGGGAACAGTAAGGTGTGGTAGGACACTAGCCCTGCTCATGAGAAAGTGGGCCAGGACACATCCCTGCAGCGGTGGCCTCTGCCTTGTAAGCTGAATGCAGGCTCTGGTTGGTCAGGTGCCACTTCTGCACCTCAGAGGGCAGCAGGCAGGGTGCACCTGTGTGCTGAGTCATGGGGTGGGGTTAGGGAACATGGGGAGATAAATCACTTCCAGGTGAGAAAAGCTCCTGTGGTCCAGTTTGCTTTCTCATCCATCCATTCCTTTGTGCCTTTGTTATTCAAAAAAGTGCTTCTGGAACTCTGCAAGCTTTGGAGCTGGCCATCTCTGACCTGATCCCAGGGCTGTAGGTGCTGAGAGCGCAACCCACGTTTTCAGCCCAACTGACCAGCATGTCCAGGACAGTGGCTTGGGATCCTGGGCTGAGCAGACATGCCGGGCCAGCTCATGAAGGGTGGGTTTGGGCCTCCGTTCTTTTGGAGGAAGCAGGGCAGAGTGAAGAGGTGGGGGGTCAGGTGCTTGCTCTTAGAGGGTGGGTGAGTCTGCATGTCAGTCAGCCTTGGCTCCGTGCACCTGCACAGTCCAGGCTAAGGTACAGGAATGGAGTAGGGAGAGACTTTGAGAGGGTTTTGAAGACTGAGTAGGAGTTCTCCCAGGACTAGTGGGGCTGATGGAAGCCGTGCTAGGCTGCAGCCTATAGCAGTGTCATGACTTGTGGACAAAGGAGGAGCCATTTTGGGGTGGGAAGGCTGCTTGGGGCAGGGGCAGGATGGGGCAGGGTAGAGCAGACGGTGAGTGTCCTGCCAGCCTCCACTCATGACATGACACAGTTGGCTGATGCCAAGATCACTCTTGGGACAGTGTAGGTCGGGGTGAAGGGGCAGCTGCAGAGATGGCTGGAGCTTGGGGCCCAGCTGGTGTGTGTTTAAGAGGCAGAGGAGCTAAGGGCTCCCACAGGGCCCGTGCTCAGTGAGTGGTCCCAGGTTCACCAGCCTGAGGGAGGCACCTGTGCCCAGATGAAGAAGGCAGAGATACAGCAGAGGGGCCTCTCCCTGGTCGGAGGAGGTGATGCAGCCATACTGAGAAGGCGTCTGGGGTGTCTGCGGGTGAGCACCCCAGAAACCATGTATGTCTAGGCATGGAAGGGCTGCTGAGCTCCTGAGGAGGGTGGAAGGGCCCAGAGTTTGACCCAGAGGTACCGACAGCAGGCAGGGGCTGCCTTTGACCAGAGGGATTTTGGAGCATGGCACAGGGCTGGATGGCAAGGCCTGGGCAGCAGTTTGAACAGTGCACTAGAAACGGGATGGCGAGAACGGGTGGGCCAATGGGGACAGGCTTGCATGTGGGGCTGCAGAGCCTGTAGAGCTGTGGTTGTGTCCCAGAGATCGGATGTGAGCAAGAGCCTGGACCCTCTTTGTGGAATTCACAGCAACAGGACACAGGTCTGATGGTGGAGGGGTCCCAAGAGGTCTGGGCCCTGGGTCTGTGGGAGGTGCTAATTCAAGCACCGGAGCACAGCCTCCTGGAGGGGATGGATCAGATGGGAGGGTGTCACCAGGTTGATCCCCATTATTGTGGGTTACTATGTTCCCCCAAAACATAATTCCCGCAGGCCTGCCCCCCTGCCACCAATCTGGGAACGTGACCTCATTTGGAAATGGTCTTTGCAGATGTAATCATGGTGAACTGAGGTCATTAGCATGAACCCTAATCCAAGGTGACTGCTGTCCTAGGAAGGAGGAGACAGACACAGAGGAGAGCCAGCCACGTGGTGATGCATCCACCAGCCAAGGAAGGCCAAGGGTTTCTGACTAAGCCGGAGCTGGAAGAGGCAGGTGGAGCCTCCAGAGGGAATGCGGCCCTATGCACCTTGATCTCAGCTTCTGGCTCCAGAGCTGGGAGAATGGATTTGTGGTGTTTGAAGCTGTCTGGCGTGTGGCGCTTGGTTTCAGCAGCCCCCGGACACAAAGACCCCCGTGCTCCTGAGTGTTAGGAGGAAGCTGACTGTGGAGCGGCAGAGACTGGCAGCAGAGAAGGGCTTGAGCAGCAGCGCTGATAGGGAGGGGGAGCGCGCAGAGGGAGAGTGCGGGCCGGAGATCAGGACTGCCCCGTGTGTCTCCGCTGCCACGTCTCCCTGAGGACCTTTCTGTACAGACTGTGGCAGCAGGCCATGTTCACACTGCCTTGTCCTTGGCTGTGGCGTTGGGTGCCGTCTGCGCCGTGTGTGTGTGTCACATTTGGGAGGCCACAGTGAGCGGTGTTGTCTTTCCACAGCCTCCTCAGGGACTAAAGAGCTTGTGACGCCACCAGCCTGGGGCCTGCGTCTGCTCCCTGCACAGTCGTCCTTGCAGAGTTAGGCATCTGCAGGGCCAGTGTCACAGGCTTAGCACCCGCTCACCTCCCAGGATGGAATCTGGGACTCCTGGTTGAAGTGGGAGCGATGGAGCCCCCTGAATGCTCACTGCCTTTTCAGATAAGACCGTCAGAGTTGTGTGAATAATTTCTCCTTGGGAGCGGGCAGGGTTCTGGTGCCTCCCCACTGCACCTGATGGCAGACTGAAGTGTGGGGAGGACAGCGTTCTCCAGGTGACTTGGCAGCTTGGCCTCGGTGCTCTAGGTGTGGGAGGGAGTGGAGGCCCTCAGAGTGTCCCCTCAGCACTC
Source organism: Trachops cirrhosus (assembly GCA_028533065.1). NCBI lineage: Eukaryota > Metazoa > Chordata > Mammalia > Chiroptera > Phyllostomidae > Trachops > Trachops cirrhosus. The sequence continues at coordinate 87,475,337 of CM052540.1, read as the reverse complement.
TCTCTGGCCAGTGGAGTGTGGTCCTTCCTCTATGGTTTGGGCACTGGTTCCCAAGTGTGGCCAGGTCGGGGTCACCTCTGCAAGCAGCAGTGATGAGAAAAGGAGACAGATGCAGGCCCTGGGCCTTGCCCGGCCGTCCCGCTCCCTCGTGTCCTAGACATGAGGTCCCCCTGCTTCTGCCTTCTGGTGTGTGCACGGGGCCTCACACCATGAAGGCTGGAGCCAGTGGCTTTCAGGTGTGCACTCTGGAGCACCTCTTGTCGGCAAGGAGCCCTCCTTGTCCTCAACTCGCATGGTCCCCACAGGGGCTGAGCAGGGCAGGAGCAGTGCAGCCTGGGACGCCAGTCTGGGCGGGACCGCAGGTCTGCTCTACCTGTGCGCCACAGCTGGCTCCCCACAGATTTGTGTGCGCTGGGGACTGACGTTCTTGGAAAGTTGCACATCTGTTATCCCCTATTTCCTGCTGATTACAATAAATGTGTCTCATTTAAAAAGGAGCAGCCTTTTCCCCAGTGCACGTAGGTTCTTCTGTTCCTTGAGCTACACTTCCATCCTCTTGGCTTAGCCTTTGCTCAGCTCTTGTATTTGAATGCAGTTGTTTAAAACAACCCCAACCCAGCAGCTCCTTCCTGCAACCTAGGCCGCATCTGTGTCCTGGCATGACCCTGTGCAGGGGACGTGGCTGTCCCTCTGATGCGGCCTGGAATCTGGGCAAAGCCAGGTGTGGGACGCGGTCAGGACTGGGCAGGGGCTCCTGTTTCTGGGCAGCTTTGACCTGATTGTAGGACATGCTCTAGGGGACTCTGTGACACTTGGCAACAAGCAGCTAGGGGCAGGGCAGAGGCGGGAGCCTCTAGAAGCCCAACTCATTCACCCCAAGCAGCAAATCTGACCAGGGTCCCCATGGAGTGTTCCCTGGGCTGTAGAGATGTCTGTCCTGGTGGCTGGGGCAGGGTGGTTTTGTGACCTCTTGAAATGAGACCTGGTACATTTGGCCAGGCATCATAGGAGGCTGAGGGGGCCCTCGGCCACCAGTGGGTCAGGGCTCAGCCGCACAGGAAAGGGCCACCTGCTTCTGGAGGGGGTACTGTGGGGAGAGAGAGTGGCTCTCTAGAGTTGGGGTTGGGGGAGAACGGGGCTTAGCGTCAGAACTCCTGTGTGCTGTCTCTTTGATGTCGCCAAGCTCTCCTATGGACCCGGCCTACCTTTGGGTGGGGAAAGCAGCTCTGGCTCACCGGGTGGGTCCCAGGAGCACCTGCTGCCCCTCCCCCAGCCATCTCCCAAGGGTCCTTTGCCCATGCCTTCCCTGAGATGACCCTGCATGACTTCAGGAACTCATGAGATGTGCGTTGGCTTTGGGGGCGGGCCGGCCTGACCTCAGCGACCCCAAGACAGCTTTCTGCTCTGTGCTGAGTCAGGGGCCCTCCTGCAGAAGAGGGTATATGAGGAAAGCTTTGGGAAGTGGGGGGCCGGCTCCAAGGGGCCCATCATTCCATTCCTGTTTTGTTAACAGATGTGCCTGGGGTGCTTTGGCGGCCTGGGTGAAACAGAATGGAAATAGGAGGGACCCTGCTCAGTGCTAGGTTGGGGAGAACAGGATGGGAATCTCCCTGCTGTGACCCGTGGTGTAGAGGCCAGGGGTCCCTGTGTCAGTTCCAGTGCGACCTTGCACCATTGCCTGTGAACTGTTTTCCCATGGACATGGCCCTCCCGGAATTTTTTTTACTAGTTACATTTCCTTGGTCAAACGTCACCCAGTGATCAGAAATCTAAGGCAGAAAGCAGACATCAGTGAGGTGAGGCTGTGATTCAGGCAAGGCATGGGATTCAGGGATGCCCGGAGGCTCTGGTTCTAGGGGGAGGGAGGGAGTCTACCGGGGGTGCAGGCAGGGATGCGCTCTTGGCCCCCAGCCCTGAGGCGGGATGTCCCCGCAGCCCCAGATCAGGCATGCTCCCTGCTGCAGCGATCTGTGTGTCTGAGCAGTAACGCCGTGTCTTGTTGGACAGGCTCAGCCGTAGATCTACATCTTAGTGATTTAAGCCTTGCCCCCCTGGATAAGGAGCTGGACGAGCAGGACGGAAGTGACCTTCGACCCACCGGTAAGAATGATGACGCCTGGCACTCTTGTCAGGTGGCCCTGGGCCAGCCAGGCCTTTCCTTTCAAGAATCCTACTGAAGTGGCTCTAGGGTGGGAGAGGCCCCCTCCCCCTCCCCCAGGCCCCTGCAGCCCTCGCAGGGTCAGCCTCTCACCTCTTCAGTTTACCCCCATCCGAGTAAGGCGTGCTGCACACAGACAGGGTGTGGGGTGTGCGGGATTGCAGGCAGGGACGGCCAGCCTTTTCGGCCTTCTAAGGTGCTTTAATCACTGCATTGGCGTGAAGATGGATGTATTAACATACAAGGTCTGTCCAGGAGGTGTCCAGCCATGTAACATGAGAAACAGAGGCATTTATTAAAGAATATACAGGATACAAGAAACATTGTATGTGGGACGATGACGCCTTGGTCCCCTTTAAAGTAGGCACCTTGGGACCGCACACAATTCTCCAAATCACCATCAGCTGCCCCACCATACTTTCCTGAATCTCATCAATGGTCTGAAAAGTCTTCCCTTTCACAGGTGATTTTAGTTTGGGGAAAAACCCGAAGTCACAGGGCATTGAATCTGGGCTGTAAGGGGCTGAGTCACCTGGGTGATTTGATGTTTCACCAAAAAACTCTGCAACAGACATGACGCATGAGCGGGCACATTGTTGTGATGAAGCTGCCAATCACCAGTTGCCCGTAGCTGCGGCCTTCTGAATCATCTGAATAATTTCTGTGGAGGAATGTTTAAGCTTCATGCAAAATTTGATGCAGATTCGTTGCTCTACTCATTTTGAATCGGACGGCCACACAGTGCACATGCTCCCTCAATGGCATCTACACCCCCACTGACTAGTGCAGTGAAGTCGTCACTGTTCGCACATGCGCATTCCAGCCCACTCTCCTTGGCTGCCAGGCTACATCGATGCAGTACAAACCGTTCATGTTATATTAACAATGGCTGGAATTTTTCCGGACAGACGTCGTATACTGAATCATTTCGTTTGACCTAAAAACTCATCTTTTTCTTTGATATTAATACAAATTCATCTATTTCTGGGAGACCCTAAAAGCATTGAGACCCCATGCCAGTGGCTAGGCAGGCTGGCAGGGCCTAGTGGGTGTCTGGCCTCTGTGGGAACCCTGCTGAGCCCCAAGTCCCGTGCACTTGCCTCTTGTCTGAGCGGTTGAGGGCTGTGGCCACATCTCAGCTTGGGGGCAGCTCTGTCTCTGCACCTGCACGTGGTTGCTGCAGGCCTGGGGCTCCCTGTCCCCCGTCTCCGCCTGCCCCGGCCGCTGCACCCCGCTCAGAGGCGTTGCCTGCTGCCTCCTGGGCAGAGGGCTGCTGCTGCCTGTTACTAACTGGGCCCCTCCACTCTGCGCAGGTCAGAGGTCGCTGGGGGGCTCAGAGCCTGTCACCATTCCAGGCTGCCTGGCGCGCTCCCCGTCCCTGCACTCCTCGTCTTCCCTGTCCACCTCCCCGCTCAGCTCGCTCTCCCAGCCTCTGTCCGGGCCTCTTGTCTCCTCGGCTATGACGCCCCCCCAGCAGCCACCATCCCTCAAGTCGGAGCCCAGGGTGCTGGGCTCCTCAGCCTCGACCTACAACTCCCTAGGTGAGCTGGGGTTCACGGGGGAGGGGCCGCCCTACAGTGACAGTTTACTGTTAGATGAACCGAGGCATCAGTGGCTGCCCCCACTTCATTGCCCTCCCGTTGAGGGATCTGCCACACCACCCTGTACACTCTCTGTGGTGTGGGCCTCGGTGTTTCTCCCAGGCAACCCCTTGCCCGTGCCTCTGCCGGTTCCACAGCGGTGCCCTGGGGCTTGGGCAGGGTGTGCTGGTCGGCCTCTGCCGGGCCTCAGTGTGTGGAACACGGCCGTGACCACACCCAGGTGTGGCCCGCCTGGCTCACACACGGGGGTGCGATGCCACCAGAGGCCCTACACAGGAACAGGTGGGTTTGGAAAAACAGAAAACAGTGCTATTTCTTGTTTTACGTTATTCCTTCACTGGAAAAGTTATTTTATGTAACCTGTTATACTTTAAAAGAGTAAATATATCTTTAAAATGCCTGTTCAGTTCCTAAATGGTCATACACCACATGCCAGCTTCTCAGTCAACAAGGGACCTCATCGTATGAGGGGGTCCTGCGCCATTGCAATGGAGCTGAATTTTCTGTGGGAGATGGAAGGGTGTGTGGTTCAGGAGGGATTTTTTTTCTCCTGTGCTGAAACAGGTCAGTGACTGTGCCCTGACTGGGGATCGAACTGGCGACCTTTGGGTTCGCAGGCTGGCACTCAGTCCGCTGAGCCACACCGGCCAGGGCCCAACACCCTCTTTTTAAATGAACACCAGAGTTCCTTCGACTTGCTACTGCTCCAAAGCCACAGCGCCCGAACAGAGCCCTGTGCGGCTTCATCTCCCATCTCCACCTTCATTCCTGCCAGCCCTCAGACTGCCTGTCCCTCCCTCCTGCATCACTGTTGTGGTGAGGCCCGCCCCACCCGACCAGTTTCTTCCTGATGTTCCCAGTCAGTCCCGCCCCGTCGCTGTTCCCGCAGCAGCGCTGGCAGCCCCAGTGCTCCGTTTCTGACCCTGTCAGCAGGGAGCGGGGCAGGGCGTGCGGGGCAGTGTTCACAAGTCTGCGGCAGTGCTCAGCAGTAGCCTAGGCCTCCACAGTCACTCACCGCCCACCCACAGCCACTTCCAGTCCTGCAGCCACTGTTCATGGTGTGGGCCCTGTACAGGTGTATCATTTTTTTATCTTCTTTATTGGTTTTGTAGATTTAATTTCTTATTTTTAGAGAGGGGAAGGGAGGGAGAGAAACATCAATGTGTGGTTGTCTCTCGAGTACCCCCTCCGGGGGACCTGGCCCTTAACCCAGGCATGTGCCCTGACTGGGAATCAAACAGGTGACCCTTTGGTTCACAGGCCAGTACTCAGTCCACTGAGCCACACCAGCCAGGGCTCATCTTTTACCTTTTATACTGTATTTTTACTGTACCTTTTCTTTGTTCAGATACATAAAACCTAACCATTGTGTTATAATCACCTACAGTACTTGGTACAGTAACATGCCGTACAGATTTATAGCATCAAAGCAGAAGGTTCTACCATAGAGCAGGGGTGTCAAACTCATTTTCACCGGGGCCTCATCAGCCTCGTGGTTGCCTTCAAAGGGCCGAATGTAATTTGAGGACTGTATAAATGTAACTACTCCTTAATTAGGGGCAAAGAGCTCAGCGCTGCTGCCAGGTAGAAACAAGGTTCCGGGCCGGATAAAACAAGGTGGAGGGCTGATTTGACCTGCAAGCCTTGTGTTTGCCACCTGTGCCTTATAGCCTAGGGATGCAGTGGGCCGTACCATTTAGGTTTGGGTAAGTGCAGTCTGCGGTGCTCAGTGATGAAACTGCCGAATGATGCATTTCTCAGGATACCTCCTGTTGTGACTTGTGGCTCTATGAGCAGGGGTCACTTTTCCCTATGATGGGAGCTCTTTAAGCAAAAGCTCTTTGGGGGCCTCAAAATCCTACATGTGTGAAGGATTCCTGGGAGCAGAGTTTGAGAAGTGCTGCTCCACACGAGACAGTCACAGAAACTTTGATTTTCTTTTCTGTTTAAACCCCACAGGGGGGCCGGAAGGGGGCCTGGGTGGAAGATCAGGGGCGGCAGCCTTGTCAGTGGAGCCCCAGAGGCCCCAGAGCCTGCCTGAGAGCCGTCTGTGATGTCTCAGCACACCTGGGACTGACACCTGTCTCCTCCGCGCTCAGGTTTGAATGGTGTCCCTGGGAGCATCTGGGACTTTGTTTCCGGCAGTTTCTCCCCCAGCCCAACCCCCATTCTGAACGCTGGCTCCGCGTCCACTGCAAGTGCAAGTCCCAGCTGTGCTGAGCTAACTCGGGTCAGGCGGCAGCTAGAGGAAGCCAAGAGGAAGATTAGGCAGTGGGAGGAGTCCTGGCAGCAAGTGAAGCAGGTGAGTTCTGGGGAGGGGCCTGGACCTGGGGAGGTGCCTGGACCTGGGGAGGCTCTTGCCGGTGCAGGACGCCCCCTCCCCCACGCCAGCCTCTGCAGCCTCCTGGGTTTCAGGCCTGTGACGCGTGGCAGCGGGAGGCCAAGGAGGCGAAGGAGCGCGCGCTGGCGGCCGACAGTGCCCGGCAGCTGGCACTGCAGAAGAAGGAGGAGGTGGAGGCCCAGTTCAGGCAGCTGCAGGAGGAGCTGGAAGGCCGGGGCATGTCCACACTGCCTGGGCTGCGGGGCTGCAGCGACATCGGTGCCATCCCGCTGCCCAAGCTGCATTCGCTGCAGAGTCAGCTACGCCTGGATTTGGAGGCAGTGGACGGGGTGAGTCCTGGGTTGGTTTCCAAGGTGCCTGACGTCTGTCCCTAGCAGGGTGTGTGTGTGTGCGTGTTGGGGGGATGACTGGGGCCTGGCCTGGCGCTGCCGCTTCCCGTGTGGGCCCCTGTCATCTGACTCCTCCGTCGCAGCTCATGCTCTGCTCCAGGGAGTGTGTGTTACCACCTCTCCTGCCAGGCTGGCCCTGCCCTTCCTTTCTGGAACCTTCCACGTTTATCCCCTCCTGTGCTCTCATGGATAGAACGGACACCCCTCTTGCCCCACACAGTTGGAACCATGGTGTATGTCTGAGGTATGTCACTGAGGTCACCCTCCAGGGTCACTGGTCACCTCCTTGCCTGATTTCATTCTTCATTTTTTTCTGGAGTAGCACAAAACCCACTGTTTTCATCTCAGCTAGAAACTCCTTCCACACCGGGGCATTTTGTTAGAATGCAGAGCATCTGGAAGGTTCCACAGCCCTGCCTCTCAGCACTCCCCCCCACTCCGTTGACTGGCCACGGTCTGGCTACAAAGTGCACACCTGCTTCACCTGAGGTGCCGTCCCCGGGCTGTGGCTGTCCCCTTGGCTAAAGGGCTGGGTCTCGGACCAGGGTCCCACTAAGCCCAAATCTTGGCACTTGCCAGCCACCAGCGCCAGCTGCAGGTCACAGGCCTTCATTGTGGCCCGCCCTCCACCCCCCAACAGGCTTGGCCTCCCAGGAGCCAGTCCTTTGCTTGAGGGGCTCGTGAAAAAGCAGGGCCAACCCCATCTGTGTTCCTGGGGTGACCCCTGGCACAGGTGTCTCACCCCAGCCCTGAGTCTCCTGGTGCTAGCCAGGGGGCCGTTACCTTTGAGTCACTTTTGGGCAAGCTGGGGGCCATTGGTGGGGTGGGGCCTTCAGTGACCCCACCAACTTCTCTTGCCCGCAGGTGATCTTCCAGCTCCGAGCGAAGCAGTGCGTGGTGTGCAGGGAGCAGTCCCGGGGCACCGCCCTGCAGCCCTGCCAGCACCGTGTGCTCTGCGAGTCCTGTGTGGCCAACGCACCCGAGTGCCCCTACTGCGAGGGCCAGCCCCTCCAGTGGTGACGGCAGCCATGGTGGCCTCATGTCCTGGTGCCACCGATGTCGGGACCCCGGCCCTGAGCTGCACCCACGGTTCCATGGTATTCTCGCAGACCTTAAAGGCAGACACACAGCACCCACCTGCCCGCTGCCCAGGGTCCGGACAGGCACAGTAATTACACGGGGTGTGCAGTCCTGACACTACTGTGACCACGTCCTGGGAGCTCACATCCCGGCCGAGCACTTTTGTAAATTAAGGAATTTAAATGGACGGGCTAAGTTGCTATAAGCTGCTTTCTAGGTTCATGTTTTTTTTAATACGCGATATGAAGCTTTGTATGTGTACTGTGAACTTAAAATATTTCTTATCGGTTTATTGTTAATTCATAGTATGGTAAATATTAGATTTCATATTCTCAAATTAGTACTTATGAAATGAGCATTATCTAGTAGTGAGAAATGCCTAGGATTTTTATAGGTTTTAAATGAAGTGGAAACTATTTATAGCAGAGTGATTATTGAAAGACATACATTTAGATGTTTTTAATTTTATGAAAGGAACTATTCCTAAATGCGTGCACGCACACACTTACTGGAGTTTTATTTCCCCACACCGAGAAATGAGGGAGCTCAATCACGTGTCTTTGACCCGGGGCCACTTTCTCCAAGTGCCTGAGCCTTGCAAAAGAAGTGAAGGGAATGGTTCATTATGTTTTCTCCCTTGAAACTTTGTAAGACAATTTGATACTAGTTAAAAACGTGCAACCAAGGGAATGCGTTAATTTGAGAGAGCTGGTTTCGGGTCTCACGGGCAGCAGCACCCCCTGCCTTCCTGGCGCCGGCTGCCGGGCGTCACAGCTGGCCCACAGGCCGGCCCCCGTAACCCCGGGGCCACGTGGACTTCTGCCAGCAGAACAGGCTCCACCCGTCTTCAGTGTGTTTGACTTAAGGGCGACACTTCTGACATTGTCATCCAATCTGTGCGTCCAGGTATTGTCGGTCATTCGTGAGGACTGGGCCACTGTACTAGGGCAGGGGGCTGCCCGAGGACCTGGCTCGGCTGCAGGTCCCTTGGCCCCCAAGTAGCAGCCTGGCTTCAGGGCCACAGCAGAAGTGGTCCTGAGAACGGGTCTGACTGTAGTGATGACTCAATCTCCTTTGGTCTGTAATGGGTCTTTTTTTCTAGACCTCCGGCAAGTGTAAGATGTCTGTCGTTTGCCCCAGCTGTGCCCCGGTGAAGCGGATCTAGGCTGCCGGGAGAAAACCTTTGCAGAACCTGCCGCCGGGGGTGGGGCGGGGTGGGAGCAGGTACTGGCTCCTCCGGCCGGGAAGTGAACACCGCTGTGTTTCTACTTGCCTGGGGCTTTGCCAAAGACTTTTAATAGCATTTTTAAAGTGCAAAGTGACTAGGCAAAAATTTTTATCAGTGACTAAATTAGAATGTATTTACTGTAGTAAGAAGTTTAAAACATTTTTTAACATAAGACAAACTGATAGAGTCATTTTAAGGTGGCCCCATGACATTCCGCAGCTGGTGTGCTACTACTAAAGGTTAACTATTGACTTGGTTTTAGTGAGTATGTTTTTAATTATACTGATGACTTATTAGCTCTTAGAAGTTACGTATATTTTGTGCTATTGTTATCACTGTTTAAAATTATTTTTATTAGTATTTATGCACTTGTTTCCCATTTCAGGCCTTTGGCCTTTTTTGGGATAACAGGACAGTGTTTATTACTGATATCTAGCCTAGACATTTTCAGATTATAAATGATTAAGAACAATTAAGCTTTAGGTCTATTTATAAGCTACTCTGGTCAGTTCTGTGGAGTCTGGGGGCTGGTGTGTCGTGCTCACAGGGGTCCCACGGCGGGGTGCTCACCCTTCTCAGGGCAGGCCTGGCTCTGAGAACACCTGTGGTGGGAAGACCAGAGAACCCAAAGAACCACCCAGAAAGAAATTCCAAGGGTGGCCCAGCGCCGGCAGGGCTGTCGCTGGGGCACGTCCCCCCGGGGGCGCTGCCCTTGGGGTACTCAGTTGCTGTCGTAGCCCTGGTCTCCTGAGGGAGCTGCACTTCGCAGGCCTCACAGGATGAGCCGGGGCCAGGCTCCGCCGCGGGGGTTCACCGTCCCACCTGAGGGTGAGGGGAGGGAGTGCTGGCTGCGGCAGCAGAGGCCATGCGGCGCTCAGTGCTGTCTCTCGGCTCTGGTGTTCAGTATTAGCGGTGACGTTCTCTCGTCACACCACTCATGTAACGATCAGGAGACCTCAACTCAGTGTGAATGCTTCATGTGGATAATTTATGGAAGCCCCCAATCTGTATGTTTGTTCTGAGTATTTAGATGAGAATGTTATTGGAATGGAACTTTCGTAACCCAGAAGGTAGTATTTATAATATACAATCATTTACTTGTAGTGAATTGTTTAAAGTTAACACTTGTTTAAATTTTTTTACACTATAGCATTTATGCAATGGTTTACAGAACTCATGGAATTATTTTTATCAGTATGGGAATTAAAACTTTGAATCTTTATTTGTCCACATCTTCATGTATAACCCTGAGAGCTCCTGCCCTAGAAGGCAGAGAGGAAGCCTGCCCTCTGCCTGTAGTGTGCTTGTCCCAGGACCCCGCACCCTACACTGGGGCCGGGGCTGCTCCTTGTTCCTGCTTCAGGGTGCCAGTCTGGCTGTCTTCCCCCCCAACCCAGGTCAGAGGGTGTTCCCAAGCAACCCTGGGTTGCCTCGTAGCTGCTCTGTGGTTCTTTCCGTGGGTGTCTTGGAGCCCAAGTGCTCAGAGCTGGAAGTTTCTGCCAAAATACCAGGAGGAGGACAGGTCAGGGCCCAGCTCACAGGCAGCGGTCCAGGGTGGGGCTTGGCCCCTCCACCGTGCACAATTTACCCGAAGGATTGTTGTAGGGGATGCCGTGTTGGGTCAGCACACTTCTAAGTTTTTTAATCTCCTTCGACAGTTCCTTATGTGCCTGTAACGGGAATGTGAAGGGAAGGGAAGGTTAGCCCCTGGGCTGGAGGCTATCTGTGCGCAGGGCGCCCAGCATCCCCTCCACACCTTATTGCAGCTCTCCAACGTTTCAAACACCGGGCCCTGAACACCGCCTTCCTGTTGTGCTGATTCGCTTTCTTCTGGGGTCTTTAAATAGCCAGCGTCCTCAAAAAGGGCCCTGAGTAACTTCTCGTGTCCCTGCAGGTAAAGGAAGGACACCCAGGTCCTGGCCGTGCTGCACCCAGTCAGGGAGTGCCCACCCCAGCACCTCACCTGGGGAGTGATTAGCTCATCAGCCAGGTCCTGTTCCACCTGGTCCCACTTCTGCTGCAGGGCCATGGGCAGGGCTGGGTACACTGAGATTCAACAGAACCCAGACTCAGCTGAGCCCCTCTGCCCCACCCCCCGCAGCCCCAGCATACTACCTAACAAGGAGTGGGGGTGGCAGACAAGGGGTGTCTCGAAGGTCAGTGCATACACACAGGTGCTTGGCTCAGACACATGAGCTAATCGGTTGCTTTTTCCACAGGTAAGCTCCACCTGCAGGGAAACTTTGGTTGGTGGGTGGAGCGGGGACCCCTCTTCCAGGCCCCCTCCCATACGGCCCCACCTTGCTTTGCCGGCTCCTGGAGTGGCAGGAGTCACCGTCCCTCATCCACATGCCCCTGAAGGTGTTGTTGGCAATTTCCCACTCGTGCCAGATGCTGGGGAGGATCAGAACACAAAGTTGGGGTGGGAGGGTGGGGGGCACCACTCCATGGGGCCTGCAGCCACATGCTTGTCCCTGTGCCCAGCTCACCCGAGGATCCCGCTGTAGGCGTTCCAGCGGAAGGTCTGCTCGTGCTGGGTCACATTGTGGAATGGGCAGAATTCATACTTGTACCTGGGGGTACAGCTGCTGTCAGGGGTGTCCCAGCCCCTTCCCCTGCCGCCCCTCCCCTCACTCACGTGGACTCCACCAGGCTGAAGCACTTGCCAGAGAGTCTGAAGAGATGCACAGGCCCTAGGAGAGGAGAAAGCAACATACTGAGTCCAGTTTAAGAGCAAGCTTGCAGACCAGGCAAAAAAATCCCCAACTACCCACAAAACAGGCTGCTCAGGAAAAAGGTTGGTTTAAGCTTTAAGAAGGGAGCACCAGAGCACATGTGATGTCAGCAAAATCTCAGACCAAGGAAGCTCCAAGCTCGTTTCCCTGTGCGACACTGAAAGAGCACCACCAGAAGCTGGCCGGGCTGACCTTGGAGGGCTCTGGAAAACAGGTACAGCAGCCAAGCGGACACCAAGAACAAAAGCACCTTCCAGCTGGCCGCACAAGTGTCGCAGCATTTTCTGTTGCCCTGTGCCAACCCCACCCCAAGCGTGGCCACAAGGAGCAGGCCGACCTTGTCTCCAACATTCCAGCCTGGCTGGGGGCTATCAGAGGACTGGTCCCTGTTTTGCCTAACTCAGACCCCAGGTGGGAACGCAGGCACTGCTCATGAAAGCTCTGGGGGCCTCAAGACTCAGAAGTTTGGGGCTAGAGGTTACGGGGAAACACAACAGACCATGTAAGGCCCAGGGAGAGGCTGGGGTGAAACTCGAAAATAGAGATCCTCAAGAGCAGCCATGTACGTGCCTGCAAATGCACCTCAGGCTGCTGCTCCCTAGGCTCAGAGTGTACCCAGCAATTGATGAAGATCAGCCCCAGTGCAGAGCCGGTCTGCAGACAACTGGTAGAGGGGTCTTTTCTCAAAGAACCATTTTTCAATAAAATATTGCAAGGCATATAAAGGAACAGGAAAACACCAACTATTTTTAGGCAAAACCAGCGGAGCCACCCCAGGAGAAGTCCAAACACTGGACTAACTAAAGACTTTTAATCAACTATCTTCAAATGATATGTAGCAGAGACAAAAATTAGAAAGAACCCTGACCAGGTGGCTCAGTGGGTCAGGTGTCATCCTGCAAAGCAAAAGGTGCCGGTTTGATTCCCGGTCAGGGCACGTGTCTAGGTTGGGGGTTCAGTCCCTGGTTGGGGCACACGCAAGAGGCAACCAATTGGTTTTTCTCTCCCTCGCCTTCTCCCTCCCTTCCCTTCTCAAAAAAAAAAAATGCTGAAAGGAAACACATTAAATAAAAACAAAATTATAGAAATCAAAAAGAAATCCTGGAGATGAAAATATAAATGAAATGAAAAACCACACAAGGGATTCCACAGCAAATCTGAGCAGAGGAAAGAATTAGTGACCAGAACTTAAACGAGTCCTGGAGGACGCATCATGGGAGTCCCTGAAGAAGAAGAAACGGACAGAGATTAAGGAAATGACTGTCGAAAACATCTGACAATGGTCTGATAGAAGGCATGACTCTACAAATCCAAGAAGCTCCAAGTATAATGAACTCAAACTCACACTGAGACACAAGAAACAAATGCCAAAATCCATGTCTTGAAAGCAACAAGTGACTTGTCCTCAATGAGATTACCAGCTGATTTCTCTGCAGAAACTTTGGAGACCAGAAAACAGTGGGATGAAAACCCAGGATTCTATATCCAGGAAAAATATCCTCCAAAAATGAGGTAAATAAAAGCTGAGGAAGTTCACTGTCAATTAGACCGCCTACAAAAAATGCTGAAGGGAGTCCTTCAAGATGAAAGGCCTACAAAAACCTCCCATAAAGGGCAAATGACAAAGCCGGCATTGCAATTTTGATTTGTACAGAAACAATTTGAAAGACAGATGCACAAAAAATTTTAAATGTCAGCAAGCGCACAAGGTTTAAAGAGGTAATTTGTGAAAACAGTAACAGATGGTGGAGAAACAGCTGAATAGGAGTAGTATTTAAATGCAATTGAAGTTAAGCTGGTATTGACATAAATTCCAATCAGACTTTAAAAACTTTAGGAGGGCAGCAGCATGGCCACCTTTCCACTGCGTCCTCACGTGGCAGCAGGAAGGATCTAGCATCCCCCTTAGTAGGGCAGGAATCCCGTTTGTTATGGCTGCACCCTCGGGACTTATGCACCTCCCAAAGACCCCACCTCCTAACGTCATCTGAGGGGTTAGGATTTCAACATAGGAATTTGGGGTGACAGAGACCACAGCAGGTGTCTACAGCAGTCACTTTCACAGAGCGAGAGGATGGCAGGTGCCAGGGCCCGGGGTCAGGGAATGAATGTGTACTCAGTGTCTGACGGAGACGGTTCCGCCTGCGGGGACGGGGTTCCGGAGAGAATGGTGCCAACGCTGCAGTAATGTGCACGCGCTTGCTGCCTCTGCACTGGGCACCTAGATGGGGCTGAGCTGGTGGGGTTTTTGTATACTTTACTACAACAAATGGGGAGTTTGCGGGGGTTTTTTTTAGGCTTGCTAAACAACAAAAAACCAGAAGGTTAAGTCACAAAATAACAAAAACAGTGCTACTGGCATAAAAAATCAACACACAGATAGATGGAGTAAAATAGCCCACATATAAACCCATGCATACACGGTCAATTAATATGACAAAGGAGCCAAAAATACACAATGCGGAAAGGACAGTCTCAAGAAATGGTGAAACTACACAGCTACATGCAAAAAAAAAGAAACTGGACTGTTACTAACTTCAAGTGGATTAAGAGCTTGAACATAAGACCCTAAAACATAAAACACCTGGCAGTAAGGACAAAATATAGGCAGTAAGCTTCCTGACATCAGTCTTAGCAATTATTTTTTAGATCTGACTAAAAAACACAAAAGTAAACAAATGGGATATTAAACTAAAATATTTCTGTATAGCAAAGGAAACCAACAACATGAAAAGGCAACATACTGAATGGGAGGAAATATTTGTACATCATGTATATCATGTAAATCATGTATAAGTGGTTAATATCCAAACTATATAAAGATCGAATACAATTTGCCCTGGCTGGTGCGGGTCAGTGGATTGAGTGCCAGCCTATGAATCAAAATGTCGCTGGTTTAATTCCCAGTCAGGGCACATGCCTGGGTTGTGGGCCAGGTCCCCAGTATGGGGTGTGCGAGGAGCAACCCATCGATGTTTCTCTCCCTCTCTTTCTCCCTCCCTTCTCCTCTAAAAATAATACAATCTTTTTTAAAAAAGGCATACAATTCAATAGCAAAAAAACGATCCAGTTAAAAAATGGGCAGAGGATCTGAACAGTTTCCCAAAGAGAACACACAGATGGCCAACGACACACGCCGAGATGCTCGACAGCACCAATCATCAGGAACAGGCAAAGCAAGACCACGGGGCGACACCACCTCACACCTGTTAGAATGGCTGTCACTAAAAAGATAGGAAATAGCAAGCACTGGCAAGGATGGGGAGAAGAGGGAAGCCTTAAACCTTGCTGGTGGGAGTGTACACTGGTGCAGCCACCGTGGACAACAGGGTGACGGTCCCTTAAAAATTATGGCCTCCATATGATGCAGAAATCCCACTTCTGAGTATTTACCCAAAGAAAACAAAAACACTGATTTGAACAAGTATTTTCTTTATGTTCACTGCAGCATTACTTGTAATAACCAAGATATGGAAGCAACCTAATGTACACCAGTGAGTGAATGCATAAAGATGAGATGTACATACCGACAGTGGAATTTATTTAGGCATAAAAAGGGAGGAAATCTTGCCTTGATTTCCTTGATTGTGCTAAGTGAAATCCGAGAAAGATAAATACCATATGCTTTCTATACCATATACCACAAGTGGAAAGAATTCCACTTATATGTGGAATTTTTTTAAAAATCCACAAAGCTCACAGATACAGAGAACAGATTTTTGGTTGTCAGAGGCAGGGGATGCGGGGGGCGAAATGGCTGACAGGGGTCAACAGGTGCACAAACCTCCGGGTGTCGAACGAGCACGTGGTGGGGATGTGGTGGGCAGCACGGCCACTGTAGTCGATACACACTTACGGCGTGTCTGCAAGTCGCTGAGAGCAGGTCTTAAACGTTCCCACCACAAGAACAAAACTGACAGTGTGTGGTGATGGAAGTTAACTAGACTCACTGTGGCGATCATTCTGTAGTAAGTACAAATGTTGAATCACCACGCTGTACACCTGAAACTAATGTTATATGTCAATTATGCAAAAAGCAAACAAAACCCCACCACGACAAACAGCCTCCGAGGGAGTACAGTGTGACAGGAGGAGGCAGGAACAGGAGCACCGAGCGTGCCTGTGTCCGGGGCTTGCCACGGTAGCTGTGCGCACCTGTTCACGTGCTCAAACGTGAAGTGAAAAGGGTCCCTACAGCTGAAATCAAAGGAGAGGAGCCAAACTGTGCACAACTAGTCACATCGCCTCAGAAGGAAAAGAATCACTTAGTGATTTACAAACACGTACTTTAACGAGTTAATAGTAATATCATCTTAAGAGTTTTGAAATCATCATACATAGGCTTTAGAATAAAGCAAATAACTATGTAGAAGATATTAAAAGCCACTTCAGCTGATATGAGACTAAACCTCGAGGAGGCGGGACCAGAACACCCTGCAGAAAACATCTGAATGATTGACAGCGTAAAGGACTGAAGGAAAGGGGTGCACAGGCCAGTGCTTGAACGGGGGGAGAGCGCTGACTCCTGTTTGTGCAGCTCTGCCGAGGGGCCGGCCCCGCTGGCACCACCGCACGGCTACGGCCAGACAGCCCGCTGGTCTCACTGGAGGTAGGAACCGCGACAGCACAGCTGACCCAGCCGCTGGAAAGTCGGGAGCGATATCACAAAGGAATGTGCCACAGGGTGTCCCCAAACTCTGCATATAAACTCTGCGTGTGTGTCTGGCTGAACCCTTGGCACACACGTCTGGGGAAAATGGCACAGTCCAGCAAGAGCTGTAAGGCCAGGCAGGGCCGGTGTGGGAGGTCAGCCTAACCACCCCCCTGAAAAAATGATGCTCTTCAAGGGAGGACAACAGAGCCCACAGCGGGATGTGTTTCAAAAGCATCAGACCTACAAGGAGGAGGGGGTGTGAACCACATCCGAGAGCAGAGGCAGTCACCAGGGTCCGACCCAACACGGCACGTGTGTTGGAAGCTGAGAGGGTTTTAAAGCACCTATTACAACTATATTCAAGGGCATGAAGTAAAACACAATGAACAGATAGGAAATCTGAGCATAAATTAGGAAAAAAGTCAGAAATAATTAGCGATTTAAATGCAGCAATATATAAAACATATGTACAGTTGACCCTTGAATGTGGGCTGGAATTTCAAGGGTCCGTCCACACATCCACGTGTAAGTGGACCCACAAAGCTTGAAACCATGTTGTTCAAGGGTCAACTACATGTCCGACTTGTGGTCGGGAACCCACCTATCGGAGGGCCGACTTCAGTTGTACTCGGGTTTCTGATGGCCCAGGGTCAGCACTGCTCACCCCGCACTGTCCCAGGGTCACTGTATTCATCATGACCAAGTAGGGTTTACTCCGAAAATACACAGTTGGCTGGACATTCAAAAATAATGCTGCTGCACTCACTACAAACAGCCTACCAAAGAAAACCCTAGATCATCAGAATAGGTGCAGAAAAAGCAACCGATAAAATCGAATACCATTCATGGTGAAAACTCAACAACCAGGAAATTGGAAACTTCCTCTACTCAACACCTGGCTGTAAGCCACCGTCAGCAGCGGAGACTGAATCAGGAGCGAAGAAGGACTCCCACTCGCACTGCGGCTCTCAGCAGTACAGGCAGCAGGGCCGCGCAACAGGCGGAAACGAGGAAAACGACGACTCACACACAAAGGAAACCCCGTAAGGCTATCAACTGATTTCTCAGCAGCAAGTTTTAGAGGCCAGAAGGGAGTGGCAGGACCACGTTAAAGTGCTGAAAGAAAGGAACCTACAATACAATCTAGAATAATTTACCCAGCAAGGCTGGCATTCAGAATTGAAGAGATAAAAAAATCCTAGAGTTTCCCAGACAAGCAAAAACTAGAGGGGTTCATCCCCATTAAACCAGCTTTACAAGAAATGTTAAAGGGTCTTCTTTAAGCAAGAAAGGAAGGCCACAGTCAGAAATAAGAAACTATGAAAAAGGGATAAAAATCTCACAGGTAACGCCAAACATTTAATAAACACAGCCAATGAGATATTTAAAAAGCCACGATGAAGGTCAAAAGAAAAAAGTGTCAAACTCAAACTATGAAAAGCAGTAAGAGGACGCAAGCACCAAAGATCTAAAAACACGGCACTGAAAATATAGAGCAGGCGGGGGCAAGTAAACATACAATCCTTACAGAATATACCTGAATCAAACACCTATCAGCTTAAAATAGACTGCTTCAGACAAAGAGTGACGCACATGACCTCATGGTAACCACAGACCAAAAACCTACGAGAGACAAATAGTAAAGTGAAAGAACCCAAACAGTGAAGAAAAAACAGCCACAAGGGAAGAGGTTAAGAGAAGAAAGGAAACTATAAAAACAACCAGAAAACAGTAAAATGGCAATAGGACATACATAATAATTTTTCTAAAGATTTTATTGAATTTATTGGGTGACATTAAGAAGATTATCTAGATTTCAAGGGTGCGTTTCTATGACACACGGTCTGCGTATTGAGCGGTGTGCCTGCCGCCCGAAGCCAGGCCGTGTCCGGTCACCAGATATCGGCCCCTCCCCCACCCCTTCCGCAGGAACCTGCCACCGCTGTCTGGGTCTGTGTCAGCTGTACGTCCCACCTGCGTGGAATCATATGTTCTTAGCTTTTTCTGACTTATTTTACTCAGCACAATGGTATTCCCAAGGTCACAAATGGCAGTATTTCATCCTTTCATATGGCTGAGTAGTACTCCTTTGTATGTACGTACCACATCTTCTTTATCCAGTCCTCTGTCAAGGACACTCTGCTTGTCTCCGTGTCTTGGCCACCGTGAATAATGGCATGACCAACACAGGGGTGCATATATCTTCGCTAATACACGTTTTCCAGGTTTTCAGGTAGATCCCTAGGAGAGGGACTGCTTCGTCACATGGTAACTCTATTCTCCATTTTTTGAAAAACCACCAGACTGTTTTCCAGGGTGAGGCACCCGTCTGTGCCCTGCCATCAGTGAACCGGGCTCCCTTTCCTCCGCAGCCTCCCCGACACTGCTGAGAACAGACATTCTGACAGCTGTGAGGTGGTGTCTCATCAAAAGCCAGCTGCCTTTTTGTTCTGTTGACAGTTTCTTTTGCTGCGCAGAAGCTTTTTAGTTTGATGTAGTTCCATACGTGACTTTAAACGTAAATTACGTTACTTTAAATGTAAATGGCTTAAATGCTCCAATAAAAAAACACAGGGTGGCTGAATAAAAAACATGACCTATTAAAAGCTGCTTATGAGTCAAATTGAAAGACACAGTGAAAAATAAAGGGCTGGAAAAAGATATTTCATGCAAATAAACACAAAGAAAGCAGGGCACTCTCAGTCAAAATAGACTTGAAAATGAAAAGTGTAAAAAAAGATAAACACATTACATAATTATAAGGGAGTTAATTCAACAAGAGGCTATAACAGTTGTAAGTGTCTGCACACCCCGCACGGCAGCACCTACATGCAGGGCGGGGCTACAGAAGGCTGCAGCTGCGTGTGCGGGAGGCCGTGCAACAGTCAGTAGGGAGCGACACGAGAATGAGCTGCGGTTTGCAGTGCTCACGCCTGTAAACCTACTTTTGCTCCAGCCTGTATATGAAGCAATCATTAATGGACATAGAGGGAGAAATCCACAGTGTAAAATAATAGCAGGGCATTTTTATAAATACCCTACTCACATAAATGGATAGATCAGACAGAACTCAGTAAGGAAATACTGGCCTTAAAGGTCACATTAGACCAGGTCGACTTAAACATTTATGGAACACTTCATCTAAAAACTTCAGAATACACATTTTTCCCAAATACACATGGAACACTCTCCAGGAGAGAAACGAGTCTCACTATGGTCAAGAAAACCAATCATTTCGAGCGCCTTTTCCAACCACAATGGCAGGAAACTAGAAATCAACTACAGGAAAAAACTGGAAAAACTACAAATGCATGGAGACTAAACAACATGTTACCAACAGACCAAAGAGGAAATGAAACAGGAAGTCAAAAACTATTTTGAAACAAGTGAAAATGAAAACATAACTTTTCAAAATGTATGATGTAATGGAGTGCTGAGCTAGAGGTCCCCGAAAAGGGGGGATAACCCCCACTAACCCGGCTGGGGAAGTGGAGGTGGCACGGGCCCCTGAGAGTTACTTTGCATATCTGAAGAAACCGGCCAGCGTTTGTGATGTTCAAGCCTGTGCCCGCCAGGGAGATGGGCCTGACTCTGCCTGTTGATGTAGCCAGCTGCCGCCTGCAAGAGGGGCTCGGAGAGGCTCCTCAGTCACGGGGCCACACCTGCCTGGACTAACACTGGCAGCTGAGAAGGGCAGGTGACATGGGGAAGGGCAGATGTAACCCAGTGTGGGAGGGGTCGGAAATGGGGTTACGGAGGAAGATCTGTGCCAAGATTTAAATCCAAGTGTGGTGCAGCCATGAGCTCTTAACCATGCCGCCGGGGAAGGAGAAGCCTCTTCACCATGCAGCAGCCATGTGGAGTCTTGGCCACGCGGTTTGAAAGGATGCAGAAGGACCCCTCACCAGCCCACCATGAGGAGGGGCCATGCAGTTTTGGATTAAAAGCAGGAGCCTAGCTGAGCACGGACAACTGGGAGAAGCCGGAATACAGACGGGAATCTGCCCAGCTGAGCTACAGGCTTCTGTTTCTTTTCCTGAGAGATGGTCCCCCTAACGGGCCTGGTTTGGATAGGTGAGGCAGGGCTATGTGTTTGCGGGTGTTTTTTTTTTTTGTTTGTTTGTTTCTAAAGGGCGTGGGATTTAACAGAACTCCACCATTATTCTAAACCTGTATAACTTTTGAATAAATAGTGCCCTTCCTCTTCATGAGACTTCGGCACTGGGAGTCAGCTTTTCGGCGATCGAACCCGGAGGACTGGAACCCAGACTGGCTCTGTTACTTGGGCTGCGGCAAAAGCAGCTCTAAGAGGGAGTTCAGAGCTGTACACGCCTCCTCAAAAAGCGAGAAAAATCCCAAATAAACAATCTACACACGGAACTAGAACAAGAACAAAACCAAAGTAAATAGAAGGAAATAATTAAGATCAGAGTGGAAGTAAACAAAATAGAAATTTAAAAAACAACAGAAGAGCTCAATAAAACCAAGAGCTGGTTTTAGGCAACAACATAAAACTGACAAACCTTTAGCCAAACATCAAGAACAGAGCCCAAATAAATAAACCACAAACAAAAAGTTACAGCTGACACCACAGAAATAGTCATTAAAGAGCACTGTGTACAGTTATATGCCAACACACTCAACAATCCTGAAGAAATGGATAAATTTCTAGAAGAATAACCTTCCAAGATCGAACCAGGAAGAAATACAAAATCTAAATTGACTAGCAATGAAATTGGAACAATAATAAAAAAATCCCAACAAATAAAAGTCCGAAAACAGAGAGCTTCACAGATGAATTCTACTTAACATTCAAAGAAGAATTAATACCTATCCTTCTTAAACTATTCCCAAAAAGTGAAGAGGAAGGAATAGTGGCTTCCGAACTCATTCTATGAAGCCAGCATTTCCCTGATACCAAAACAAAGCAAACACATTACAAAAGAAAATTACAAGCCAATAACCTCCATGAACACAGATGTAAAACTTTTCAACAAATACATTACAAGGATCGTACACCTATGACTAAGTGGGATTCATCCCAGGGATGCAAGGATGATTCAACAGTCATAAATCAATCAACATGATACCTTACACTGACAAAGTAAAGCAAAAAAACATATGATCATGCCAATAAATGCAGAAAAGCATCTGACAAAAATTGGGTCGACCAAAAAGTCCATTACGTTTTTTCTGTATGATGGCTCTAGTAGTGTCTACACATCTTTAACTTCACTCAAAACAATTTTGTTAGATTGTACTGTGACAGCTGTCTATCACCGTGCATTTAAAAAATACTTATCAAAATTGATTTTTTGTGCAGCCACTTTAATATTGAAGATGGAAGAAGATACACAACATTTTCAGCATATTAGGCTTTATTATTTCAAGAAAGATAAAAATGCAACTGAAATGCAAAAAAAGATTTGTGCAATTTATGGAGAAGGTCCTGTGACTGATCAAATGTGTCAAAAGTGGGTTGTGAAGTTTCTTGGTACTATTGGCACTTTGGCCAAATCATTCTTTGCTGTGGGGCTGCCTTATGCACTGGAAGACGTTCAGCAGCACCCCGGCCTCTCCCCACTAGAAGCCAATAGCAGGAGATATTTGACACACTCAAAATATCCAAATCAATAAAGTTATTGGTGAAAATGAGAAATGTGTCTTGTATGGGAAAAATATAGCAGACCTTTTTTGGCCAACCCAATACCTTCACTTACATGTGAAGTCTCAAAAAAACAAAAATAAAAACACTCAAAATACAAATGAATAAACAAAACAGAAATAGACAGAGATACGGAGAATAAGGTGATGGTTGGGGGGGCAGGCGCAGGAGGTTTTGGAGGGACAAGTAAAATACAAAATAACAAAATGGTAGGAAAAACCATTCAGAAATTGAATTAGTAACTAAACATCTTTCCTCAAAGAAAAGGCCAAGTCCAGATGGCTTTATGTCGAATTTTCTCAATTAAAGAAACGGCTTTCCAGCTCTGGCCCCAGATGCAGCAGCCGTCATGATGCTGATGCCCAAGAAGAACTGGATTGCCATTTATTACCTTTTTTAAAGGAGGGCGTGACAGTGGCCAAGAAGGATGAACACATGCCCAAACCCCCTGAGCCAGCAGACAAGAACTTGCCTAATCTTCACATCAGGAAAGCCACGCCGTCTCTCAAATGCCGAGGCCAAGTGAAGAAATAATTTGCCTGGAGACATTTGCACAGGTACCTTACTGACAAGGGCATCTGGTATCTCCGAGATTACCCCCACCTGCCCTGAGATTGTGCCTGCCACTTTGCACCACAGCAGGCCTGAGACTGGCAGGCCAAGACCCAAAGGACTGGAGGACCCCTGACTTGCAAGACTCACAGGAGGGGAAGCTGACAGACACCTACAGACAAGGCGCCGTGCCCACTGGTGCCAACAAGAAAGCCGAGGCCAGGGCTGAATCAGCAACTGAATTCCAGTTTAGAGACAGATTTGGTCATGGACGTGGTCAACCACCTCAGTAAAGTTGGAGGAATTATTTTGTGTTGAATAAATGTACAGACAGAAAATTAAAAAAAAGAAAAAAAGAAAGGAAAGGAAAAAACTAAATACCACCTCACTCAAAAAAAAAAAAAAAAAAAAAAACAAGTACATGTCAAGCATACACAGCGTGTGGACCTTAGATACTGACACAGACAAGCCAACTATTAAAAATTTATAGGCCCTGGCCAGGAGGCTAAGTTACCTGCAGCATCATCCCAAGCACCAAAAGGCTGTGGGTGCAGTTCCTGGTCAGGGCACATACCTAGGCTGTGGGCTCCATCCCCAGCTGGGGCACATACAGGAGGCGGCCAACTGATGTCTCTCCCCCCTCTCTGAAATCAGTCAACATCCTTGAGTGAGGATTGAAAAGAATAAAACTCATGAGACAATTAGCGTATCTGAAACACTACGGGGATTTATGTTGATTGGTAAAGAATTATTACTTTTTAGAGAGTGTGATGAAGATATTGTGACTCTGCCCTTAGAAGATACATACCAAAATATTTACAAATGGAAGAAGTCAGAACTTTGTTTCAAAGCAGCAAGGGCAGCTGAGAGAAAGCAGGGTGAGCGCAGAGGCCGGATGAGGACGCTTGGTGCCTCACATTACCCTCCCTTCACTTTTATGCATGCTTGAAATTGTCCATAACACAGAAAAAATGTAAGGTTAAGGAAAAAATCAAAAGTGAAAAATATGTATAGCAAGTAGTAAAACTGAACACAAGCAGAAACATATGAACCAAACTGCCAAGTCAAACTGATAACAGAGAGCCCTGGCTGGTGTGGCTCAGTGGATTGAGCACCAGCCTGCAAACAAAGGGTCACTGGTTCGATTCCCAGTCAGGGCACATGCCTGGGTTGCGGGCCAGATCCCCAGTAGGGGGCATGTGAGAGGCAACCACACATTGATGTTTCTCTTCCTTTCTTTCTCCCTCTCTTCCTCTCTAAAAATAAATAAATAAAATCTTAAAATAACAGAGAAAACAAAGATGTGCCAACTTTGTGCTCTGATGTCCACCTTTGGTGAAAGGACAAAACGCCCCTTTCAGGCCCTCTTTACCGGTGCTTGCTTTCTCTCTCCTTCCGTAAGCCTGTCAGGCGTAATTAACTGTTGTTTTTCTGAGCCTCTGTTCTCAGGACTGGGAAGATTACTAAAAGCATCCCTCACACAGGTGTTTTAAAACTCATGCAAACAGGACATGCCCGACCAGAGCGCCCGGACCCTGAACCCAAAGATAACAGCAGAACAAACCGAAGCCTGCACAATCAGCCTGAAACTGCCTGATGGCCAACTACGTGCCATGACTACCCAGCTACAACCCTCTCCCCCTTTTTGGATACAATAAAAATTCACAGCCCCTACCCCTCAGGGCTGGTGCCATTTCTCCACACCCAGCCCTTTCCCTCTCTTGGAAAAGTAAAAGTAAAACTTTGCTCTCTGCATATTCTTCTCTTTGTGAATTCTTTCACAGCCTGGGTCACTGGCCACCCTAACGTTTGATTAGATACATTCTAAAATAAACTAAAAAAACTCTCAAACCTCATTTTACAGTTAGTAGCAATGCTGTTATTACAGTTCTAAAACCATCTTAATGTAAATTATACAAGAAAATCAGTACATATATTTACGTGATTAAGGAACCCACCTTTTCAGTGTTAGAGAAAAAGACAGGAATAGAAAGTAAAGGGAAAAAGAACATTAAGTTTCAGTTGGAGACTTAAAATCATGTGGATTTCATTGATTCTTCCAGCACCGATACACACACAAGCGTTTTTTACTTTGAACTACTCCGTAACTGCAGACTTACAAGAAGTTGCTGTGTCTGCACAGAGAAGCCCTCGCGCAGTCTCCAGCCGCCCCCCAGACTAACACTGCACAAACCAGCACATGGTTTGGTTGGACTGATGTCACCAGTCTGTCATCAAACCACGGAATTGATATTGACACGGTACAATTAACTAGACAACAGACCTTAACTCAGAAGTCACAGGGTTGTTGTTTTTTTTAATTTTTATCCTCACCTGAGGACATTTTTTTCATTGTTTTGAGAGGGAGAGAAAGGCGGTGGGAAGGGAGAGAGAGAAACGTTGATGCAAGAGAGAAGCATTTGCCTGGCTGCCTCCTGCACGTACGGGGACCAGGGATCACACACGCCCTGACCGACCAGGAATGGAACCCACAGCCCTTCGGTTACAGGACGACACTCCAACGAACTGAGCCACACGGCCGGGAGAGAAGTCACAGTTTTTACGTGTACTTGGCACCAAGAAAAAAGCGGTGGTACTGAGAAGTGCCAGGCACAGGACTGTGCCCCTCCATCATCTGAAATCTAAGCACTGCTGAGACTTCTCTGTCATGACAGAAACCAGAAAGTGATGGCTGGGGGGCTTGGAAAGGGACAGAGGAATTCTCTGGGAGATGGAATTGTCCTCTATTTTATTTTGGGTGGCAATTGTACAGATATGCTTAACTGCCAGACTTCATCAGACTGAACATGTTAATTACACTCAATAAAAATATGGTTTAAATGGGAGCCAATGATATTCAAAAAGAAAAAAGAAAAGGAATGCTTTTTTTTTTTAAATCCTCACCTGAGGACATGCTTCCATTGATTTTAGGAAAAACAGAAGTGGCATGGGGGGGCGGGGGGCGGTCGGAGGGGTAGGAGGAGGAGGGAGAGAATCATGGACTGGCTGCCAACACACACCAACCCAAGCCGGGATCAAACCCACAACCCAGGCATGTGCCCTGACCAGGAACTGAACTGGCAACCCTTCCATGCACAGAACAACTGAGCCGCACAACCAGGGCAGGAACGCTTTTTCACCAGAGCCCACTAGCTAGTAAGTGCAGAAGGCACGAGGAAAGAGAGAATCGGCTCTCTTCCCCCATCGGGCTGGAGTGTGAGGCTCCTGGGGACAATGTGCTCACTGGAGCTGAAGAGGCTCCCAGACAGTGCGCTAAGAGCAGAGGGAGGATCCCACCTCCGCAAGGGATAGGCCCTGGCAACACTCGCCCTCCGACGCGATGCCATGTGTAGTCCACTGCTTCCCTAAGAGGTGTTCATGCCCAAACTACTTAACCTGCCTGTAGTCAAGCTCTTGGGCCTACTTTCCCACTTCTGGAACGCGAGCGTAAAGTAAACACGCTAAATGATGTCATGACCCAGACAAATTCAGATGGTCAAACATTCTGTAAGGCAACTGGCCTGATTCACCCCTCCCCCAAAGTCAATGTCACAGAATTTCTTTTAAAATGGGGGAGGGGCGGAGGCAATGGAGGCGACCTGTTCCATGTTAAGACTGAAGACACATAACTAACAAAGTGCACGTGTGAGCCTTGACTGACCCTGCTGTAGGACAACTGCAGGAGGCATTCCCGAGACAACAGGGGAACGTGGACCTGGACTAGTTCTACTATAGAATTACTGCTCTTCTGGGGGGCTGGGACGGGAGAGCACGCTGGAAATATTTAGGAATAAAGTACTGTGATGTCTACAACTGAATGTCATCACATGGTTCAGCCAAATGAAAAGTTCACTTTTAAAAAAACGAAAACAGGAAGATGAAGTAATAAGCAGGCAAGATGTTAACTTGTTACTGAGGCAGAATATGCTGGTGTTCACTGTCCGGTTCCTGTTTTTCTATGCAGGACCTTCCCTAATAAAAAGCTGGACCAGATCTGTTTAGAGTGAAAGCTCACATCTGTCCCCTCTATCCCTACTCTCATCCTACCACCCGCTAATCCCCTCGGGGTCCTGGCTCAAGGCCTTTACCGGCTACTCCTTTTGCTGGACCCCTCTTCCCACTCCCCCCACCCCCATATCTATGTTTATCCCTCACTCCCTTTCCTCTTCTACCTTTGGGCCAAAATATCGCTTCTCAGTCTTTTCCTGAGCTCCCTGTTCAAAACGGCAATACCCGCAACATGACACCCTCCCCCCACACACTGCTCTTCACACCTGTGGAGAATTTTTCATCAGTCTACACTTTACCTTCTTCTTTGTTTAGCGCCTACCCTCCATTAAACTCTTTAAGTCCACGAAGACAGGCATTGTATGCCTTGCTCTTTCTGCATCCCCAGCACAGGCCCTAACATATATTCAATTAAAGAAAGTATTGAGCCCTGGTTGATGTGGCTCAGTGGATTGAGCACCGGCCTGAGAACCCAAGGCTTGACGTTGCCATTCCCAGTCAGGGCGCATGCCTGTGTTGCCGGCCAGGTCACTGGTGGGGGTGGGGGTGGAGGGAGGGCAGGCACGCCAGAGGCAACCACACATTGATGTTTCTCTCTTTCTCCCTCCCTTCCCCTCTGTCTACAAATAAAATCTTTAAAAAACATATTGGATTTTGTTTCTTATATTTAATTGTCATACACTGACCTAGCCACTTGCAGGATCCTGTCTTAGGAAACCACTTAAGAGGCAATCCCTACAAGGCATGTTCTTCACAGCACTGTTTCTAATGACCAAAAAACATAAGCAACAAAATGCTTAACAATAACACACTGCCAAGCCATCCTGCAGAATACCAAGTATCAAATGAAGAGAATGAAGATCTACACCCATCACCATTAAGAGTTCCAAAACAGCCCTGGCTGGTGTAGCTTAGTGGATTAAGCGCGGGCCTGTGAACCAAGA